>JAODXP020000031.1:0-14233 GCA_027497455.2 Sardinella longiceps | reverse complement strand
TTAATAGTGTTGTCAAACAATTAAAAAAAATTATCTGATTAATCACAAAATTTTGCAATGATTGTTGGATCCTTATTTTGCCCTGTAAAAGCCCTTATACTAAATAGTTGGCTTTGTTCTTCTCAAATGGGGTAATTCACACCTGTCCCCTATACCCCCAACAATTCCCCAAACATGTTGTTGGACCGTCAGGAGCTAGGCCATAATCTTTGTATAGTTTGACATGATTTTTTATCTGAAATTGAACATAATACATGCCATGAAAGTGGAACCATATCCATCAGGATTAATCTAAAATGAGTTAATATTTTTAATCTGAGTTTTTTTTTTTTTTCTTTTTTCATTAATCACGTGATTAATCAGTTAATTTTGCTAGCACTAGATGTTATTAATTTATTCTTGTCTTTCTTTATGTATCCTCTCCTTATGTATTTGCATGAGGCTACATATGCGGGAAGTTGATTGCAAAAGAAGCACATGTGCTTGTTCTGATGTATGGTTTAATTTGCCATAGATTTTAGGTACAGAATGCTATTGCTATATACATTTTTTATACATTTATACAGCTTTTGAATGTATTAGGGAGAAAACCCCATGTGCAGATCACTATGGAGGACTCGCACAGTAGCAATGGCAAATAGATATATGTAGATACGTATGTATAATGAAATGAAAAGAGGAAATATGAACTATTAGCTCTTACTGCAGCCCCATACAGCTAACTGCCATAGGCCTAGCTCTATCCAGCTTTAATTGATAGGTCAAACTTAAAAGCAAATACAACCCTTTCATGAGACATGTGATGTTAAAAACGCATGGGCCAATGCATTGGGGCCATATTGGCCTGTACTAGCTCATTACCTGGTGTTGTCATAGTTATATAATTTTACGCCATATGGAAATGTACTAGCTCATTACCTGGTGTTGTCATAGTTATATAATTTTACGCCATATTTAATTTTCTTATGCAAACTATTTGGATGATAATAGAGGTAGCTCAAGACTGGGCTTTGGAGAAAGTTCTGACTACAATACCAGATGTAGGCTATGAGGTTGGTTCTATTTATCCTTATGAATTAAGTTTAATTATCAGAGATGCAAGCTGATCTGACAGATGTATGAAATGTTGGGATGCATTACTAAGGACTAGCAGGTGCTGCATGTACTTACAGTTATCTCGTCAGGAGGGATAATCACTGAAAGACTACTGGGAGACCTTTTTACTGGTGAGAATATAATCACACTTAACATATTTTAGCTTAGATGACATTGTACTGAAACCTATATTGTTATTGTTTTATAAAATAAAAAGGCTCTTTCTTTTTATTCATTGTGAGTAGACAGAGTGTAAAAATGTTTAGAGTGAAAGTGAATGAAATGAGTGAATGAAACTGCCCTTAATGTCTAGAACCTCTGTATATGATTTCTCTAGGGACACAGAGCACAAGTCCAACCGAAATGGATGAACTTCCCAACCAGACATCAGCATACATTCCAACTGCACATGCACACAAGACAACAGCAGAAGTCATCATATTTCACTTTGGTCTCAGTGATAATACACCCAAAGATTTATCTGTTGTATATGCAGTGCATATGCTGACATTTACTTTTGAAGAACAAACCTCCCGCCTTATAGGTGATTATGTGCTTATCTCTGTTTTACTTCTTGCTTTATGCTTTGTTATCTATGGATTATTTTCTCTTTTCAAGGCCAGTCGCTTTACTCATGTGTTTCTCATAAACCTGTTCATTTCAGATCTGATTGAAATTGTTCCTGGTTTGATTTTGAATATTTTGCTAAGAACATACATAGAAGTATCATGGAATTATATTTATGTTTTGTATACTTTGATAGTCGTCTTTAACTTCGGTGCGATTGTTAACATTTGTTTCATGGTGTGTATATCTGCAGAGAGATATATAATGATTAGTCATCCTGTTTGGTATCAAAATGTAAACACTGTCAGGACATCAGTCTGTGTTGCTGTTGCTGTTTGGATCATAATAGCTGCCATCGTGTTGATCACCTCCTTCCTTTCGTCATTTAATTTTTTGGCTGCACTTGCGTTTTTGCATCTTCTCCCGTATCCCTTGGTGGTGTTCTTTTTTGTGGGAACATGGAGGGCCCTGTCCAGGAATACAACATTACCTCTAAGTGACCGCACACGGATTAGAGGAACACTTGCCCTTGTTCTTTGCATCTACACTGTCTTGTTTCTACCTTTTGTGGCCTTGCAAATTTACACCTTGACTCAGACCTTTCCTAAACATGCAAGGTACCTTGTTTTTGTGGCTCGACTTCTCATGACATCAAATCCCCTGTTTGACTTTCTCCTTTACTTAATGATGAGGAAGGATGCCAAGAATCTCCTTTATATTTGTTGTCATAAGTGCCAAGAAATAAACTGAGCTACAGTAAAGGAAATGTATGCATGTAGGTACATGAGGGTTTTTTTTTTTTTTTAAAGATATTTTTTAGGGCTTTTGCCTTGAATTTGATAGGACAGTAGAGAGTGTGACTGGAAATGAGTGGGAGAGACAGAAGGGCAAGGATCGGGAAATAACCTCGGATTAAACTTGAACCCGGATCCCCAGATTTGTAGTACGACGCACTAGCCCGCTGAGCTACTGCGCCCAGATATACATGAGCTTAACATGACAGAATATGACTTGACATTTCTTTTTTGTCCATGTGTCACACAGAGTATGCATTGACCAGTTTTGAGTTTATTTATATGTTTATTTATTTTTCAAATATGAATTAACTTTTTAAATTTGGGTCCGGGTTGCTCAATGGTGTTTTTTGCCCCCAACGGCATCTTCCAGGCAGCACAGCCTCAAAGGCACTAACCTTACCCTATTCCTAACCCTAACCACTTCATCCTAAACCTAAACTGAGTGGAGTAGTGCCTTGAAGGCAGCGCTGCCTGAAAGGCACCGTTGAGGGCAAAAAATACCAGACCGTATGGGTTTCATAGTTTTAGTTCTAGTAGTTTGAATAATGGCATTCCTTTATTTCTGTTTGTTTGTGTTTTTGTCAACAGAATCTTTTTTAAACATTCACTCACAAAATAAGCTTGTTTATAACCAGCCCCTTGGTCTACGCTTCTGTTCAGAATGGGTTATTCAAGGCTTTTTTGATTATATGTGCTTTGGTTATTCCACTGGCAAGTTACAGACCTTTGCCTATAAAAGCCTCAAACACCAGCTTCAAAGCAAGCTATTTTTATTATTATATTATAATATATTGTTTTCATTCTGTTGTTCTGTTCTATTTTATAATGTTATGTTTGTTCATTTTGGGTTTGCATTTGTACTGATTTGAATATAAAACATGTAATATTCAGCAATAAACATACACACACACACACACACACACACACACACACACACACACACACACACACACACACACACAAATTCTGTTGGACCAATAATAGATTTTAGGACGTATAATTTTGCCTTCATTAAATGTGATGTTCATAATTTATTATTGTCTTTCTTTATGTATCCTCCTTTTGCATGAGTCCACACACAGGAAGTTGATAGCAAAAGACCAGGCAGCACATGTGCTTGTTCTGATGTATGGTCTAATTTGCCGTAGATGTATATCAATTCAATTCTTTATTGCAGACCCAGGAGGATCCATATCACAGATAAAAACACACATCAGGACACAATAAACTAGACAAAAATAAACAAACAAACAAACATAAAAAAAAACATCCAAATATTGCATAGATCACTTTCCCACATACAGACATGTTCGCCAGTGATTCCACAAACTTGAGAACAGTCTCACAGTGCTACGTCCAGGACTAGCCAGAACAGCTATTAAGTCATTATGTGACTCAGATGCCCTGCACATAAATCTATACATCAGATTGCATAGCAGCTGCACAAGTAGGTACCCCAGCAATGACAAACATTTGACTGGCGCTAGACCTTCTAGGTATTCTCAGCAGTAGCCTCCTGCTGTCATTGTAGGCCACCATGAGTTTTCTAAGGCTACCTTGTTTATAGTGGCACCACAGGTGTGCGGTGTACATTGGTGTGCAGTAAGCTTTGAAGAGTGAGAGCTTGACTGACACAGAGCACATACTAAATTTACGGCACAGCATGTTCGCTTGAACATACAATTTCTGACGTTGCCTATAGATATCCCTATCATCTGTCAGGTCATTAGCAATAATGTGGCCAAGATATTTGATCTCACTGCACTCAGTAAGTGCAGAGCCAGCCAGATAGAAGGCAGGAAAGGGTGATCTTTTGTCCTCTTTGCTCCTTATGGTCATGATCTTACTCTTACCAGCATTATATTTTATGTCACATTGTTCTCCATACTGTGAACAGATTCTTAGTAACTGTTGCAAACCAGCAGTAAAGGGACTGAGAATGACCAGGTCATCTGCATACATGATGTGGTTGATTTTTAAGTCTCCAACCCTACAACCAGTTCCACACATATTTAGAGCCACTGAGAAATCATTCATATACACATTAAAAAGAAAAGGAGATAAATTCCACCCTGTCGAACACCATTGGTGACTAGAAAGGGCTCAGAAGTCACATCCCCCCACGTCACCCTCATTAGCCCTGTTTATATGGACACTTCTAATCTGATTATTTGACCCAATATTCCATTTCAGTGGGCATTTATGAATGCATCTCCTTGGATACTGTTCTATAGAATGCACATGGAATCTTTTTAATCAGATTAAAAGTGTCCATGTAAACCCGCCTACTGTCTGATGTTAGTACCAATAGACCAGTATTCTAATTAAAAAACCAGGGACCCCACAATTGGACAGTTTTAAAAATCATTTTTCATGGTTGACACGATCAAATGCCTTAGATGTATCTATAAAGCACATGAACATTGTAGTATTTTGTCTATTGTATCCATTTAAAATTTCTTTTAAGGCATAGATACACAAGTCTGTACCAAGCTTTTGTTTGTTTGTTTGTATACAACTAGACAGGGTACTGCCGTAGATTTGCCAGTGATTAAAATGCTACAGTATACAGATTTATACATTTATACAGGAAACCCCTATGTGCAGATCACTAGAGGACTTGTACAGGAGCAATGACACATAGATGTATTGATACGTATTTTTGCACCAATAGCTGAGACCTTGGATACTTAAACTTTGATACGAGTCATTAACAACTTAAAAGCTTGATATCTTTGTGCCAACATGGGGAAAACCATGTTCATTTTGACTGCGGGTCAATCAGGTGTACTTCTAATGTAGTTGAACATCATTTTTTTTTTTTTTTTTCGATGAACAAATCTTCAATGGTGGGAAAGACTGTAATTTCAATGTGATATTAAATAACTAAACAGGGTAATTTGCCGTAGATTCGCCAGTGATTAAAATGCTACAGTATATACAGTTTTATACATTTATACATCTTGATATTAGAAGGAAAACCCCAGATCACTAGAGGACTCGTCTGCGGTGGCAGTTTCTGCTCACAGGAGGGAATGATATAGGAAGAGGACGTGGGAACATGAATGACAGAACAGCGTCCATCACATGCTGTTATTAGAACATTGCGATACTTTGTAGTAATACATCTTCTCATGATTTTTATAGGTTCCCTGCTTCTATTACTGAGTATTTGGTAACACTTTGCGGTAAGGGTACATGAATTATCATGAATTCATGCATGAAATCATTCATGATAAATTCATGATTCTTGCATTACTTCATCTCTGAAAGTCTAATGAGTTATCAGGAATTAACATGAATTCATTGTTTGTCATTAATGACCTCCTGCTGAAATAGCAAATGATCTTAAGGATTAGTTACTCTGGGTACATCATCATGAGTCATGATTAATTAGCATGAGTCATGATAAATTAGCATGATCATGATGAATTCGTCATGTTTGTGCCCCCTCAACTAAAGTGTTGACATGGTTAAATTGGTAAAATTTAGTTGACGCATGGGATACATATGAGGAACTAGGCCAAAGTAGGCTAAATAAGTACTTTTATTATATCAAATTATATCAAATTCTTTTGAACAAAAACATCATGATCATGTGTAATTAGTCATGAGTCATGATGATGTACCCAGAGTAATTAATGCTTAAAATCATCTGCTATTTCAGCAGGAGGTCATTAATGATAAACAATGAATTCATGCTAATACCTGATGAGTCATTAGATATTCAGAGATGAAGCAATGCATTAATCACGAATGAATCATGAATGAAATCATGCATGAATTCATGATAATTCATGTACCCTTACCGCAAAGTGTTACCGAGTATTTTTTTCCAATCAGTTGCTAAGAGTATTGTTTTCATTTACTTGCAAGTGTGCACTTAAATTAATGGACCAGTTGGTCAACAATCAGTCAACAATATTTCCAAGCTTTATGGCATTGATTTGGATACCAGTAAAATAATAAATAAATAATAATAGCTTAGTTTTATATAGTGCCTTTCAAGGTACCCAAGGTCGCTTTACAATAGGGGGAAGGGGGGGGGGGTCAGTTAGAGACTGAAGGCCTTTGATTTCTTTTCTTTTTTTTCTTTAAATATTGTTGATATATTGTTGATATATTGTATCTGGTCATATTTTCTCCATGCAGTAGTATACACACTAGCAGGTGGGTTAAAAAACATAGCTTAAACTAGTATATATAAAGTGCTGTAGCCTGCAGCAGCTTTTGCAGTTTGTATACAGAGAGCCTTTATAAGAATGTGTTTGCTTTCTAGTTAGTGCACTTTGTTTGAACAATCAGTCACTGACAGGGGCCAATATATTATCAATGTGACTCATGTGGTGTACTGCCCTGGGTCCCAAGGGGTCCCGTAGGGTGTCGGACTACTTTGCCTTTCTATGGGATGCCTGAGGAAGAATAGATGCAAGGAAATGCTCCATTTTTGCACCAATAGCTGAGACCTTGGATACTTAAACTTTGATACGAGTCATTAACAACTTAAAAGCAAGAGCAAAAGCAAGCCAGGTTCATTTTGACTGCAGGTCAATCAGGTGTTCTTCTAGTTGAGCACAATTTGCAAGGAACTTGATACATTGATTGATACATTTTGAAAGCATTGCTTTCATCTTGTAAAAGTAATCTTTTTTTTTTTTTATGAACAAATCTTCTATGGTGGGAAGGACTGTAATTTCATGTGATATTAAACAACTAGACAGGGTACTGCCCCAGTGTGATTTTTTAAGGAAAGGATATTGTTGCATTAAGAGAGGAGAGGGGTTTCATAATGTGATACTTATGAAGAAACTGGAATTTTCAGCAACTCACACATAACAGTACAAATTGAAGTCAACATACCATGGAATTGATGATGACAGAAACAAAGACAAATCATTTGCATATGTTCCTTATTCATGCAAACAAACAAACACTTCCATTGTAATCATTTGCATGACACATCTGATGGAAATATATAGTTTATGTCTTATTAATTGGTCTTCTCATATCAAGAAAAAATGTCATATTTAATTTCACGTGTAAACTAGTTGACTAGATAATATAAGCATTACATCATAAAATAATCTGGGGTTGTTTTGATTAAGAAGTTTTTTTTAATGCAATGGTTATTTTAAAAAATGTAATGCTTATGATTTTACTGGCTGAAATTGTGATTTATTTAATCTAATAAAATGTAGAGGGATATGCCTTAAAAGTCCTGACATTATGGTACGCTATGCTCTCAGTTGAGTACCCTATAGCTTGCATTTCTATGCCCCCAGCATTATTTCAGTATTAGCTAGTCTGATCAGGAACAGAAACGGTATGAGACTCCCTGAAAGAAAGAAAAGAAAGTTGGTGAGCATATAGAACCCTGCACACACACACACACACACACACACACACACACACACACACACACACACACACACACACACACACACAAAACCGAAGAAATCTAGAATTCCATATCAACATGGCATGTATTTCATCATTTGTATATGTTCCTTATCCATACGAACAATCAATGATGATGATGAAAATCTAGCTCATTACCTGGTGTTGTCATACTGAGAAGAATTTGTTATATTTGATTTCATATGCAAACTAGTCAAAACTAGATAATAGAGCAACAAGAACATGTAGCTTGTGAAGCTCAGTGACTATGATCAGATGTAGGCTATGAGGTTTGTTTTATATTTCATTATGAATTAATGTTATCAAAGACCTGAGCTGATCTGACAGAAGTATTAGATATCTACTGTACATAACTATTAGTTATATGGTCAGGAGGGACTTTTACAGACCAAAACACAGCTGATAGACCTTTCTACTGGTGAGAATATAATTAGCTCCAATTTCTTCAGGGCACATTATTTGCAGCTGATTCAAACCCACAATTTCCAGACTATTGGCTTACTAGTCAGGCTCCTTGACCACTGTACTACCGCCACCCCTTATTTCACAGACATAACAGGGAGAGGTTTAGGTTTGGTTGCATTACATTTTTCTTTTTGCACTTTAATATTCTGCTAATTAAACAGTGTCGAAAACTAAGAATGGTAAAATATTTTAGGGTGAGGGTTTGTGAATGAAACTGCCATTAATGGCTACAACCTGTTATTTGATTTCTTTAGGCTCCGTGAATACAACTGGGAAATAGCTAAAGCAAGACACTCCTATTTTTCTGACTTAATTAACAATAACTTAAACAATACTTGTGTATTATTTGGTACGGTGGACAAGCTAACTAATCCCCAGTGTCAAATGCCGTCAGACTTTTTTTCAGTTAGCAAATGCAATGAATTCGCATCATTCTTTAAAGGCAAGATTGAACAAATACGTACAAACATAGGCTTACAGGTGCAAAAAACTCAAAAGTTGGATCAGTTTGCTGCAGAAAAGATTATTTTTAACCCAATGACAACTTTTGGCATAGTTGACATTGACACTCTTAAGAAAACTGTAGATGTTGACTCCGGCATTTGGCGGGTTCTATTTAATGAAGCTGCCAGTTGAGGACCTGTGAGGCGTCTATTTCTCAAACTACAGACTCTAATGTACTTGTCTTCTTGCTCAGTTGTGCAGCGGGGCCTCCCACTTCTCTTTCTACTCTGGTTAGAGCCTGTTTGTGCTGTTCTCTGAAGGGAGTAGTACACAACGTTGTCGGAAATCTTCAGTTTCTTGGCAATTTCTCGCATGGAATAGCCTTCATTTCTAAGAACAAGAATAGACTGTCGAGTTTCACATGAAAGTTTTCTTTTCCTGGCCATTTTGGGAGTTTAATCGAACTCACAAATGTGATGCTCCAGATTCTCCACTAGCTTACAGGAAGGTCAGTTTTATAGCTTCTCTAACCAGCAAAACTGTTTTCAAGGGTTTTCTAATCATCCATTAGCCTTCTAACGCAATTGACCTATGGCTAAGCCCCGCCCCCTCCACTCACTCGGACAAACAATCGGACATTTGGTGACAGGCGCTATTTCAAGTGTTACAGTCAAAGAGATTTCTCAGGAGGTAATTGATGGCTTTTGGAGACAGAAAGATAAGATATCATCTCGAAGTCATCAAAAGGGCCTTAGCTATGTACTAGAGGATTATGTTAATAATTTTGTCTTTTAGAAAGTCGATGAAAAGCTTAAGTTACACGCAACAATGTAAGGGTCCCAGTGTAAAAATGATAAACCTCATCTCGTTGCCATCGCCACTTCGGACAAGATAGACGTTAATGTTAGTTTAACAAGAGCCCTTTGGACAACCACTGTACAAAAACTATAGTATAAGAGACCAATAAACTCCCATCAAACAAAGTTACATGATGAACAACGCAGCTAGGACATAAAGTTGGGCAGAGACGTTGACTAGCGTTAGCTAACGTTAACGTTAGTTAACGTTGATGTTGATGTTGTGGTTAACGTTAGGGACGTTAAAATAACTTTCTGTTTCTTTCCAGCAAAGTGACAACATGTTGGCTCAAATACGATGTTGACTTGCCTTAGAACAGATGTATACATCCTTGTTAATATTGTCCACGTTCAGTTAATGTTGTGGTCTGTCTGCTGCATAACTTTATCCAAAGCAGACACTTATCTCGGTTTAGATGAGGCTTGGGAAAAGGCAAAAATACACCCTGTCGCCCAGCCTCTCAGGATACCTAGTGTCTGAGTTGCTTGTACCCCCTGCACACCGTTTGACCGTTTAAAACTTAAAATACCGTGAAAAAACATATAAAAACGAACAAAAACTGGCGAACTGCAATGTATTTCAATGGACGTGCAAGCAGAGAATGTCCGAGTGCATTGGGAGCTATGCGCACTGTGATTGGCTCATCGCGTCCGGGGGCGTGGTTTAGCCATAGGCAGGGTTTAAAATTAGCACCCGCCACCGGCCAAATGCGGGTAAAAATTTTATTTGGCTAGTAGCAAAAACCAAGCTACCTGCCATTGGCAGACTACTGAAATATGACTGCTTCTTATAACTTAAGTCATTATTGTGAAATGAAATGGACAGAGCCAATAGGTGCCGTAGTAGTTGAGTTTGGATAACCATCTGCTGCAAAATACATTTTGAACTTGTGTGTATTATGGCGAAAAGTAAAGTTGTTCTAAAAAGCACCCTAACATTTTTTTCAGTGGCCGGTAAAAATATTTTTGGCCGGTTAATGATCAGGCCTTACCTGCCATTGGCAGGTGGGTCAAAAAGTTAATTTTATACCCTGGCCATAGGTCAATTAGCAAACACAATGTACCATTAGAACACTGGTGTGATGGTTGCTGGAAATGGGCCTCTATACACCTATGTAGATATTGCATTAAAAACCAGACGTTTGCAGCTAGAATAGTCATTTACCACATTAACAATGTATAGAGTGCATTTCTGATTAGTTTAATGTTATCTTCATTGCAAAAAACAGTGCTTTTATTTAAAAAATAAGGACATTTCTAAGTGACCCCAAACTTTTGAACGGTAGTGTATAAGTAGCCTATGTTTATGCATGATAGAAGAAATAAGGTTATTAGCTAATCTCAAAGGAAATTTCAAACTTTGACACACAAAGCCAAATGCACACAAACACAAAAACCTTCATCAACATAAACACTAGAGGTAAGTTATGTAAGGGATAACGTCCGACGAGGTGTCCAGTTATTCATTTATAATTGTCGAGGCGGAATCTAGAACTCCGGCGACGCGCGCAGCGCAGAGACGGAGTTATTCCGCCAAGACAATTATAAATGAATAACTGGACACCTCGGAGGTCGTTATCCCGCTTATCTCCCGTATCTATCTATCTCTCGTATATTTGAAGAAGCGTATAAAACGTAAAAGAAATATGTAACTCAAATTTAAAAGAAGCTAACCTGTTCGGTTTGGGTACTACTTTCAGTTGAAAGTAGATCTACAAGGTTGCTTATTGTTGTTATAGTTACCATTCTGAAAGGCATTCATATGGAACGGTAATCAGTTATTAGATGAGTTATTTTTTGGAACTACTTCCAAAGTAGCCGGTTATCTGGAATTAATGGCCACCTAGCAGCCAATCAGAGAAGAGAATGGCGTTCTGAAGGGAGATAATTGTTGATCTAGAATGTTCTAGAGTGTTGTTTACATATAACTTCTCCTGACCGTTTCTCAAGACAGAGCAGCTTTTATTTGCATTAGTGAATATGCCAAATAAAGTATAGTATGTTTTTTTCAGATGTATCTAACTTTGTTGGATACATTGGGCTGGCCTCAGTGCTTGGTCTACTTATAGGCTGTCTCCAGGGAGCATTAGCAAATGCAGTGATGGATGTCTTGAGATCAAACCTTATGGACCCTATCAAGGAGGTGGGACTAACGACTGCATTTAATCTCCAGAATAGACTGTGTGCTGATCAAGTCATCAGGGTCCACTTTTGGCCTACAATGGTGATCTACTCATTTTTAGCTGCTAAATCAATATGTTCCTTTGTCCGCAATGATGAAATAAGATTTCCTCCCAGATTTGCCGCTCAATTGGCTTTCCTCGGACTCACAGTTTCTGGATTATGTCTAGGAACAATAGTCAACCTTTTGTATGGGGTATTTATGAAATGGTTTCCCTCTTTGTTTTCTCCATTTTTACTACTGCTCAATGTGGTGATGTTCTTTTCATTTATATATTATGAAGATAACTTTGCAATTCAAACCGGAGCCCTAGCATTGTACACAGCAACCTTTTTCCCAAGTGTTTATATCTGTTTCTATTCACTTCTGAATATAAACATTTTGGATGTATCACTTGCTGTAAGCTTGATGTTTATATTAGCATCTGTAAATTGCCTGCTGTTTTTCTTGATAGTATTAGAGGACAATTCACCTAGAGTAGGCCTACATTTTGTACCTTTCATTGTGATTTTTGCCACAGTGATCTCTTATAATATTTTAACACAAGAGATGGCAGAAAGCATCTCTTTAGGAGTTATGGCCACACAAGTTGTTGCCATTGGGATTGGTGCATTGATATACAGACTTCAGGAAATGAATGAAGACCCCCTTAAAATTTGTTTAAAGGCAGTTTCTGAAGGAGGAGTTGTTTTAGTGGCAGTGCAGAAGTCCTCTTCTCTAATGGGTTTGTGGGGCAGATCAGGGGCACTAGTGGGGGTATCTGGGGCAGTAGGAGTTGCTCTGTCTGTGGCGGCAGTTGCTGCTCAGAGGAATGGAGTAGGGACAGAAGGAAATGACAGAGGGACAGGACATGGGAACACGAATGGAGTAGGGACAGAAGGAAATGACAGAGGGACAGGACATGGGAACGCGAATGGAGTAGGGACAGAAGGAAATGACAGAGGGACAGGACATGGGAATGCGAATGGAGTAGGGACAGAAGGAAATGACAGAGGGACAGAACATGGGAACACAAATGGAATGACAGAAAATTATGTTAAAATTAGAACAATACTGTACTTTGTCGTAATCGATCTTCTCATGATCTTTGTAGGTTTCCTGCTCCTATTACTGAGTATTTTTTCTAATTATATGCTAAGAGTATTGTTCTCAGTTTTATTTACTTTCATTTGGGTTCCTGCAAGTGTCTGTGCACTTAAGTTAATAGACCAGTTTGTCAACAATCAGTCAACAATTTTAACATTTTCAATCTTTATGGCATTGATTTGGGTACCAGTAAAGGAACTGGCCGTAGTGATGAGGGAGTGGGTTAAAGCAGTTCAAGCAGCAGGTACCAGAGGGGTGACAGGGAGGATCATAGTGGCTCTGGGAGCAGTAGTTGGGCTGACTGTGTTTACTGTCAATCAGAATGGGACATTCAAGGCTTTTATGACCATATGTGCTTTGGTTATTCCACTGGCAAGTTACAGACCTGTATAAACTCCCCATACACCAGCTTCGAAGCAAGTTATTATAATATTAGTCTGCATTATATTGTTTTTGTTCTGTTTTTCAGTTCTGTTTTATAACTGTGCTCATTTTGGGTTTGCATTTGTACTGATTTGAATATAAAAAATGTAAAACATGATCCAGCACAACACACACACACACACACACACACACACACACACACACACACACACAAATAAAATCTCTTGGACCAATAATAGATTTTAGGACCTAGAATTTTACCTTCATTAAATGTGATGTTCATAATTTATTATTGTCTTTCTTTATTGATCCTCCTTTTGCATGAGGCTACATATGCAGGAAGTTGATTGCAAAAGACCAAGCATGTGCTTGTTCTGATGTATGGTTTAATTTGCCATAGATTTTAGACAGAATGCTATTAAACAGTTTTATACATTTATATAGCTTTTGAATATATTAGGGAGAAAACCCCATGTGCAGATCAGTAAAGAGGATTCGCACAGTAGCAATGGCAAATAGGTGTACAGTATGTAGATACGTATGTACATGTATAATGAAATGAAAAGAGGAAATATGAACTATTAGCTCTTACTGCAGCCCCATACAGCTAACTGCCATAGGCCTCTATCTAGCTTAAACTGATAGGTCAAATTTACTTTTGGGTAACACCTAAGATGACGCATGGAATAATATAGTTACCAACATTGTTAGTTGCCAACAGAAAAAAGGTTTAAAAAATAATAAAAAGTAAATACAACCCTTTAATGAGACATTGTGATGTTAAAAACGCATGGGCCAATGCATTGGGGCCATATTGGCCTTCTTCAGGGCATAAGCCATGGAAGGTGACAAAGCATAAAATGGCACCATTGAGTGTGAAGTAGGTGCAGTTAGTTACCAGTTAGTTGTTAGTTGCTTATTGTGAGTCTGACCGGTTG
>JAODXP020000030.1:29499208-29518912 GCA_027497455.2 Sardinella longiceps | reverse complement strand
AGAATATGCCAGACCTGATTTGGCCCCGGCCTTGAGTTTCACAGCTGTGTTGTAGAGAGTCACCTAGACATACCCTAGTGGTAGCTTCCAGCTATATACCTGCGTGCAGAGACTGTATGAAAGACAAGAGCTGATTCAGTCCTTTGTATTGAGCTTGCCTGTCGATCATAGCCAGACTAAACATTTTGATATAGTATAGGATTGTCACTTGTCAGGCTATGCACTGTGACGTGGGTACCACTTTATAATAACCGTCTTCTATAAATGGTTATTAAATGGCTTATTAACATCAGTAAATAGTTATTTAACTGTTTATAGATAACAGTTAACCGTTAGGTAACCGTAATTAACAGGAATTTTACAGCATAGTTAATTAGTTAGTAAGTTAGTTTATAGTTTATGGCTAAATGATAAAATGGAAAAACTTTATGAAATGAAATAATCTTACAGATTGAAACCACTAACTTTCAAATGGACTTCTTACTGATGTTAATAAGCTATTTAATAACCATTTGTAGAAGACGGTTAATATAAAGTGGTACCAGGGAAGGTATGTAATGAAATTATTTCTGGTGTCAGTCTATTTGCGCATTGAGGGAGCAGGGGGAAGGATGGGGTGGTGTAAAGTGGAGATGTGTGCAGTAGGAGAGGGATGGGTTGGGGAAATGACATGGGACTGCATAGCTAATGTTTGTTTCTAGTCTTTGCGCCACTCATCTCTCATGGCAACAGTAAAAGGTTTTATTGTTCATATCTAACAGTCCTTACTGTGCGCATCTTAAAAGGTATGAGATGTTCTCCTGAAGCACTTTTTATTACATTTGTTAAAAGGACTTTCACGTCCTGATTTCAGCCAATTAATTAAATGCTCCAGTACACACACACACACACACACACACACACACACACACACACACACACACATAGGCCTACACAAAAGATGAGTGATGTCTATATCAAATCCAGCTGCCAGAGCAGTTGTCATTCGTTCCTATTTTCTGGACCTCTGAATTGTGTACACTTTTCAGAATAAAAAGTCTTTCTGTAGGCTATATGTAACCAAGATCAGCCCCTACCACACACAGGTCTTGAACCTGCAATATATAGAGGGCACAAACAAAGAAAAATGTATAGAAGAAGAATGGGATGACATTATTCATTTATCTGAGGTGTCAGTACTGCGTGCCCCCACTTAACCCCCACATATATCGAGAATGGCCAGAGATATGCAGCACCTTGGCGCCACCTTCTGGCCATTTACATGTAATCTTTTGTTCATTCGTGTTTCATTCATTCACCAGGGTAGGGTTTTTACAACGATCATAGTCAAGGACATTTCTATACATCAAATATGATGTATCAAAAACAGTGCATTTTGTGCAGCTATTCATTATGATTTATATAGGCCCATTTGGAATCACAGATCTATACAATGCTGTACTGAATTACTGGTAAAAGTTAGCCTGACATGCTAGACTATCACATAAAATGTATATAGTCTGGCCATGAGTGATAGACCCTCGGGTAAGATGACTACAAACAATCAGAGGAACTAACAAGCCGATTCAAACAACGCTAAGCCCGCCCAGTGACTCCCTGTCCAGATAGACCGTTGTGTTTGTTTGGCTCTGGGGGGCTGGTGGTTCAATGCTATTGGGTTTGTTTGCAGTCAGGGGCGGAGCTGAGCCAAAGGTCAATTGTTTTAATTCAGTTACTCTGGAGCAGTAGCCTGACACGCCAGACTATAACATGAATGTATAGTCTGGAGACGAGTGATAAACCCCCGGGTAAAAAGTCTAAAACTAATCAGCGCGACTAGCCATCTTACACAAACACTCATCCAAAGGCTCAAAATGTATGGCATCTTTATTACCTCCGCCAAGGAGGTTATGTTTTGATTGGCGTGTGTGTGTGTCCATCTGTGTGTCTGTCTGTGAGCAACATAAGTCGAAAAGTACTGCACGGATTTGGATCAAATTTTCGGACAACGTGTGTATTGGGACAAGTAAGAACTGATTCGATTTTGGTGGTGATCTGTGATCCAGAACACCATCTGTGACCACATTGTCTTGGCGGAGGTCTGCGCTCTCTGAGCACTTTTCTAGTTTTCCATAGCCAAATTTGGTGTAGCCTACTGTATGCAGGGTGTTTAGATTTGATTTCACTCTAACATTATACTAGCCTGACATAGCCCGACCATAATACTGCTGTTCATCCGTATTCATGGTCTGGAGGTTCTTTAACCTGACGCGATTATACTGCGGGGGGGAGGGCATTCACTTCTGGTTTGAAACGATTGGACAGCTCGTCTAATCAGCTTTGCTTATTGGCCGGTAGACTCTCTACCGATGTAAATGCGCCCCAGAGGACCGTGCCCAGACCATAATACGTATGAACATTCGTATTATGGGCGGGCTATGTCAGGCTAACATTATACAGTCTATTGACATTTCCTTTGGTGAGCTACTCTTAAGTAGCCTGGGCGAAAGTGACTGTTGACTATGTCATACAGTCTGGCCCAACGCAATTGAAATAGGTTTCCGTTTGAATATGACGTATTCCCTCGCCTGGCTCTCACGCCTACAACTTTCGCTTTCAGTATTAACAGATCTCTCGCAAGTTCTGATCTATTTTGACATCGTAGTGGCAATAAATCCTCAAGATCATGGATGCTAATGTCATGTACCAATTTTGTGAATGTAATTCGAAAGTGGGGGAGAGAATAACAAATGCGTCCCTATCACTGACCTCAAAAAAAGACTACAACATTTTGAGACATCGCTCTAAACTGTGTGCTGATTGGCTAAACCGTAGAGTAACGACGGAAAGGGGGGTTTATTCCAAACTACGTGCGGAGATAAATGTTTAGCGGAGCTGCGTAGGTTGGCATCGCCAGGCTATAAACTGTGTGCTGATTGGCTAAACCGTAGAGTAACCAAGGGAAAGGCGGGAAGGGGGGTTTATTCCAGACTACGTGCAGAGATAAAAATGTTTAGCGGAGGTACGTAGGATGGCATCGCCAGGCTAACTCTTAAGCAGGTGGCGAGCTACTGGTTGCTCCCAACCTGTTGCAGACCCCTGCTCTGGAGGGTTTCAAGCATGAATCAACTTTTTATGGTCATGCCACAGCATCTCAATTGGATTCATGCATCTGTTTCCCAAAAGCATAGTCCAACTAACTAAACTAAACTAACTTTTAAAGGGGTCATATTATGAAAAAATAATTCACTTTTTATGGCTTTTGAATGTGTATCTTGGGTCTATACTGCCTCTACACACACTGTAAGTTTGATAAAAAGTTAAAACAGCTAATTTACACTGTTTAAAACTGTTCAACTGCTGTGTGTTTAAACCACCAGTTTAGAATTTTCCTAACTACGTATGTCACGGGATGAGGCGGGTGTGTTCCCACAATATTGGCAGCCACTTAAAGGAGAAGTTCGGTGTGATATACAAATTATATTGAAACATCATAAAAAGTTGGAATGTTTGCCGGGAGTGGAATTTTGATACGTTCGTGCAGGCCCAAGAATATCACTTGCTAGCTAGGTGTTAGTGGTCAAATCGCTGTTTTAAACTTTAGAAAGGCTCAAAATAGCCCTACACTTTGTTTATAGTATAATGACAGTACCAACATTTAAAACCAGGTATTGAAAACTAAGTTACTGTACAGATAGTTATAGCTTTTATACCCTAGCTGGGTACCCCTTGAAGCTACAACTAGCAAGTGGTTTTCGCCGGCCTGCACAATCGTGTCAAAATTCTGCTCCCCGGCAAACATTCCAACTTTTTATGATATTGCAATATACTTTGGGTCCTTATCACACCGAATTCCTCCTTTAAGCAGCTGAGGACAATGAGAATGTAATTGCGAAAATAAAGAGAAGTTAGCAGCCACTTTGCAGCAGAGAACAATGAAAAATGATTAATTGACTAATTAGGGGTGGCCTGTCACAGCAGCTTGTAGTAGGAATGCGTTGGTTATTCTTCCCCCTACTTTTGAATTACCTTTACAAAATTGGTACATGACATTAGCATCCATGATCTTGAGGACTTATTGCCACTACGATGTCAAAACAAATCAAAACAAGCCAGCGATCTGTTACTACTGAACGCGGAAGTTGGAGGCATGAGAGCTAGATGAGCGAATACGTCATATCCAAATGGAAACATGTTTCAATTGCATTGTTCCAGACTGTATGACGGAGTCAACAGTCGGCTTATTAGCAAGGCTAGTCTACCTGGTGCACTCCTCCATGAGAAACCTCCTGCTCTGAACATTAGAGCTAAAAAGTTACCTCGAAAAAAGCATAATATGACACCATTAAGACATTTAGAGGTGGACTTGCTGGTGTGTTTTGGGCCATTGTCCAGCTGCAGATCCAAAGTGTGCTTCAGCTTGAGGTCACAAACCTCTTGGCCTTGGGGATCATCAAGATGTTGTGACAAGCCTCTGCCATGTGTAGCCGGTGGCGGTCCGCACCGCACACGGATCTCGAACCTGCCACCCCGCAAGCTACAAACTCCCGGCGTGGGAGTGGGACGTTCCAACCAACTGAGCCAAAAGCCTGAGCTTCTAACTCAGCGTGTTAGAAGCGCCCATGGAATTGGGTGATGAGGATTTACACGTACTACCACCGAGCTAGCCGAGCTAGCTGGCCTCTGTTACACATGCATGCCGTTTTGGCAAGTCTCAAAGCTTTAGTATGTTTTTTTCCCCTTTGTCTTTGTCCAGTAACTGAGATGTGTCTCTGGTACTCATACCTTGTAATAAATACCTGATGTTTTGTAAAGGTACACCATTGACAGGTCTGTAAGGTACCGTCATAAGACTAACATGACACTGTCATTAACTATGACATGATGTTGTCATGAATCCGTCATAAACTTTATACACCTGTCATGACTTCTGTCATTAAGTGTCACCCGGTATTTGTCATGGTTAGGGTTAAGTTTAGGGTTAGGTATGTCAGAAGTCATGACAGTTTTATAAATGACAGATTCTTGACAACTTCATGTCATAGTTAATGACAGTGTCATGTCAGTCTTATGACAGTACCCTCAAAACTTCTGAAGTGTTACCAATGCATTTTGTCATGTAAAAGTCACCCCTGTTATTATCCATAATTTGATGGTTTATACAGTCAGCCCAGGGTCAGCCCTATGTTCCCACAACCTTATGTTCATTTCTTAGGTTTAGTTCGGGAGAAAGGGGAGAGGGTTAGGTTTGGGAACATAGGGCCTACATAGCCTACACTACAGGGGAGCATAGGGGAACATAGCTTACACTACAGCTTCCAAAAGCACAATGTAACGTTGTAATGTTTAATTCCAGAGAAAGCGGAAAGGGTTAGGGAATGCTGTGAGCCTAAGCTTCCAAAAGCACAATGTAACCCATTTGCTGTGATTTCTACTGAGTTACTGAGCTTCTAGGCTACTGAGTGGGATATTGCACAAACATGAAAGGTGAACCGTTCTACATAAGTCTGGGATAGGCAGTGAACGAGCTAAAAGTCTCAGCATTCCTGTATTTCGAACCTAATCCATGTCACGTTTTTCTGCATCTGGAGAATACAATCACAGCAGGTGCTGGCAGGTCTTATCTGGTGGAAGTGCAGTGCCTGCCTCTGTTGGTCTTTGAGTCAAAAGAGCATTTAATGGTGCCAACCCCATAAGCTTGTGAAAGGGTGCTGATATTTGAGCTCCACTGCTGATCACATTACACCCCTCCCCTCAATACTCCTGATACAATGTGCTGATTGGCTGGACTTGTTTATAATGTCTCAGTACAAGTCACTAGACTTGTTTTTCAATTCCAGGATGTTTTTTAACATGCACAATGAATGGAAGGCCTTTCGACAGCTGTGTATTCATTGCACATACTGTAGCCTAGTTTTTCCACAGAGCTAATTTGCATTCCCCGCACTAGTGTCTCTTGAACACTCAGTGCAACAGCAGGACCACTACAATGGTAATAAAATAATCAATTCCGGTTTATGTAAAGACCTATTACATACCACTGATCAGGGTCGGACCGGGACCCAAAAATGGCCCGGACCATGATTTTATTCAATAATAACGTTGTGGCTATAAATAACACAGTAAGTGGGACATATTGCATGAACATGAGATATTTAATTACACTAGCCCATTATCCTTCATCAAAATTATGAAATTAAAATGAGTAAATGGCAGTCCCGGCCCAAAAATGACCGTCGGCCCACCGGGCATTGCCCTGTATGCCCTATGGCCAGTCCATGCCTGCCACTGATATTGATCTCTACACAAGTCACAAATCATAAGTGAGATATGTAAATCAGTACATGAAAAATAACACGGGGGAAGTATGGGGCTCAATACCTTTCATTCAGCTAAAGCCCATGTTCAGTCCATTAATGAGGTAGACTACTGGTCAAGGCCTTTTCTGCTGCTTGCATACCATGCTGCATTCTGGGCCGTAGTGCATGGGACTCAATTAACTTTGAGCCCGTCAGGTACAGTAGCAGCTACAGCCAGGCATGGACTGGCCATAGGGCATACAGGGGAATGGGCTGGGGCTGTCGTTTACTCATCATTTTCTTGAAGGATATTGGGCTAGTTTAATTAAATCTCTCATGTTCATGCAATGTGGCCAACTTATAGTGTTATTTTAGTTGGCCTCAACGTTAGTATTATTGAATAAAATCATGGTGGGCTGCCATGGCCAAAAATGCCCAGGCCATTTTTTGGTCCCAGTCCGGCCCTGCCTACAGCCAATTAATTAATTGCATGAAGCACTAGTGTGCACAGCATCATGCCATTTCAGAAACGGCAAATGTTTTGGCAGCCCAAAATTATTCACAATGCCACTGTTAATGGCATACATTAAGTTTAGAAAGGTTGTACAGTAAATCATTGTATGCAACCTATTCTCTGTGGTTATGAGGGGTAAGCCTGTTGCCCTATATGGTAAAGTGGTTGCGATTGATGGTAATGAGTCCTTCACATCACTGCGGAAGGATTTTGTCCCACTCTTCTTTGCTGAATTGTTTTCATTCAGTCACTTTGGAGAGTTTTTGAGCATGAATTGGCTTTTTTCATCTTCTTTTCTTTCATCATCTTAATTGGATTCATTGGTCTGAACTTTGACAGGGCCACCACAAAACAATAAGATGGGTATGGATCGCTGGAATAGCCTGTGAAACAAAATGTCGTAAATGAAAAGAAACTGGATAATTTAATACTAACACCATAAACACAGCCGTTGTCTCTACATAAAAAGGTGACAAATGTTATCTGTCCATCTTGTCTGTCACCAAAGAGCAGGGCCATATACTCAACACTAGAGGTCGCTGTTGCCCTACAAGTGATGGCTGCTTGTCCTGTGGCGCGTCAGGAGACTGGAGCAGACAGACTGCTCTACTGCCTGTCAATCACTGCTGGTGATGCAGTGTAGATGGTTTCATGCTTGTAGCATGCAAGTTAACTAAATTTCAGTTGATCTTTTTTTTTTTTTTTTTAATGTGAATGTTAAATGTTAGTCTTTGTTCTGATGAATCTGAAAATCTTTCATCATTGGTATTAAGGGATCACACCTATGACCAAAGAATATCCGGTTCAGTTTTTGACCGGCAGGTAAATGTGGGTAGGAGAAGTGCTTGACTGTTGCTGTCCCGTGTCAACATCTACAGCTGATGTGCACTGAGCAATCTAGCCCCTCACTGCCCCATTGCTCATCTATGGCAAAAATCTCCTCACCAATAATTTGACATAATCACATTGATCTTTTCAATAATGATTGACTATATGGTTTCTTTTTTGAATGTAGGTGATTCAGGAAGTCAATAGTAGTCAAACTCTCTATTTTTCAGAGATTTTGTAGATTTTGTAGCATGGTTAAAATATAGCCTACTATGAGCATCTATTTTCTAAAAATAGGTTTTACAAATACAATCACAATATAGGCCTAAGGCAAAACCTATATCAGCTGTGCCTTCAAAAGTAGAAAAGTGGTTGTGCCTTACTAGTAGTTCTCAGAATCTCCAGTAGAGGGGGCTCTTAACCTACAGCATCCATCAACTCTTGTCAGACCTACTGTAGTGACCCATACTGTGCTTATATTAAGAGATTGGCATCAGTATGTCAGTATCAGTATTTATGCCAGTAATAATTGTTACACGAAAGCAGTGGGCAAATTCTAAATATCTCTCACCCTCTATTCATCTCTGTGCACAACAGTTTGAATACTAGTGTAGGTCACAGTACAAAATGACTAGCCACATTCAATCCGTTTGCACATACAGTATTTTGCTACAGAAATGCTTGTGTAAAAATGGTTACTTTCATTTGGCCTTTGAAGTTCTATTGCTATGAATATTTAAAATATGGTTGAATTATTCATAAGCCATACTTTATGATAGCACATATTTGAATGATTTTGTTTGCAATGTGCATGCAGTGATCACTCATCTTAATATTTCTGTGCCATTTTAACATCATGCACTTCTCTGACCAAATGTGTAATATTGGCATCTGTATTGTTCTGCGGACAGGTGAAACATAGGAGCACATTGGAACACCCAGGGGCGCCGCTGGGGGGGGAAGTAAGGATGATTCTAAGGGCCTGGCACTGACTGGGGGGCCCAGAGAAAATTTTAGTATTAAAAGCAATATACGAGGGGCCCAAAATTATTTTTTGTCATAGGGCCCAAAATTTCTAGCAGCGCCCCTGGGAACACCCTCTTAGCCCAGCAGGGTTACTTGTAGCTTCTTTCCTATCTGGGGCCCAGTGTTTGTTTTCTGCCTAGCGGGCCAGTCTCCCTCCCCTGCAGAGCTGACAACCTCGGCTGCCTGTGAAGAGTCCACCCCCTGTCTGCGCCACTGGGCCACTTGGCTTCCCCACAAAGGCTACTGGAATAACAGAGACCCTGAGAGGAAACGACAGCCTGTTCAAAAGAGCCGCCTGGCCTGGCCTGGCCCACAGCTTCTCACCGGGCGGGGGTGGGGTGGGGTGGGGTGGGGCGAGCCGACACGGGGTGACAGGGCAAAAGACCCAAAGACTGGTCTAAAACAGGAAGTGAATCAGAGCCATATTGCTCAATACCCCCTGACTGATTACATGACATGTATATGCCAGTATATGTATATGTATGTATCATTTGAGGAGTATCTCAAGCAGTGGAAGGACTATGGGACTGCTTCAAAATGAGCATTTTCGATTTTTCAAGCTTTGTGCATCTTGCTGTGAAAGCTCTGCTTAATTAGTGGAATTCACTAAAGGTGCTCAATCCAGGGCGTATGCGGCCCTTTGTTATCTTTGCTATCTCTTATGCGGCCCACTATGATGTAAAAAAAAATAAAAAAAATGGCCTGTTGTTACATTAATCTAATATTAATATTAGTAAAAGTTCAGTTTTGTAATTGGGTAAAAATTGATGCTCTTAATTTTTCATTGACCCACGGCAGTTCATACTGTATGTTTCAGCAGTAATACTGTATGTTATATGGTCCATAAGACAAAAAAAACACTTTGGCTAGCCCTGATGCAGAGAGAGAGAGAGAGAGAGAGAGAGAGAGAGAGAGAGAGAGAGAGAGAGAGACTGGAGTGCAAACATGCTCAGTCGGGTATAGCTCTCCCTCCCTGACAGCATCACCTAGTCCTGATTGAAGAATGTCAAGAGTGGGGATGAGAGTTTAGTTTCCCCTGGACATGAGAGCAATAAAAAGAGCCCCAGTGGCTCCTTTGAAAGTGGTGGGAGAGGTCTCTTTGATCTCACTGTCATACACATGGGCTTCCCAATGCCAGATAATGACCTGATGCTCCAGATAAGTTGCCATGACAAGTTGCCATGGCGTGTGTGTTTTACTGTATATGCCCTTATCGTCACAGTGCCTGAGTACGTTCACGATGGTGTGTGTATGTGATGTGTGTGTTATCTGTCCCTCATACACCCCCAGCCAGCCTCTCTCTTTCACACATACACGCACACACACACACACACACCCAGCCTCTCTCTTTCACACACACACACACACACACACACACACACACACACACACTCACTCACTCACTCACTCACTCACTCACTCACACACACACACACACACACACACACACACACACACACACACACACACACACACACACACACACACACACACACACACACACACACACACACACACACACAGCAGTGACACCCATTGTACTAGATAGGGCCCTCTCTTCCTCTTCGAATTAAATAGTGCCCTCCTCTCGGCAGACCCTTCTCACTGTGAGAGTATCCTGTGCCGGGAGCTTCCCGGCCTCCGACTGCCTTTGTCTGCCGGGGTCTCAGCGTCCTGCGGCCCGGGAGTAGAGCTGCAGGTGGAGGGGACAGGGCCAGGGCATTGTCATGCACTGCATGTCATGAAATACACATGCGCAAGCCTGGCCTTGATCTGCGGCTTTGATCTGGAGGGGATGGATGCTGCTGGAGGAACTGAAAGTCCCCCTACCCAACATGTTTTCTTTGGGTGCTTTGGTTGTTGTACTTACTCCCCTGTCATATCAAAGTATAGCTTTTTGAATTGAATTTTACGGCCATTTTGAAACTGGAAATACTGTTGTGTCATCATCAACTACATTTGCATGCAGTGAGTTGCCTAATGCCTTGGATGATGATGCAACATTTTTAGTGGAAGCAATATGAAGCAATCGTGATAAGATCTTGCAATGCCAAAACTTTTAACTTGTCATTTACATATTTTATTAAAAAAAAAAAAAAACTTTGAAATGATGTCTCCAGTGGCACAGAATACACAAATACATGTAATGTAAATTTGTCCAGGTTAAGACAACAGGGGGCGCTAGTGTTATCAGATGTTACTGGAGCCAGAGGCATAGGCCGAGGCAAGCTGTCCGCTTCAGTCTCACATGCTGGTGCCAGGCCAGGAGACAGCAGCAATAAAGTTGCCACCTCATTATCAGAAAGCCCAGCTAGCTCCATCCCATCCCTGGCCTGCTGCTGCAAGAGGATGGCCTCAGAGGGAAGAAGGAGGGAGGGAGGGAAAGCAGATGGGGGAGGGGGTGAAGAAAGGGATGACATGAAATGGCTAAAGAAGAAGAAGAAGAAGAAGAAAGCAAGGAAGAAAGAAAGATTCAAGAGATGGCTCAAGTGCCATAGCGACACCTCTCCGCAGTGAGACTGTGTGACTGGCTCACTTTGCAGGTGGGGTAGACTTGTGGCACACAGGAGCTCTTTCAATTCATAAAAGTATGACCCTGTGTCTCTGCCTTGGTGTGATTTCACACACAAGCCACTCTGTCAGTGTTTAGCTGTTTAGCTGCGACAAAGTAGCAAAAATTAAAGTTGCCCTCTGATATTTTATATTGAAATCCACAACAAGGAAAAGTCTTCAACCGACATTTTAGGCACACTCAAGACACAATAAACTTTTAAAAATGTTGAATAATTCTGTTTTCATACAACATACAGTACAACTTATTCATTCATTCATGGAAAAAGATTAAAGTCTATCTATTGCATACTGCATGTAAGGAAAGCTATCCTGTCCTATCCTCATTACTGTACGTGTCCTTGCATTGGTAGTGTGTTGTAGTGAGTGGGGTCGTTAGTATTTCCTCACCAGACTAACCAAGGCAAACGCTGGTCTGCTTTGATGAGGACCAGAGCCCATTGTCTGGGAGGTACTGGGGGGGGCAGTGGAAGGTGCTGGGGCTGCTGGCAGCTGGTGGGTCCTCCTATCTTCACATGTACAGCCAATAAATCAATATCAAATCTAAGGAGCAGGAAGCCAGATGGCCCCTTTTTCCTGCAGACAGTCGGCCACTCGGCCGGCCGCTCAGGTCAGGGCCCTTGGCTGAGCCAGCATGGCTACTGCATCGTGGGCCACCAGGGTCTAGATCCCTTTGAAGGCATAGACATTCAGCACGGAGCTCATGAATGACTAAAGGGAACAAATACGTAGTTACGACTGAAGGCAAAGCACTGTTTGTGTTAGGCCGCACATCAAAGGCTTGGACTTGTTTGATATGCACCCTCTCCCCCCCCCCCTCCCTCCCCACACCTTGATGCAGTCGTGGAACAGGTAAAAGAGCTGGAGGTTGGTCTGTTTAGAGCAGGCCTGGGGTAGGTGGTCGGGGGGTAGGGGAGTAGGGGTGGCTAACCATCCTCAGCCCCCAGCACTGGCCAGAGGGCGCTTGACCCAGACAGGGTTTTTTTTTTTTTAGTGGTGCCTGCATTCCCAATAGAGCTATTTGCTGCCAATAACTAACCTCTGCCCTTCATCAGACAGACACCTTTGTAGAGTGATATACATCATGATGAGAGTGAGAGACAGACACTTCAGTTCAGTACGTACTGGCACTGATGATAAAAAAAAAAAAAAAAAAAAAAAAGCTAAGCAGTTGATGGTAGCAGAAATGATGACAAATGTTCTTGACATTTTGCGTAAATGGTAGCACATGTTTGGACACACAGCACAGCACAGGGCAGTCCAGTGTGTTGTTGCCATGTGTTTGGTCATCTAAAGGGAAAACAGAAGCAGCATTCACACATGGATGAATGGTTGGAAGACAGTGGTGGCAGATGACGTGACTTCTTGTCTTAAAGCTCTCCTACCATACCAGACCCCTCTCCTCTCCACTTCTTTGTGGGCCAGAGGTCAGTTTAAACAGTAGTTTGATTGAATGGCTGTTCACAGACCAGTGTGAAATTCCAGCTCTATTGCGAGGTGTGACTGGGGTATTCGGGGGGCTGCTCAGGCCTCTTTTGTGTGCTTCCCAGGCTCAATGTGCAGCTTCTATTGTTAGCGCTCCGAGCTGACCGGCCCCTCAGACTCTCTCTCTCTCTCTCTCTCTCTCTCTCTCTCTCTCCTCCACTGCTTTTGTCTTAAACCGCGTGACCATTTCCTTCATCCAGGTCAAGACAAGGTCGTGACTTTGGACACCCTCCTTTTCCTATATGTCTGAGCGCTAGCTAGTAGCCTCTTCAACATGAGCCCAGTGTACACTGTACTACAGCATACCCCATAGCTGGATCATTAAAGTGGATCATTCATTTTCAAACATTGTGTGGGAGCTTTATGGGGCTGCTGCTGTTAGCTGTTAGCTATTAGCACCTCATAGGTGGCAGCCAGGGAAGAACAATCTAGAAGCCATCAGTCCACTGGAGTGGCAATACTTGGTGGTAATGATATGTGGTAACTTAACAGTCTAGCTAATGAACTTTGAGGCAGGGTCTCATAAACTTCAAGGGGCCGCCAGGCGAGGCGATGACCCAAGTTAACTCACTATTAATTACTTAAGTGAGCCGCTTCCCAATAAAATGTGACAGTATTGCCACTGCCCACACACGGGGAGCAAATTGCATACTCACTCACTCACAGGCACACACACACGCCAGCTAGAATTAACCTCTCAGTTAACCTTAATGGGATGAGCTATGTGGCCATGTGTAAAAAAACAGGTGGTGTGTGTGTGATAGTGAGAGAGAGAGAGAGAGAGAGAGAGAGAGAGAGAGAGAGAGAGAGAGAGAGAGAGAGAGAGAGATGAAGGGAGGGAGAGAGAGAGAGATGAAGGGAGGGAGGGAGGGAGAGCTAGAAAAAAGAAAGGCCAATTGCTTCCCCTTATCCTGCAGCTAAGAACCACTGCACTCCAGGCTTTTAGAAAAAGAAAAAAAACTCTCCCCCTTCTCTCTCTCTCTCTCTCTCTCTCTCTCTCTCTCTCTCTCTCTCTCATTTGGTGGATAAGAGGAGGAAAGCCCAAAGTGCCAGCAGGCAGGAGTGTGGAGGGCGGCCGGCTGTGCACAGGTCAGTCTCTCTCTCTCTGCTGTAAGGGAGGCAGTGGTAGGGGGGATGGGGGAGATGGGAGGGAGAGGAGGGGAGGGAAGGGATATTACCTGATAGGGATCAATGAGAGAGGGCTTTGATCTTTGGCTCTCTGATAAGAGGTTACAGAGTGACCTGCTGGGTGAACGAGCGGAGCAACATGACTGGTACAAACAAGCCCACCAGGCTGTCTTGAGTGGGGCTAGTCTAGGGGTTAAAAGGGAAGGCAAACAAATACTGGACCTGAAGGAAGGACTGTTAGTCCGAAACGTTACACAATTAAAACGGTAAAAATGGGAGCTCCGGTGTGCATATTACTTTGTTTTTTTTACAGTGATACTTTCTTTTGATATTGCACCCAACAAAATGTGGATGTGCGTGAGGACTAAAAGATATTTACTAAACAAATACTGGACCTAAAGGCAAGGCAAGGAGATGATGGTGGTGGGCCGCTGGCCGCAGGCCAATTTGCTGTGAAGCCCCACTGCAGTAGATGCCACTCACACTGTCAGGGGCGCGGCTAGAAATTTTGGGCCCTATGACAAGAAGTAATTTTGGGCCCCACAAATATTGATTTTAATATTAAAATTTTCACTGGGCCCCCCTGTCAGTGCCAGGCCCTTAGAATCATTGTAACTCCCCCCCCCTCTAGCGGCGCCCATGCACACACACACACACACACACACACACACACACACACACACACACACACACACACTGCCTGTGGGGTACAGTAGAGAGTGCATTAGTCAAACTAAAGTCTTTCAGCCGCAACACTACCTCCTTTGTTTTCCATTTGTATGATTAGAGGAGAGGAGAGGAAATACCCTAATCTCAGCAGCAGTCAGAGGACAGAATCCACTTAACAGGTCATGCTGCATTTCTGGTGGCCTCGTGGCCGTCCGACATACACTTTCAGATGCTAATGGGAACAATTTGAAAATGCAATACCTAAAGCTTGGAGAGAGAGCGCAGCATCCCCCCCTAACTAACAGTGTGTAATGAAAAGGCGTGTATTAGCTGACTTGAAAAGAGGGTGTTGACTCGGTACAGAGGCTCTGTTTAAGCGACACTCACATGTCACTCTATTGCCTTCTGGGTGTGGGATGACAGTGTAAAGTGTGTGTAGTATGTGTTTAGGATGAGAGGGGGGAGGATGCTCTGTGTGTTAGTGTGTGTGTGTGTGTGTGTGTGTATGTGTGTGTGGTTGTGTGTATATGTGTATGTGTGGTGTGGTGTGTATATGTGTGTGCGTGTATGTGTGTGTGTGTGTACAATATGTGTGTGTGTGTGTGTGTGTGTGTGTGTGTGTGTGTGTGTGTGTGTGTGTGTGTGTGTATGTGTATGTGTGTGCGTGCCTGTGTATATGTGTATGTATGTGTGTGTAGGTTGGGTGTGTGTGTGTGTGTGTGTGTGTGTGTGTGTGTGTGTGTGTGTGTGACTGACAGTCAGAAGGGGAGGTCTGTCTGTGTTCCACCCAGGGCTCTGATTTAGGGGCCGCATGTGGAGGCCAGACAGACCCAGGGGTTGGGGGTGCAGGCTGTGGCCTGAAACAGATGCCTGGCTGTCTGCCCTGGGGAGGGGAGGGGTGTGTGTGTGTGTGTGTGTGTGTGTGTGCGGGGGGGGGGGGGGGGGTGTTAGTGGGGGTCGGCCTGTGGAGTTAATGTGCTCTCTGGCTCTCTCGGCAACAGCACAGCAACAACAGTTCCATATTCACTGCACCTGCATCCAGGTCTGCCAATATCGGCTTGTGTGTGTGTGTGTGTGTGTGTGTGTGTGTATGCCTGTGTGTCTGTGTGTATGCTTGCTTGCGTGTGTGCATGTGTGTTTGTGCTTGTCTATGTGCATGTGTGCATGCACGTATCCTGCTGATATGTTTAATGTATAGAGTGATCGCCTATTCCCTGGAAGCCTACACAGCCCATTCAGCTCTCTCTCTCTCTCCCTGTATGTGTGTGTGTGTGTGTGTGTGTGTGTGTGTGTGTGTGTGTGTGTGTCTGTGTTTTGTTTGTTTGTTCATAACAACCGAATATAATAATTCTCATCCACAGGGCGCCTCTGTTCTTAGTTGATTCGGGGGATGCAATGAATCACTTGCTTTTATGCTCTAATTTTCTGGAAAATCTTAAATCTTCCACTCAGGCTTCATTCATTTTTTCAATTATAGTCTCTCAGTCTGGAGGAAAAAAAAGTCTTTTGTTGAGGGGAAGGCAGTCTTCATAGTTTTTGTTCCTAAATACCCCTATTTAGTGTGCTAGATAAGAGTGGATTTCTCCAGAGGTCCAATTAAAAGGATTAAGACGTTTAGACGCTTCATTATCAGCTCTCTCCTACAGACATCAAAGAGCGTGTAGAGTAGAGTGAGAGTACAGCTGCCCCGACGACAGAGTGACTTTCTCCTCTCCTTTAGAAGCATGTGTGTTTGTGTGTGTCTGTGTGTGTGGAGGGGGGGCGGTGGGGAGGGGGGGTGTTTGTGTTGAGGATGTTTACCAATCTCAAGGAAGACAAACAGGCCTGTCCCAGTCTTCCTCTTGCGTACTCAGAGCTAACAGAGCGGCCCAGGCAGGCCTGTGCTTTTTTCACTCTGGCCGTGAGGCAGGATGTGCTGCACTGTTAGGGCCATTGTGTTTATCTAGCCCTTCTGTCATGCTCTCTTTGTTCAGTTAGCACCTGTAGAGGAGGACCTGGGTTTCTCTAGCCTGACATAGCCCGACTGGAATTAGGATTAGGATACTGGATTATGATTGTGGACTGTCTGCACCTTCAGTGTGATTGCGCTGATTTCGAGAGCTGTGTATTCATTGCACATACTGTAGCCTAGTTTTTCCACAGAGCAAATTTGCATTCCCCGCACCAGTGTCTCTAGAACACTCCGTACAACAGCAGGAGCACTAGCCTGACATAGCCCGACCATAATACTGCTGTTCATCCGTATTCATGGTCTGGAGGTTCTTTAACCTGACACGATTATACTGCGGGGGGGAGGGCATTCACTTCTGATTTGAAACGATTGGACAGCTCGTCTAATCAGCTTCGCTTATTGGCCGGTAGACTCTCTACCGATGTAAACACGCCCCAGAAGACCGTGCCCAAACCACGATACGAATGAACATTCGTATTATGGGCGGGCTATGTCAGGCTAGGGTTTCTCACCATCTGTCAGATAATCCTAGTGCACTTGTTCATAAAGATGAAGATGAATTTAGACATATCTCAGTTCAATTCATAGGCTCACAGAACATAGTGTGGGCTTAGCAACTCACAGACTTTATTAATGTCTTGGATATGTGGTTTATGGATATGTAGGCTATGTATGTAGGTACAGTATGAATGTGAGAGAGTATGTTTGCTGAGCTCAAGGTAGAGAATTTCTCAGTTATTGACATCATTATGTGAGGAAACATGAATATTATTGCTAAGGATTGTTGGTCCACCTCACCTAAATCATAAAAATGTCTGAGGGGAATTTATGATTTCTTTTAAAACATGATTTGCATCATGCTGAATACAAAATAAAGAGCCATGTAGGCTATTAAGCAATTATGCATTTTGAAGATTTTTTTTTTAAAATCCTCCCCACCTATGCACAAACAGGCCACAGGATGTCACTCTAAATCACTTGCAAGAGTTGAGAACATTTTTGAGTACAGTTTTGTGCCATAGCATACTCTGAGAAATAGTATTACTAGGAAACAGTTTTGACAGTAATTTAAACATAATTTATGTCAAGTGGTATTACAATTAAGCTAATCCAACAATCTTCCAAGAAACAGGCCACCGCTTGGCAGGTTTGTCTCTTTCTTTTGATGTGTTATCAGTCTTGTGAAGTTAAACGAGTCAAGCAGAGAACTGTAGGCCTATGTGTGATCTAGTAGATGCCATCACTCCATCAGTGTGACTGTCATGGTTGTCATAGGCTACTTCAAACTTTATTTTTGTCATGAATCCAATGTAAATGATGATGTGCAGATTTGGCATTATATCAATCACCTTGAATATGAAATAGGCCAGGGCATAACATGCAAATGTGATTGCAAGCTATGGCACAAGATGACATTTATAAATATGGCAAACAAATTAGAATATTGAACAGTTGCTCTGATGTCTAATCAGTTAATGTCATTGTCTTTGCTGAAGTCAGAGACCAGAGGTGTAAATCACAGAGAGAACAAGCCTTCCAGGAGCAGCTTTATTACAGGAGAGAATTCCCTTTGCATCCTGCGGGGGGTTGGAGACCAACACAGTCCAAGTGTCAAAGGCCTTTTAACTCACAGTGGCCCAAACAAAGAATTATTACTTTATTGGGCATCATTCAAGGAGCTCTTTTACACCCCCTACCCCTAGTCAAGACACAAAAGCAGAGAACAGAGGGGAATAGTTTCATCTCAACTGAAATAAATTGTTTGTGAGGTGTGAAATGTTTATCTTATTAAATAGTATTATGGTCCAATGAAAAACTTCACACAGAATGTTAACTTATCTGAAAATGTAAAGGTCTATGTTGATTGATGTGGATTCTCAATCACTTGAGTAGCCTAGACCAGGATAATAAACCAATTTAAAACATAAATCCTAAAAAAACAACAACACTTGAACTTGGTAAGCCATTTTTGTCAGCTGTCAAATGCTGGAAACTTATTTGTCCTTGTCAAAAAACAAAACAAAAAAAATCAAAATCAACAATCAACAAAACTACAAAACTAGTAGCCTATCATCTCGATAAATTAACAATTCATTATTTCAAGTAGCCTTGCCAAGTTAATAACCATACGAGGTTTGTGCGCATTCCGTGAAAAGGTGACCTGCAAATTTAAATAGTAGCCTACCTGCTTGGACTTCCTGTACAAGGAAAAAAAAAAAAACAGCGCCAGATCCCAGCTACTTGTGTGTTGTTCGAAACTGGGAATTTTTGCGACGTCAACCCCCATCAACAACACCTGGGGCGGTAACAAGAGGTGATTCCCACGTTTAATTCGTCGAGTTTAATACAAGCTTCTTTCCTCCGAACAAGGCTAGACGAAAGTTGTTTTGATCAACATTTAACAGCAAGACGACTGCTCTTTGTTTTATTAGACTACTTCCGGAAAAATCCTTTACAGGTAAGACGGGTTTCGGTAGGCTACCCATGTATGCTATTCTGTGTAGCGCGTAGCGCACCGTGGTCTTTTCAAATGGATAGGCTACGGGTTTTATGATTATACAGGATTAGGCTATTAGTTGTTTTAATGCACGTATTGAATAGCCTAGCCTTATAAAATGGTAACGTTTCTCTTAAGACTGAGCTTTTGGTGCCTGTGAAGTCCACTCCAGATCGAGTCGGCTGTTTTAGAGTGATTTTTAACGTTACATTAGTCGACAGTCAGGAGGAGCCATAAGTGAAAATAGCCAACACAGAGAGAACATATTTTCATTGTGGGTTATAATGATGTTAAAGTAGGATACACTAGCGTTTTCTCTGCTGTCAAGTCTGTCACAAACTGTCAGCTGGGTCTAGGCTACTTTATAATTTATGGCGCCTCATCTGAGAAGACTGTCACCTGAGAAGAGGTGTCGTCAATAGACAACACAGAAGTTAGAAGGAAATGTTGTATGTATTATTTTTTTTTTAAATAAAACCGGCATACATTGACACATAAATGTATGACCGTACATTTATACAGTTAATATAGTCTCGTGGCCAAAGTTAATTCTTTGTCTTGGACTACCATATAAGGCAGTGGCATGTTCTTACATAATGACTTTAGGAAATGTTTAACCTTAGATATTTGAACTTTCTCTCTGCCATGACATGATCATGGTTGGTGTTGTTGGTTACTGTAGCCTGTCAGTGGAGAACATGTAAGCAGCTGGTGACAGGCACAGAACAGTCACAGGCCATAGGATCAGATAGAATTC
>JAODXP020000030.1:29494208-29496708 GCA_027497455.2 Sardinella longiceps | reverse complement strand
CACACAAAAACAACAACTCATTCCCCCACAACCCTCTTTCACTCACACACGCGCACACACACACACACACACACACACACACACAGTCCCACACTTCCTCGCTCACTCGCTCGGTGCCGGAGATGAGGAAGGAGTCTGGTTTCAGTGGGGCTGCAGGCAGCCAGCGTAGCCAGCGCAGCCGCTGGGCTTGAGTGTGCTGCTTGGATGCACTAGCGCTAGCCGCCGCCGGGACACGCTGGGACAACGCTGAGAGCAGCAGCAAGAGCAACAGCAGTAGCAGCAGCAGCATCCAGGGCTGGTGGCATTGGGAGAGGAAGGTACATTCTGAATGAGATCGGACGGAACACAGCTGGGACAGGAGGACGGAGACGAGGACGGGGACGGTGGGGGTTGGGGGGAACAGGGGGGGTTGTCGGGGAGCAGAGGACGAGAAGGGCTGGGCTCTGTGCTGTGACTGCTGACTGTTTGTTTACTCGGCTGATTTTTATTTACGGGAGAGCTCGGGTGTTTGACACTCTGTGTGTGTGTGTGTGTGTGTGTGGAGGCAGTCTGATATGGGACTGTGAGTGCCTGGAGCTGACGGAGAGTCAGATGTGTCTTTTGCTGCTCAGGTGCCTCATGCCATAAGAGCCCTGTGTTATTCCTATCTGTCAGTGCTGCTGATGGAAATGAATAGGCTTATGGAAATGAGCGGAGCTGCATATGGCTGAGACACTTGAGCTCTATAAGAGGTGCGTTAGTGTGTGTGTGCGTGTGTGTGTGTGTGTAAGGTTAGCCGTGTGTGTGTGTGTGTGTGTGTGTGTGTGTGTGTGTGTGTGTGTGTGTGTGTGTGTGTGTGTGTGTGTGTGTGTGTGTGTGTGTGTGTGTGTGTGTGAGGTTAGCTGTATGTGTGTGTGTGTAAGGTTAGCCGAATAGCTGTGTGTGTGTGTGTGTGTAGCATGCTGGTGGCCATATATACAGTAAGTGTGTCTTGTGGAGGAGCCCAGGGCAGAGCTGGGACAGAGCCAGGCTTTCCCAGAGTGGAGGGGAATTAGAGCAGATTAGGAATTTCACAGGGGGGAGCAGCCCCACTGCTGATGGGGGGGTAGCGGGGGTGGCGGGGCGGGGGGGTCATTAGTGACAAGGGCTTTCATTTTTGCTTAATTCACTCCAAGTTTTGCCCCCCACTCTCTCTCTCTTTCTTTCTCTCTCTCTCTCTCTCTGTTTTTCACTCTTGTTTTTCTTTCCCTCCTCTTTCTTTTTTCCTTTCTTTCTTTTGTTCTTTCTCACCGCCTGTCTGTCTTTTGTTCTTTTTCTTTCTTTCTTTCTTTCTTTCCGCCCTTCTTTCTCTCTCTCTCTCTCTCTCTTTCTCTCTGTCAGTGCCAGCTCTCTGTTCTCGCCCATTAGTTTAGGCCCCACTTTGTTGCTCTCCAATCATTTCATGGAGCTTAACCTTTTTAATGAAGGCAGGCCATGGTGGTGACATTTCTGCTGCTGCAGCCTATCCAGATTCCTCTGGCTGTGTGTGGAGAGCTCAGGGGAGAGGATACAGCTGCAGCCTGCCTGCTCCATATTGTTGCCGTTTTCATGGATCCATGTCATTTCCTGTCGAGCCAAAAAGAGAGTAGGGGGTGGAGGGTGGGGGTGGGCGAAAAAAGAAAAGTCTACGTCCTGCCTCGGATTTCTTTGTTCAGTGTGGTTTGTTTTTTTTCTTCCCTCTCTTTTCTCTCTGCTCTACAGACACGCACGATGGAGAGAAGAGGAGGACGGGCGTGGAGCTGCCACACGGACGAGTCCGCCTGAAGTGTTTCTCCACAGTTGCTGTTTTTTTTTTTCTCTCTCTCTTTCTCTATCTCCCTCTCTCTTTCTTTCTCTCTATCTCTGCCTCTGTGCCATGTGTCTGATGCAGTAGATGAGCCAGGCTGATTTGAAGGAAGTCGAGCGTTAGGGCCTGCCTGACGCTGAAGGCTGCTCTCTCTCTCAGGGGGGTTGACTAGAGGAAGCAAGAAGGCGTAGTGGGGCTCGGGGTTTCAGCCATGACTGAGGCCAGGGTGCCCGCGGCAAGTGCCTCGTCGGTGGCGGTGGCACCGGCACCCGGGGGAGCGGCGGCGGTCGCCCTAACGTGGGCACGCGTGTGCAAGGAATGCGGGCAGGCTCACGAGGGCCCAGACGGGCACCTGTACGAGTACCAGGACGAGGTGGACGACGAGCTGGTGTGCCACATCTGCCTGCAGCCGCTCCTGCGGCCCATGGACACGCCGTGCGGGCACACTTACTGCCACCAGTGCCTGAGCAGCTTCTTGCGCGAGCAGGACTTCTGCCCCGTGGACCGCCAACGTCTCCAGCTGCCCCAGTGCCGGCCCTCCAGCCTGCTGGTACGCAACCTGCTGGACAAGCTCACCGTCCTCTGCCCCTTCCACGCCGAGTGCCAGGGCAGCATGCAGCGCTGCGAACTCCAGCCTCACCTGCACCACAGGTCAGTACATGGACCCACACACACACACACACACACACACACACA
>JAODXP020000030.1:29426708-29489208 GCA_027497455.2 Sardinella longiceps | reverse complement strand
TAGTGTTGTCTTTGATGACATCATCGTGTGCGAGAGATAATCTTAAGGGGAAAGTCAGAAGGCAGCACCTGGAGAGGATAACGTTGCATGGTGAATCATACCTCATTGGTGTCGTATAATTCATGCGTGGGTGGGTGCTAATCACAGTCATGACATACCATGTCAACTCCTTTATCGTTTATGGAATTCTGTAATGATGAATGCAAAATTAGGACTTTTACATGTATCCAGATATTTTATAAACATATCTTTTTTAATCTGTTTTAATCCTTTCGTATACACAAATCCAGTTTTAACCACCTCAAACTGAACACCCTCCAAAGAGGAGGTTTTTTTTTTTTTTTTTTTTTTTTTCCCAAAATGCTAGATTCTGAATTCCATTGGAAATACAGTTTAAAAAAAAGAAACTGATACAAAATCTCTGCATATAATGTGATAAAGAGCACATACTGTATCTGTAAGTGTTGGCTGTGGGCTAAGAAGCAACCCAGGCTGAGGCTATGTCTGGATGGTTCAGGCGTCTGTTTCCCAAAAGCTTAGTTGCTAACTTGGTTGCAACTTAGTTGGCAATGGGAAATTGCATTGCAACAACAACAATGGTAAACAGACACCAGGGGCGAATTCAACAGTCGTAACGTTTTGTAACGTAATGTAACAGTTCCCATTCATCCCTATGGGTGACGTAGTAAACGTTTTGTAACGTTTCGTCGTCTTGAAAACGCCACAGGTTTGGGAGTATTGGGTAGAGATATGAGCCTAGCTAGCTGAGCCACTGCAGAATTGGCCAGGGAGGCTGGATAGTCGACACAGATCCGTTTTTTTGGATCAGACTGTGGGTAAATGCCCAGACCTAGAACAGGAGAAAAGGAACTCGTCTGAGAACTCAAGATCAGTGAAATACTGGAGACATTCAGGACATGTTCTGGAATTCCTTCTCTCCCTCATGTCTCCATTACCTAGCTTACAAAACCTTAAGTGCCTCAAGTCAGAGAGAAAGCTGATATACAATATAACTCTTGTTTATGTAAGAGCTGTATTCATCTTACTGATTTTTTTCCTTTTTTTTTTTAACTTTAATTACACCATTGCACAATCACTTCAGATTCAATAGGCACTTTGTTTTTCTTTCACACCCTCTGCACTCCATGTATACATTTCAGTTGGGTGGTACAGGTACTTGTGCAGTGGTAGAAAAAAAAGTCTGGGGAGTTTTTTCTTGCCCTGTTACTTACTTCTCATACTGTCTGTAAAAGTGCCGTAGGGCAAATGTATTGTATTTGCCGCCCTACAAATAAAACTGAATGGAATGGAATGGGATTGAATGGCATGGAATGGAATGGAATGGAATGGGATTGAATGGAATGGAATGGGGTTGAAAGTGTTAAATAGTATCTCCCACTCTGTATCCCTGTTTAGAAACTCACCTGAGGTCTAGCCTGGTGGCGGAGGCTAACGTGGTGGAGCTGTTCCGGGACGACCCAGAGGAAGAGCTGGGCCTGCGGATAGTGGGAGGGAAAGACACCCCTCTGGGCAACATCGTCATCCAGGAGATCGTGCGGGACTCTGTCGCTGCACGCAGTGGCAAACTGTCTCCTGGAGACCACGTGCTTGAGGTGAGAAAGCCATTCAGGATGGCAGAACGGGTTTGTTTTTACCTCAACAAAAACCAAAACAAAGGTTCAAGGATAGGTTCTCTATGGAAAAGTACTGAGAACATTCCTACTTCAAGCACACTTGAACTAGTTATCACTTAATGGAGAAAGTGGATTTCTGTTCGAACATCTCAAGTTACGCAAGTTAACTGAAACATGTTGTTGTGGTTTTTCACTGCCAGTCGTGTCTTCTTCAAAAGAGTCTTCTTCAAGTGTGTGTTGTTCATCTTGTTCTCTGGACAGGGTGGAATGTTCGTGTGTGTGTGTGTTTGTGTTTGTGTGTGTGTATGTGTGTGTGTGTGTGTGTGTGTGTGTGTGTGTGTGTGTGCTGCTGTAGGGATCTGTTCAGTGTTGTGAGTGTACACACCTGAGCTGGCCACTGTTTACATTTGCATTCCAACCACGCCGACCAGCTAGAGATCAGCCACCTCAGCAGTGTGTGTGTGTGTGTGTGTGTGTGTGTGTGTGTGTGTGTGTGTGTGTGTGTGTGTGTGTGTGTGTGTGTGTGTGTGTGAAGGGCCAGCATTGGTGTTGGGATACATTTTCAGAACTAAGATCTCACACCTTTTCCAATATAATTTATATCATTCCCTTTCACATGGATCTGTTTTGGGGAAAGCGGGAAAAACATCCGTCTGGAAAAGGACAGAAAGGTTTCGTCTGGTTTATCCCTAGATTGTAGAATTGAGTGTTGAGTTGGGAGTGGGAGGATTGGTTAACACGCAGTCCAGGAGCACCAGACAGGAAGGACTGGTCTCACCGTGACGATAAGGGAAGCTTGAGAAATGTTTTCCACTGGCGTTCTGACAGCCATTACTCCGCTGTTGTTTGGGGACGAGCCGTTTGCCGTTAGTTTTTGCTGGCGACGACTCTCACCAGGTCAAAGGACGTGGGTCTGCTTGTTCGTCCGTGTGTCCTACTTCGGACTCAAAGCCTCTTTTATGTGGGCTTGAGTGTAAACCTGACGTGAAACATTAGCCCGCTAATAACCTGGCTCCTGTACACTGAAGGAAAGTTTTTCTCATGAACAGGTGAAGCGAGTTAAAATGTCAGCTCTGCTGGTCTCTCTCCAGGATTTCCAATCTCACAATGGAGCCCTTATTCCGGGCACTGGCGGACTTGTTATCATCTCAAGGATCTCATTTTCAATGTCAGCCCTCCTCCGGGCCATACTAACTTTTTTTTCCCCTGACTGGAGACACTTCTGCAGCTCCAGCTTGTCTAAGAAGTCTCTTAAAAACCTGTAGCTACTGTACTGGAGTCTGTTTCCCGAAAGCATAGTTGCTAACTAAGTTAGCAACTTAGTTAGCAAAATGCCTGGACGCTAACTAAGTTAGCAACTATGTTAGTTGCAATGCAATTTCCCATTGATAACTAACTAACATGCTAACTGGTTAGCAACTGTGCTTTTGGGAAACGTACCCCTGGAGTCTGTTTTCCTAAAGCATAACTTAGTTTGGTGCCAATGGGGAAATTGCATTGCAACCAACGGCTTAGTTAGCAATTATGCTTTTTGGAAACGGTAGCCTGGGGTCTGCGTGGTTTGTCATTGTATTAATGAGTATGTGTTGTTTATGTGAAAGCTGAGCCAAGCGATGCCTGGACGCGACACAGAATAGAGGACAGTGGGTTAACCTCCGCCTCCCGTGACACGTTGTCCCAGTTTTTCTTCCTCCGCTTGGCCTCTTTGTCTTCCCACTGTCCCACTGTACTCTCCTAGGGTTTCTCCCCCCAGCAGGCCAGGAATGCGAGTGGCACACTAGACCAAAAGCCACAGAACAGCCTCAACTTTCTGTCTCAGGAATCCCAGACCTAGGCTATCATTCTAACTCTAAGCCCTGTCAGACCAGTTGACCAATCACGATGCAGAGATGTCTCGACGAGAGGCCTTGTTGTCCAATAGGGGTGTCTGCATCGTGGCTGAGTCTGAACCATGTTCGTGTTTTTTTTTTTTTTTTTTGTGAGGAGCCTGTTTGTCTGTAAGGAGATCTGGCCCAAGCAGCTACAAGATCTGATTTCTCATTCCTTGAAACGGTATCTCTCTTTTCCTCTCCCAGCCCCGGTCGATGGCATTGATTTTTCTTTTTTTTTCTTTTTCTTTTTTTTTTCTCTGAGCCTGCGCCGTTTCTCCGAGTCCCAGCGACACAGTGTTACTGGTGTAGTGTAGACTCACCGGCTAAATTATTCTGAGACATTCTTTAAATACCCAGTCCTTGGAGGAGGAGGGAGAGGACAGCAGAACCAGAGATGAGAGGTTACCCTCATTCACCTCCCCAGCGCTCTTCCCTTCCCCTCCTCCTCCTCCTCCTCCCTCCTTTCTCCTGGCCGCAGCGGTCACACTTGCTGTGGTCTTTACAGCGATACGTGGCATGTCTCAAGATTCACATGCCCTGATTGACTGACTGAGTGTAACGGAGGCCAGCTAGCTCAGCTAGCGTGGCAGCAGTACGTGTAAATCCTCATCACCCAATACCATGGGCGCTTCTAACAGCTGAGTTAGAAGCTCAGACTTTTAGCTCAGTTGGTTAGAGTGTCCCACTCCCACGCCAGGAGTTTGTAGCTTGCAGGGTGGTGGGTTCGACACCCGTGTGCGCCACATGGCATGTCTCAAGATTCAAATGCCCTGACTGACTGACTGTCAGACTGACTGACTGACTGAGCCTCCACTGGCATCCCAGTCCCAGCAGGTCTTTGGTTGTTTTTGTCCTCAGTAGCTCCTTCCAGGCAACACTGTCCTCAAGACCTAGGGTTTGGGTGAGGGTTAAGGGGGGGTTGGAGTTAAAGGTATAATCTGGAGTGAATCAACACGTAGCCCTGCTGTTTTATACTGCTATGCGCTACTGAAAGCCACTTCAATGATTTAATTTCGTGCATTGTAGACAGACTTTGCGAAACAGCAGCTAACACGAACTGAATGAGGCATGTCAAAAACGGAACCTAATCGATTTGCTTTCATTTTGAAATGCCACATTCTGTTACCGTTAGCTGCTGTTTCGCTATCTCGGTCTGCGTGGCATGAAATCGAGTTATTTAGTTGGCTATCAGTAGCGCTTGACACTATAAAACAGTAGGGCTACGTGTTGATTCACTCCGGATTTTTACTTTAATGTTTGGTCACACGTGGAACAATAACTTTATAGATAACTGTAACTATAGCAATATTTCCGTCCCCACTGATAAACAATAGTGCAGGTCTGTCTTCATGCGAATGAATTAAAATTCCATGGTTTCTGATTGGCTAACAGCCTTTTATCGTTCTAAAAATTACTCTGAAAGTGATCCTCAATGATATTGTTGCACATGTTGTTGTCGTTATATAGTTGTGGTGTGAACGTAACTAGATTGTTATTTATTTGTTATAGTTATAGATATCGTTCCAGGTGTGAATGACCCGTCACATTTAGGGTTAAAGTAGTTATGATATTAATGCACATACAGTATTGTTGTCGTTATAGTTGTGGTGTAAACGTTGTCATTCGTATTATCCAGATTGATATTTATTTGTTGTTATAATTAGCTATAAACATTGTTCAAGGTGTGAATGGCCCTTTAGGGTTAGTGTTAAAGTAGTATAACTTAAAGAAAAATCTACACTGATACCCACGCACTGATGATGGCTTAAGAACCGAAACGTGTCTGCTATGGACATGGTGGTTTGTTACAAATAAATAATGAGATACAGCCTGTGAGTGATTTTTCTTTAAGTTATTGTCCTCTCTTTTTTACACGCACCCTAAGTCGTTATTTATTCTACTTTAGAAGTTGAGCGTGCCCCTCGATTCACATAGGGTTATCATAAGTAGTGCATAAGTAGTGCTTTTCAGACAGTGCTGCATGGAAAACCACAGTTGGGCATCCCAGCAGCACTGAGGGCAGCCACGCTGCACTGGGCTCTAGTTGGCCACCTCTGAAGCACCAAATCCCCTCCGGCATGCACAAGCGTCACTCACACCAATTTACACGTGTGAATAACGGCCAGTGGCTAAGCAGCCCGGCTTAGTGCAAATGTGTGTCTGTGTATGCATGTCTAATGGACGTGGCTGTGGCTCCTCTTCCACTAATGCATTACGGTGTCGGAGATTAGCGCATCCCATCGTTAGGGCTCATGTGGTCGTCTGTGACTCAGGGATGCTGGTAAAGGCTGGCTGGGTTTGAAGGTTGCCCCTTAAAGGAATTATTCAGAGTGATTCAACCCATTCCTCTGTTGGTTCACCTTGCTAAGTGCTGTCAAAAGTCACGAGAATTTTGTGCAAGACAGACCAAATAACAACACTGGAGCTAGCACTAGCAGATGCAGGCATATGAAAATCATTAGATTTTGTTTTCATATGTCCGCATCTGCTACCATTAAGTGGTGTTTTCGGTCTGTTGCACAAAATGGAATCATTCTCCTAGCTATCAAAAGCACTTAGTAATGTGAAACAACAGGGCTACATGTTGATTCACTAGGAATAACTCCTTTAACAAACACACACTTGAATATTCTTAGAAAGCCCACAGTTTCGACTATCAAGGCTAGAAGATGGAAACAGCCCACTGTAGACAACACCTTAGTTAAAATGTGTTGAATGTTAAATAAAATACATAAATAGATACATACTGTTGGCTTACTACTGCATACTGATTTGTTACTACCCTGAATGTATATGTGTTATTGACTAACTGAAGAGTTTTGCCATTAACATGTTGAGATGTTGTGTGTTTGACATTGCCTTTTCTGTGCCCCTGTGTTGCAGGTGAACGATGTGAGCCTGGCGTCTGTGAGCCATAACCGAGCCATTAGTATACTGCGGCGGCCCTGCTCTATGCTCCGCCTCACGGTCATGCAGGAGAAAGGCTTCAAGGCGCGCCCCGAGCAGCAGCACTCTTCCTCCGGCAGCAGCACCACCGCCAACCCATCCTCATCTTCCTCCTCCTCATCCACCAACACGTCTCCGCAGGCCTCCAACCACCACCACCATCACCACCACCACCACACGCCAATGCACCACAGCCAGGGCACCGTCACCCAGGTAACGCTGGTCAAACGCGAGCGGTCCGAACCCCTGGGCATCAAGCTCATCCGCAAGTCGGACGAGTCGGGCGTGTTCATCCTGGACCTGCTCCCAGGAGGCCTTGCTGCAAAGGACGGCAAGCTGCGCAACAACGACAAAGTCCTGGCCATCAACGGGCACGACCTGCGGCACGGGACGCCAGAGACTGCTGCTCAGATCATACAGGTAGGCATCATTAAAGGAGAAATCCGGCGTGATGAGGACTGCAAGTATATTGCAACATCATAAAATGTTTTAACTGTTTGCCAGGGAGTAGAATTTTGATACGTTAGTGCCGGCCAGAGAAGACGGCTTTCCAGTTGTAGCTTCCGAATGCAACAAGCTAGCATTATCTAAAATGTCTGACTGGATATACCAACTAACGTAAAAATTATTAATTAGTAATTAATGCAATTAGTAAATTGCATTACCAATATGTAAGTTACGAATACTCAAATCCAAATGCCATTAAGAAACATGTCGAGACTAGCTGAGCATTTGATTATGTGTTTGTTTGGTGACCACAGTGTGTGTTTGTGTTTGTGTTTGTGTTTGTGTTTGTGTTGGCACACATCAGGCAAGTGAGATGCGTGTGAATTTCGTGGTGATGAGGCATCCTGAGCCTGAGGAGGGGACAGAGGTGGTGCTCCGAGCCAGACGAGCTCCAGAACAGCAGTTCTTCAAGCGGCGCTCCACATATCTCAAGGTAAACACACAGCCACTGCACTCACTCCACCACTGCTCTGAGAAACCAAACCTGGGGACAGTTTCCCAAAAGCATAGTTTCAAGCAAGTTAGCAACATTGTTGGGGGGGCGCCGTGGCTCAGTGGGCTAGAGCGTCATACCATTACTCCGGGGACCCAGATTTGAGTCCGACCCGAGGTCATTTCCTGATCCCACCCCATCTCTCTCTCCCACTTGCTTCCTGTCCATCTTTATACTGTCCTATCTGATTAAAGGCAAAAAGCCCAAAAAACCAACATTGTTGGTTCCAATACAATTTCCCATCGCCAGCTAAGTTGCTAGTAACGATGCTTTTGGGAAACAGATGACATGCCTTTTTGCCCATGAATCCTCAACACACACACACACACACACACACACACACACACACACACACACACTCACACTCTCACACACACACACACACACACACACACACACACACACACACACTCACACTCACACTCTCACACCACACACACACACACACACACACACCCACACACACACACACACACACACACACACACACACACACACTCCTATACTGGCCAGGGGAAGTGTGTGTGGTCCTGTCCTGTCCTGTATGAGCAGTCTCCCCCAGAGCCGGTGCACTCAGGCATGATACTCAGCCCCTCTGTTTGGATTCATCAGCCTCATGAGCTGGTTCCCACAGCCAATCGTAATCCCTCTCCTGTCACAGCAAAGGGCCGCTCTCCACTCCACACTCAGGAGCAAGCAGGAATGTGACAGAGAGAGAGGTGTGTGTGTGTGTGTGTGTGTGTGTGTGTGTGTGTGTGTGTGTGTGTGTGTGTGTGTGTGTGTGTGTGTGTGTGTGTGTGTGTGTGTGTGTGTGTGTGAGAGAGAGTGTGTGTGTGTGTGTGTGTGTGTGTGTGTGTGAGAGAGAGAGAGAGAGAGAGTATGTCTGTGTGTGTGTGTGTGAGAGAGAGAGAGAGAGAGAGAGAGAGAGAGAGAGAGAGAGAGAGAGAGAGAGAGAGTATGTCTGTGTGTGTGTGTGTGTGTGAGAGAGAGAGAGAGAGAGAGAGAGAGTGAGAGAGAGAGAGAGAGAGAGAGAGAGAGAGAGAGCGTGTGTGTGTGTGTGTGTTTGAAACCGAGAGTGAGAACGAATGCTAAATTTCTGTGTCAGAAGGGGAGGATGAAAGGGAATGCATAAGAGTATGCAGACGCAAGGAGTATGTGAGATGAGGAGCGAAGCGAGAAGGCAGGCAGGCGGGCTAAAAAGAGACTGAGAGAAGAAGGGCCCTGGGAGAAGAAGCAGGAGCAGGAGTGAGATCTAGATTAAAGCGAGTGAGCAGCAGTTTGTGCACAGGAAGCTCGTTCACATGAGCTGAAACTGTAGCATTAACCAATCAGCAAATTATGTCAAATGGAGTCGGATATGATGTAATTTCTGGAAAATGGTGACGAGGAAGTGCAATGCTAATTGGCAAAGCTAACCGGCCAAATCCTGACCCCCTGGTTGAGACAGAAAGCCGAGGAAGCATGCTTGGAAGGTTGCTTTTTCGAGCATTCCACGTCATTGTCAGTCGCCAATTACTGTTCCAAAGTCAAGCATCCTTCTAAATTCTAGCGAGGACAGAGGCCTTTGTTCATAGATTTTTCAAGGATGCACTGATGGATCCTCGTTTTTGAAGTGTACGGCTTCCAAGGCGAGTGTGCTACCTAGGAAGCATTCTCGACTTTGAGAAACACTCATAGATTAAAGCGAGTGAGCAGTGTTGAGACGGAGAGAGAGAGATGAGAGATGGCGTGCGAGTGAAAAGCCTGCTGGCAGCGCTGTGAAAGCACCCCGTCTTCACACGGTGCTGGAGTCGCACCCCGCCAGCGTGTCACTTCCTCTGCGGAGCTGCCGAGGTGAAAGGAGGCAGGGAGCAGATGCAGCGCCAGCCGCCTTGCCTCTCCTCTCTTCTCTTCTCTTCTCTTCTCTTCTCTTCTCTCTTCTCTCTTCTTTTTCTCCTCTCCTCTCCTCTCCTCTCTTCTCTTCTCCTTTCGTCTGCTCTCCTCTCCTCTCTTCTTCTCTCCTCTCCTCTCCTCTCCTCTCCTGGACTCTGGCTAGATGAAAGGACTCTCCTCCAGTGGCTGTGTGACAGCAGAACCCCTCACACTGATCAAAAGGTGGCTGGAGTTGGCAGGGGTGCCTTGCCCCCCTTCTCTCCCCTTTCGCTCCCTAGCCAGGGTCCTCTGAGGTGTGTGTGTGTGTGTGTGTGTGTGTGTGTGTGTGTGTGTGTGTGTGTGTGTGTGTGTGTGTTTGGGTGGTGATGTGGAGGAGAGGGTGTGTGTGTGTGTGGGGTGGGGGGTTCAGAAGATCAAAGCTGGTGACAGTTAGCTTTGGCCTGCTGGGCTGAAGCCTTTGCTCTTGCTGGGGGGGTTGAGCTCTCCTGCTGGGTAGGAAGGAGTGATACTGTACCTACCACCCCCAGCCACCAGCCACCCCCCTCCCCCTCCACACACTCTCTCTCCTTGGCCTGCGATCTCAGGGCTTGGGAGGAGGGGGGTGGGTGGGTGAGGAGTGAGTGCGGGGAAAGGCACTCTAATGGTGGCTGAGAGATTTGGCACATGCCTCTGCTGAGAGCCTCTGTGTTGTTTTCTGCTGGATCAGGGATGTGTCACGTTGACGTGTTTGTTTGCACAAGACCCCTATCCCCACAGGAGGTCCCTCCTTCCATTAGATTTGTATCAGGGCTTCTTTGGCTTCACTGCAAAGACTGACTGACTGACTGTTGTACCCAGGCAAACATCTTCATCCCCCCGGAGTAGAGGAGAAGCTAATCCAGTCTTGTCTGGTGGTTGAGTTATTGAATATCCTCTCCAACGTGACGCACAACATGGTGTGGAAGCAATCAGAACAGTACAATTAAATCTAGAATGATTTCCATTGTGCCAAAAGGACCTTTTGGATTTTGTTGGCTGAAAAAACACATTAAATTATATTTCCACCTGTAAATGCTGAGTCATTTTTGGGTGCCGTGGCTCAGTGGGCTAGAGCGTCAAACCACCACTCCGGGGACCCGGGTTCGGGTTCGGGTCCAACCCGAGGTCATTTCCCGATCCCACCCCATCTCTCTCTCTCCCACTTGTTTCTTGTCCATCTCTATACTGTCCTATCTGATTAAAGGCAAAAAGCCCAAAAAATATCTTTAAAAAAAAACTAAAAAATGCTGAGTCATTTCTATCCAGTGTTCAGGTGTTGAGTGATTCCTGTTGTGATGTTGAATGTTTGAAGGAACCGCCCACTGGGTTCTCATGTCAGGAGAAGACGGTGAGCCTGAAGAAGGAGCCGCGTCATTCCCTGGGCATCACAATCGCCGGCGGGAGGGACTGCCGCAGCCGTTTGCCCCTTTACATCACCAGTGTCCAGCCAATCGGCTGCCTCCACCGCGACGGCACCATCAAAACAGGTGAGCCTTCCTCTCCACGTTCAAGCAGACACTGTTGGCCCATTATCCAAATATGATCAGACCTGGCAGCTTCACCACATTCAAATCCAGACGTTCCGTCCGATATGGTTTTGCATGTTTGCCTGCTGAGTTTGAGTTCATGGTTAAAGCATCACAAGGTATTTGTGTTGTATTTGGTGCTCGAATAAAATGGGAAATGATTCCAAATAAAATGGAATTGAGTTCACGGTTGCTATGGCTCCTGTTGTCCAGGTGATGTGCTGTTGAGCATCAATGGCGTGGATCTCACCCAGCTGACGTATAACGAGGCGGTGTCGGTGCTGAAGGCGCAGACGGCCCAGCCCTCTGTGGCTCTGCGGGTCATCCGCACCCTGGCAGAGGACGAGGAGGAGGAAGGAGAAGCCGCCAATAAGGAAGAGCAGGAGGGCGGGGACAGCCCCCGAGAGGACGACCTCAACTGGGCCCCACTGTGGACCCGCTGGCTGGGCCTCCCCAGGTGATACACAACACCGTCTAGACGGCCATTACTAGCCTGACATAGCCCGACCATAATACTGCTGTTCATCCGTATTCATGGTCTGGAGGTTCTTTAACCTGACGCAATTATAGGGCGGGGGGCGGGAAATCAGTTCTGGTTTGAAATGATTGGATAGCTCGTCTAATCAGCTTCGCTTATTGGCCAGTTGTCTCTCTACCGATGTAAACCCGCCCCAGAAGACCGTCCCCAGTCCATAGATACGGATGAACATTTGTATTATGGGCGGGCTATGTCAGGCTAAACCATTACAGTATATGCAGCCTCAATTAGGCCAAAGAACATTGCGTCTTTGCTGTCACTTACATTTTTACACACTTACCTAACAAAGTTTGCTTGAGCTTGATGGTGTTTGGTATTATTTCTCTCAACAGCGTTTTCCTGGCAGCACTGCTTTCAAGGCATTACCCTCTAAATCTAGGGTTAGGGTGAGGGTTGAGAGGGTTAGGTTTAGGGTAAGCGTTTTGGTACTGCCTTTCAGACAGTGCTGCCTGGAATGTGCCGTTGAGGGCAAAACGCCATCAAGCAAAAATGCTGCTGAAGAAGAATTGATGAAGAACAAAACTCAAAGTCTACTCGATTCCTTATGTATTACTTCATGACAGTTTGGTTTCTGTTGTTACAGACAGTTGAACCAAAGATTATGGAATACTGACCTCCGCTTTTACCCTCTGCACTGTCTTCCTGGTTAACAGTATTAAAATTATAACTTCATACTGTTTTCTTCCATCCCAGCAACATGCATTGGTGCCGTGACATTGTCCTGATGAAGACCAACAATGAGAGCTGGGGCTTCAGCATCGTTGGGGGCTACGAGGAGATCCGTGGCCAACAGCCCTTCTTCATCAAGACCATAGTGCCTGGGACACCGGCCCACTTTGACGGACGCCTCAAGTGAGTTAACTGCCCACACCCACAGAGCACCCGCTAGGTCAGGGGTGGGCAATTATTGGGTTTTGGGTTAACACTTTATTTGAAGGTACCATCATAAGACTGACATGACACTGACATTAACTATGACATGACGTTGTCAAGAATCTTTCATAAACCTGTCATGACTATTGACATACCCTAACCCTAAACCTAACCCTAACCATGACAAATACCGGGTGACACTTAATGACACCTAATGTCACACTTAATTTCACTTAATGAAAGTCATGACAGATGTGTAAAGTTTATGACAGATTCATGACAATGTCATGTCATAGGTAATGACAGTGTCATGTTAGTCCCATGACGGTACCTTCAAATAAAGTGTAACCAGTTTGGGATATTGACTGACTCAAGAGAGTTAACAACAATAACAACAACAACAACAACACATTCGATTTCTATAGCGCTTTTCTAGACACCCAAAGCCAAAGTTAACTGCCCACACCCACAGAGCACCCACTAGGTCAGGGGTGGGCAATTATTGTGTTTTCGGTATTGACTGACAGGCACCCAGCCTGTCAGTCAATACCGAAAACACAATAATTGTTGTTGTTGTTATTGTTGTTATTGTTGTTGTTATTGTTGTTAACAGTCAACTTGTAGATGGGGGGTTGATGCCAGATGGTAAATTGGCAAGTCTCAAACCAGTAGCCCCACTTTCATGTTAACATGCAGTGTTAAAAGGTGGGATTTGTATTTCATGAATACAAGAAATTTGACAAATCAGGCCTATAATCTAATTCACCTTGGCTAAATAAGAAATGATTCTCATGCCGGATTAAATAGTCCAAAGGGCCACATGTGGCCCCCGGTCCTTAGTTTGCCCACCTCTGCTCTAGGTGCGCCTACATGTATATAAAAGGCCTTATGGATATCCAGTTAAGTTTTCAAGAGCAGGGAGTATTTTACACCAAGCCTCAAGCAGAGTCTGTTTTCAGAGCTGGGCTTGTTTTATTTTAGTTGTATCTGTTTGTGTGAGACGGATTAAAAATAGCATCGGATGGGAGGGGTGTTTATCAGACTCTTCCTGTCATCTTCTCTCCTCTTTATTTATTTATTTTTATTTTTTTTTTCATGATGAAGCACTGCGCTCATGGAGTGTCGTTGTGTTCTTTGCTCTCTCTCTCCCCCCAGGTGTGGAGACGAGATCGTTGCTGTGAACGGCGCCACTACGGTGGGCATGAACAACTCGTCCCTCATCCCCATGCTCAAGCTGCAGAAGAACAAGGTCACCCTCACTGTTGTCTCCTGGCCTGGCAGTCTGGTCTAGCCCACGCCTCCGCCCGTGAAGCCTGCTGCCCTGTCGGGTGCCAGTCTCTGGATGGTTCATGCATCGTTCCTGAGAACTGAATACAAAATGGAAGCCAGATGACTATTAAAAAAAAAACTGAAGTCTCAATCACTTGTATCTTGAAGGCTCCGTCGGGCCATTATGCGGCATGAGAGATGCGGATTCCCCAGTGGAAGTATTTTAATTGCTATTGATTGATATTTTATGTAGAGGTTGATCACTGGCTCAGCGGTCTGCAGTTCCTCCAGGCCGTGGGGCTGTTATCAGCCGGCAAATGGCTGCCCCCGGAGACAGCCAATCAGGGAAGAGAACTGACAATCAAGAACCAGGAATTCATTCAACATGAAGGATTACATAAGGAATACACATTTATATTTGGGCAAAAGTCTTGAAGGCATTTTTATCTTCTTTTTTTTTTTTTTTTTTTTGAATGCTGAATGGCTTTGTCTCATTCGTGTAATTGTGATGTGAGCTTGATGGAGAGTGGACTAAAGTTCAAGGTTTTATTCTAGAAAGACATTTTATTGTTTTTATGTCTGTTTTTAGATAGTTGTTGAGTTCAGAAAAAGGTTGAAAGTTGGTTGAATGTTACACTCATGGAAGATGCAAAGTTCAGGGTTGCCTGTTGCGTGTTGCATCGGTAATCAATGTTACTCTTGTGATGAAAGCAGAAGTAAGGGAGAGCTTGTAATTCAGTATGCCCTCATCCCCTTGAAGTGAATCTCTTGCATATAGTTCTCAGTCTCCACAACCCATATGAGATTGGCCAAGTGTATATTGTGTGGGGAGATGCCTCTGAGATCTGACCAAATTTGAGTGGATTATAATTTGATGCTGATATACTAATAATTTTGACCAAATACTCTATTTAACTGTGCTAGAACATCATAATGATTTTAGTTTTGCAGTATTAATTGGGGTTTGATAAATAATTGGCTACAGTACCTTTTTGAAGTTTTGTTGAATGCATCATGATGAATGTTGATTTATTTGGGTGCCTTGCATACGTATAACGAAGGATGAATCTATGCACACCTGCCTTAAATGCCAATAGACCAAAAACTTGCAATCGTTTCCTTTATTCTGTTGTGTTGCTTCTCATGTTCTTAAACCTGTTGTATTACTAAGAAGGACACATGTGCGTAATGTGTAGTGTGCACACATACACACACACAGACACACACACACACACACACACACACACACTGTTCCTGACATGGATGCATTCCATTTCAACTTCTCTGATTGTTTCCTTTCCCCCCCTTGGGAAGGCACAGACATGGAGGAGGGCCAGCCCTAGGGGTCCTGTGATTTATGTACATGTAATAAAGCAATATTGTTATCATATGGGCAGCAGTGTGTTGTTTTCTTTTCCCCACCAAGTGTGTTGACTACAAGACAGACATCTGAGCAAAAGCAATGAGGGATTATACAAAATATGTTACCTACTCTATGTATTTGCTATGTATTAGTTGCATACATACAGTAGAATATACTTCAAGATTGGTGCACAGATGCCATTGATATCCTTGCAGAATAAAGGTTAACCTGACAGATCCAAATGAAGAATTCTGATGTCATTTCAGAAATATGCCAAAAATAAGTTTATAATGATTTATCAGTATTTTTTTTAACAAACTGCAATTTGAATGTGTTATCAAGCAAAAACAAATCAAGCCAAAACAAAATTATATAATTTTTCTGTAAATTCATGCCAAATTATGCGTCTGAGTTTTTTTTTTTAAAGTTCCTAATTGTGGACTATGAACCTTTTAAGAATGTGTGCCATCCTCAAATGAGGAGATACTATGTGAACTAAACTGTACATGATGTCCAAATGATATTTGAAGGGAGTAGAGATGTGGATGTCAGCTGTGATTTACAACTACTGGGGACAGGACAGTGTGCACCAAAGGCTCAGTGAAGCCCCCTCTGGCGGCAAGGAGGGCCTCTGTTCCGGCACATTCTTCCTGAGGTCTGTCTGTCGCCTCCCTGCTGCTGCAGATGTGGAGGCAGCAGCTGCTGTAGAGAACACAGGAAGTGCAAGAAAATATGACATCACTAGAGTCACTTGAGTAATACCTTACTGCACAACCATGGAGGTCTGATGCTTCACCTCTATGATTAATGTCTGATTCTAAAGTGACTAATGTGTGTTTTTTTTATCTTTCTCTCCCTAAATACTCAATGATCATCTACGTGTGTGAGACACTGCCCCCTGGAGGCCAAGCAGAGGACTAAGGTAGGAAGACTTCTGACTGATAACATCTAAGTTTGAAAAGCTCTAAACACAATTTATTTGTGGTTCAACCCTGATTGGAACAATCCCTCATCTGTGGTCAGTTCTACACAGATGTCAGCAAAGGGGTTAGTTATTCTTCATTCACACTAACCTGGGCTTCTCCCACACCACACCACACCACACCACCAGAGAGGATTCAAGCGGAGCGAGAGGTCTCAATACTTGTTCAGTTCCTGGTTCTATTTTTGCAAGGGGGAGGGGGGAAAATCCCCCTTTATGCAGACAAAGTTGAGCTCTCATTGGCTGATAGAACTTTAAAGAATCTTTTCTTATTGTGATGTAATGCATTTATGCAGACAGGAAGTATTCCAGTTTGCTCCCATTGAAATGTATTATGATGCCTTATCTTGCTCAGTATTCCATGATCTTTGACACCACTGCCTCTGTAGAAAGGGGTGGATGTGGGGGTGGGGTAGTGTCATAAGTAGCTACAAACCTGCTCTTAAATTTTTTAAGTGGTAAGCAATTAGGGCCTTGCACGTTAACAGTTCAACACCTTGTTAAGCAAAACAAATAGTCAAACAGATCATGAAGCCATAGTTAGCCCCCATTGCATGATGACCTGAGGAGTAACTGCTCTATAATCCTGTCATTTTACTAGCAGTATGTTGTCCAACAGTAATTTAACAACTACTGTCACTGCTATGTAAATAGTGGAGAAAATATTTCAAGAGCCTTGCATTTTAAACACCTATTTTAACCTCTTATAAAATGTTTATGGATCACAAAATCAGTAAAAAAAAAAATAAATAAATAAAACACAAAAGACTTTTTTGGGAAAAGAAAAGTAAAAATCAACCATTTATTTAAGCCTTTTTCCATAGGACTGGGTAATAATGACAGACATTTACAAGTACTCTGTAACGGGACCAATACTGAGAGGAGATCTGGGACTCCCTGTTAGACCGGTATACTGTATTCATGGCATATTAAACCATACTCCTTGAGCACAGCTCTTCTCTTCTCCTCCAAGGTTCATCTACAAGTCCAAGAGGCACTCTAATGCAGCGGGCTGACTACATAGAAAAGGGGAGGGGTTTTAATAGATGAGAATGAGTGACACTACATAGAAAAGGGGAGGGGTTTTAATAGATGAGAATGATTGACACGTAAGGGGGCAGACTTCCTTAGCGGGTGTGTGTGCTAGGCAGTGTCCATACTGTAGGTAGCACAGCTAGCGCATGAACAGGAGTACGCCTAAACCAAGAAGAAACTGAGCCCCAAGATTAGGCCTAGGCCACAGGGAAAATGGCAGGAGAGAGAGGGTACAACAAAGTGCAGGTTTAAAAAAAAAAAAGAAACGAAAAGAATAGAAAGAAAAGGAAACCATCCCATGATGACACATGTCGAGTTGAAAGAGATGATGACTCTTCTTGCTTGCTGTGAAATGGTTTCCTTGATTGGCATGACCACGCTCCAACGGCCGGTGGGCATCAGTGGAAAAGGCCCGCCCTCTGGGAGTCAGCCAGAGAGCGGACAGGCACCCTCATCTCCTTGATCAAGTGCAATGCTCAGCCTTAAACTCTGGCAATATGTACATCAAAAGTTATGGCTTTCTAACGTACACACGGCGGGTCATTATCACTCGGAGACGTTATGGAGACACTTTTTTTGTTGTTCGTTAACAAAAATCTATAGTACACAGTTATATATTGGCAAAACAAGAAAGACAAAAAAAATGAACTCCGCTAAACATTATGTAAACATAGCATACCACACTGTACAGCTTCTCCAAATGTATTATGTACAAGTCAGTCATGTGACATCCCCCCTACACGATAGCCCAAGGAGAATCTCCTAAAAGTGCAGGAAAACCATGGTGCTGACTTCTGGCACAAGTCCTAGTCCAAGCATCCACACCATATCATGCCTCTCTTTTTCCCCCCTCCTCCTCCTCCTTGGAAGGAAAGAAGGGACAACTGGTTTCAGGAGGCAATGCCTCAAACCTCACAGTAAAACCTGTTAGACGGCAGAACAAGTTCTAGACAACAAAATCCTCTTGTAACACTCATCTTTGTTAGAAAAAAAGGTTTGTCGTTTAACATAAGGCAAATACGCACCAAAAGGTGGCCTGTTCTTACAAAGATATCTTGACACAACATGTGAGGAGGACTGATGGCTCTTTGGGGTAAATGCACTTTTTTTTTTTTTTTTTTAACGGTTTCAGTTCTCTGTTGTCGTTTTTTTTTTCTCTTGAGATCACAATTGTCATCATCATCATATGTAACAAAACCAAATGTTTTTTTTTTTTTCAGTGCAACAAAAGGAGCGTTTTTCTACTACATCAGGAAAATGTGCAAAATCTGCTCTAAAACAAAGTGACAGTGTTGCAACTTCTACTGTACAAGGTACTGGAAGGGGGAAACAGGAGAGAGTCAGGAGAGGGTGAAGGAGAACTTATGAGATGCCAGTGATGACCCTCAGTCCCACATATGTACAAGGCACTAAGGATAGGAGGGAGGGATCCAACACCGGAATCTGCAAGCTCCTCAGTCTGGCCGGAAGATGGGATATTTGGGTAGGAATTCTATAAGAATCACCTGTGGAAACAATGACGAATGAAAAAAAGAAGAAAAAGAAAAAAAAAAACAAAAAAAAAAAAACCGAGGAGTCAGTTTCATATCAATGGTGTCATTTCAAAACATACATGTTCACTAAGGGCTTTGGTCTCTAACGGTCCCCCCTCCTTGCACATAAAATTTTTAATAATTCTCACTTATTTCCGGTTACATTGGCTGCATAACAATCAATAAAAGAAAACTCACACAAACCTGCATTTGGATGTCAGCTGACAAGTCTGTCAATCATAGCAAAGTCCTCTCTGGTCATAGTCAAACAATACCGTTAACTTTAACGGTAGCCATTTAAACGTCAATTTAAAATTACATTAGTTGCTAGCTGCTAAAATTCTAACATGACTCCCAGTGTACTACATCAGTGACTACAGCCAATGTGCAACCGGAAATCTAAGCGCTGTATAAAATTTTATGTGTACTATTATCTATTGGCCTCTAAAAGCCCAAACACATGTATTGATATCAGTGCATAATAATCCCAGTGACAGTAGGACAGAGTCTGATCACTTGTCAACGAAGAGATTGTCCGCACACCAATTTTTTGTTGCCTTCTTTTTTATTTTGTTAGCAACGTTTCGAGCGTTTGCTCTTCTTAGCAAACGCTTGAAACATTGCTAACAAAATAAAAAAGAAGGAAACAAAATCGGTGTGCGGACAATCTCTTCGTTGACAAGTGCATTTTGCTTTGACCCAGCACCCATCCAAAAACGGAGTAAGGGATGTGCGTAGCTACAGGACTATACAGAGTCTGATCACTCACATATTCCATCATGTTGCTGCTCTCACATTTCCTCTTGCTGAGCTTCCAGTGCAGTCCCAGCTGGCGAGGAAGAGAGGGTCAGACAGTCATGCAGATAGCACAGATAGCTTCCCAGAGGCACAGCCACACACACACAAACAAACACACGCGTGCAACCACACACACACAAACAAACACACGCGTGCAGCCACACACAGCACACACACACACACACACACACACACACACACACACACACACACACACACGCGCGCGTGCAGCCACACACAACCCTACACATACACACACACACGCACACACACACACACACACACAGCCACACACACACACAGCCACACACACACACACACACACACACACAGAGGAAGAGCCTGCTCCTTACATCAACCACCAAATCTACCTGAGCACCTGAGGACTGAAGATGACTATTTTCTCCCTTTTTTTTTTTCCTCCCCCCTCTTCCTTTTCTTTGAGGCCCTTGAGACCTAGCATGTCTGACGGGGTCAAACAGCGGTCAGCTCAGCTCTCCAAGTGGTTTTGTTAATGTGTCTGCGCGGCTACTGGCTGTCCGTCACAGCCGCAGAGACACAACACAATTAACATGGCTTTCTTAGCCCCGTCTTTAAACTGTTGACCTCCGCCGAGCACCGGCCGGGTCGCACTCTCGGCCGCTCCATCAATGGATCAGACAGACATAGCTACAAGGGAAGTGGGTGATTGGGAAGGGGTCAAAGTTGACCCGTGTTAACAATCCCCTTCCACTAGGCTCTTAGAAAAATGTAAAAACTTTCACAAGCAAAACTTAACCTCTGGGGTCAGCATTTGACACTTTTTCTGTGTTGTTGCCATTGAGGTTTGATATGTGGCCGGCTGCCTGAGCCATGTGGTGCTTACCTTGTGATACAATCGATTGTTTTCCCATTCTAACAACTTCTGAATAGATCTTCTTGTCTGCAAAAAGAAACACACGTGTGTGTTTAACATGTGCACAGGTAAATCACTGTCAGGAATATACAGCTAACCACTAGGGAAAAGATGAAGCTTTTTTCCCCATTAATCTTGCTCTTATTATGAGAGATCACCCCATGTGAACAATGACAACTATTTGAAAATTTAGGCGAACTGGCTCCACAACAAATCAAAATAGCTACAAAGGAGTTGAACAAAAACTCCAAAGGAGTACCTTTTTCTTTATATAATGGTGGTTGGCTCTTGTAAGTCACAATGTAAAACTCCAAATGTTTCATACCCAAAAACATTCTTCAGGTTTGTGCTACGCTAAAAACAAGCTTAACATCTAGCCAAGGGTATAACGACAAATAAGGGAGTTGCAACATACAGAGGGTAAAATACAACAAAGAGTGCGCACATCAGTCTGGTGGGCGCTGGACCAAGTAGCTGATGATATATAACATCTTTAAAATAAGTGTTTGGCATAGCAAGGGGTAAATGGAGGGCAAGGGACACCTAGATACTGTCATATCAAAATAAAATGTAACGGGCATCATCTTTTGGGTAAATTGTGTGTTCTGTGGCACGGAATAAGAAATCTTTAATTTTACAACACTCCACAGCTCTCCCTCCTCCTCCGAGAGCTGTGGTACAAGTGGCGTTGTCTAAGAGGTCAGAGGTCACCATAAAGGCCGTAAGCCAGACCGAAGGACCATAAGACAGACTTGCGCCTGACACAAAAGAGCACTAGTGACTCGACTCACTCTCTTGTTGAGGCAGATGACGGGCCACAGACTGCAGCCCACGGTGCAGCAGCAGCACAGACAACCACACAGAAGCCACTTCACATTGACAGGCAGGTTCTTCTTCAGACAGGCGTTCACACGGCTGATGCTCGTCTTGAACTCCTCTGGAGCCACCTGAGCGAGCAGCACAGAGGAAAAGACAGAAGAGAGAAGAGAGAGATCAGAGACAGAAAGAGAGGGAGGGAGGGAGGGAGGGATGGATGGGGGCTGTTGTTCTCTGAGACATTTCCTTTAGTGATTCTTACTAATATGAGTGGAAAACTGAGAGATGAGAGAAAGAGAGGGAGGGATGGATGGATGGATGGAGGGAGGGATGGATGGATGGATGGATGGGGGCTGTTGTTCTCTGACTGAGACACTTTCCTTCTTTTGCCTCTAGTGACTGCTACTAATATGGGTGGAAAACTGAGAACAGCGACTTGGCTTTCTTGTCCCTAGATGGACGTACAGTATCTCAAAGAATCTCTGAGCCATGGAATCAAGATGGGAGAGGGGGAAACAAATACTACAGGTGGAGGGGCTGTGGTGTAGATTTCCAGATATCAGAAGGAGATCTTCAGTTGTGTGCTTTTAACTAGCTAACCAAGCTCTTGTAGTGTCAGGGCAAAGGAGGGAACAAAAAAAGGGGAGATAAGCTCACGGCCTGTGGCTGTAGCGTCCAAACAACATGAATGGATGCCCATTCCTCTCTCTGGCTATGTACGCCATAAAACCAGGGTCGTAATCTTTTATGACAGGATGCAAAGGTCTCTTTGCAAACAGAGAAAGACCTCGGAATAAAGCCCAGCAGGCCTGATCTGCACCCTTCAATCATCATAATCATGACCTCATCCATCACATGTCACCCAGGGTCACAATACTGGAGCTCCATTTTATTGCCCTGCACTTCCCTGGGCCTGCTCAGCCCCCTCCAGCCTTTTTGTGTGGCTGTGTCTGACCCAGGAAGCTGCTCTTTCTTGTGCGCACCCCAGTCTTTTATGTCATTATTTTGTCACCTGGAGTTGTGTCCTCCCAGCACCAGGTCCCGACCATCGGAGGACACAGAGATAGCTTACTTATTGACAGAGCTAAGGCCCCGGCACAATAAGACTGCATTAGACACACTGACGGGGCTTCACTGCAGAAGCATTACGATCAGATTGGAAACACTAAAGGCTTGAAAGAGCAAATTAAAGACTGCTTGATTTGTCAAAGGCTTGTGTGAACAACAGCATAATCATGAATAGAAGAAAGATTCAGTCATCGCCATTTCTGGATATATGAAAATCCTTATGTGCAACTTTGTCCGATATGCCACTTACTCAAAGGGTAGTGTGTGTGTGTGTGTGTGTGTGCGTGTGTGTGTGTGTGTGTGTGTGTGTGTGTGTGTGTGTGTGTGATGTGTGTGTGTGTGATGTGTGTGTGTGTGTGTGTGTGTGTGTGTGTGTGTGTGTGTGTGTGGGTGGTGTGGGAGAGAGAGAGAGAGAGAGAGAGAGAGAGAGAGAGAGAGAGAGAGAGAGAGAGAGAGAGAGAGAAACAGAGAGAGCAGTACTCTAAGACATAACAGTAAAACAAGCCAACACAGTCTTTTGCAGGTGTGCTACTAAACAGAAAATTGAACAAATCAGTCAATATTTATATGTTAAAGAAATATATAGGTTATATATTAACGAAAAGCTGCCAGCTTGACTTATATAGTGATGACATTCTACTTAATATTGGTTAAGTTGACCAATAATGGTTGCCTTTAAATTATGAAGTATACAATGCTCTTAAAACGAAAATATTTAAAGGAGAAATATGTTGTGAATGATTGATCCAAAGACCTGATGTTCCAGGTCAGCGAGTGCTATGCAAAATAGATCAAATAATGACAACACAAGCCAATACTAACTGAATGGGGCATTAGTTTACTTTTGGCACCCAACTGAGAACTTACCAGTCTCTTTGTCATTCTGACTATACTGTATCAAATTTTCACATTATTTTTCGTATGTATAGCACTCGGTGAGCAGGGGCAATGCTTCACAATGGATTCCTCCTCTATATCCCATTATTCATACAGCCATGGCTCTGTTAAATTAATTGGAGCGTACTAACTAACCGAGACCAAAGATAAATAAAATGATATATTACCTTTCCTGTAAGAACCGAAGGAAATTCTGTATCAAACTTATTGCTCAGGCCAAACCTGTAGATGTAAAACATGCATAAGACCAAGGCAGATGAATCAAGATTATAGATACAGCATCAGGGCGTTGACTTTTGTTCTCAACAATCTTTCTGTGTGTGGTTGGATAAAAGTGAGTGTTTTTTGTTGGCCTTGGCCACAATTCTGTCACTAAACTACACAAATGATGATATATTGGACAACTTGTAGGACAATTTTGTTAGGCAACTACATAACGGATTCAGTGTGTTCTGACTGGACAGTCATGACATTTTGCCTAACTGAAATTTTCCTGAAATTGTGGTCCAATGAAAGTGGAAAAGTGCCAAACCAACAAATCACAGGTAAACTGTCCAGCAACACTGCTACATGAGCATCATCAACTTTAGAATAGAGGACGGGCCGCCTAGCATGATAATTGTAGCAAGTGAACAGTAGGCTCAATTTAATAAGACTTTGGAAGATGGGGCAACAGGCTATTTACATTGAGAACATGCTGAAATCATGGTAGAGTAGACGGTCATCTTTAAGCTTTAATATTCCTGTCATTTTGACCATAAATCTGGAACAAACTGTACAGACCGCCGACTGTGACATGTGCACACACTACCCCAGGCTGAGAAGCCTGCAGGAATATGAACAATACTTTCAGTCCTTTTTGTCTGTTTTTATCGAAAAACATTTTGCTAAGAATAAATTGGAGTATTCAAGAATATCACTAGTCATTTCTTTGACGGTTGACAGCTCACTAGACAGTCCTGTTTGTTGTTTTGGAGTCATAACGTTAGCTTGCTAACGTCCTTTGAGTAACGGGGCAGAATTTATGCATGGCTTGCAATAAAGCAATAAATCACTGTTAGTAAGTCTAACTAGCATGTCAAAGACGATGATTTGCTTGAACGTGTTTGCTGTCAAAACACAGAACATTATTTCAACACTCTAGTTTGGCCTACTTGCATTTTCATTATAGCTTAATACTACGAATGACAAAAACATGCACTCTTGGTTAGCAGGGAAGCTAGCTGACCTACCAATGTTCAACTAACAATCGTTACAAATATCCTGGACTAATCACTAACTTACACGGTGATGTGTCCAGCTCCTCGCATAATGACAGGTTCAGGGCAGTATCTGGCAAGGTGCTCCTCACTCACTATCCGTTCATCTTCTTCGTCTAACTCATAAATGGTATCAAAGTCCGCCATGTTGGGCAGTAAGACGCTCATGACGTCTCTAGCGCTGCCAAGATGACATCAGGCAATGTGTTCACACGCGCCACCAGAGCACAGGTGGCGCGCGAAATTACTACAATGTTGCCGAAACAGGACTGAACAGATACAATTTATTACTTTGTAACAAAGTCTTGCTACATGTTATCCATTCTTTGGGGCTGAACTACCGTTCATGTGCAGAGCGGAGGCACGCACTGGTAGGCCTAGAATACGTTTAATATCAGATTGAAAAATATAGCATTAGCCTACAGTTGTGAGTAGATGGCTTTACAATGTGCATAGTCCCCTAATAAGTTGGTAATAACGTTAACGTTTGTAGCCTACAACCTGTAGCCTAATAAGGCTACTATTATCCTAGTTTTATTAGGCTATGGCTACTTTCTTCTCTTATCCAGCAAATGTCATGGAAGCTCACTTATTGTTGCTCACAAATTGTTTATAGGTTCTTCACCACTAAGAAGCTGAGAAAGCAAACCTCGTCGTGATCCATTGGCTGTTTTGTGGCAAAGAGGGTACAGGTAAAAAAAAAGAAAGAAAGAAAAAGATCTGCCTTGGGTGCATGATTGATTTAAGATAGGTCTGACATTTTAGGCAGTAAAAGAACTAAGAGTAAAAATAAAATCAGTAGGTCTCATGTCTGTGTGAGATTTTAACAGATGACTTGCTGCATAAGGTTAGGCCTGCATTTAGGAATAATGAATATTGAAGTGACCTAACCTAGCCTAACTGATTTAGTCCTATTAATGGTGGATAAACACAGGTGGTATTTCCACCAGCCAGTCATTCAGGATAGCCTATGGACTGTGCACAACATTTACAGAATGGTAGCCCGCTGGTGACCATCATGCACCCCTCACATGTTACAACAGTGCCAAGGCTCTAGGAAGTAGGCCTAGTATGCCTTTAGATAGCTATCTTTTCTTTTCTTTTTTTACGCAGTAGCCAGCTGTTCAGATTTTACAGGTTGCTTTGAATTGCATCTGTTTTTCAAGGGTGCATGTCGAAATTCAAGCTACATTCAAGATTATTTTTTGCCTGGAAGACAGACTATCTTAGGAGCACGTTTCTCGCTAGCCAATCCCTATCTGAATGCAAGAGGAAACTATTAATTTACTTGAAAAAAAAAATCAATTTATTTACACATGACATCACACAAGACCTGCATCACCCCTATTTCATTAAAAAATGTTAGTGTGCTTGTGAAAAAAATGGGGCAATATTGCATTTTGGCAAGCACTTTAGACATTCATGGGCTAAAACACTGTACCGATTTTTTTTTTTATTTATTTACAAACACCTATACACTCACCACAGACAAGAAAACGATATTTATATCTTAATTGATCAAACACAAAACAAACCATTAAAATATTTAGTTTTTTCGACCAGACGTACATTGTTTTCTTTTTTTAATAAAAACTATTCTATTAAAATGATATGTCAAGAGCCTCCTGCATTATGTTGCAAATAAAACTTGATTGTTCCTTGTTGTATTCCACAACATATTATTGTCTTCAGGATGTCTCCTAGAACTTTATAATCCATGAGGACAACATTGGCTAAGTCATGCGCACTGTCCTTTCAGCGTGCGGAGTGCTCTATTAAATTGGATGATCCCAAGTTCGGATTTACTGTGTAACAGTAACTTGCTGTATGCTCCTCATCGATGGTAATGTGTTCATTCCTGTGGGCTGGTAGAGTGATCCATGTATATCCGACGGACTCAGTGACCCAGGCACAGGTAAAGGGCTCACCGATCCTGGGTCACTATGGACTGACCCTCCGCTGCCGTCAGACTGGCCCATTTTCTTTTTGATAAGCTTTCGCTCCTTGGCTCTACGATTTTGGAACCATATCTTAACCTGTGAAAAATTAAAAGACGTTAGATATGGAATAAAAATAGCCTTAAGAGACTTGTGTCTCTGTGCTGCAATATGAACTAATGGCAAGTTATTTCATACATTACCTGTCGCTCTGAAAGCCCAAGGCTCACCGCCAGCTCTGCCTTTCGTCTTATGGTGATGTATCGGTTAAAATGAAATTCCTTTTCCAGTTCAAGCCTCTGATGATCGGTGTATACCACCCGATATTTCTCTTTTGTTCTTGTTTTACCTGAAATTAAAACATTGATTAATTCCTCTACCATCAGCAATGGCCTAAATAATTGCCAAATCAGTGACAGAAAGCGTTTTGTCAAATTGAATAAAGTGAATTTAAGAAGGCATGTAAATTCTTGAAATCCTAATGATTCCAAAAGTAATTCCAAATATAAGACAGCAAAATAAGGTTGCGCGCCATGCGCTATTACGCCTTCGCCAGTTATGTTAATTGCGTCTCTGATCTTCTTTGATGTCAAGTTATGAACAAACTGCCGAACAAAGAGTCTTGTAGATATTACCTGAACTCCATTGATGTGTTAAAAGGCAACACACGACCCACGGAGGGGTTACAAGACGATACTATCTTGGATACTTTTCGCATGGCCTGGTGATAGCCTACTGTTTGATTTACGCACAGTGTTTAACACATTATTCTGCTTCAACATGGATTTATAATCACTATATTTTGAAGGTAGACCAAATGGACAAGACACCAGATTTTATAATGGTTTAGAGGTTAATTTGTGATTTTTTTCCCCCCTCGAAATTTGAATTTTGATACTCAGTTTAAGCGCATTTTTTTCACTTGAAATGTCCAATGAGTTGTTAGTTTTCATGATGCATCAAAGCCCTCAATTTTAACCATGCGCCACGGATAGGGGATCTTTATTTGCTGTGAAAATTGTCACCCTTTCCGGCAGTATGACTTTTCAAGATCTGAGACGGAGGAAGACACTTGGTGCATATCAAAGTGAAAAGGAGGTGTTAAAGGAGACCGCCGCCAGAACACGACAGATAGCCTAAAAGTTTAACAATGTAGCTGGGAAACGTGGACCTCACATTCAGTTTACAGTTGAAGAATTAGCATTACAAGCAAGCCTGGCGCCAAGTTCCAACACCTAGGCCTATTTCTAACAGTTATTCACATACTTAAAATGAATATAGACCTATGCTCATGGTACAACCGATATTAGTTTTTTTTTAATCTCGTTCAAGTATCCTAAACCTCTATTGAAATCTATGTAAGGGCAATGCATTTCCAGCTTAAGTCAATTTATCATAAAGAGTTAACGCCACAGCGCTCTATAAATTTTGTCAGGTAGCCTACCTGCACAATCGGAATAAATGAAGCCTTCAACATGATAATTAGGTCTATATCAAGAACATTTTTACTATTTATATTAACGAATATAACTCGAGCAACCAATAACAAAATAACAGATTAAACTCAAGAGATATTTGGAAATTGCAGCTCTAGTCAGGGAAATTACAAATCTAATGAAATACCTGATGATGTAAATTTAAATAAAGCTTCCTCAGATTTATTCATTTTCAAATAAGTCAACTTGAACGAAATTCTCTCCCCCAGACACAAGGAACCCCCTCTACTATGTATGCTCATGGAAGCATGTTGCTAGGAATGCCATGATGTTTTTTCTTTTTTAAAAAAAAAAAAAAAAAAAAAAAAATGTAACTCACCTGTTGAAGACGACTGAACAGTTTTGCTCATCCACTGATAGGAATTGCGTTTTTCTCTGTCTGGAGAAAGCTGGGCCGCGGGTATATTTTCTGTTGGTGGAGGTAAAACAGCTGATCCTGGAGCGTGCATGGGATTGTAATCAGCTGAGCAATAGGGGACTTGTCCCGTGGAAGAATTGCTCATGGGTGCCGAAATAGTATTTGGGGGTCCCAGACTGTATGCGCCCCAGTCCTCTCTTGGCGCACCATAAGGAGCACCCCATGCTCCCGCAGATTGAGCGTGCGTGTCCATGTTGGGCACATGATGATATCCTGTAAAGTCAGAATATTGCGGCGTTGATACGAAGTTCTGGGGAGGTAAATTGATGCTGGAACGTCGTACAGGTCCTTGGTGGTACATGCCGCTGTCTTTATCCAAAAGATATCCCACATACATGATTCGAAATTATATCCCCAAAAAACGTCTTCAAGACAACATACTAGCCATACAGCTGGCTAGTTAACACAAGTCAACCTGTTGTCTCTTTAGGCCTCTAGTCCAAAGAAATGCCACTCAAATGGTCCTGCGACGTAGTCCTTGCGTTGGCTCAGTCAAACATACTGTGGGTCTCTTGACAAGGTTGTGGCGGCTAAGGTATACCAAGTTCTTCCTGACGTCAGACAAGACTTCAAACCCTTCAGATTTGCATTCAAATGAAGGCCCAATAACGCCGCCATGCCCAGATACCCCTAGCGTCGTTTTTACGCAACTGAAGAAGACAATTAAGGACAGCACATTTTAGACATTTGTACGGTGGCTTATGCGCCATACTGAGAGTCTACACATAAAAATATCGATTCCAATTTAGCTAAGGCTATTTCAAGTAGGCCTACCCACTGATGAAAGACAGAATGGCACATATGTTATCAAACTTACTAAGCCTATTTGTTTATCTATCTATCTATCTATCTATCTATCTATCTATCTATCTATCTATCTATCTATCTATCTATCTATCTATCTATCTATCTATCTATCTATCTAATTAAAACCATTATAACTATCCTGACAATAACTATAATACAGATATAGCTATTACGTTTTTATTCGACATTTTAATAGACCTATAATACATGTTGTCCTGAAGAGGTAATGTCGTAAAGCGATTTGCAATTAGTTACATATTGCCTAGTGTCACAGTCGAGCCAGACCTTCTAGAAACACTTGTTAACATGGGAATTATATGTCATGAGAAGGCTGCCCGGACACGTTTCAGAGGTCTTCTCATGGAGATGCATTGAAGGTGTAAAGTGTGATGCACAAGCTCCTGTAGTCGGGCTTTTTGCATAGGGTAGGATTCACACATTTACACCTAGAGGTCACACTTCACAGCTAATTCCGGTTGAAGGGAGTAATGTAGGTACTAGATGAGGGCTCCCACGCCGTGAAAGTACCTTGTACGTGCCATTTGAGAATATGTTATTCTAGGCTACCTCAAATCGTTATTAGACTTTATCTGATAGTCAGATTTATTTCTGACTAATTAATTAGGTTAATTAGTCTTCAACTCTTTTCTGCCCATATTCCTATCTGAAAGCGTTCAAAGTTGGTGGCGTTGAACACTTTCGTAGACCTACACAAGGCCTATAAGTGTAGGTTAAATAATAAGATAGGTCTACTAATTACTGGCATTGGCGGGACTGGTCAGGCAGCGGATGAGCACATTTTTTCCTATAGAGTTTGTCCGGAAAATACATTAGTCTATTTTGTTAAAATAATAAGTAGGCCTAGCACAGAGATTCTGGTGTAAAATTACAAGTAGCACAGATATTCATCCCTAAACCTATACAGAAGCCTGTAAAAGGCGGTACAAACATAGATGCCTACACATATGCGATACTTTCGTTTCCTTTAGTCTGTCAATCACTTGTTGATCTTTGACTTTTCAACTCTCTGCTATTCCTACGATTTCCTCAACCAATGTTTGCCCTCTGCTGGCCATAAAAGTAGGTTCACCTCAGATCGCACCATGAAAGTCTGCTTCAGTCGCCTATGCTTTTAAAGGTATACTATAGTAGGCAACCTTTTGTCACTGTTCGAGATAGGCCTATCGTTTTTTTTTTTTTTTTTATAAGAAAATTGTTTTGGTTGGCTATCATCTCCAAATTAATTTGGATGATAGTCATATGAAGGGTGGATAAATGGCATTTGTATTCCCACCAACCAACCACCCAGGATATGCACTGTCTTTTTGGGTATGGGATACTACTACTACTACTACTACTACTACTAATAATAATAATAATAATTATAATAATGGCTTAGTTTTATATAGCGCCTTTCAATCAAGGTACCCAAGGTTGCTTTACAATATGGGGAGGGGGGGGCAGTTAGGGACTGAATGCAAAAGAAAAGAAAAGAAAAGAAAAACATAGATACAGCATGTCATTGCTCTAAATTCTTGCTATCAGACATCATTTGCATGTTATTGGTGCCAGAAAGAAAGGTGCCTTTAATGCAGCTAGTTCACTAGTTTTCCAGCAAAAAATGACACAAGTTACTTTAAATACAACTAGACTGTGTGTGATGTAAATAGGTGGTTAACCACTGGTCTACCCTTTTTTATAGCCTACATGTTTGCTGGTTCCTTCTCTGGGATGAAGACAAAGCTGATGTGCAGCAACATAATGGAGATGTTATTGAATGTCCCAGAAACATGCAATTACAGGCTTCTACCTCAAGGTGGAGATGTTTGCCAAAAGAAAGTGAAGAGTGGTGAGTTGAGCCAACATCTGGCTTGATGCCTACCTTGATCTACTGTGCATTGTTACCTTGGTTTGTCTGAGACAGTGATGTTCATAAGTCATTTTTTCCAAGTCCAAGTCAAGTCTCAAGTCTTTGTACTCAAGTCCAAGTCAAGTCCCAAGTCCTGAGGCGTAATGCCAAGTCAAGTCTCAAGTCAAGTCTCGAGCCTCCCAAGTCCATGTCAAGTCTCAAGTCTTCTCCCCAAGTCGAGCCTTTTTGAATCTTGGAAAAAAAAATTCCCTTTTACAGGGTGAGGGTGGACATAATTATGCACACAATCTGCTATTGACAAATCAGCTGTAATGTTAGACCTGAGAACATTTAGAATGCAGTTGTATGCATGAGTTACATTGCACCTAAGAGGAAATATTGTGCTTATGCTTTCCCATAAGAAACATCAGAAAAAACAAAATAATGAAATGAACACTTCTGTGAAATGAACATTGTTCACGAGTCACAAGGCTCAAGTCCGAGTCAAGTCTCAAGTCATTGAGGGCAAGTCCAAGTCAAGTCTGAAGTCTCCAGAATGAGCGACTTAAGTCAAGTCCAAGTCCAAGTCTCGAGTCCAAGTCCCCATCACTGGTCTGAGATACTTCAATGCCAATCCTTTTTCAAATAATTCTCCACAAGATTGAATTAAGAAAACAAATGTGTCAGTTGTCAATGAATGTGCAAATGTCTCAATTGTTAATAGATCTAACATCAGTCATACTTACTGACGGATGGATTTGTAGATTTACTGTTGCTGGAGCTGAGCTGAATAGATGGAGCATTACTCCAACAATGTTCATGTTAATATCAGTCTGCTTCTAGCCTGGCTTTGCCATCCTACGTAGCTCTGCTCAATAATGAAGCTAAAGCATAGACCAACAGGATGCCCAAAGCCAGGCTAGTCTGCTTCTATAAATTTGATAGAGTGAATACATATTCTCTTGGTGTATTTCATGGTGACTGAGTTTGACTGATCATTATGATCCACAACAGATTTTTAAGACCCTCCCTAATGATTATTATTGGAGTGCTTGCTGGGTCTATACTGTAAGCATCAGTTCAGTGATAGGCCTCCTCCTGGTTGTTGTTACATGAAGTACCTACAAGTACCACTAGCTGGCATCCTGGAGTCATTTGGTGCTCAACAATACAAATCTTATCTGTGCAGTGTTAGTGTGACATGCTCAGTCTTCTGCATGCTGTTAGTTTAGTGTTAAGCAACATTATAATGCTACTGACCTAACCTATTATTAGGCTATTATTTGACAAAGAATGCATATAGTTCAGTGTGTGTAGCTAACCCTCCCGTTGGCTTTAAAAAAAGCCATTTTAATTATCAACCATAAAAATAACCAGAGCCCCCAAAGCCCCATTTATAGTATCCACTGGTTCCACATGCTGTTGTTTTTAATTAAATTATTACCAGTAAAATCATTAAATCCTTTACAGTACAGCTTATTTCAGCAACATTCCATATGGACTGTTTCATTCTAGATAATTTTTTTCTTCTGGAAATGCAATTGAGCATGAAATAAAATTGTGGAAATAAAATTGGACAAGGTGAGCTGCAAAAAATAACCTGGCCACCGACATTCTACTTCTTTATTGGTCCCCCCAGATAACAACACAAAGTGTGTGAACTGAGAGAAGTGGTATTTACTAGACAGTGAGCTGAAGAGAGAGAGAGATTGCATAACATGGGAGATGTTGTTGAAATGGACCTCCAGGCACTCTGCAGGAGGAGTGCTTAAACATGACCCAGTCCTCACATTTTCAGAGAGTCTTCTCTGAGTGGGAGCTGCACCCGGTTGGTTGTTTGGACGTAGCCTCTTCACATGACGTCTCAGTTTCAACAGGATGCTCCCAGCCTGAAGGATAGAAAAAAAAGTTGTTTCTGTTGTTTTAGGTGATAACCGGAAGAATTTTGTTCTTGGTTGTGGACCATAATTTTTTTTTTTAACGTTTGTTGCTGCCAAAAACTATTAAATTAGGGAGGGCGTACTTTACAGTAATGTAAAACATGGAAGTGAGGAAATACTGAAAATCTCGGTGTGTAAAATCTTAAAGGATATAAGCAACAAAGCAAAATGAGCAAAAAAAAAGAGTGACTGTCTAGTGAGGTTTCTCTGATTCTTTCAACCCCTTCTTTCCTTAATAATGCCTTCTTTCAGACTGTGTACTTTTTCTGATGCAACCAATCAAAGAATCACTGTCTATTTTAGTTTTAGTCTCAATTCATATGTTGTGAATTAGGAAGAGGATGTGCAAAGAGTTCCATTAAGGGATTTTATGGAGGAATTTATTTCGACAAACACAGATGAACGAAACAATGGAATGCCTGTGAGGCTGTCTTTATTTGCATCTGACAGGCATGCCATTGGGGAAACGCTAATCAACTCAAAGGACGATTGCACAATGTTTACTCTATTCATAGCATGTGTTTCCTCTCTCTACCGTCTCCCCATTTATGTATTTGCGCACAAATTAAAAACATGAGCTTATCAGACAAAAAAAATGACATAAAGCTATTCCAAAAACTCCTCCAGAAAGAATGCATCTAGATAGGTTTTTCACTATGACCAGATTGGCTCACACTGCTTGAACTTGTCATAAGTTCAAGCATCCCAAGCACACTAGACTCCCCCCAAAAGAAATCTAGAATGCCTGAGACACAATCCAGTCAATCATGTGACTGAAAAGACTTTGCATATATTTCCATGCTTTTCCAAGTGGTTGCATTAGCTCAGCAGCAGTTGGCCTTTGTGTGGTGCACTAGCAGAGAGAGAGTGCAGAGACAGCCATGCAGAGACATCACAGGGGCATGGGAAAAATGCTGGGACTGCAGTGCCATAATCAGTTCTGAGGATGAAGGGGCTATTTGTGAGCACAAACACATGTTTGTGGTGTGGTGCAGTGTTAATCCCGTCCCAGACCACTGTGTGTGTGGACCCGTGCTATAGTCTCTGTGACAAACTGTCTATCTGTCTGTCTGTGTTTGTCCGTTTGTTTGCACCCTCTCTTTCGTTTGTTCTATTTTTTTCAAGCACACCACACAAACACATAATGCTCCATCTAGTTAGACCAATTCTCTGAGCTGAGCCAGTTGGGCGGTTCTGTGGACCCCACTGACAGCTTTGAGTATGGTGTGTGTGTGGTGGCACATCCTGTTGTCTCAGACCACAGACGACCCCCCCAACACTGCCCCCCGCCTCCTGCCCACCATCCCCTGCTTGACGTTGTAGTTGTAAACAGGGCCAGTGTCTGATTGTAATCTCTGGTTAGACAGTGTGCCAACGTTCACAGCAGCCCTCCATCCATGCCTCTCAAATTACTCTGAATCATTCATGAATCCCACTGTAATCCAACCTCATTTTTCCTGAATGTAAAAGTTTGCAGGCTGTTGTTATGTCAATGCGATGCGAGCCAGCATCCACAAATTTTACAGACTACAACCAAAACCAAAAACCATCTCTGCCTTTGTCTCAATGAGAGTTTGCTCACACACACACACACACACACACACACACACACACACACACACACACACACACACACACACACACACACACACACACACACACACACACACACACACACACACACACACACAAAGACACAACAGAGATTGTATTGTACAGCTGTAGTGCTTTAGAGCTGTAGTACTGCAGAGCAACGTGCTTGGTTTTGGCTGAGGAGCCCACCGATCCCCTGTGGGTGCTCATGTGGCCCTCGGACAAAGTGTTCTCTCTGGCTGAATGCACACTCTCCTCTCCTCCTGCTCCACAGCTTTGGGAGGTCGACTCTCTGCACTGCACAGCTTTCTCTTCTCTGGGGGTTTTGTTGTTATTGGTCCGGTCTCCTGCTTCCTGATTAGGTGAAAGGTGGGGTAAATCAAGTCTGTGATTGGAGACTGGAGACATCCTGGCCCCATTGTTCTGCTTTTAGGTGAGAGGCAGAGGAGGGGCACACCCTTCTGCATCATCGTCATCATCAGCTCCTGCAAGCAAAAGCTCCTTAAAGGAAGGGCCGGGAAAGGCATTGTGTATGAGCCATTGGTAGAAATCAGGGGAGCTGCCAGAAATTTTGGGCCCTATGACAAAAAATATTTTTTTGGGCCCCTCAAATGCTGATTTCAATATTATTTTTTTCTCTGGGCCCCCCTGTCTGTGTCAGGCCCTTAGAATCATCCTAACCCCCCCCCCGGCGGCGCCCCTGGTAGAAATGTGAATTCGGACTCTCAACTCAACTCAACTCAACTCAACTCAACTCAACTCAAAGTGGCAGGGTACCAAGAGTGGCTCTGACAATCAGAGGGTGATTGAAGTTTAAAGCCTTTCTCAGTCTCCCTCCTGATTAAGAGACTATGTTCTGGACGGCTTTCAAGGGCCCCATCAACGTGCGACCTCTGCTAATGTGCTTAATGTAGCATCCTGCCACTGGAGCCTGTGTGTGTTTGTCTTGGGAAGGGCTGGTGGAAGTGGCCGCAGTGGGATTTACTTGCATCCAGTTGTGTGGTGGAGGAAAGAAGTCCCAACACTTCCCTATACTATAGGTGAAGTGCTTTAATTAGATGCAAACGGGATGTTTTCTCAATGAAATATTTTTTCTTCTCTATTGTGTTACAATATTAGAGGAAATACCCCAGCAGGCTGCTTTTAAATATGGCTAATGTGTGTGCCCCCACCCCCCCCTTTTTTTCAAAGATCAATGTGTTTTTGATCACGATTACACCATACTGTTGTAGCCGCACAATAACTTGAACCAAAAAAAAAAGGAAAAAAAAAAACATAGTGAGATTTAAGGACATCCATCCGCCATCTCTAAGCAGCAAATGAAATTTCCTCTGTACCTCTGGAGATGTGTTTTCAATTGGAATAAATGTCAGGACTTGTCAGAGCGCTTTAATGTTGCCATGTTTCCTTCATGCAAATGTTATTTTTCCATCCTCGTTTCTCTTAAGTTACATGCTGATGTGGACTAATGTTTACAAGAGTTTTAAGTCATTTCCAAGTTGGCTCTATGTAGAAGTCTTGACCCTCTACACAACTCCAAGACTTGTTTACTTTGTATTTTATTGAAATGTAAATTATATTAAAGTTGTCAGTCACAGAATTATGATATATGATACGGCTTATCCTCAGTTTAGAGTTTGAGATGAGATTCTAACCTCTTTCTGCTGTTCCAGCTGCACAAGTACAACCTTTAGCAAATCACTTCTTCATTGCTTTAGGTGCATTTGACAGGCAGGTGGCATTCACCCTGGAGTTATCAGTGAAACAAAAACTTTGAGGACAGAATTTTAAACCTCATCGTTCTCTTCATTGTTATCTCAGCTCATTGACAAGGTTCCCATCAGTTCATTAGTTTGTCTTTTGATACTACTCTAGCATTTTCCACATTTTCCAAAAAAAGTTAAATTTTTATAACTTCCGCCAAGGAGGTTGTGTTTTTACTGGAATTTGTTTGTCCGATTGTTAGCAACTTTGCGGCATAAGTTAATGACGGATTTGCATGACATTTTTATCAGATGTGTTTCTTTGCCCAAGGAAGATCCCGTTAAGTTTTGGTCAAAGATTCTAGAGTGCACTCTAGAATCTTTATTTTGGTGATGATCCGGATCAGAATCTGGACTCCTCACTACAGACTGTTACCACATCCATCTTTAAACGCCAGTGACCATATTGGCTTGGCAAAGCTCTGCACTCTGTGAGTGCATTTCTAGTTTGCTAGTTTCTAGCGTTCCAGTTGTTACTGGACCAACTTGACTCAACCTTGACTCAACTGGCTCAACCTTGTATCAAGTCCTAATCCCTGATGTGCCAGGCTTGCAGTGCTTGAGTCCAGGACTCGGACTCAAGTCCAACTTGCTCCTTGATTTGGAATGGAATGGAAAATCTGTTTATTTGAAAAAAAAGCAGGGACAGTGCACAATAAACATTTATCCTGAAACACAGGAGAACATGTCATGCGCCAGGTTGTAGCATCAATGCTAATTCGCACCTGTGGTCCCTGGGCAAGTATATTAAAAAGGCATAAAATAAAACACAAAATAAAATAAATAAGACAGGACTACAGACTATTTATACACATAGTGTATATGCACACACTTCTGGTGTTTTTCCACATTGGAACAAAGCTGAGAAATGGACATACATAATTATGTGCATACCAATGTTGTAGTCAAGTCACAAAACTTGACAGACTTGTGACTTGACACCCAGACTTGCTTACTGATGACTCGGGCTACAGCTCGGTCTCGGACTCTGATTTTCAAATGCATGTAACATACAGTATAATATATAACATTACAATATTGGCTAAATGACAAGATACCATAGTCAGAATGCATGAAGGTACAGAGACTGAAATGGTTAAAATTATGAAAGGACAGCCTTTCGAAAAAAGATTTGTATCCTATAGGATACATCTTTGTATACATCTTCAAATCATCTGCAATGTTTGTTTGTTTGGGGATGTACATGTACACTGTACTGTAATGTAATACTTGTGTGTTGAGAACTCGACTTGGGCTTGACTCAAATTAATTGTAGGCTTGACTTGGACTCAACTTGATTTTTATTATTTAAATGACTTGGACTCGACTTAGACTCCAATACTAGGGGACTCAAGACTGGACTTGAACTCGAGGTTTTGTGACTTGACTACAACATTGGTATGCACATAATTATGTATGTCCATTTCTCAGCTTTGTTCCAATGTGGAAAAACACCAGAAGTGTGTGCATATACACTATGTGTAGTGTGACAAGAGTGCCCGACAAGAGTGTTGTGTGTTTGTGGCCAAGAAAAAATGATGGGTCCTTTTCGACCCTCCCTAACATCCTTCCCCTGTTTGTTTATGCCTCATATTCCGGCATTGGTTTACACATCTCTGGCCAACCTGCGTAGAGTAGTCGATAGTTCACGCTGACCGTTCAGTTCCAGGATAGGATTCTTAGACAAGAGACGCGACCTTACCGTAAACATTGTGTGTATAAAGATGATGAGCGGAGACAGGCGAGCGGTGAACCACCCCTTCAGCTGGCTCTCCCAGGGGTACACCTTGTGCCAGAGCCAGGGGGGCACCGAGGGCCCATAGGAAGGCCTAGCATGAAGAGTCCTCCGGTCGTGACGGGAATGATGAAGGGCCACTTCCTTTCCCGCTCACAGAGGTATTGTGTCGGTGACAGACAGACTGCCGACACCTCTCCCCGCTCAGGAAGCGTGGCGCTCGGGCTAAGGAGCAGGAGGAGTGCCTCATGCTGATGACACACCACCTGACCATTTCAGACATCCACACACTCAGGGTCACAGAGGCTAAGCACAAGCATGTTTACACATAGAAGCCCCCACACACACTTACATACTGTAGACACACACACACACACACACACACACACACACACACACACACACACACACACACACACACACAGTACTTTTAAAGGATGTTCACTGCACACAAAAAAATATTTCAAAATTTACTGTGGAAATTGTGTTTTTTTAATTATTATTTATTAATTCTTTATTCCATCCCAATCTGACATTACCATCTACTCACATTGTTGGCTTTGCTACAGTAGCCAATGATTGGAACATAGCAGATTGTCTTTTTAATGTAGGTCAATGCTTTGTTCATTCAAAACTACAATTGCGGTCAATTAATTTATATGTATGTCTGTAATGTAGCATATCAAGTGTTATGAAAGACAATAGAGAAAATAGAACGTATAAATATATAAATCTTTATTAAAGTCATATACTTGGTTAATAATAAAATACATTTTGAGTACAAAAAAATCCATTTTGATAAAAAATATCAGTGCATATGTTTTACTTCATCAAAGCGCACACAATCTATAAAACCACTAACATCATTTGGCAGTTGGGATATTGGTGTGAAACTGAAGGCTGACTGCAATACTGGCACTTCCACACTAGATTAGTGTTTAAAGACATACATGTACGTAGCACCCCCTCTAATGATTAACTTCATCTAATACTTTTATACTAAGACTGTCTTCTTTCCCTTCTGTTTACTCTTTAATAGCTTCCACTTTTGATACAGAGCAAAAACTATAGATTTGCACAAGCTTTTAACTAAACCCCACACAAGCAGTACAGTATATACAGTATACTGTATACCACATAATGTCCAGCCTGTTGAATAGGTTATAAACTCACTGGTAGCCTGCCCTGCAAGCTTTTCTTACATTTTAGCTTGAAAAAAACAAAACAAAAAAAAAACACTTGCAGCATACTTTACTTTCACTACAAACAATCTGGCTAGCATCAGTAATACTCAGTTAATTAATGTTCTCGTATACAGTAGTGTTAACAGCATTAGGTCTTGCATCAGAGGGAAGAAGACATTGCCTTTGGTTTGACTGTTCTATTATGTACTGCTGTGGATGATTTAGCTAAACAAATATAATAATCTGCGGACACCTAACTCATAAAGTGATGATGACTAATAACCAAAGATTCTAGAGGGCACTCTAGAATCTTTGCTAATAACACTGATGACAAAACAACCTCAAACTCTCTCTAAACACCCACACATTCACACTAACGTTTACAATACTACAGAGATAAGACCACGTGGAATAAAATCTGATATGACTTTGTGAAATAAATAATGGAAAGTAATGGAAATGGTGAGGGAACTGCTAGCTACTTGCACAAAGCTGTCACAGAGGTCCGGGTAGGCATGCTGTATGAATTAGGATTGGCCTAGTGATTGTATGGACGGCTTCCTCATGCTGATCTGGGTGAGACAGCTATTGTATGGATTTTATGTGAATTCTTCAAGTCTGGCTGCTCCAGTGAGATAGTTATATTTCCAGACTGCGTTTTCAATTATTCAAGGACCCCTGTGGTGCTAGTCTGACAGTTGCCTTTAAAAATACATGGTTTAAGCAAGCCCAAGAATAAGCTTAGAAATAAAACATTTGTTCAAAAAATATTTAAAAATATTTTAGGGCTATTTTAAAATAATTACATACTATTAAAATAAAATATCAAATAACATTCCAGTTTCATATAAAATATTTGTACAGAATTGAAATAATTAATATGTCAAAACCACTCCAAAAAATCCACCCTCCCCGCTGTCTTATCATGCTGAATTCTTCATTGACAAAAGTTGGCTTGCTTCATTTCTGGATAGCCACCAGTGCCTTTAGTGGAATGTCATTAGATCTGGTGCTATAGCAAGAATGTGTTGTGCTTCTTTTTTGTGTTCACAGTAGATAAAAGGAATACCTGAGGCCGTCTTTAGCTGTTTCTGTGGATAGCACAGTGATGCGGGCACAGTTTCAGCAGCGCTTTTGGGAGGTTAATGAAAAAATGGGACATTCCCTACCTCTGACCACTGTACTTACCTCAACAAACAATATCTACCCCTGGAAAAGTGCTCATTTTTAGAAGGAAAACAAAAGAAAGGAACCAAAGTGTCCAAAGAACTGACCACAACCAGAGTAGAGTCCTTGAAAACAAGGGCAAAAAGAAAAAAAACAACAACAAAAAAACAACAAAAAAACAAAACAAAGCAGTAGTGGCTGTCTGTTAGAGGTGCAAGCTTCAGTTCATTTCATTTCAGGAGAGGAGCAGAGGGCAGTTTGAGTTCGTCTGCATGCAGAACAGAGAGGGCTGGTGGCTCTTTGGGGTTCTCAGCACAAGGAATCTCGGGTAGAGTAGCGAATCACAGAGTTGTAGTCTGGAGGGGGACTGTGGCACTCCAACTCCGGGTCCAGGGACGAATCCTCCAGGCTGAGGTCCAGTGAAGTCACTGCTCCCTGGTACTTGTCCCTGTCTCCTTCAGTTAGGACAGACTCCTTACTCTTGCTTGCAGTTTTCATTCTAGGGAGAAAAAAAGCATCAAGGTTATAACCGGCCTAATCACCAGAGGCTGAACTGAACACTGGAATATGTGTTTGTCTTGAATATGTGACAGACGAGGTTGCAGAAACTTTTCCATTCTGTCAGACTTTTTATTCTCAGTCGAGGTCAGGGACTGTTACTCATAATACTTGTGCACAAGTTTGGAAGACACGGAATTCAGCTCCATTGTCTGGCAGTTGCCAGGGGTTTCCAGAACTTTCCCCTCGAGGGCACTTAGGGCAGTCACCCTTGAGTAAATCATTCTTTACACTGGGCCATTTGTCACCGGGTTTTGGGAAACTAGGATGCATTAGCCCTCCTGAAATCTCCATACATAAAGGATTGGCATGTTTTGGTGTGGTATGACTGAGAGGTTCTCATGTGCCAAGGCAGGAGTCCCTAAGGCTTCGCTCTCTATGCCCGGTATTGTCCGTAGCTTTTGCCTATAGGCAGCAGGGGTGTGCCAGGTGGAATTCCCCTCCATAAAGCCCCTTTGGTGGGGGGCCCGCAAGCATGTTGACACAGCCCTATAGAGCCACTGAAGGTCAAAGGTGACAGTGATCGAGTGGCTCCTCAGCATGGGCTCCTTCTGCTCAATGTATAGATCATTTCATGCGTGCCTCGAGTCTGTCTTTATCAATGGCGGAGAGAGAGGCCCTAGAGTAAGTGAATGAGGCTGTGCCCAGGCTCTGCCCAGATTTTGTTTTTTAGTCATGCATGGTGGGCCACAGATGAGGAGGGCACAGTAAATGAAGCATTTTGTGGGCTTGGGTAGGGGTGTTTGTATGGTGTGTGTGTGTGTGTGTGTGTGTGTGTGTGTGTGTGTGTGTGTGTGTGTGTGTGTGTGTGCATGTGTGTGTGTGTTTGTGTGGGTAGTGAGCGCGAAGGACAATGGTTGCTGAGGAAGTGCAGTCAGAATGTTTTTAATGAAAGCGAGGCGGTGTGGCGGTATGTTCATCAGAGCTCCAAACCCTTCCATTAATCACAGATGGGGTAAGGCAGAAAAAAAGGGGAGCTCATAAATTTATCTGTAATTTATGTATTTAGCTCATAAATTCATATCAAACCACACTTCCCTGGTTTTCTTGTTTCAAAAATTAAAACACATTTTCTAGTTTATGACTGTTGCATAATTTGGTTAAGACTTATTTTTAGTGTTCACATACTTAATAGACCTTACCACTGTCTGTGATTTTGGGGTGACACTTATTAACCCATGCATGCATGTCACTAAGACACTAGGGGGCTAATGATGCTTTTTACTGACCCCTGGTTCAATGATTAACTCTTATTCACAACAACAAAGGCAGATGTTTTCAAATATTTACTTGCAAATTTGCTGCTCAAAAAAAGTTCTCACTGTACTGTAGTTCACTCAAGGACATGCAAGGATGCAATGTTTCTTGTGTATCTGACTTGATGACAAAAATGTGAAACTCAGAAAGCATTTTCTAACATCGCCCAGTAGCAAACCGAGGCATTAGAGGGAGGCGGGTCAACCATGCGCTTTGAGAAATTACAGCACTATAGGCTCTTGGTCAGACCAAAGCCTCGCAGAGCTTTGAGTTTGAAAGTCGATGGCAATCAGGTTATCTCACTGTAGTTCACTCAAGGACATGGGACGCAATGTTTCTTGTGTATCTGACTTACTTATCCCCTCTTCCTTTCCCTCTGTTTGGGGGCCCACCATGCTCTCACCAGTGTCAACAAACAAGTATGTGACTGTGGTACGCTGTCCCCTCATGTGCGTAAACTAAGTGAGGGCAGATGTCTAAAGATTTTGTTGCCACCACACTATGCCACTAAAATAAAACAATTCAGCTGTCTTCAGCGTACCACAACTAACATCTTCTTTCTTGATCGTCCGTGATCAATAGGCATCTGTAATAAGCATCTATAATTCATAATACCCCCCGAGAAGTAGAGTGTCTTACAAAAAGTGACTAATACCCTCACATTTTTGCAAATATTCTGTCATATATTTTCATGGGACAACACTGTAGAAATGATTTAGGGTGTTTGGGGTCATTATCATCTTGTAAAGCTGCCATGCCATTCATGCACAGCCAAAGAGCGGGGATCAAGTTCTGCCACCACCACTATGCAAATGGGGACGTTCCTTGTTAGAGGATGTCACAGGAATGGCAGGAATGATATATTAGGGATATTGTAGGAATGATGTCACTCAGATCAGTTAGTTAACCTTGACCTTTGAAGGTCAGGTGGATTAAAAAAAATCATTTCCAACATTGTGATGCTGACAAGGAGCAGAGCTGGTAATGGCCAAAGAAGGAACCATGAATAATTTAACTGAGGTGTTAGTTACAACACATGCCCTGCTGTCTAGATCTCTTGTTGTCAGTGAGAGCAAACGGGGGCTTTAATTCGTAGTATCTAAGCCCCAAGAAGCTGACCGTGACAACACTCCCTTATGTACCATCAATGACTATGTTCACATGCGCTTAAGTATCTCGAATATGAGAAGGATATTAAGTTGGATTTGCATTTGTGCATATAAACACCTTTTTCCAAATTAAGTATCCCGAATAAAACCTTATTCCCGTTTCTGAGAAACTGGGATATGCTAGGTGGAGTACTCGGAAAGAAACCAGGATAAGAGGGATACACCTTATCCTGATTTCTGACAGTTACGGGGAAAAATTCTAGATTGCGACGTGAAAGATGGAATGCTGAGAAGCGCCAAGACAATCAAGGGTCGCTCTTTAGAATCCTGGGCAAGAACACTGCAAAGAACGCTAGAATTTTTAACCTGAGTGTATCAAGTAATCAGGGATGATAACAAACCAATTTCTTGTGAACACTTTATTCTGAATATGATCAAATCCATGATCTATCTCATGTTTGGAATACTGAAGTGTGTGAAGAGGACACGTGTCATTGCAGACTTCACATCGACTATTTGAGGTGGTCTCTTAAAATGTCTGAAAAGAGACAGACAGACAGCAGAACCAGAGGCGGTTTTCAAGGGGTAGCACTTCCAGCCAGCTTTTGTTGTCTGCTCTTTGGAGACTGCCACCTGGGGCAATATCTCTCCTCTAAGCCATTGTCCCTGGACCTCAGGCAAGAACTCTCTCACAAAGGGAGAGGCAGCAACCTCAGCTGTGGAAGGGGGTGGGATGTTCTGCTGGGGTGTCTGTGTGTGTGTGTGTGTGTGTATGTGTTGGTGTAGGGGGGGGTTGTGGTGACCGCGTATGACAATTCTGACATCTGCATTCCCTCTCTGTAGGAGGGTTTCCAGGGATAAGGAGTTGAACTTCCTGGTCTCTTCCTGTGACCCTCAGTATTGTCAGTGACATTGGCTTAAAAAAGGATTAGCTATCCCATACTTACGCCAGAGCCATGAAGCTCAAGGGCCTGGCCAGGGACTCCAAGCGCTTCAGTGTCTTCATACTATCCGAGGACAAGCCCATTCCACTGTCTGATTGTCCCCCCTGCATAGTCACAAACACAGGAAAGAAGTTTTGTCTCTTTATTCAACTCTACAAGCCCCTGAGAAAATAGTCACTTCTCCGCAGTGCACACATGTAGCAACAGCGCTGTGCTGGGGTTTGAGATTATGCTAATAAAGAGAGAGGAAATAAAAAGGAGTCAAAAGAGACGACGATGGGAAACTAGTTTCTCACCTCATGGATCTCATTTGTCCCATTCTCCATGGTTACCTCATCGAAGGTCTTGACGCTAGCGGGCCGGACCTTAGTGTTCCTAAAAGGATAAAATGTCCACGATCAGTTCCCAGTAGGTGGAAATGGGTTTCACTTCAAGCATTCCAAAACCTTTTCTACGCCAAGAAAAGATACACAATAGTGAGAACTTAACAGATCTGGTAACAGTCTCATCGCATCAATGGAATTTCTCTGCAAATAAACGCAGCCCTCTTTTCATTTTGCATTTCAGCACATGGGGAATCAGATAGCTCTTTAATTCAGCTAAAGGGATAAGTGTCATTACTGCATTTCAACACCACTCTCCATAAATATACTTGGTGAACCTGTGAAAATACAAGCGCTGGACAAATATTATCTTAAGTGAACATAAATCCTGATGTGGGGTTTTTCAGCTTGGGGAGGAAATTCCTGAAGGGGGGCCATCATGCACTGGGCTCCTTCTCCATTCAACTTGAGTCTTATCAGTGCCTAATCAGTGCTTTCCTTGCCCTCAATCACACACCCTAATGTACTTGTGTAAGTGCCAGCGGACCTGGAGGTTGCTGCTTTGTGCCCTGTATGTTTTGGTTAGTGCTTTTGCCTTCCAGGTTATTGAATGGAAACTGGAGAACATGTTTGAGAAAAGTGATTAGCTGACTGATATCTCATAGCCCTCTTGGGTCTCTCAAGGCAGTTCACATCTAAAACCACCATCACTGGCTTCACTGCTTTGCTTTCCAGAGAGATCAAATGGCATCAAATGGAGATTATGGGGTGTTATCTATTAACAATCAAAAAAATAATATCTATATCTCTGTGCAGCAATTAGATTACACGACAATTCAAGTTATCTGACCACAAGATGAACTGAATAATTGTAACAGTTCAGATGAACAACAATGATTTAATCCAGTCCAGTCCAGAGAGTGAGTCTAGTGTACTTAAAGTGAGAGTGGAGTCAGAGAGTGAATAGACTGTCTGTCCAGTAGCTCTCTACCACTGAGGAGAATTAAATCTCTGGGCAGCAGTGGGAGTCAGAGCCAAAGATTCTAGAGTTCTACGCACTCCACTCTAGATTCTTTGCTCCGCTCTCCGTTCTAGAATCTTTGCTACACACTCCACTCTAGAATCTTTGCTACACATTCCATTCTAGAATCTTCGCTACGCACTCCATCCTAGATTCTTTGGTCAGAGCTCTTACCAAGTGCCTGAGTCTCTCTGGGACAGGGGCCGGCTGCAGGACTCCTCTGTTGGTGCGGGGCTGGAGGGCTTGGCCTCCTTGGTCAGCAGGGTGTTGATGGGGATGTAATGCTTCCCTTCCTGACAGACGAAAGAGACACATACACACTCAGTCACAGGGGCCCCTTCTAACATCCAAATGATGTCACCACTGAGAGCATGTTATTATTACTGTGTGAATTCGTAAGGCTTTTATAGACCACAGAGTTATTCTAACCTGCCCTGAAACCATAAGAGATCAAAAAGCCTGGCAGAAAAAAAAAATCAAGACTCTGAAGACATCCCATTTGATTAAAAGAAAAGGCACATAGACGATAGAGAGTGAGATGACGACCATCAATTAAAGATGGAGCCTGAGCATCATGATGAATCAGGTCGTTTGGACCATTTCCAATGTCAATGAGCCTCCTTGTGTGTAATGGCTCCACAGAGAGTTGAATACAGTGCTGTGGATATCCTAGAGCTTATCATCACCTATAAGGCCCATATGACCCACTACCCACATCCCAGGTGGAATGACTGATTATCGGTCAGGTCTTCATTAGAGGGAAAACTAAGAAGGAGGAGATTCTTAATAATCAGAGGGAAATTAAATTACAATCACTGTTTGTTCACCTGGGATATTTTTTTGTAAAGTTTTTTATTTGACAAAGAAATTGTGAGGGACATCATGAGAAGTTATTTTCTTCCCCTAAGCTATCTGTCTGGACAGAAAGTAGAAGTCTTTAATGACCTGAAGATTTTAGAAGATGAACTGATATTGATGTAACACAACTGCTTGAAATAATTAGGGAGTTTACAATGGGCAGAATACATCAATCTTACATAGATACATTCAGAAATGTGTAGTCTCTGTTTCTCATAGTCAACGGGCCAAATTCCAACACAGAAATAGTTACAACACAAAGGTGCCTGCCTGCTTGCTTGCTTATCAGACACACTGACATTAGACCTTCAGTTTTGCATTGTTGATCCTTCTGTTGTGGAATGCGTTCCTTTCTTTCATGCTTTTCAAAAGGGAAGTGAATGGGCATGTTGATAGCAACTTCCCTCTCTAGTTAGTCAGAGAGTCCTCCTCCCATGGGCCAAAGGCAAAGCCCTCTTCAAGTCTTGTGCCCATGCACCAACCAAACGGCACCGTTTCCTGAACACTTGCAGTGCGTGAGTCAGTCTCGAGGTCAGTGGCTATTCCCACAGTAAAAAGGGAGGTTGTAAATAGTCTGGGTACTCTAGTGTGATGTGGGGGAGAGCCTACACCACATTGGGCTCTGTGGGCTGTGGTTTTTGAAATACTTTCCAGTCCGAAGATCATTTATGTGCATGTTTCGTCAATCAACTGACTTATGATGATAATGGAAAGCCTACGGTGCTGAATAACATTTAGACAGGAGGAAAAATAGAGCGTTTTTATTTTATTTTATAATATTTTATTATATTTTTCTATTTATATACTTGACTGGTGGCAAGGATTGTGTTGGATCTCTACAGTAAGCATAAATTGACTTATAAGGGGTTTGAAAAGTAGTGTTGTTACTGTGCGTTCACACCAACAGCTATTAAAGCTGTAAAATCGCTGGAAGCCATTCACTTTCTATGGGCAAGAGCGACAAAAGCTACCAGCTGTAAAAGTTGGCCGATTTGAGCGACTAAAAAAGCTAAGAAACGGTCAACTTTATGCAAATTAGCTATGACGCGTTTCAGCTGTAAAATCTAAAAGCTGTGCTGTTAATGGAATGACAACAGGCACGTCATGAGCGATAGAGCGATTTGGGCGAACACAGACAATTTAGCAGCTGCTTTTTGAGCTACTAAAGTGATTTTGTAGCTTTAGTAGCTGTTGGTGTGAACATACAGTTAGTGTCGGGTCTTTGGCCGGTCTCTTACCTGTTGCACACTAGCTTGCAGCAGGTCTCCAAGCATCTCCACCAGCTCAGTGAATGTGGGTCTGTCCACTGGGTTCCCCTGCCAACAGTCCAGCATGGTCTGGTATCTGCCAAGAACACAGCTCAGTTAGCTCCGAAATACAGGTCAGTTAGCTCTACAACACAGGTCAGTTAGCTCTGGAACACAGGTCAGTTAGCTCTGAAATACAGGTCAGTTAGCTCTGAAACACAGGTCAGTTAGCTCTGAAATACAGGTCAGATATCTCAGAAATACATTATCACAAGGACTTCCGGTCTGTGCGACGCACATTTTCATGCTTTCTCCGAATGAGTGATATTCAACAATTTAACCCCCTTCTTTTCCTACCCTATGAATATTAATTTATAATTTCAACTCCCAATGATCAACCTCTTCAAAAAATGTTGAGGAAAGCCGACAAATGAAAACATGATCACAGACCATATTGCACAAGCATATGGTGGCGCGATAGTGTTCAAACACTGGTTAGAAATCAACTCTCAGATAATTGCACCCCATAAGTGTTAAAATCTCATCTCACAGGCCAACCTCGTGGCCAGGTGACCAGGTTTTCCGTGAGTTTCTTTCCTCCCATTTTTCACCGTCGTTAATGACACTAGTGAGGTCCCATGGAGCGTGCTGCTGTTTTCCTTTCCTGGCTGTCAGGGCGATTTGGTGTTTTGCGGCGCTGTTCGTGCACTCTGATGAGCTGTCAGCGTTGCTCCCCAAACGGGACTCCTTTGCTCCATTATTGGAGTTTCTAGGCAATAATGGCCTGTAATGGTGGGAAGGAGTCCAGTCGTGGAGGAATGCAGACATGGAACACTGAAATGGAAGGCTTGGGATGAAACATCCCCTCCCTGACTCTAAACTCTGACTCTGGTGGTGATGAGAGAGCTGCTACTCCTTGCCCTTGTGCTCCCTCCTCACATCCTCACACGAGCTTCAGTTTCATGTTCGCCATGCTGCTCTCCCCCCCAAAATGATTGGCATCATATTGAGTTCATTTGGCAGGCGGCTGGAATCATAGCAAAAGCAGATGGTTCATTGCTTCCTCTCTCTCTCTCTACCGTTCCTCCTTCCTTGTCTTCTCCATCTGCGATTGCGTTTAGGGCACCGTCGGCCGTCGGGAGTGGAGTGGAGGCATTCTTCTCTTTCTGGGCAATGAAAACGAGATGGCGGAAACAACACCACTCCACTTCCTATTTTGATTCTTTTACTTCAACCAGGTGCAGACCAGGGACTCCCGGACACTGGGCAAGGTGCCTGGTAGGACACTGGAGCGTAGCCCTGGTGGTCATACAGTTCACACTCAAGTCTGCATCCTGTCTAGAAGGGGATGAATGAATGAATGAAATCCCTCAGTGGAACCCTGTAGGCCTGTGGTTGCAGAGAGAGCAGAGTGCAACTAAACTGATTCTACAGAGCCCATAATTCTTTGAATATGAGGCTGTGGGAGGTCCCCCCACCATATCCATTCCCAACCAAGCTTCTTTTTTTTCAGTGCCCTTTCTCTGTGCCCTTGACTTTCGCTTCTTCCCACACATTCTTTTGAAGGTGCCACAGGCTTGGACACACAATTGTAGTGGGTCACATTCTTGATGAGTCTGGTCTGGTCTGGTGCACCAACAGCCGGGCAGATTTACTGCCCCCAACCATCTTCTGACCCGTTCACCCTTTCATCATCCATATAATAGGCCTGCTGGGGTCGGGGTCAGGCCCAGGGTTCTAGTGTGTGTGTGTGTGTGTGGGTGTGTGTGTGTGTGTGTGTGTGTGTGTGTGTGTGTAGTGTGTGTGGGAGTGTGTGTGTGTGTGTGTGTGTGTGGGAGTGTGTGTGTGTGTGTGTGTGTGTGTGTGTGTGTGTGTGTGTGTGTGTGGGAGTGTGTGGGAGTGTATGTGTGTGTGTGTGTGTGTGTGTGGGTGTGTGTGTGTGTGTGTGTGTGTGTGTGTGTCTGGGAGTCATGGAGACCTACACTACACATGCAATCAGCATCTCAAATCCAAGGTGCTCGCTCCAAGTCCCTGACATGGAGGCTCTGAGTGGGTAACACTTATCACCGATGACCCAATGAGAAGCAGGTGCTGATTGTATTTTACACTGGTGTTATCTTCAGCCTCTGTCTGGCGCTATCAGCAAACCGCTTTGAAGTGGAACAGAAAAGCTCTTTCGCCTTGCAGATACAGCGGCGGATGTCATCATAGGATTGGGTGAGGGGCTATATGTGGATTCCATTCACATTCCCCCTATTTACAGAGAGAGGGAGTCTGGCTTGCATTTCGCCGGTCATTTCCAATTATCATCTCACTGGGCTCCTACAATCATCAGTTTACTCCATTTGGCAAGATCCCTTTCATATGTGACTCCATCGGCAGAGTAAAGTTATAAAATGCAAGTAAGGCATTTACTCTATCCAAGTCAATAAGCTGGAGGGGCTTGACATGATTAAATCTAATAACATGGAAGACAGGGTCTGGCACAAGGCAGTAGCAGAATGAATTGAATGGGAACATGTCTTAAACTTGTTTTTCTTTTTTTTTTTCTTTTTTTACTTAAATAAAACATTTTGCCCATAAATAGATACATACACTACACTTCCTTCAATCATTCCAAAGCACATAAATTTAGAACTCTGCCCGAGAAAACTCCCCCCTCTCTGACAAGTCATCTGATCTAGCATGTGGAAAGTGGGGGGGGGGGGGGGGGGAGAAAGGGACACGGAGAAGCCAGCAGGTTTTTGATTTCAGCCTCTTCCACCATCACTATGCTCCAACTCCTCTATATCCATAGGGGCTATACTGTATCTCAACTGTAGTGTGAGCTCCAGCTCTGGTCATAGCACACACTGACCCCCCCACTCCATGTCCCTTCCAGGTGCGCTTGGTGCCTTTAATGTCTGGCTTGGTTTCGGCTGTGCTGTTGTTCGTTTTGAGACAGATCAATGTTACCCGCCGACACCCCAAAACACCTTACCAGTCACCCTCAGCCAGTCAGCTGCAAGAGAGAGTGGTCTCTCTCTCTCTCTCTCTCTCTCTCTCACACACAGACACACACACAAACACAGTGGACAGCCATACAACGTTACTATCACAGTCCTTCAAAAGCCTTCTAAGGATTTCTCCAGTAGAACTGAAATCAGATACATTTCCTCTCTTTAGCTGCATCAATGGAGTGAGAAAAGCTTTCTCTCTCTCTCTCTCTCTCTCTCTCTCTCTCTCTCTCTCTCTCTCTCTCTCTCTCTATACGTCTGGTGGTTTCTTTGGTTCCACACCAATGACCCAGGAGAGTGCTTGCAGACAGTCTCAGGAAGGAGGGAAGGCCATATAGCTTAGTGCTTTGCACTGCCTACCTTTGTTTGGCCGGGAATGCTAACAACTCATTTAGTGGCATGGCCATAAAGGAATCCCCCCAAGAACAATTCACCCGTGAAACCATACAAATGACCACCATACACCCCAACAACCGTAATGAACTTGAGTTAGCATGTCATGCAATGCCAGGCTGCCTGAAATAGCCCTGTGCGTGTGTCCCAATGGCACGGCTCTGCACAGTGTGAGTGAGACTTTAATGGATATATAAAACCTGCACTGTTATAATGATCTCATTCATCTCCAAATGTATAGGACATATCCGCTGCAAGCAATTACATGTAAATTGGCCTGGTCTGTTTTATTGTTTTTATCGAGGAGTAATAATATGGAACAAATTACAGTAAGGCTTACATCTCAGACGAGGAGTACTCAGGTGCCTTCATTCTTGTGCCTTCCTTCAGTCGACAGCAGAACTCTTCGTCAATTTGTACGCCAGGATATGGGGAGGCACCTAGGGAGAAGAAAGAGGGAAAGAGAGAGAGAGAGAGAGAGAGAGAGAGAGGGGGGAGGGGGGTTATCAGGAAACACATCTTACAGACTTACAGCGGCCACTTCAAAGAGATCAGAGAAGGGAACTCGCAGAACTATGCAAAGAGCTGCAAGCACATTGAGATCAATAGGGAGAGAGAGAGAGAGAGAGAGAGAGAGAGAGAGAGAGAGAGAGAGAGAGAGAGAGAGAGAGAGAGAGAGAGAGAGAAAGAACTAAGGGAGAGCAAGGACAATAGCACGAGAGCTCACATCTTGTTGGAGAACAGACTGGGCCACCAGTGCAACCTTTGGAGAAATCTGAACCAGTGCTTTCAAATCAGCATCAGTCCCATTCAATGCAGCCAAAACAAGCATACAGTTGGCTTATTACAAATGCTACCCACTTGAAGGATCATGACTCACAAAATAATATTTTTATGTGCTTGACTGAAACCCCTGATACAATATCAGATAACACATAAAGGCCTACTGTACCATGTCTGCAACAACAATGAATTTCAGTTGAGGTTTTTCCCTCATTCCAGACGGATCACGGCACATTACATCAAACCAGAAAAACACCAAAAACAAATGGATTGTACAAATGTAACTGTTATCCATTTTTAAAAGACTTGATTTAAATAATGGCAACTCATCAGACAAGGGCAGAGAGCCCAAAACGACAAGACATGGTTTTAGCTGCTAGACGTGCCCTGATAAAATATGCATGTGGATACACCTTGGGCCTGCTATGAATTTTTGATCTGCATAGATTATAAGATTGTGCATCTAATTGTGTTTTTTTCTGCCTTTTCAAAGTTGTAATTTATCTACTGGAGACAAACGGTAACGGCGTCCAGATGTTCCACATAATGCATGTGTGTGTGTGTGTGTGTGTGTGTGTGTGTGAGTATTTGTGTGTGTGTGTGTGTGTGTGTGTGTGTGTGTGTGTGTGTGTGTGTATGTGTGTGTGTGTGTGTGTGTGTGTGTGTGTGTGTGTGTGTGTGTGTGTGTGCGCGCGCGTGTGGAAGAGAGCGAGAAACAGTGATAGTAACTGTATGTTAAAAAGAAGACATATGTACAATGGGGTCCTAAAGGTTGTTCTGGTTCCACAGCGGGCGCAAACATTTACATTGATTGGCTGCTTGGTAACAGCGAGTTTGCAATTCCAACGGAAGAGACAGCTTGTCCAAATGTGAGCCATTCTTTCTTATTTTATGGCCTTTATTCATTATAATTCCTGTTCAAGCTCACCAATGGTATTGCAAAATTGTTTTCTTAAGCTGACACTATAACTCCCCTATCTGTCCCATAGGGGCTATTCAACAACAGTAGACAGTTATTGCCTAGTCCATCTAGACAAGGTGGATAGTTCAGGGCACCTCACATATAGCTTACAAACATCATGAGGTCTTTGATTGAAGGCCACACTGGCCTTTTCTGCTTAAACTCTGTGCGCTGAATTTAGCCTTTGCTAAATACTTGAGTAATGTGTAAATGCCTCAAATGTGTACATTTGAATGTGAGAAATCAATCAAGTGCACCATCTGCATGAGCAATTTGACTGGAGCAACATGCTATGGAACGCTATGATACATAAACAAATTCAGATCTCCAAAAGCCCTGAGGAATCTGCGAAGGTCAGCGAAGAGGGAGAACAAAAGTGTGGGACAAAATTGCGGAGGCTGTTTCTATACACAAACAAACCTCCACGAAGATCAGTTAAAAATATGCAATGATAACAGGAAAAGAAAATAGAAACATATCAGGGGAGATTTGAAATGCATAAAAATTGACATTGGTCAAAACCACTGGTGCATTTGGGAGCCATACAGCTCACTCCCGTGGGGCGTTTGGGAATGACTGTGTGAATTTGAGAACCTAAGAGGGGTTTCAGCCTGGACAGTGAGTTATAAACGTGGCAAAAAAAGTGGAGGTATTTACCCAGAGAGAAGATCTCCCACATGAGAACGCCAAAGGACCACACATCGCTCTGTGTGGTGTAGATCTTGTCAAAAATGGCCTCCGGTGCCATCCACTTGAGCGGAAGCCTGGCCTATAGACGGCGAGGGAGGAGGCAGAGACAAAAAGATGTTTGCTTTACTCCGGCCACAGTGCATGCTTTACAGGTCGGCCTGGGCTACTAACCCTTACTGTACTCAGTTCTTTTGTGTCTGATTAGAATCCATACATTAACATTTCCTCCTCTGAGGGAACTAATGGCTACATAGATCCAAAGACTGACATTTTTTAATTTTATTTTATTTACTAACATTTTAAATAGAGTGGTGCAGCTTTCCTGGTGTGTGTTCCCAAAAGCATAGTTGCTAACCAGTTAGCAACTTAGTTAGTTGGCAATGGGAAATTGCATTGCAACCAACAAAGTTGCTAACTTAGTTACAGAAGCAACTATGCTTTTGGGAAACAAACCTCAGATCAATGATTGTGAATGATGAACATGAATGAACAATGAGCATTCAGACTTCTACTTAGACCACTAACTTACATCTCCTTTGCGCACATAATCTGGATCTTTGTAGACGTCCCTCGCAAGGCCAAAATCGCATATCTTCACCACATTGTTTTCAGACAACAAAATGTTTCTGGCAGCCAAGTCGCGATGGATGCACTGTGGAAAAAGAAAGCACATTTCAGTCACAGCTAATCTCTGTCAGACCCACGTGTCAACAAAAGACACAGCCTCGCTTCGCAATGTGGCTTTGGAGCTTTTGAGAAAACAACATTTGCGTTGGATGGGTGATGGTTTGACTTGTGGATGTGATTGTACGTCTCTTATATGAAACACGTGTGGCGGAGCGGACGTTGCCAAGGTGTGATAATGCAAGGCAGATGAGATGTGGAAACATGTGGAAGAATTATCAGAGGTACTCCACTATGACCTGGCCAACGCTGGGGTTAAACTTTCTCATTCAGTCTTACAACAACTGTTTGTCTGCCTTGGCTGCAAGTGCCACTGGTGTGATATTGAACAGTACAGGGGTGTAGTGAAAATGCTTTTTTCCCCCCATCCATCCAGGGTGGTACTCTATGAAGTCATAAACAGAAGAAAGGAGTCTCTGATTTTTCTCTTCTCTGGGTTATATACTCTGAACTGTGTGAATTTTCCAGTTTCCAGAGTCACGCTTCATAGAGCTGAATGTTTTGGACACAATAACTTAAGGCATTATGGCAGTTAAGTGTGAAAGTGGCCCTTACTTTTCTTGATGCCAAAAACTCCATGCCCTTTGCCACTTGAAAGCTGTAACAAATCAAGTCCTCCATTGTCAGAATCCGCTTATACAAGTCCTCAGATTCTGCAGGAAGAGAGAAAAGGAAAATAGATTTAAGATTAAACAAGCTGGGAGGACACACTCATAATGCTACTCACAAATCAAACACCACAGCGTAAGCAAAGAGACAGCAACATTTTGGCCATATCTCTTCCCCAAGTCTCCCCATGTTCAGTACTTCATGTCACAGCCATGATATAATGCTCAGCCCCTACTATGTTCATTCACCTTGTGAATACTTTAGTGCTTCCACTTAAAGTATGATCTTGAAAGGACACTTCAACTTCTGCTTAAGTCACTTTTTTTCATATGGTACTTTTACTTCTACACCACTCCTTTATTCCAGTACTTTATACAACTCTGATGCTCAGCCCCTACAATGTTCATTCACCTTGTGGTGCTGTCTCAAAAACATCCTCTATAGAACAGAGAGACATCCCACCCCCCCCCCCCCGCCCCCGCTTCTCGCCCCCACCTCCTGCCTCCTGTTTTGTCTCTTTGTCTGACACGTGCGGCTTGTTAATTTAATGATGCTCAGTTGGAGGAAAGGGTTGGGGAGTTGGGGGGGGGGGGCGGTAGGTGGGTGGGTGGGACTCCTGGTGTCCCACCTGAGTAAACAGTTTATGAGAGCAGGAATAACAACGCCAGCGAGCAAAAAAGACGGTGGTGACGGGAGGATACTAAGGACACCACAACAGCCAACCAGCAGCGAGGGGAAGAAGTGCACAGTGGAGGGGAAACGAGAGCAAGCAAGAGCCCAGCAGGGGTGACAGTGAATCGGGCGCTTCATAAGAATCGTATTTATGAATCCAAGAGGAAGCTTTTCATCAGATATGGAGGGCAGGGAAAAAAAAACAGAGGGAGTACTGAGGGCAGGGCGGAGCGGAGGTGTGCACGAAAGAGAGAGAGACAGAGAGAGAGAGAGAGAGAGAGAGAGAGAGAGAGAATAGGAAGTGGGGAATGGAAGGGGTGAAGGAGGGGGGGGGAGGAAGACACTTGGGTTGCTACCTACCTTCCTCCTCTTCCTCCGAGTCGCAGTAGCTCTTATCTTCGATGAAGCCAGAGCTGGCGGAGCTTCCGGTGCTGGCCACGCTCTCCAGGCGGCGCTTAATGAGCTCGCTCAGGTCACAGCCAGAGCCCGAGGGCAGAGCCTTGCCATCCTGACTCTGGGTCAGACACACACAGCACAACACAGTGTTCATCCAATGGCTGCACACACACAAACACACACACACACACACACATACGCATACACACACACACGCGCATATACAATCATGCACACACACACACACACACACACACACACACACACACACACACACACACACACACACACATACACACACCAACACACAAACACACACACACACACACACACACATACACATACACATACAGTACACACAAACACAAACACACACACACACACACACACAGACACATACACATACGCGCACACACGCACGCATGCACACATACAATCATGCACACACACTCACACACACACAGACACACACACTGAAACACACACACAAACACAAACCTGTGCCACTGCACCACCCTTACCTTATAAACCACAAAATCAGCCCGCTTGCTCCTCAGGTAGTTGGACAAGTTTCCATATTTGCAGAATTCCACAATTATCATTAGGGGTCCTTATGGATGAAATAATGAAAGGAGAGAGAGAGAGAGAAAAAAAAAACTTCTTAAGATGAGCACTTATTTTGTTAAGGCGTCCACACACCCACTCCGACAGTGACATGGGCAAGAGTTAAAAAGATCTACAATTTACCTACACAAACTCCTACACACACAAAACACCTCACATACTGTAGAGGTACGTTACATCATTATGACAGCTTTATGAAAATGTCATCCAAGTATTTGGACAGAATAAATGAAACAGGAATTAATTCAACAAATCTGGAACCAGAATAATACTAAAAAATTATAAATAGTTTTTTGAGCCTAGCTCTGACACTGCCGGTGTTGTGTAAATCCCTCCTGCTCACCTCCAGGCTTGGTGCAGGCTCCCAGTAGGTTGACCACGTTGAGGTGATGGCCGATATGAATCAGGATTTTCAGCTCGGACATGAGCGCTCTCCACTCATTATTCGTAGCTCCCCCTGTCACAGACACACACACACACACACACACACACACACACACACACACACACACACACAGTGGAATAGCGGAGTGAATTAGGGACGATGTGAGAACAAGGCTGACGTGTCTACACGAATCCACACTTGGGCTATTGCATGACATCCCTTAGAAACACAACAATATGTTCTTTGGCTCTGAAATATAGCTGCCCTCAACAGACAACTGTATATATTATTGAATTAGACTCTTAACTCCCAGCTAACGTACCATGACCATAGGGTCCTGGCACTGAATTCCAACATGTCTGCACATGATGGATTGCAATGAGAACAAATCCAAATAATGTGTGATCAAAGGGGAGCTTGTTGGCAGATTGCTTTTCAAAACAAATAAAACAACTGACTGGTTAAGTCCCCTTCACCCCTGCACAAACAACAGCACATAGTGGCCTATAATAAATATTTTATATAAAAACATTATAATAGAGTTTCAATATCACACGATGCAGATAAGATGGATGTGTGTTTATGAACTTTAAATACCCTTAATCATATTTTCAACACATACATACAAACATCAAGGAGAGTAGGCAAGGGAGACATTACATGGTAAATATTGCAATCCACATATGGAATGAATAGATTCACTGAGATTCAGTCCAATCGTTTTATGGCCAAGTAAATGTACTAGGTCTTAGAACTCTGTACATCAAACGAGGCAAATATGTAGGGCAAAAGCATCATCCTACAAAATGTGCTGAAGTCATAAAGTTACAGAGAACAGATGATTTCTGGTAAGTTTTTGCACCTTCAAATCAGCATGTCTGTGACCTGTTTAAAGAACAATGAAGTTTTTGCTCAAAGGTGTTTTTTGCCCCCAACAGCACCTTCCAGGCAGCACAGCCTAAAAGGCACTACCATTACCCTATTCCTAACCCTAACCCCTTCAACCCTCATCCTAACCCTAAACTGAGTGGAGTCGTGCCTTGAAGGCAGCACTGCCTGGAAGGAACCGTTGAGGGCAAAAAATACCAAAGACCGAAGATTTTACTCGTGGTTGAGTGCAGATTCAATGGCTGGAGGAGGTTGAAAAGAAAACCAGTGCCAGTCGTTCTCTTTTTAAAATATTTGGTTAATTAATCTGACCCCTGCACCCTGAAGAGAGAGAAGCCTTGAGCTGCGATGAGGACTGACTGCGTCTGCGGCTGATGTGTTATTATCTGTGACAGACTACGCTTTGGGTCCAGAACTGCTGCGGTGTGGTTTTCCGTGTTCTTCTATGTTCTCCTTCCCCCCCTTCTTCACTGGTGGCTGAATCCCTTCCCTGCCAGAACGGAAGAATTGTGGTCGGACAGCTCATCAAGAGTGGGCTCAGCGTGTTCTAGACGATGCGGCAGGCACACACACACAGCATTTCATAACAAGCAGGCCGTCTGTGAAAGTGCGCTGCTTTTTATTAGCCGTTGACCTAGGGGTGCACACTCAGGCATCCGGCCAACGCTGCTCCTCCGTGATGGATGTGCAAAGAAGATTAACGCTCCTATGCGAGTCGGTGAGTGGCCTGATTTATCATCATCACCCATGTTAGCCTCTGCCCACCATCCGTGCAGCGCAGCACAGTGCTCTCATCAGTCTGGGGCTGGTCAGGTCAGTCATCGCTCTCCGCACTTGTCACTTGCTTCAGCAGTGGGAAAACGAAAGTTATTTTGACCTTTTGGGGGGATGCTAATATGATTTTCGGCCAAAAAAAATTGCAAGCCGTTTTCCCTTTTTAATCACAACTTCTCCCCAGAGACGTCCTGCTGGAATGTGTGTCTGATTGGCTGAATGAGTGGCATGAGAGGCCACAGAAGTGTGTGTGTGTGTGTGTGTGTGTGTGTGTGTGTGTGTGTGTGCGCACTTTTTTTTTTTTTTTTTTCCAGGCGAGGTCTCAAGTTGTCTCCATTTTGGGCAAATATGTTGCATTAGCATGAAGATGGCCTCTGATATTTGGAATGCAGATATAAAATGATGGCCTCCATAAATCACACGGGGACGCAGGGGAGGCGAACAGACCAAACGCGAGGAATTTCCAGACCATCTGCTGTTATGTGGTGGGGCCATGGATGGAGGATCAGTGAATATTTCTACATTTACTTCATTTGTATCTTATACTTTTGAACCTCGAATCACCTGCAAATCTTGGACGACGGTTTGCTGCTGCACGGAACTTTTCCTCTCTGTTTTGCAGATTTCGGAACTTGCTGAGTGAAACCAGTGTTCTAAAGTTCTCCCTTCGGTTCAGATACATGCAATATCTGATAATTGTCCTCATATGGTTTATGAACACAGATCGCATATGAGCCATAAAAATGATCCTTCAAATGACAGGCTGCTGCTTTCCATCAATCCCGAGAACAAAGCTGTGGCTGGCTGTATCTACGCAAAGATCTGGAGGGGAAGGGAATACTGTCTATCATCCAAGACTCACTAATCAGGGCCATGCTGGAGGGGAGAACCTAGTTAGCATTCAACTCCAGAACACTCTGGGGAACTTCACCAACAAACTCCTACAGTACGTTGGAAAAATGAGGGCATGAAACCAGAGAAAGAGAAGAAGGTGTTCTTACCTTTCAGCATTTTCACTGCTACCGTCTTACACGTCGACAGCTTATCAATCCCAAAGGCAGAGGCCTCAACCACCTTCCCAAAGGCCCCATGTCCCAGCGTTTTACCTGCGAGACAAACAAGAGGGCTTGATTGGACGAGTGAGCAAGTGAGCGAGCCTACATCGGACTGCCCCGGCCGGCCTGGGGGAGCCATACATCAACCCCTGAGCCCTGTCAGAGGTGATATGGGCCTGTAATTAAAACAACCTGTGGAGGTTCTGACCACTCGGCTGGCCCTCCACAGGGTATTTATGGAGCAGTTAAGACAGCATGACAGCAGCGGGTCGCTGATAAATAATGGCGCTCTAACCCTGGAGCAGAGAGGCCAGGCCATCCACAAGCGGCTCTCTCTCTCTCTCTCTCTGCCTGCCCCTCTCAGGAATGACCCGGGCTTTTAACAGCCCAGGCCACGGAGGAGCAACAGCAGCAGCAGCAGCAGTAGTAGTAGTCATCGCCGTCTGCGAATGTGGAGTACTGAAATACATCAACTTCTTGTACTACCGAGTTGATCATAAAGTGCTTCATGTGAAGTGAGTGCTTAAGGTTTATGTAGTGGGGGCATACATCACCAGCACTGGGGCTACTCTGGAAGGCATGGATTGAGGAGGAAGAGGAGGAGGAGGAGGAGGATGCTTACCGAGTCTGAGGCGGTCTCGGGGAAACTCCCACTTGTTGCTGTCGTACGGGAGGCGGTCACACTGCTCATCCAAAGGCATCTGGTCAGGGTCCATGATGATGGACAGGTAACCAGCTTTGATGTCCGCAGAGCTTGGCTGGAAAAAAGAACAGGAATTTAGAACAGGAAATATAAGTGTCAAATCCAAACTGCCAACTTCCCAGATACTCCAGATAAAACACCAGCTGAACAGTCATATACACAAAGCTCCCATAATGAGCAGAAAGCCTTTAAAAAACTTGAGGAGAATTACATCCAACTGCTGTGAGTAGGCAGATTTACATGGACACTTCTAATCTGATTAGAAAGATTCCATGTGCATTCTATAGAACAGTATCCAAGGAGATGCATTCATAAATGCCATCTGAAATGGAATATTGGGTTAAATAATCAGATTAGAAGCAGAGAGGATTCGAGTGGTCAGTATTCCATGATCTTTGTTAGAAGTGTCCATGTAAACGGGGCTAGTTGTCTAACCTTTCTGAGTTTGCGTATGAAGAGAATCAGCATGATCCAGAGGAAGGTTGCTGCTGCTCCAGTGCACACCAGCACTATGACCTCAATGTTGGCTTTCCCCTCGTCTCCTGCAACACAGAGCAGATTCAACTTCACACTCATATCACACAGACATGCTGCTTGTGCTCCAAACACAACTAATCTTTTGTTGCTTTTCCTGGACAGCTACAGAGCCTTGGTTAAAATAGTGAAGATCTATGAAGATAGTATTTAAATGAGTAAACATGTGGCTTCCTTAACATGTCATTAGACATATATACAGAGCTGGCCTCCTTAACATGTCGTTAGACATATATACAGAGCTGGCCTTGTTTTTAACGCATATGTGCTGTAGGATGCTATAACACTAGTTTGTTGACATTTTTTGGTGTCAGATATGTCAAGCTATGTTTTCCCATGTCCATAGCTCAAACGCACTGACACATTGTGTACTCTCTGTGGAGGAGCACTTTGTTTTGTTTATTCTCCGTTTATTTGGCCTCTGCATACCATACAATTGCTCATTTGTTACATCTACTGATCTCAAGTGTCCGATAAAGCATTCCAAATTGTCAGCGCTTTGTTTCTCCGCAGAGAGAGAAAAAAAACATTGAATGCTTCCAGAAACAAGATTCTACACTTAAAAAAAGGGTACCGTCAGTATCTTCAGCAACATGCTTGAAAGAAGAGACATAAAATATCAGCTAAAGTGTAACCATGACCAGGAAACAAATGGCAGTTAATAGTAGGAATGGGTTAAATGACACTGCTTGCAGGAGAAGTGGAGCAACCAATGAGAGCATCTCATCTTGCTTGACCTGGCCTCTAGAAACCGGGGTTCACGTTTCAAGTCCCAAGCTCCTTTAATGGTTAGACCTTTCCCCCGAAACTGCCCCTCGCTCATTAGCAAACCTCTTCCCTGACTCCACTGAGGTCAGCTCCCACGAGAAAGGACCCTTGCGAGAACCCGAATCATAAAATGGACACAGGAATTCACGTTTAGCATTCCAGGCAGTTTTGGCCTCTCTCTCTGGGGATGGCTCAGAACTGAAGCTTGGTCAAGCCTATTTGTAAGGCATGAAAGAATTACAGACAGTTGTAAAACGTCGCTGATTGGTCATGCATTTCGGTGTCTGGCTTTGGACCATCAACCAATCTACTTGCCACTGCAGATTTACATTTCAAAAGCAGTTGATAGAGTGGATATAAAATACTGCTTAGAGATAGTAGAGGAGGCTCACCGACGACATGGACGGAAGCAGTAGAAGCCACCATTCCCATATCATTGCTGGCACGACACTCATACATGCCCTCGTCCTCTTTCTTCACCCGCTGGATCACCAGGATGCCTTCAGCCATCAGGGTGACCCCTGGAAGGACCACAGAAACAATGCATGTGAGGTGTAGGAGAACATACAGTACTCATCACAAACATCCACATGGCTGATAAAATCTTACTGAAAATCAAAGATTCTAGAGTGTAGTTACGCTCTAGAATCTTTGTGGAAAATGTTCTGTAATGCACCGTGTGTTCTATGTTCTATGTTCTATGTTCTATGATGCATACCTGGTCCTTCCACCACAGGAAGGTCATTTTTGTACCATGTGATGTTAGGGTGTGGCACACCATGGGCCAGACAGGTCAGAGTCAGAGTGCTGCTGCTGTTGACCTCCTGATTGGTCAGGTTTTGCCTCAGTGATGGGATCTTCCTCTCTGTTGGGTCAAATAACAAGAGTGCAGAGGTTTCACTTCAGTTTGAGATTAGCTACTGTATGCCATGGCTAAGCTATCCAGTCTTTTTACAAAAAAGTCCACATATTCCAAAGGAGCAGTTGTAGCCTACAGTATGGGATTCAAACAAACGGTCTCTGGTGTTTTTTGCCCACAACGGTGCCTTCCAGGTAGCACTGCCTTCAAGGCACCACTTCACTCAGTTTAGGGTTAGGATGAGGGTTGAGGGGGTTAGGGCTAGGAATAGGGTAAGGGTAGTGCCTTTTAGGCTATGCAGCTTGGGAGGTGTTGTTGGGGGCAAAAA
>JAODXP020000030.1:29416708-29419208 GCA_027497455.2 Sardinella longiceps | reverse complement strand
CCTGATCTGTTCCCTGACATTCCTGCAGTGTCCTCTAAACATTCAAGCAGGATGTACGGTGGGAAATGCCAAGGTGTATTGCCATGGCAATTGCAGGAATTTTTTTGCTTTTCACTGTGATGAGCAAGAGCCGTGGGACTGCCTTCAGCTCAGGAAAAGCAAGCCCAGCATGCCAGGAAGAAGCCATTCATCCACCACTGTCTCTTCCCAAATGTTTATCTCCAAGGCTGACCTCCAGCACTGGAGAGATTCTGAGTGGCGTGTGAGCACGTCACACACTCACACACACACACACACACACACACACACACACACACACACACACACACACACACACACACACAGACACACACACACACACACACACACACACACACAGACAGACACACACACACACACACACACAAACAGACACACACACACACACACACACACACACACACACACACACACACACACACACACACACACACACACACACACACACACACACACACACACACACACACACACACACACACACACACACAGAGCGTCTCGCCTCCGTGTGAGATGGCGCATCCCTTGGCCTCTGGGCGTTCCACGGGAACAAAAGGCTCTGCTTTGCGTCTTTCTAAGGAGAGGAACAATCGGGCCTTAATGAGAACAGAGGCCGAGGAGGAAACGGCAGCGTGACAGGAAGGGCCGAGCAATGCGTCACCGCTCACAGGAAACACCCCCACTCTCTGGCCAGGGGAGATAAGGCTGATCCTCAGACCTTGGCGGGTCAACAAGGGACGACTGATCACTTCTCCGCTCGCTGATAAAGAGCCCTGGCGACTCGCTCTCACCTTAACCACCCCCCCCCCTCCCTCTCCTCAACACACACACACACACACACACACACACACACACACACACACACAATCTCTCTCCACCCCTACCGCCGGAAAACACACTGTAATCTTTCAAAAATCATTTCTCATGACACTAGTGATCACTTGGCTGGCAAATGGACTTCACACACACGAAAAATTTGCCGTTTGGATTTACAACAGTGATTTCTTGTCATTCATCGGGCAATGCTGAATTGCCTGACAAAGACTCTTTTTCTCATTAGCTGTTGAAGAGCCAGGCTGTTTCAGCATATGCCTTTATGAGAGGCTGTTTCCAATGCCAACTCTGATTATCTTTAAAGCTGCAGAGAGAAGCACTTTGGCTTCACTGACCTTCCATGTTATTTCTGTCACAAATTTGGCCAACCAAGCTCTTTGACGAATAATTACCAGCAATTAACAGGAGCCCCTGTCAAGTCGCACCACCCGACGAGTAACATAATTTAGTTCCTCATTGTACATGGTCCAAATCTTGTTTTTGTAGCTGTTTGCTGCGGAGATAACCCTTTTGGTAATGGTCTATTGTCTGCCCGATCCTGGAGGGGCTCAGAGGACTCCTGCTGTAGCACTTCTGATGGAGCTCTATGGAAATTGTAATGTTTTTTTTCCACCAGGTTCAGTAAGAGGCCAACATTTACATAGGGCCTCTTGGTGAAAGCATGCCCTGGCTGAGACTAATGGGCTCTCTTTTTTTTCCAGCCACTTGATCAATGCAAAGTGGCCTCATGACTTTTTATAAGATCGATTAGACATATGGGGTTTAACACACTTGAGAAGCTGGACACCTGATTTAAAAACAATAAATCTGGATCGTGTTCATTATGATCAAAAGCCTTAACTGTAATACTATCAAGAGACACAAAATCATGCATATGAATTTTTTAGCAAATCTACAATCCCATATGGTTTTTACAACAATGACCTTGACTATTAAGAACAACTTCACAAACAACTCGTGTTCCACCTGGAATCAGGCCACTCGCTCTCTTCTCTTCAAATGAGCCATGGCAGGTGTTTTTGACCGTCTGAACTCAGGTCAGATCGACTGGTTGATTCTTATTATTTATTTACAAATTCCTCGGCAGAAGCTCAGTGACTTTGATCTGAAATCAAGCGCCAGCCCAGGGCAGATGAAGCATGTCCCCATTACTGATGAATTATCAGTTCATTCAGCATGACAACACATGGACCCTCACTGAAGGTCCATAGGGGAGGATGCTCCATCAAGATGATAGGAATTTAAAATGAAAATGAAATAGCCTGAAATCGAATGATGTGTGAAATCTCACACAGTCAATTACCAAGGTTCTCTGACAAAAGAAATAAACAACAATGTGGGCGTCTGCACGAAATAAGACTGATAGGAGATATTGGACTCACTTTGTCAGGTTTGCACTATTGTTGCAGGGCTGCCAGAACCAGGTGATGTCTGGCATGGGGTAGCCAAATGCTGTGCAGGTGAGCAGCTTCGGCTGGCCTTGGGCGATGGACCGTGGCTCCGTAGTCATCAGGTCCTCTTCAAGAATTATGGGCTTCACTAAACGCACACAGACACACAAGAAAGACAGGGGCAAGATTAGATAGACAGTAAGGCCAGAAGACCTTTCCAATGGAGGGTCATTTTT
>JAODXP020000030.1:29406708-29414208 GCA_027497455.2 Sardinella longiceps | reverse complement strand
CGTGCTCTTGAACTGTGATGATATGAGAACCTTGGCGTTCGAGTTTCAGAAAAGGGTGCTCTGAGGGGGGGGGGGGTACAGAAACCAAAATGAACTGGGTGAAAAATATAATTCCTGGTCAGTGGACAGAGGTGCATATGATTTGCTCGAGGTGGAAACGAGGTGGTAGAAATGAATGGGTTATCGTACTTCAAGCATTTCAGGTCGATTTAAAAAAAGAATGACGACATTCCACAGTACAGGTTTCCATGTCCTCTGGGACCAATTCAAATGAGCTTGGAGTCAAGTCTCTTAAACTTCTGGATCATGCCCAAACATTCTTTGCATCGTCAAGTTTTCAACAGAGCTCATGGTTGAGGTGTAAATATATGTTTATAGACAATATAGATAAATAATAATAAAATTCCTGGTCCAAGCCAAACAAAGGACAGAGTAGGGGCATGTGAGAGACTCCTTACTGTAAATGATGACCTCGCCAGTGGCGTTCAGAGTCTTCTGGTGCTGTCCTGTGGCAGAGCATGTGTAGTTGCCCGCGTCTTGCATCGTCACCCTCGAGAGGGTGAAGGAATTAGTCTTTGTCAATGTCGATTCAGGGTTATGTCTGCTATAGCCAGGCATAGGAGTGCCCTAGAGACAGGAGCAGGGCAGCGGAGGGACCGTGAGAGAGAAAGAGAGGGAGAGAGAGAGAGAGAGAGAGAGAGAGAGAGAGATTTCATATCCAATTAGAAAATTCTCACTAGGGTTCACATGTTCACATGTTCACATTTCTAAAACAAGAATCCAGGCACCCATTTCCAAAAAGCATAGTTGCTCACTCAGTTGCGACTTACAGCAGTTAGATGGCAATGGGAAATTGCATTGCAACCAACATTGTTGCTAGGATAGGATAGGAACGGATAGGAACGGATAGGAACGGATAGGATAGGAACGGATAGGATAAACTTTAATACTCCCCGCTGGGGAAACTCATGTGCCACCATGGACAACATATAAAAGACACAGAACAGTACAGATGCAGTACAGGATGCAGCAAGCAGACAAGAATGTGCACACAAAAACACTGACAACATAGCAGTTGACGGCAACAATACAAGCAACAATAGAAGACACAACAGTTAGGACATGACACAGCAACACCACTAACTTAGGAAGCAATTATGCTTTTGGGGAAACAGAAGCCAGATTAGCAAATTAAAATGCTCTTCACCAATCACACACCACTAGTCAACAAATGGAATATTAACCAGTCATGCAGATAAGGGGATCACTTTCCACTGAAACAGGAGTGGTGTGAATGGTATGTTTAAGGATTAACAACATGACTTAGGTGAAGCGTAACTTAAGGTTTATTCTTACATTGGGGTGCACCCATTCGAAAATGATTCTGCCGTTGGAATCAGTCTGTGCTGAACACTTCAGGACGAGCTTATCCCCCACCAGAAGCTCCAGAGGTCGATGTTCAGTTTGGACGATCTTCACATTTTTAAGTGATTTAGCTGAGGAGGAAGAAAGTGCAGCCAAAGACAAAAAAAAAAAAAAAAGATCCGCTTTAACAATCTCTGGTGCAGCCAGTTACATCACATCAATCCCAATCTATCAATAAGTTTCCCATTTAAACTAATTGACAAACGTTTTGCCACATACTTTTAAATCATTGTATCCAATGACCCTATTTCAGTCATGCCCAGTAATAATAACCAAGGCACTTACTCTGTCTATAAATGATGTACGAAGAAGAGATTTTCCTGCCACGGACAGTGGTTGAGCATGTCAGCATTGAATAGGAGTCATACTTAGTTTTGTACGGAATGGTGAAACCCTTTTTAGGATCCCACTCCATTTTTGCTTTGACATCATCTGGGATAGGTGGTATCTAAGAGAGAGAGAGAGAGAGAGAGAGAGAGAGAGAGAGAGAGAGAGAGAGAGAGGAGATAGTGAACAAAATGTCTATAAGAACAGTACAGCCTTTCAGTACATCCCCAGAATTATTCAATTTTACCTCCGCTTACCTCCGCCAAGGAGGTTATGTTTTCGGTCGCATTGGTTGGTCTGTCTGTCTGTCTGTCTGTTTGTCAGCAGGATAACTCAAAAAGTACTGCACGGATTTAGATGAAATTTTTTGGACAATGTGTATATTTGGGACAAACAAGAACTGGTGGCGATCGGTGACCCAGAACATGATCTGGAATTTATATTGTGTCTGTGACCACATTGCCTTGGCGGAGGTCTGCGCTCTCTGAGCGCTTTTCTAGTTACAGTATTTCTGTTTTCTATACTACATTGTACTTGCCAAGTTGTGTCTTATCAAAATGCCATTTGAATATAATCAAAATGGTAGGAATATCTCTTCATATCCAACAATGATCATAACAGAGAGCATGCTTATAGTTAAGCCCTTAGTGTATTAGGCTCCTAAGGTTCATCTCCTGCCTGCACATCACAGGGCCATTTCTAAAACAAGAATGGAAAAGATCTATAGCTTCTGTTCTGTAGCTTCTCTTCTTTTTACTCCTTTACTTTCTTGTCTTGTTTGTTCCCCAGCCAAGTGTTGTGCTGGACAGGGAGGGAGGGAGGGAGGGAGGGAGGGAAGGAAGGATGCAGGAAGTGGGAACACCATAGATCTCCTTCTCCTCTCTCCCTCTCTCAGGAAGCACAAGCACAAGCACACACAACCATGTGTGGCATCAGGCTGAGACTGAGATGTGTTTGTGCCTAGGAAGCCACTGTCACACACAGCCAAGCAGCTATGCATCAGTATGGCTATACATCAGCTACTATAGCTGTATGGCAGCAAGGCATGGCTGTATGGTAAGAGGCAACTACCGGTAGTGGTGATTTACAGTGGTCACCATTGTGTCCTATGGCTGAAGGCGCTCTCTGTTTTCCCATACACTATTAGTGCTGGCACAATTAACGCTTTAACGCAAATGATTAATAATAAAAAAATTAACTCAGATTAATCCTGATGGATATGGTTCCACTTTCATGGCATGTGTTATGTATAATTTCAGATGGCTTGGTCTAGGCCCTCAAGTTAAACTACACAAAAACAACAACAGAGGGTTGATGTTTGGGCAATCTGTGGGGGTTGGGGATAGGTGTGAATTGCCCCATTTGAGCTTATTTAGCTATTTAGCATCAGGGTCTTACCAGGGCAACATACCCAAGCATCCATTTTTTTACTGGAGGAAATGAGTTACGATTAAAAGGGATTAATCATGATTCATATATAATATTATATACATACAGTGTATATAAAATACTGTGCACATGTAGGCCTACAGGAACAATAGGTTGCATTAACTACCTAGTGCTTTCCAGTAAGACGTCTTCCAAGATCAAAACATATTTTTCTTTAGGTACCTTTTAACCTTGTTGACCTTCTGGGAGGCATGTAAGTTGTATGTCAAAAATGTTTTTTTTTTTTTGTTGTTGCTACCTGCATTTCCTGGACATGGTTTGCAAAACAGGGTGTATTTAAATATAGCCCAGATTCCTCTATTCTGGGAAGACCAGTGTCTACAACCGGCTTCCTGTCTTTTACAGGAAGTAGACAGGATGACTCCCCCTGCCACCCGAGCCACCCTGTTCTCTGCCTCTGTCCCTCTCCTTCCCCTCCGGAGGACCAACTTTAGAGGGTGTGAGAAACACAGAGACGCCCTAGGTCCCAGGCAGGGTCCCAGGCAGGCGCTGCAGCTTTTTTTGTGTGTGTGTGTTTCACAAGAATCCTCAAACACACCCATTGATGCTTTCACTGACTAACCTCCTGCTCAGGCATAACAAATATGGCCGATGCTTTCGTTTAGCTTCATTTAGTCCAGTCTGAGATTATAGGCTTCAATTTTACCTTCAATTTACACTATTCATCAATCTGGGGTCAATTTACTGTAAATGGCTCAAGTTCAGTTTTAATTACATTTTGTGTTGTTCTGCTGTGAGTTTCTACAGTATATGCTTTGGTTTTTTTCATCTCTTAAAAAAACATCTCTTATTAACTGTCGTTAATTCCTTCACTTATTGATTCACTTGACTGGAACATTTATTGTTTTTAAATCTGCTTTACATAAAAATTGTGAGTACTGCATTTCACTTTACTTACTTACACTTTAGTTTTAATTACTGAATTTACTTGGCTTTACATAAAAAATGAAAAAAAAAAACCAACTCACAGTTTCCAGAGTGACATTAAAGTCAGGTGATGTTGTTCTGCAGGGTATGACGACAGATGGGTCATTTCTGTAGGACGACACCAGATCTGGATAATCTGTAAAGGCCTCCACAAATGGTTGAGCGTAATCTGTCAAAAAGGATAGAATATGTTAAATTGATTTCCAGACATGTGTAGTTACAGTACATTAGAAGAAGCAGGCCTCAGGGAAAATGTCTATGGTATTGCTATTCCTTGTGTTATACAGTCTTTCTTTCATTGTTCTCTGGAAAACAAAACGTTTTGATCACGTGCCAGGCAGACAGGTTCAATTGAGAACAAATTGCCTGTCAGATTCTGCATAGCTATTGAACTGTGCTCACACCACGAGCTGCACGTAATCGTGCGTTTCGCTCCAAAACAGATTCAGTGTGTGTCTCCTCTCGTGACAGCAGATCATCTATCGCGTGTTTACTCCTCCGGGCTGGAGGGCTAAAGTCGAGGTCCACACAGCCCGGTCTGAGGGCCTCCCACCCAGGAGTGAAATCAAATCTGCCAGACAAATTGAAATTGGCCTCTTCTCCAAACAGCTCTCCCCCTGCCTCTTGCCTCATACTGCGCCAGATAAAAAAAAAAAAAAAAAAAAAATACAGACGGGCGATGGAGCTATTAAGTCAATGTCGTCCCCGAAGCGAAGGCGGCCAGTCGACAGCTCCACTTTTACTGGCGGCAATCGCAGAGGCCTGCTGTGAGACCGGTGTGGTTAAACAAACACGCCAGTGTGAGCTAAGCACAATGTTTCTCCTGTAAAATGAGCGAAAATTTGTCAAATGTTATGGTGCGATGTCAAGAGGGCAACTCTGAAAACAAACATGGCTGATAGTCGCTAATAAACAGTAGAGCAGAGCTGACAGGAGGGCAGTGGATACTGGAGGCCTATGGAACAGAGACAAAACCAAAGATTCTAGAGTGTTCCGCTATAGAATCTGTAAACAAAACGAAGCAGGAGAGCAGTGTTTAGCTGCCTTGGCAGAAGCGCTGTCTCGGGGCAAAGTCCAGGGGAGTAGGAGGGTCCCCTGTGAGGCCCCGGACGGAGGAACCTTCCCCATATCTCCCTGGTATTTGGGCCATGTGAAATAACATGTCCAATGTCCTGGCTGGTGAGCTCATCATCTGGATATTTATTGATCTAAAGGGGTGTTGATTTTTCAAGCCATTCATAGATTGACACAAGCTGTCATCAGCTTATCTCTAACCAAGGAATGGAGGGTGACTGAGTGTCAATCTTCAATCTCATGCAGTGGACCGATGTTCCCACCGACTGGACTGGGGAGTCGATGGCTGGTCATCCGAGGCACTGCCGGCTTGACTGGAAAAACAGAAGCTCAGGCAGGAAATAATAGTCAATGACCAGGGCTTCCGACGCAATCACACTCCGCTCCCAGCCTTCCAGAAGGAGTCTGGCCCCGCACAAGCTCCTTCCTCTCCCCGGCCGGCTCCCCGTTCGGGCACAGCCGAGTTCCTTTCTGCGCCCCAGCCCACTGCAGACATGAGCTTGTATTTTTAAAAAACTGGTCTCGTCTGCTATTGGGGGTAAATGGCTTTTTTTGGAACCTCAATGAGGTGTGCAGTGGAGCCTCTCATTAATTTCTGTTGCCTTTCTCTCTCTCTCTCTGTTTCTCTCTCTTCTCTCTCTCTTTCTCTCTCTCTTTCTCTCTCTCACTCTCTCTCTCTCTCTCTCTCTCTCTCTCTCTCTCTCTCTCTCTCTCTCTCTCTCTCTTTCTCTCTCTCTCTCTGTCTTTCTCTCTCTCTCTCTCTCTCTCTCTCTCTCTCTCTCTCTCTCTCTCTCTCTCTCTCTGTCTCTCTCTTACTGAATTCTTTCCATCTCTGGTATCACATACAAAGACATCAGAATGCTCAATGAGCGTGTCGTTTCTCTGGCTCCTAACATGCCCCCAAAGAGTTTCTTGGCGTCATTTAGCATTTAACTGTACTTTTGGTGTTGGGCCATTTAGAATGTTTCCTGAGTGAGCCTTTAAACAAAGACCTTGTGTAACATACAGATACTAAAGGGATAAGACAGCTCCAACAATAAGAAAGAAAACAGGGCTTATCAGAAAGGAGAACTGATGTAATCACACATAACAGAAACTCAACAAAAAGCGCTGAGAACCACAGAAACAAGACGTTGGCTCTCTAAAGGTGGTGATGGATATTTGAATTACGTTGCTTAATCGCACTTAGTAAACGTATGTGTGGGCTTTTTCTTTTTTGGTCTTACCTTCAACAAACTCATAAATGGAGTCGACATGCTTGTTGGAGCTGCATTTATATTCGCCAGTGTCACTGTAGGTGAGGTTGTGCAGCACCAGCCTCTTGCAGTGCTGTTTCTTATGGGAGCAGTCTTCCACATACACTCCCTCAGAGTAGAGGCTTCTACTGGGGAGAGTCCAGTTCAGCATCCGGGGACCCCTGGAGGAGACAAAGCAATACAATCAAAGATCATGGAATATTGGCCAAGATGGAGCAACGTAATACATTTCAATGGGAGCAAACGTGAATCATTCAGGTTTGCATAACTGCATTACGTCACAATATGAACTTTTCAAACAATCTTTCCAATAAGCATATGAGAGCTTGACTTGGGTTTGGATAAAGGGGGATTTCCCCCCTCCCCCTGGCAAAAATAGAGAACACAACATAACAAACGTTTGGACATCTCACTCTGGTTTCACTCTCTCTGATACAACTGTGTGGTGATTTTGATTCTCAAGCTGCTATTGAAAGAGCCGTTGGTGGGACATGTTTAGGCCCCAAAGAAATGTCATCATGATGTGGGAGTGGGGCGTAACACTACTTTATCTACTGATATACTGTATCTACTGTAGTGTCCATCACATCTGAAATACTGCACCATTTCTCTATTACCACCTTAGAGACAGGCTGATATGGCTGATCCCTCCATCACTAAATTCGCCGGAGGTCTGCAATGGGCCCCAAAGGTGGCCGCAGACCGGCTCTGTCAGCATCGCGGAGCACTCTCGAATTCGAGTATTTTCCATTTCCTTCATACATCGGTGGCGACGGCAGAGTTCGGCGATGGTGTGCGGGCTTGTATTGAAAACAACGAAATGGAATGTTGGAAACGGTGCGCTCCACACTTTGTCGGAGCTGGTGTGCGGACGCCTTTACTCGACTCTTTTATGTGGATCTCTGATTCATCACTGCTTATAGTCCCCCTCTCAAACACACAGATAGAACTCATTTAGCTCTTTGTTTTTATACTACTGAATAAATGATGGGAGGGCGGCTGCTGTTTCATTTTGCGTTTCAAATTCACAGTAAGACATCCA
>JAODXP020000030.1:29381708-29399208 GCA_027497455.2 Sardinella longiceps | reverse complement strand
TCAGACAGCTATCTTGCGGTTTGGGGCGGTTCACTTCACGGGCCCCCTGGGCCCTACACAATCCTGCTGAGGTCAGGAGATGGCCTGCGGGAAGGGGAGGGTTTTTTTTTTTTACTGACGCTCCGTGTGGAACGTGCTGAAGCACCACAGACTCCGACAGCGGTGCAGCATCCCGCCACGCCACGAGAAACACGCAAAACAAGTGTCGAACACCACACTGGATTATTACTGTACAATTTCAGATTGGCGAGGAAATTCCCTGACTTGTAATCCCCCACCAGGGCCCGAGCATAATGCACGGAATTCCCTCGTCTGGTGGGAACAGTTGTCTAGCGGAGCGCCATGTTTCCTGGAGGACGGGCACAGAGTGCGGCTGTACCAGTAACACACACACACACACACACACACACACACACACACACAACCACACAGTGTGCGGCTGTACCAGTAACACACACACACACACACACACACACACACAGTGTACGGCTGTTCTAGTAAAACACACACACACACACACACACACAAAGTGTGCTGCTGTACCAGTAAAACACACACACACACACACACACACACACACACACACTCACACACACACACACACACACACACACACACACACACACACACACACAGTGTGCGGCTGTACCAGTAACACGCTCTCTCTGGAGGAAGAGGGAGAGGCAGAGAGGGGGAAAGCGACGCATCTTTTTCAGACTTACTCATATAACCTTGGAGCTCAGAATCCACCACCAGGATGCTGTGACTCAGATTGGGTGAACAAAAGGCTTGACAGAGCACTTTTATGTTGTTTGTTTAAAGGGAAAGGGCAAAAGAATGGCAGAGGTGAATAAAACAGTAAGCTCTACCAGTAGCTCATCTTGGTCATTATAGGCTACACTTCCTGTCTATTTGAACTTGTCCTTGTCTTTGTCCTTGCCAGTTGGACTGCTTTCCCCCGGCCCAACCGCAGATGGAATACTTCGACAACAGACTTTGGTTTGACTACCAGATAATGGCGTGGAACCATATTTTTGTAATCATGCTACTGTGATGCTTTGTCAAAACCACGACACCACAATTTGTGATCTATCACTAAACTATTGACTGTACTTTAATTTCACTTGGGCCCTGACAGTTGGGTTGAACCCTTGAGTTGTGGATCTGGACACGGTTCCTAAAGTTTACTGTACCATACTCTTGGGTGCTTGCACTGTATTGTATTCGGCACTCTAAAAAAATAAAATTGATTAAAAAAAATAAATAATAATCGAATTGAATCATCTTGCTACAGTATCAAAGCTGACTTAGAATGTGGTCCTCAAATATATTTCCAACCGCTACATAGCTATACCTTTCTTTCCATAACCACACCTGGGGATTGAATTCCACCTTCGCTGTTGGTGGCCCAACAGAAGCAGGGCCTGATTAATTTTGTTATCTCTCACCCTGTTCTGTTTCAGCTCTGGGAACGCTTGCATTCATCACAGTGTAGACGTGCGCTGTTTGGATATCTCATGGGGAGTTGTGTTCAGACCTATGGGGCCACACAACAAATCCACATGGAACAGCAAGAAGCCTCTTGGCAGATTTATAACCTCTGGATCTAAAACTTTAACAAAGAGTGGAGAGACCACCTGCCAAAATACAGAGTGGCTGCTACTTACTGGTCCAAATGTGTGTATAATGCTTTCTCAAGCACTAGCGTACGTACGCTCTTGTTCCAGTGTCCTCCAGAAAGGCTTTGTCTTTGCCAACAGCAAGGTTAAGACAACAGTTGAAGGGAATAAACATTTTATTAGTCCAGAGGCTGAGTTTTGGAGAATGACAGAAGAATTTCCCCCCGTTTGCCCCCAACAAAATATGATATAAAGTAACATCTGGTCAAAATGGGTGGCCAAGACTGGTTTTATCAGGTTATATAATTTAAGGATAAAAAAATGTGGAGAATGTGCGAAATAAAGGGAATACCCTCCATAAGACAAGTGCAATCCTTTAAGCCCTGACAATATACACTAAAGCTCTGGAGCTCAAGGACCCCATTGAACTCGCATATATTGGGGGAGATGCACCTTGAAATTTCAATATGACACAGGATCAAGAACCACTTATGTCAAGCTTACAACCAGACACACATCTGAAGCACAAGGAAATAGACATCATCCCTACCAAACCTCCTAAAACAGCGCCAATAAAACGCATTTTAAAAAAGCTTATTAACAAGTAAGCTGTCCAACAGGACCCCCTCCATCCAAAAAATTGTCAGGTCCATGTATGCAGCAAGACAGATGAGCGGGCTGCCAACACCAACAGTCTGGGCCATATTTCACCAAAGGAAAACACAGCCGCGGTGCTGGCAGGGCTCACCATGACGCTGAGGCCCCAGGGCTTGCATGCAGTCGGCACGTCCGAGTCGACCCACCACACCACACGACACCACACCACTGAGGGATGGGCTAACCCCCCCCCCCCCCCCCGACTCCCCCCTGCTCTTGGCTGACCTCTCTCTGCCTATCGCTTCCCGAGCCCCAGCCAGTTCCCCTAACGTCAGCATGGCTTAAGGCCTCAGCCCCTCACCAGGGGAACTTCACACACTCACTCACACTGAGACACGCACACACACACACGCACACACACACACATACACACACACACACACACACACATACATACAGTACACAGGTCCACAGTGCCTCAGCCCCACCAGGGGAACTTCACACACTCACTCACACAGAGACATACACACACACACACACACACACACACACACACACACACACACACACACACACACACACACACACACACACACACACACACACAGTACACAGGTCCACAGCCAGCGCTGAAGCACAACAGTGCGGCTGTGGCTTGAAGGGAGTGAAATGGATCCAAAGACAAGGTGAAGGATATGTCAGCCGCACATGTACTTACAGTGGGCCAAAGAAATCCAAAACCAAACTAACTACAGGTGGAGGTGCAGGGAGCACCTGAACCAGGTGAGAAAACTAAGCAATGGCCGGAGGGAATAAAACAAGCTGTGTGCTTATAGAATATAGATAGACCACATATTTTATATTATATTATGAATTATTATTAGATTATTTTATATTATTCTGTCTTTTTTTCTTATGTTTTTTTTTCCTTCTGCTTTCTGAATCTCCTCCATGCTCTTGGACAGTGATGTGTGCATAGTAGATAAGATAAGAGAACCATTCATGCTTTGTCCTCAGCTCTTCATTTCTCCAGCCCTGCCCTGTCAACAACAGCCTAGCAGGAGACGAGACATTCTCTCTGCTGAATGCAATGCAATGTGCTGAGCCGGCGCTAAGAATGCTGCACCATGACCTAGGCTTCACTGCATCATTGTCAGATATCTAAAGCCTCACATAGTGTTTATACCTGACTAATCACTAGCCTTTTGACCTGTGTCACAGAAGAAATGCTAAATGAACAGATCTGGCTGCAAATTGACATTTTTTGTTGTTGTTGTTGTAATTGATGTTGGGTTTTAAAAGAATGTAAAACCATTTGGAAGACGTGCCCAACTAATCACTGTGAAGTCTGTGTCATTCGGCTTCAACTAGTCATCATCATGTCGCTCATTAGCAAAGCTTAGGTCATGAGGGTGTAGGGATCATATCCATGTCTTGTGTGCCATAGAAAACAGACACATAAGCACATGCCATAAAGATGAATAAAGATGCTGGATCCTGCAGTGCAATCATTTCTCAAAATATATTATTATAAAAAAATGGCAAGTCGGCCTCTGCGCCTTTAGTTTGGAAAGGTCTCTCACCTGATGCATCAACTCTAAAAATTAGAAGTTTCAAAGTGAGAAAAAAAGGAGGCACACTCCAAAACCCAAAATTACTGATGCTTTTGTATTAAAAGATGAGAAATGCACATAAAGTCTTAGGACGTTTCGGACTTATCCCATTCTCAAAGTGTCCAGTTTGGCAAGGCCCGAAACCAGACATCCCTCATCTCTGGTCAATTAAAAGACAATCTATGCACCAAGCCCCTGCCCTTACAAAAGTTTAATCTTGTGTTTCCAATCATTTGAAGCCAAATGGAATGCAAGTCCATAATTGGCAGACTCCCGGCCTGGCAGTTCCTTCCCTGCTGCTTAACCCAAGGTTCCCCATTAGACGGCTAATAGCTCTACCATACAACCGTTGCCATTTTGAAAACAATGGCCTTCTTTTCCTCGCTGCCATTGTCTTGAGGTGGGGACTGTATGGCTGACATACTTTTTCAAGTTGACTTCAGGGCCAAGAAGCCTGAAGAAGAATTTTTTTTACACAGGTAGCGTGTCACGTTCCTGTGACCTCTACCGGCAAGAACAATTCCAGGGTGCCTTCTGCCCCTCCATCCACTTCCTCCGACTGTCTTTCCCACGCTCTGCCGATGGACAGCGGAGGAAAACTAGTTGGAAACACTGGAGACAAAGCCTCAAGACTGGACCATCGTGTGGGGTGGGGGGTGTGGGGGGGCGGTTTCCTCTGTTTGGGTCTGACTGGGGCTGGTGTTTATTTGGTCAAGGAAAGGAAGACATATATCTGTGGTGTGCACAAGGCACAGCACAATGCCGAGACACATCCACCTTTTCTACACCATCTTGTTTTGCACAGAGACATCCCGCCGATTGTGTGGCTTGGGGACAACAATTTACTTTCTCTTCAGTTCGGAGTTGCGCACACATCTCCCCTCAGAAACCAGTCACAGCAAAGACGTTGGGGATAACAGCTCTACTATAAATATTTTCTACTTGTGAAAACAATTGGTGAAAACAATTTTCTAGTTATCAGATTTGAATAAAGTTCCCACAATGAGCAAATTTGTCTGCATCATTATTTTCTTAGGGCTGGAATGGGAGAGTAGAGCGAATGAAAGTCTCTAGCAGACCAAGGCTCATGGATTATTAAATAGGCATCACCACGTCAAAAGCATACATCGTTTTAGTAGCAGTACAGTAAACAATATACTTCAACAAGTAACAACTAAAAACAATATGCTTAAATCAACAAGTCAAATACTGGTTTTAAGCATGAATCTAAAGACTGCAAGGTGCCGCAAGACGGATAACGCGCGGCTGCATCGCAACAATATTTTCAACTACGTTCCGCTCATAAGAGCGTGTCCCCTAAAAGTCTTCTTACGATAAAGTCCACCTAACCTCAGTCTATTAAATAACATATTTGCCAATCTTGCTAAAATTGCACCAGGCTACCACCTCAACACATAGCTTTAGATGGCAAAGAGAAGAAACATCTTTTGACTTTAAACTTTGAAATTAATAATTAGTAGGCTATAACAGGAACATAAACAAACTGTGTAAACCCGATAATTCCTATGATAAAATATTATGACTATGCCATGACGGCCCATTCAAGAAGGCAATGCTCAAATTTGTTAGTGGCCAACATTCATCTTCACTCAAATTCAGTCAACATAAGCACAATAAACAGTCAGACACTTTTACAGTTTGTTTTACCACCAAGACTTTCCCACTTGACACTTACCACTGAGAGACAGTAACCAAGGAAGAAGAACGAATGACAGTTTCGCGCAGTCGATGGGGGTCATTTTGACGGCTCCGAGAATCTCTCCAATAAACTCCAAAGTGCAGCCAAACAAAACCAGTCGTTCAATCAGGATAGTCTATATTCCGCTATCGCTTAGAAGTTCCCTCTTGCTGAGAAGACGTTAGTTATTTTCCTTTTAAAAGACAGAAACTGTACTCCTCAAACTCTGCAACTGCCTGTGCATCCCATGACGTGAGGAAGAGTCACTTCTAAAATCTGCGCGTTCTTTGGATTCGGCGAATTCTCCAATAACGACGCCGGTCCCCCAGGCAGGTGCTGCCTCCCCGGGACTAGGCGCGAGGAATTTTAACAAGAGCCTCTCCAACCGTCCTGAATTTTAGAGCGTGTTGTTGTTTTTCTTGCTGCCGTTAACTCAAAGGTGTGAAGATTCCTTCATTTTGAAACGTGATGCGTCTGGGAAATCTCTCATTCAATGCTTACTCATTCAGTGTATTACTGCAACAGGAAATATTGCGCCTCTCCGGCAGTCTCCTCTATGCGCGCTCTTGGCACCGCTTCCACTTTATAGTGGAAAGGGAAGGACGCAACGTCACTTGGAAGGCCCGTTCACAGTGACAATAGGCTGCTACGACACAGCACTGAACTTGATGATAAAACACCAGATTTTTGTAGCCTACCATTCAGTGCCATGATAAATCAGACAATTCCTCGCATTTTAAATGGAAATCCATAAGTCTATTTTGGATTGTTTAATCCACTTTTATCAGTCTAGTCTAGAATGTTACCTAATGAAATTACACTGCTAGGTAGACAAATTAAATATAATACTTAGCCTAGAACACTGTCAAAAGAGGTTGATTTTTTTTGAGCACTAAAATAATGCCTCTCAGTTCTCTGAATATACCTCCAATGGAGAACTAAAAAACACTAAAAATATCCAGAGATAAAGATGGTAAACAGGCATTGTACTATCCTGCACGCAGCTACCTGAGTAGATACTTAGGATAAATATTTACATTAGTATTTTTAACAGAGGAAACAGGATGCTCAGCAGTTTTATATCACGATAAACAATCTTCACTGTGTTTGCCTCCCCCTGGACCCATCCCGTGAGGTGCGGATGTGTAATAGACTGCCTTCCTTGTCAGTTACCTTCTTGGACCATCACAATGGAAGACTTTTCATATTTGATTGTTCTCGTCTACTAACATCTGCTGCTATTTCACCACATCTGTCTGTCTGATGGAGCCTATAAGGACACATAAGCACTATGTGGTCCCCTGACTAAGGAAACCTGATCAGTTTCTCCTGGTTGAAAGGTGAAGGGTGTGACACTTCCCTTTCGGTGGGAATATGATATTAAACATGGGAAAGCTGCAGAGGGTTTGATAGCTTGTTCCATATGTGATTCAACATGTCTCGAGCACATGGGGCCATCAAACATTAGCAATAACACGTATTTAAGTTCCACGCTGTAACATATATAGTTACAGTAGGATTTCTTATTTTTCTCATGGGGACAACTCCCAATAGCCAGTCTTATTTGCAAATATGATCACATACTTCAGAAATTTAAGCCTGTTGTTGCTACATGATTTGAGACCATTTAAAATTCAACTTGATCTCTTGGAAACTTTTTCTCTTTAAACCACTGTCAAAGCTATTCCCACCGGATTTTTATCCGTGTCAGTATAGGTTTAGAGCCACTTACAGATCCCATTACTTCAACAATCTTTTGTAAGTCAGTAAGTTCAGTGGTAGGTATATTTGGCGGACAGTGTAGCCTATATATTGCTGTCAAAAACTCATTGTGAGCCAGTGCAGAGTGGCAGTGAGCAAAGAAGCATAGCCTATAGTTCTGGAAGAAAGATATTGCGTTTTTACACAGACGCACAGATTAGCCTATACAATAACTGGTTGGGCCAATAGCTACTACGGTATTTGCTGCACAGGTTTATTCGGTTAGGCTCCATTTCAAGGGACAGAAAAATCTTGTCCACAAGGCTGTGGAGCGCACTGCGCAGGCCTTTCCCTATGGGACAGGAGGGCAGCAAGATAAGACTAGGGGCAGAACAATTGCTGGAAGCTGAGGACTGAAAGGAGTGGGCTTTTAAGATGTTTTATTTTTGAATCTGCTGTGTGGGACACAATGAGAGGGTCCAGGCACTTCTCTGTGCACAGCTTGATTTCTTTGGCTTGGCGAAAGAATCAAATACTCATAATGACCTTCATCCAGAAAACAATCACTTTCGTCGGGGGATATGTGATTATATTAGGCTATATTTCATTAAGTGACTGCACTTAAGGCCCACTGTAGACTGCAGAAATATATTTAATTTTTAAATTATTTTTGTTTATTATGCCAAATAACTTCTGTAGGCTAATAATCTATCTAATAAGGATCTCTTGCAGCTGCTTAATGTGCCTTGACTTAGAAGCTACGAGTCATTCCATTGGTGAAACAATATAATTTTTGCACAGGAGCATTTGTTGAAAGAGGCCCTAAGGCTGACAAGAAGAACAACATTTTACCATGAACAGTTCCAGATAAGGTAGCCTAAATCAGTACCGTGAAAACTTGATATTAGACAAAGAAATCCTGTACAATTACAGTACAATGCAATTACAGTTACAGCCTAAATGAGGCCTGACTTCATTCCACCATACGGCTTTGATATTTTTCAGAGCCATATATTTGATCACAGACGCCACCGCGTGGACACAGCGAAAATTGCAAACGTTCAAAGAGGTCTACTGTAATTTAGGCCTACTTTTGTCTATTTTCAAAATATTTTTGTGACATATTTAAAATATTGCATACTTTATTACGGTTACTTTATGTGTGACAAAAAACACACACAAAAGTCACGCCCTCTAACGCATGAAAAATAACAGATTCCACATCTAGCGCGAGCCTCGAGGTTGTGCTTGCGGTAGCCCATGAGTGAACGACAGAGCTGTTCCTGAAAAAGCTGAGCTGATTTTCTACAAACTAAATTTACAGTCATGGACTTCTCAGTGTCGGTTGTTAAAGGTATGGTATATACTACAATAATGGGAACTAAATATATTGTAACTTACCTTAACTGGACGAAAACGATCTTCCTGGACATTCAGTAAATCCTTACCTAACTAATATTAATTTAGCTTACCAATTCAACGTTAAAATTAACATTACGTTAACGTTAGTTTGCTACCAAGGGCAGTTACAATATAACGTTATGGAAACTATATCCTTTTAAACATTTCCTGACCAGAAGTATCACACTTGTACAATGAAGTTCAGGGTTTTCACATCAGAAATTTTAAGAGCCAAGCTGACAAGAACGACACCTGCATCAAGATAGCTAATCTGATGACAGCTCATGTGGCAGATGGTAGCAAACTGACACTCACAGGATCTTATGTTACTTGATTGAACATTAAATTCCTGTCAACATGTTGTAATGACACTTCTCTCAGAACTTGCAGATCAACTTATCCTTAAACAAAGTCACATAGATGTGGATGATGTGATCCAAAAGCTTTTCCAGGAGGTGTCATTGAACAGCTCCTTTGGACCATTGGATCCCCAGGTAAAACAGATTTAAGTCATTAAGATACAATGTGAAATTAGCTACGTATACACATAAGGAGTATTTAACATGAAAGAATAAAATATTGGGATGATTTACCGGTATGTGTAGATGGAGGACACGGCCATACAGCTGTGGAACTGGGCAGTGACCAAGCGAGTTGGACCCGAAATAAGTGAACAGCAAAGGGCAAAAGGTCAGTTGTGGTCCCTTTTCAACAATTCTACCTTATATTTTTACCAACCCCCCCTGAGATTGATAACTGAAAACAACAAAATGCCAAAATGAACTGATTTTTTTATTTTTAGTGCGTCATGTGGCATGTAAATTGGTGCATTCATGTGGGCAGGAGAATCCACCAGAAAGCTCCATTCGCAAGCAAATCCTGGTTAGTTCACCAAAAAATTTGCTGTATCACTGATGATGTAATGATGTAATCCCACTTAAATGGCAATATTCATGTCATCTACTGCAGTCAGGTTAGTTAGAGCATCTTTTCCTCTTCCTTAGATGGCAAGCAAGACTGGTAGGACATGGCTTGACTGTAAAAAGCCTAAGTTAGCCGATGAGTTCCTCAGCCTCGCTGTAAAGGTACGCAGAGGGTAACACCTCTATATTTGAAGAAGGGGAATACTGACTGACACAGGAGAAGAGGGTGTTGTGGGTTTTCTCTTTTTCTCTTTCTTTTTTTCTTTTTCTTTCTTTCTTTTTTTTGGTTGTAGTGTCAAGTATTGTGCCAAATGTTGACAGCAGTTCTGTTGAGATTTTCAGGGCTTAAGTCAGCTTGTTCTTTTTTTTTCTCTACTAATCTTGTGGCCCCTTTGGTGTGACTGGTGATTTCACAGAGCCTGGAGACACTTTACAGCAGATTAATATCCTGTGGAGATGGAGCCTCAGATATCAACATGCCCAAAGCGGATGTGGAGAAGGACCTACTGCGCGTGCTGTCTTATCAAGCGGAATCTGTATGCCAAGACATCACACAACACAACACAACACAACACCACACCACACCACACCACACCACACAACAAACACACAACCACTAAACACCACACAGCAAACACATCACAAGAAAGAAACCATCACAGGTGTAAAGTCTTTTTCTCCATATATTTCTTCCTTACTCACTTTTAATCTGGACTGCCTTCATCTGACTTTAGGCTGTCGCTCAGGAGAGACACAAGGCGGCTGTGGAGTGCATGCAGCGCTGCAGAGAGATGTTGCAACGACTACCTAAAGAGGTACATTACCTGTACTTTACCCACACAATGGCTTGACTCTGACTGAGTTAATTACTAATGAATTAGCTTCTTATTTAGGAGCTACTCAATCAATCAATCAATCAATCAATCAATCAACTTTATTTGAGACACAAGAAGGTCCATATAGCCATCACAGTATACGAAATCAATATATACTGTATATATTAAAAGCTACATTAAAATCTGATATACATTATTAAAAACTACTGAAGGAAGGGGGCCAAATTTGATAGGTTGCTCAGCTAAATTAATCAAGGAAGGCATCTTTTAATGAGATGATTTTAGAAAGATGTTCATTCTTGACCTTGAGTGATAATGTACATTTTACCTTGCAGACTGGTTATCTGTCTCTAATGTGTTACAACTTTGGAGTTGATTCATACAATCAAAGAAAATATGAGGAAAGTTCATTTTGGTTGAGGTGAGTTAGAAGGACATATTCTTGCAACATTTCAAAACGCCACAGCAAAATTTAAAAGCAATCGAAATGATCACATCATAGCACACAATCATATTCATTAGGGAAATGTTCCCCATATTATTGGGGAAATCAGTCTATTTTGTGGCCAGGCAAGGATCACCTGCTTTTTATTATTTCCCGACCAACAAACGACTATGAAATGAAATTAATTTATTTCAGTGGAGAGCCATTTAAGTAGCTAACTCAATTTCAAACTTCACTGAAGGCCTTGGCATGAGATACTGACTCTGTGGGACATGCTGCTGTGGGTTGTGAAAAGTCATTGTTTTTTTCTGTGCTATTGTCTGCTCCAGCCAGAGTTATGACATTGGGAAGATGAATGCTAAGTACTCTCCAGGGACTCAGGTGCAAGTAAGGAAATTACACCGGCTGTTTTGGGTCTGCAAGCTCATGTCTGTGTATCAGAATTTATGTTTGCATGTTCAGCTATACATTAGATATTAATTTCATTATTCAAATAGGTTTACATTAAATATAGATAAAGTGATATATGGAAGTCATGTGCATATAGCACTTTTGACAGAGTAATCTTATAGAAATGGTATTGCATGCAATGTGAACTTTTCCAACCAGGCAAAGGTGCTCCGGCTCCTTGCAACAGTCTATTTTGAGTGGGATTGTCATCAGTTCAAGGAGAAAGCTCTGAGTGCCATCAGCTTAGCCAATAAGGTACAGGGTTCAAACGTACCCTTCTTCTTCCCCACAGGGTTTGAAGACCGACAGTAGGCATGTAATGATACATCTTCAATATCATATCATATTGTGACCTTATCGTGAATCATATTGTATCATAGGCTGTGTGAATTACAAGGACCACAATGGAAACAAGCTCCCTAAGCTTTTTTGTGTTATCCTTTTGACATGTTGTACAAGGTGTCAAGACATATTTATTGACTTATTTATTTGTATACCTTTTTTAATGCTTTGTACAACGTCAATAATCAAAATCAATCAATCAGTCAATCAATCAATTGTTACATCCCTACTTGCCAGAGGTCAGAGGTCACCCTCTCTTGTCTCTTGTCTGTGGCAGGACTGCCGCTCCCCCTCTGGCCTGTACCTGAAGATGCGCATCCTGCTGAGGAGCGGAGTCCCTGACGAGCAGCTCAGAGCCGGTGAGGCAGTGGAACCCCAAGGGGTTCCACACAACGGATACGAGAGTGTGGAGCACTCCGATTCCAACATTCTATTCCACTGTTTCCAATGCAACACTCCGATTTCAACATTCTATTCCACTGTTTTCAATGCAACAGGTCCGCACACCGGATACTACAGAGTGGAGCACTCCGATTCCAACATTCTATTCCATTGTTTTTCAATGCAACAATGCACAACAGCTCCGAACTCTGTCACCGCCGCCTGACACACCTTACATTTCTATAGCGCTTTTCAAGACACCCAAAGAGCTTTACAGTGGAAGGGGGACCTACCTGACCACCATTACAATTGAAGTCTATTTTATCGTAGCGGTTCAGAACATCCATTGTTGATTCCATAGGCCACTGTAGTATGTTCATTGCTTGTGGTGCGCTGCCAGTGTGCGGGGACAAACAAAATTGTCAAATTCGACAGTGCTCCACAACATATGAAAATGTGCTATATGAATACACTTGAACTTGAACTTGTTTACCGCTACTCAACACGTCTGTCTTTGTCCTGGGCCCTGCATGATAGAGTGGGATGGGATGTAAACCTGAGGGTTTGTAGATGTGAAAATGGAGTGTTGGTGTGTTCCTGATGTTTGGCTTTTTTATTCTTTTCTTCTTCTTCTCTTTCTTTTGGGTTCATCCCAGGACTCACAGAGCTGCTGGAGTCAGAGGTGACGCTGGAGGTTTGTTTGAGCACGGCCAGGCTGCTGATGGGGGAGGACAGGTACAGTACCACATGGCAACAGGTGATGGAATGACTGTCTTATGGCTCTGGTGAGCTTGACATATCTGACACAGATCTGTAGTGTCCATCCCTTTTACAGCATGATTGATTGATTGATTTGGATTGAGCAGACATAAAAAAAGTGACAACACTTATTTCCAACATGGTCCTTCACCATGTTCTTTTACAGCATATTCACAAAGTACTCCTCATTTTTCAAACAAAGTACTTGTAGTTCTAACTTGCAGCCTTATGCAAAAATGGTTCCCACATCAAAAATCTAAATTCCATACCCTGATTGACAAAGTAAAAAGACTCCTTACTTTTCGGGAACACAAGTACTGTGCCATCTGAATGGATTGTATTTCGCAGTGTTTATCAGTGAAGTTTGTGACACTAAGTTAATTAAATCCTTCCGACTCCATGTGGAGCATCAGGCGGTGCCCAGCGATTGTGAATTGAACTCATGATCTCCTGATCGAGAGGTGGACACTATCACTAGGCCGACATACAGTTTGTATTTGAAGAGTTTGGTTCCAAAATGCTATAAAAGCCATTTCATATCGTTTTCAGAAATCATTCTGTTACATTTTATTTTTTAGATGTATGAGTGTGACTACTTTTGGGATAAGTTTGGTCAATAATTTCTGAAAAAAATAAATGAAAAAGCAGGACTTTTCGAGAGCAATTGGCTCCAGTATTATTGAAAACTTGTAATTGGGTCTTAGAAAAAAAGGAAATCCCCCCCTCCTGGAGAGAAGCGATTATATCACTTATTCCAAAGGAAGGGAAAGACAAGCTTGAATGTGGTAGCTTCCGCCCAATAAGTGTTTTGAATGTGGATTACAAGCTGTTCACATCAATACTAGCACACAGAATAGATAGGATCCTACCAGTACTCATCCACCCCGACCAGACGGGGTTTATCCAACGAAGACAAACACAAGACAACATAAGGAGGACCTTACATATCATCAGACACATCACTCAACATGGTATAGAGGCAGCTCTCATAAGTCTAGATGCAGAAAAGGCCTTTGACTCTGTCAGGTGGTCATTTCTATATAAAGTTTTATCAAAATTTGGCTTTCATGAGACTATAATTGGCACATTTCAGGCCTTGTATGATAACCCCTCTGCCAGGATCAAAGTAAATGGATCCCTGTCAGGACCTTTTATCCTACAGCGTGGAACTAGACAGGGCTGTCCTGCCTCCCCTTACTCTTTGCCTTGTTTATCGAACCACTCAGTCAGTGGATAAGGCAAAATGGTAATATTAAGGGTATAGCAATGAGAACTGATGAACATAAACTCGCTCTATTTGCCGATGATGTTCTGATCTACTTATCACAACCCTCACAAACATTCCCTAGACTGATGGATATGCTAGAGGAGTATGGAACCCTTTCAGGGTATAAACTTAATGTTCAAAAGACTCAAGTTATCACACTCAATTACAGTCCCCCTAGTTGGATCATGAGAAAATTTCACTTGAGATGGGATGCCGATTCTATAAGGTATCTTGGGGTTAACCTACCTAAGGATATATCAAAGTTGTATGACCTGAACTATGGCCCCCTAGATGTGAAAATCAAGTCAGACGTGCAACGGTGGAATCTTATTCCCTTTCTGGGCTTAACCTCCAGAGTGGAATCTATAAAGATGAACATCTTACCACGGCTATTATATCTCTTTCAGACTCTCCCAGTTGAAGTACCTACCAAACAGTTCTTAGAATGGGATAAAATGTTGTCTAGATTTATATGGCAGGGTAAGAAACCTAGAATTAGATATAAAACTCTACAGTTGCAAAAGCAACAGGGAGGTTTAGGCCTCCCATGTCTACGTGATTATTATCTTGCTGCCCAATTGAGACCTTTAGTGTGTTGGAGTGCCTCATCTTACTATTCAAGATGGAAAGATATTGAGAGTACAATCAGTGAAGGGGTACCCTTGGCGGCCATTGTGGCGGACCATGGGTTAACGAATGACATGATAGCTAAAAATAACCCCTGGATCACTACAACTCTAAAAATGTGGCAGAAGGCAGTAAAACATTGTAAAATAGAGGGCCCCATGAAAATGCTGAGATGGTGTGCTTTTGATTCTGACTTCCCCCCAGCAGGCTAGATAATACATTTAGGACTTGGATCAATAAGGGTCTTACGACTTACCACTCTTTTTTACATAAGGGTTCATTTAAAACCTTTGAATCACTCAGGAAAGAGCATGGTTTGGAAAGACATGATTTTTATAGGTACCTCCAGGTCCGCCATTACTTCTGCCAAAATATAGTAGGTATGCCAGAGGCAGGGAAGATGGGCATTCTGGAAGTGTTCTTTAGGGCATGCAATTCCCAGACATGCAATAAAATCATCTCTAGACTTTATCATGGCATACGTCAGGCTGTTACAGACAATACACTATACATTAAAGAGAAGTGGGAGAAAGAATGTAACCAGGTTCTCTCAGTTGAGGATTGGGAGAAACTATGTGAATTGCAATGGGGGATAACCTGTTCAAATACCTGGCGCGAGTTTAGTTGGAAAAACCTAATTAGGTTCTTCATTACACCCATACAACAACGTCAACAATTGTCTAACGTAACATGCTGGAGAAAATGTGGAGTCAATGACGCTAACCATTGCCATGTGTTTTGGGAGTGCCCAGTACTGGCTCCTTTCTGGCAGGAAATCCACCTTCATCTAGAAACGGCTCTGGAGATGACCATTCCATTTAGATTTGACACCCTGTACTTGGGAAATATATTATTTGATGACTGGGACTATAATGATAGGAAGTTGATACTGATACTCCTAGCAGCAAGTAAAAAAGCTATATCAAGGAGGTGGTTGAAACAAGAACCTCCATCACTTCACGAATGGTTAGATATTATTCATGATATTTACATTATGGAAAAACTTACTTTCTCCCTAAGAACACAGTGTGAGAAATTCTATGCGATCTGGTCAAAGTGGACTGGATATATTAAACACATGAGATCAGACAACTGGGTTTCAATTTATTGTATATTTCTTTTTCAATTATTCTTATTTTTTTTCTTATTTCTGTTTTATCCTTGTGAAATTTAGGTGAAAGCTCCCCATGTTCACTTTGTTCTCTTTTTCATGGAAGAAGAAGGAAAAAAAAAAAAAAAACTACTATTAGGCCACAGTGATGATAAATTACATTGTAATGCACGGTGGATTTGTGTACAGTATGTCTGTTTTACAACTCAGAAGCACTGTATTCCCCTCTGCTTGTCAAATGTATACAGTAATCCACATTGTGCTGTAATTTGAAACCATGATGGCTGAAAATAAAAAATATAAAAAAAAAAAAAAAAGAAAAAGCAGGACTTTTGAGTATTTTATGGAGTATTTGGATTCATAGTGTTTTGGAGCCAAACTCTTCATATTTATGTTGTGCTTGCAGAGAACAGCTTGCCTTTGACTTCCTGAAGAAGGTGTGTGAGTGTTTTGAGTCGTCCCCTGAGCTGGGCTCGGCCCTGGTGCTCCACATCCAGCTGCTGCTGCAGAGGGGCAAGGAGCTGCTGGCCAAACAGAAGATTGAGGACGTCATCACAGGTACTCTCAGGTCACTATAATCACTGGGTGTTTCTCCATGCACTGAAAATAATGCACCTGTTAGCTTGTTTGGTATTAACGTCAATAATGATAATAATAATAATAATAATAATAATAAAAATAATAATAATTATAATTAATGTTTCCGATATGTCAGGTCATGTTTATAACAGGCTCATGTCGCCCTTATGTAGACCTTTTCAAATAAAGTGTTATTGTTTTTTCCCTCATTTGGCCATGTCGCAATAACTTTGTAACTTTTCTTTTTGAAAAGTGCTATATAAACAATGATGCAATGATGATGATGATGATTATTATTATTATTGTTATTATTATAATTATCACTGTGGTGAAATGCCCCAGTTAGCTTGTTTTTCCCCTCATGTGCCCATGTTGCAAAGCATTTAAGCGCTCTAATGCCCCGCTGCTGTTGACCCCTGCTCAGGTCACTACACAGGGCAGCCGCTCACGCCTCCGACCCTCACCTCCCTCCACCTGCTGCTGTGGGATCAAGCCTGCAGACACTTTGAGGTCAGACTCAGCAGAGGAGTCGGACCGTGGGAAAATGAGAAGCACAATTGTTTTGTTGTTGTTTTTGTTGTTGTTGTTGTTGTTCTTTTTAATAACATCAGTATTTAAATAATTTATTTATTATTACCTTTGGAAAATGAGAAACAAAATTGTTTTTTTTTTTATATCATCAGTATTGAAATCATTCATTTATTATTAACTTTGGAAATGTTCTATTTATTTACTGTAACTGTCAATAGTGTTTAATTTAGACATCCCCAAAACATTCACATCTTTTATCACATGTGTTATTCAGTCAATAACCTAAAATGAGAGCCTCATTGTCTAGTCCAACTTGCATTAATTGAATGAACTGTACAGCTTTAAGTCTGAGGTCTGAGAGGCATTAGTTGAACAGTGAAGCCCCATGACTGAACAAACTGACCTTAATGTTGTCCAGGCCAAGAACGTGTGTGAGGCTTTGCAGTGGTATGACTACTCTCTGAGTTTCTACAAGCGAGGGCAGCTGGACCCCAATCTGGCCAAGCTGCAAAGGAACCGAGCCTCCTGCTTTCTCAACCTCCAACAGCTGGAGAAGGTATGGAATCCGACACACACTTAAAATATTAAAAAAAATATTGATATATAAACTAGAATAGCG
>JAODXP020000030.1:29344208-29376708 GCA_027497455.2 Sardinella longiceps | reverse complement strand
GTTGCTAGCTGAGGTTCTAGAGCACATTCAGATCTGTTGGAACGTGTGGAACACTGTCAGAACGTCAGGTAGCGTATCGTATGTGCCCTGTCCTGTATGCCATTCAGTAATGCTGTAGCGCATTTCAAGATTACTCTCTTTCACTTATTATTAACTCTTGTACTCTTATTCCAGTTTGCAAACCACACTCCTAGTAACTTAAGGAAATTACATGTATTCTGTTTTAGCTTGATTCAGAGATGTGATTGGCCAAAGGCAAAAAAGCAGGAAAATGTACAGCCCATAGCGAGAATCAGCAAAATCGCTAAAAACTGTCCCAAATTACCATACTTCAGGGTCATATTTTTAGGTCTGAAAATCAGGAAATCCTGATTTTTCTGGAAGAATCACATCTATGTTGATTGTTAATCCTCGTTTTGAAAGTCGCTTTGGAGAAAAGCATCTGCTGAATGCATAGATGTAAATGTTAATTTCAGAACAGTTTTAATGATTAATGCAATGCTTGGTCTTGGCAGGAGATTTTTCCAAGGACCCAACGGAGGCCCTTCTTCTCCTGTATGAGTTTGAAGCTCGTGCAAAGTTAAATGACCCTAAGCTTGACACCGTTCTTGAATCTGTGCTGGAGCTTGAAAATGTTGATACGAAAGTCTTGGAGACCATTGCAGGTTTGTGAAACATATTAAACAGGTTTATACTGTATGACTACATAAATAATATTACAATATTGTTTTTCTCTACAGTGATTATTAATTCAGGAAAAATTAAAGCTCAAACAGAGCACTAGACCTGATAGGACCAATATGATTTTGTGATAGAATTTGGGGCATCTTTCAATTGCCTTGTTTTTCAAAGCACCACAATACAGTAGGTACTAGGTGATGGGATATATTTTTCTGGAACTGGATCAGCCTTTTCCTACCTATTCTATCCATTTCTGAAGTGGATACTGCAATTGAAACAGTGTGTTATCAAAAAATCATTTCAGGCTACATGCATTTTGGTAATGTTAATGTTGATGTCTACTCATTGGTACTTCAAGTTATAACGTACATGTAGATGTGTTTCAGATTATTCATGTATTCATTTTGATATATTAGAATTTGTCTATTACAGTAGTATTGACTCTTACATTTCTGGTATAGTGACATCCCTAACTCTACCCCGTGCAGTGGGAGTAGTACGGGTAGTGATATGAAGCAGTATAGTAGAAGTGCATCTGTTTGTCAAAGGGGCTCCTTGTGAAGGCCCTGAGGCGTTAGTGTCTGACGGAGGCTTTGATATCCACACAGCTCTGGCTATGGAGCCACCGGCCCACTTCCCTGTCCTGTGTAAGAAGGCGCTGCGCATCGCCCTCTGCCTGCACAAGAAACAGCCTCAGGCAGATCTAGTCCGCTGCAGGTGGGTCAATACAGAGATCTCCTCTCTCCACTATCTAAAGGCCTTTAAGGCCACCGCACACCGGCTCCGACACAGTGCTGAGCACTCCACTTCCAACATTCTATTCCATTGTTTTCAATGCAACCACTCACGCCAGCACCGAACCTTTCCGCCATCGATTGTGAATTGCGATTCAAGTCAATTTTGTCGGAGCCACCCATTGACATCCATTGTTAAATTCACAGGCTACTGTGCTAGGTGCTAGGCAAAATTGTCGGATTCGAAAGTGCTCTGCAATGCTGGCGGAGCGGGTGTGCTGACGGCTTTAAGCTCATAGGTGTCTTCAGCCGTGCTGGGGTGCCTTATTATGTTGATAAAAGCCTGAGTGTCCTGTGTGTGTTACTGCTCAGTGCTGCTCAATCTCTGCTATAACAGGTACCGTAGTCTGTCCATTTGGAGGCGAAGATGTCACATCTAACCATAGTCAATAGTGCTCTACTGATGATTGAAAAAAAAAACATGACGTGTTTGATGCAGTATATTTACAATACTGTTTGGATCTGTAATTCTTCCTGTGTTGAGATCCAAATAAAGGTATTAAAACGTGTGTGTGTGTGTGTGTGTGTGTTTTCTGCAGCCAGTGTATCCACAGCCTGATCGAGCTGTCACTGCCGCGCGGGGTGTGTGAGGTGGAGGCTCGTGTGCTGGAGGAGGTCTGGAGCTACTATGAGGAAGCTCAGGCTATCATCAACAGCGCTGTGAGTCACATGACCAGGAGATGCCACCATACCCAGAAACCCCTCAGAGTCTGGGCCTGTGCTCCAACGAAAGCCTTTCTTAGGCTAGGGGCTGCACTGGATGCATTATTTAAGTGTTAAAGGAGAAATACAGTGTGAAGTCAGTTAATAGCCTTGTTTATCCAGCTACATAAATGCTGTCTTTAAGAAAAAGAACGAGGTGATTTGATGCTACATAGACCAAATATCAAACTGAATGGGGCATAGTGAAATTAAACTGAAAGTAAGCTGTTATGCCCCATTCACTTAGTGTTAGTTGCCAGTTCACTGCTCGGTTTATGGTGTATGAAATTTTCTTATTCCTTTTCCCACCTACAGTACTTGATGAGTTTGAACTACAGGGCTATGGATTGATACACACTGGATTTCTCTGGTGTAGCCAGTTGCATTGTTTATAGTGGAAGCTAGTGTTACGGCAGATAAGTCTACCACTTAATGCAGCTACTGTAGCCTCCCTGCTAGCCTATTAGCAAAGATCATGGAATACTGACTGAATCCATGCTCTTCAATTGTATTGCAGTTAGCAGATGCTCCATTTACCAGAGAGGCTTCCTAACCAATTGGATGCTAATTTCAGTCAGTAGTGTATCAGTGCAGTTCATTTCTCACCATTCTAGAACTGCAGAGAGACTGTGTCTTGAGATCAGGACAGGAAAGCAGTCCCATCTCCTCAGATGAATTAATAGATAAATTCATATCCACGAAGAATATCGACCCATTCTTCTCTGTGCAATAAAACATGAATAAAATATGAAAATTAGTAGAGTCGAAAATTAGACACAAAATTTGAGAGCTCCCCCTCCTGCCAAATAGCACTTTAAGCACTGATCAGGGCCAACCAGGAATGGAATTGGATGGGATGGACTGGACTTGGTGCTGGCAGCCTGTGGAGGAAAAGACATACAGCTACGGCTTTATGTCGTCATTAGTACAGGACTGTATTTCTCACTGATAACCATGGTACATGATCACAGGTCTTGAGCGCCACACACACACACACACACACACACACACACACACAGTGATTCACACTAACAGGTTACTTAGGTTTTATAGGCTAAGGATTTGGTGGGTCATAAAGCTGTCTTGTTATTCTCAGCACGTAGTTCCAGAGTCTTACGCTCTGTCGCTTCTTCTGCTTCTTCCTTCTTCCTCTCTCCTCATCTGGACCATCTCTCTCTCTCTCTCTCTCTCTCCCTATCCCTCTCTCTCTCTATCCCTCTCTCCCTCCCTTTCTTCCTCTCTCTCACTCTCTCTCCCTATCCCTCTCTCTCTCTCTGTGTGCCTGTCCCTGGGCCAGCCGGAGGACTTGACGGAGCTGGAGGTGCTGTGGCTGCTGACGCGGGCGTGGAACACGGGCATCCTGCTGTACAGCTTGGCCCAGTACCCCGAGGCCGAGAAGTGGTGCGGTCTGGGGATGAGTTTCCTGCGCCACCTGGGCTCCCTGCAGGAGAGCTATCAGACACAGGTGAGAGCAGAGCAGTTGGGGGGGATGTGGGGGGAGATTGGGGAGGGGGAGGGGGGGCGGGTGTCACTGCTGCGGCGGGCGGTCACAGTCAGGGAGCCACACACGGCAGCGGTAAACAAAAATAGCTCTGATGGCTGACTGCAGGCGATGTGTTTCAGCTGGAGCTCTCGCCTCTCCTCCCCACACGCACACACACACACAGCTCAGCTCCGCTTCGCTTTCGCTAGGCTATCAGATGCTTCTTGCTTCCGTGCGTGCGACGACAGCTTGTATTTTTGGCCTGTATCTTGGTCGTTTTTGACAGGACATCATGTCTCAGGTCAATTTCGGTTATCTGAATTTGGCACAAAGGCTTTGTTGCTTTGCTGAAATGGTGCTTTTGTGACATCTCCATCTCACCTAGGTGAGAATCTCATCATCAACCATTCTTTATTCAGGGGAACTTGACTGAGCTCTAGGCTCTTTTACAGCAAGCAGTGCCCTGATAGGAAGTAACAGTCATAATAATATTCAAAAACACAGACAGACAAAACACAAAACAGTCACTCAGTCCATTGGAAACGTCAGGAAGGCTCACTGGCTATTTCAGTGATATCTATCAGTGATTAGCCTGGCGAATGCCAAACAAAAAATCACAAGTGATATTTAGTCTGGAGACCTACCTATTGCATTTCTCGTAGCGGAAGCATAGTTTACTATTGTCCAGAGCCGTTTATTGGACGCTACGAATGTCTATCATACCGTCTGCACATACCTCGGAGCCAATACCAGAGCCACCACATGACGTAAAATGCAATCGAGGGCCGTACAAATCCCTTTTTGTTCTGTGTTTGGATACCGAAAGCAGGCGAGAAAATTGGTCATGGTCACCATGCTGCTTTGCAGAGTGAAATGAAATAAGCGCGCAAAGGAGCATGGGAACTCCCAGGCTAATCAGTGATATAATCTAAGTGCAAATGTTGTTGTCTCTGCAGATGTCTGGTCTGTACAGCGAGGTGCTGGACCGGCTGGATAAAGCAAAGAGAAACCTCAACATGGAGGAGTGAGACTGCAGTGACACTACAGGGAGATGGAGCTGCACTCAACTGAGGATTTTATTTATTGTTCATAAATCTATTTATTGTTAATTTATTCTCAGATGTTGTACTATATCTGTATTTACTAACACTTTTCAAACAGTGGTTTGTATTGGTGGACTGTCCTTAATCTACAGGGGTATTAAATACCTGAAGATGTCTATGACACAACTGTAAGAACCTAATAAAATTCAGTACAATAAATAATGTGGACTTCTCCTTTTAGATAAATAAGACACATTGAACTCATAACAGAGTCACATATTTTATTATTTTCAAACAAATAAAACTTTTGTCCAGTCAAAAAAAAAAAAAAAAAAAATCATAAAAGAAATAAAGAAAGAAAAGAAAAATCCCAAAGAAAAGTAGCAGGACTGTATTCCCTCCAGACCAGGATAGAAAAAACTGGTGTGCCTTTAACGTCCCGATAGGTTTTAACCACCTGTAATCATGGGGAGGAAACCACTGTACAATCAAAGGGTTCATATTTGCAAGCACTTACTGCACATGTGCGGTCGCATCAATGACTTCAGCTGCCCCCCACCCCCCAAAAAAGGACCAATCCAATCCCCACCAATCTTTAAGTCCTTTGATTTCATCAGGCCTTTTATGGGGGCAGGGCCTGACCCTGACCCTCGCCAGGCCACACATATACCCATTCAATTTCAGGATACAGCAACCGCATTAGAAAGATTACAATGGATTAAAGTTCTTTGGGCTTTTACTGATATGGCTGACTGACACCAGACTTTCACTTTTTAACAGTCAGCTGTTTGTTTGTTTCCTCTCCACACAAGAGGACACCATCATGTCTACGCTAAAGTCATGAAGAGGAAGTAAGTAAATCGCCATCCTGTGTTTGTTTACAGTGGATCATCCTACAGGCTGCTGTCTTGTTTCTCTGTATTTATTTACTTCAAATGTTTTTTTTTTTGTTTTGCTTTTTTTTATTTTTTGTCATCTATACACTCAGACAAATTCCACAAGATAAATCACAAATAGACAGGCCCAAGTTTCCCCACTGACTAGAAAATGTGTTCCAATAGGCAGCTGAATATTTTAATCATCTATAGAGAAATATCAACAATATTACGGCACATTTGTATGGAAATTAATCTGAGAGAATAAATCCAACATTTTGACTTACCTGACATTTTTGTGAGCTATAAAACAGAATGTTCGTCCCAGTTGTTTCACACATGCATGATGCACAAGTGAGGGGGGAATATTTACATTTTACAGCTACTACACCCTTTGAAACAGTCTGTAAGCAATTTAGTTTATATATAATGGCTCTGTTCCCTTCTAATTGAATTCCCTGAACTCTGGTTTTGACACAGGTTATGACAGCTGGTTTTCCGCTGCTGGTGCCGGGGCATGGGAGGTGGGGCAACCGTCGTGGCCGTGGCAACGGCAACGTCTGCAGGTGCAGTTGCCTGGGGTTCAAAGGTCACAGCCACCACACCAGCTCCCCCAGGAGACGCCCTGTCAGCGGCGCCAACCTTCAGTGTTCCATCTCCGATGCAAAAAAAAAAAAGAAAGAAAAACTCACGGGATGAGCAGAGGAAGGGATGAGCATCTCCTCCTCCGATAGGGACAGCAGGGCGAGGGCCCCCTCACACGCAGACAGGCTGGGAAACCTTCAGGAGCAACAGCCTGCTGCATCAGGGGCCTCATTCATTCATTCACTCAATCACTCCTCTTCTGATGGCACTTCAGACGAGAGGATCCCAGGTCAGCATGAAGACGAGGTTGATGTTTTTGTGTGTGTGTGTGTGTGTGTGTTTTTTTTTTTTTTTTAAATCAAACAAAACAAAGACAGTGAATTCATAATAACCAATTATAGCTGTGATTAGTCAGCAACTTCTCTCAATGGAAATGGCCTTTGCTTTGCTGAAAAAAACTCCCCGTGTTTAATTCACAATGAAGGTCAATGAGAATGAATTCCTCTCTGGCCCAGTGAATGGCGTCCGTCTATCGCTGGGATTCTGTGCGTCAAGTTCGCCAGCAAGTCAAGCTCACCCCTCCCCTCCCCTCCCTCCCTTCCCCTTCCCTCCCCCAGCACAAGGCTCAACACAGTGGAGTAACAACTGCCCAGGAACAAAGTCAAAAGGATATAAAAACATCATCTTTTTGTAATTATACAGAACAAATAGATTTAATTAAAACTCTGTCAGTTAGTTAGGGGGAGAGGGGGGGAAATAGTCCAGATCACGCTATATTGACTTTAATTAAATCAGAGGAACATCCAATACAATTCTCATGATCTACCCGTTTTCAGGCCGCCCCACCCGCCAGGCAAGGCAAGGCAAGGCAAGGCAGCTTCCAGGACAAAGTACCATGTCACCTTTCAGTCTGAAGGGAGTCGTATGGGAGGGAGCAGAGGGAGTGGAAATGGGCTTTCTGCTGCTCAAGATTGGGACTGAGGGAGGAGCTTTGGCTGCCAAAATCAGAATTCATCATCATCATCTCAGTCTTTTTTTTTGTTTGTTTGTTTGTTTTCTTTAAGACAAAAAGGATAAACACTGAAGGTAAAAACTTCACAAAGGTTAAGACACTTGGTCCTAGCAGTGACACACTCAGGTTAATAACAACGACGCCTTTCCTCGTCTCGCTCACGTGGAGGAGAGAATAAAAACCTGCCAAAAGTGTGCACTGGGGCTTTTGATTGGTTCTCAGAATTTCATAGCTTCCCCCATGGTGAACAGACAAGCAATTTGACATAATCGTATCATAAGGCAGTTTGGTGGTTTGCAGAGAGCCCAGTTACACCTCTCTACCCCCATCCATTTTACAGAGCAGCTAAAAACCACAAGAAAAAAAACAAAAACAAAACAAAAACAAAAATAATAATTAAAAAAACAAATCAAAACAAAAAAACACTAAAACCAAGGACAAAGAAATGTAATCTAACAGCCCTCCGAGTAGACAATTCTAGTGATGTGTAAAATGTGTACCGTAGTATTTAATATGTAGTAAAATCTCTCCATAGGATTTGTATTTAGCTTGTGATTTCAGAAATACAAATGATTCAAACCCCACTTCCTCCTTTTGTTCTGCCTCCAAAAGATGTCTTTGATTGGCTGCTTCGCAACAACTGGCAGCCAATCAGCAACGAGCTGGTTTGTGTTTACTGAAGAGAAGCAGTTTGTAGGCTTTCTCCACGCCCTCTCTCTCTCTCTTCCCTAGTACTGCAGGTAGAAACACCAGCAAGGATTCTCCAAGTCGACCCATCGGCAGGCGTCATCTCCATCCAGTCCTTGTAGAAAACCTCATTGCTCTTTGCTCAGTATAGTCTGTCTGTTAGAATGATTGGACGAACACCTCAGAGGTTCAGCTTTAGAACGATTTGTCTCAATTCACCCAGACGTTTTGCAAAAAAAAAAAAAAAAAAAAAAGGAAAAAAAAGAAAGGAAAAAGGAAAGAAAAAAAAATCCCACTTGCAAGCCAGCATCTTAAGACATTCTTCCTTCGTCCATCCTTCTATTTTTCTCCACCAAGGATATTTTGTTCATTTTTTTCCCTTTTTGTTTACATGACTAAAAAAACAAAAACAAAAAAACAAAAACAAAACAAAAAAACTCATTTGGAACGGCATTTCCAGTCTTGAATGGAATTGCTGAGAAACTCATGCAGGGGTGTGTGCACAGTCACAGTAATGCTGAGAAGACTTCTTCTGTCATTTGAGAGTAACATAATGATGACACTAAAATTTGATATGAAACATATCTGTAAAAAGGGGAAGGGGGCGGGGCGGGGCGGGGGTCTCTTTGAGTAGGGAAGGGGTGGGGGGGGTGTCAGGGGCGGGGGAGGGGCTCCGCACACTTGCACAGAGAAATGGAGCTGGCAGCTCAGAGCTTTTCAGTAGAGGGGATCCAGATGTAGGGGCCCGACTGCTCCTCGATGATCAGCTTGATTTTATTGTAGATCTCCTCCAGTGAGTCTCCCTGGACTATGGCTGCAGACGGACACAGAGAGAGAGGGAGAGAGAGAAAAAGAGAGAGAGAGAGAGAGAGAGAGAGAGAGAGAGAGAGAGAACGCAAGAAAGATGGATAGAGAGAGGGAAAAGAGAAAGATAGAGGAAAAAGAGAGATGGACAGAGAGAGTGAGAGATGGAGAGAGAGCGCAAGAAAGATGGATAGAGAGGGAGAGAGAAAAAGAGGGAGGGAAAAGAGAAAGAGGAAAAAGAGAGATAGATAGACAGAGCGCAAGAAAGATGGATACAGAGAGGGAGAGAGAAAAACACGGAGAGGGAAAAGAGAAAGAGAGGAAAAAGAGAGAGAACGAGTTCAGATTCCTTTGTCCAACCAATTCCAGTTATGCATGTTATACATGTAAACTACCGGTATGCATATGTTAGATATGTACACTATGTTAGACATTTTTAAAATGGTCGGAAAATGGATACCTGTGAAGAATTCCCCAAATTCTTGTTCAAGCTTCATTGCCTTGTCAAAGACTTTATTGGCTTGCTCATATGTCTGCCGTTTATTCATTTCCCTTCAAGACAAAAAACAAACCAAAAAAACAACAACTTGTAAACATCTGAAAAGGGCTGCACTTAAAATATTCTTTTCTACAGTCAACCATATTTGCTCATGTGCCTCTATAAAATTACTTACATAAGAGCTTCAATGGATTTTGGCTTGATGAAAATGGAAATGGGGTAAAGTTGTGCTTGTTGCAGTCGCTTAATGGCATTCCCAGACACATCTAGGATACAGTGTTTCCCCTGCTAAAACAGAAAGGACAAGGTCAGCTTCACTCATACAGGAACAGCAGGAATACATTCAGCAATTTTTCTTTGTTTGATTTATTCAAACAAGAAGGTGGTGCGCACATCCAACATGCAGGTGCAGGACAAAAAAGGTCAAAGTACTATATAAAAAAAGTTGAATGTCCACACTTGCTCCCGTTTTTCATTTTTTTCTTTTTTCACCAAGTGAACGTTTTCGAGCTACACGCTCTTCATCAGACCACTTTCTTGTTTGATTTATTGCCATATTAGCATCTAATGGTTATGGCCAAAACAGTTCAGAATAAATATTGCAGTTTTAAAACAAACAACAAAATTATTTCATTTTCCAACATCAATATAGGTTAAAAAAAAAACTACATTGAGCAAACATCTAATGATGTAGTTTCCAGGAGACGTTAATAATGCATTAATACCCTTTCGGCCACGGTTCGGACAGACAGGACGCTGGTCCCATAGAGGTTCTCGTTGAACTGGCCCGCCTCGATAAACTTGTTGTCCTGGATGTCCTTCTCCATCTGCTCCCGCGAGCCCACAAAGTGGTAATCCTGGCCGTCCATTTCGTTCTCTCGCCGGGGACGAGTGGTGTCTGCACGCACGCACACACACAGGAGCACCACTTCAGCACATTCTCAGGTAAACACAGGAGGTACTAAGTGAAAAGGTGTACAGTACGTTTCCCAAAAGCATAGTTGCTAACTTAGTTGCAACTTAGTTGGTTGGCAATGGGAAATTGCACTGCAATCACCATAGTTGCTAACTTAGTTAGCTACTAAGCTTTTGGGAAACGGGCCCCAGAGCCAGGCGGTGCGGCTGACTTACGTGGAACACATGAGCCAAACTTATGGGGGAACTCAGAGATCAGGTCATCATTCACTCGGTCCTTCATGGGTCCCAGGATGATTACAGGCCTTGTGTAATGAACTAGAGTTGGGGAACAAAGAACAGCCGTCAGTGAAAGACACATTTCACCTCTCTCACTCACTCACTCTCACACACACACACTCTCACACACACTCTCTCACACACTCTCTCACACACACTCTCACACACACACTCTCACACACACACTCTCACACACACACTCTCACACACACACTCTCACACACACACTCTCACACACACACTCTCACACACACACTCTCTCACACACACACTCTCTCACACACACACACTCTCTCACACACACACTCTCCTCACACACACACACTCTCTCACACACACACACCTCTCACACACACCCACTCTCACACACACTCTCTCTCACACACACTCTCACACACTCTCACACACACACTCTCACACACACTCTCACACACACACTCTCTCACACACACACTCTCACACACACACACACACACACACACACACACCTCAACAGCACCTTCTAGCAGCATTGCCTTCAAGGCACTACACCTTGTGAGGCACAAGGGGGTTAGTTTAGGGTTAAGGTTAAGGTACTGCCTGGAAGGTGCTGTAGAGGGCATAAAGCATCATCGACACACACACACACACACACACACACACACACACACACACACACACACACACACACACACCAGGAGCAATCAGGCTCTATTACTCCAGCTGTAGGCTACACCTTAGATGAGGGATGAGGGATACTTACTCTCCTGTCGAATCACTGGCTCATAGGACAGAATAGTATCCTCTTGGCCCTCTGCACATGGGGAAGAGAAAGAAAGAAAGAAAGAAAGAAAGAGAGCGGCAGTGAGTTTAGCAGGAGGAAATGCAGTGGCTTCATGAAGAGCACTTGAGGAGTTTCCATACCATTAGCCATGACTGATCAAAGTGGGTCTATTAGAGGCTTTTAGTTCTCGCCACACACACACACAGACACACATCACAGACACACACACTCACACACACACACTCATACACATCAGACACACACTCATACACACACACACACACACACACACACAGCACAATTAGTCCACAGAGGCGAGGCAAACACCACACCAGGATTCACTCACTAACACACACACACACACACACACACTGCACAATTAGTCCACAGAGGCGAGGCAAACACACACTCTCATGCGTAGGCATTGGGAGGAGAGAAAAGTAGAATCTTTCCTCAGCACTGATGACTACATTGAAACAAGTAGGGTCACACTGCTAAATATAGACATTAAGCAATGGCTGCCACCACGGCCATTTTAATTAACGTGGCATGGCATGAGTGTGAGAGACAGGAGGAGGGAAAAGTCAGAAGCATACAGTATGCCAGGAGACAAACACTCACTTGAACTGCTTTCACTGTCACTTGTGTTGGAAGTCAAGCATTCTGTGAAGTGAAGAGAAAACATATGGTTTAGATTACCTTTCAGAAAAATCTCAATGTATTCAGAACACAGAATAAAAAAATAAAATAATAATAATAATAAAACACATCACAGTTGAGATCACGGGCCAATTAAACTATTGACCAATGCATGCTGTGTGACTGAAACCCACCCCCCCCCAACCCCCTCCCCCCCTCCCTTTTAAAAATTTCCCCCAAGAAAAAGAGAGAATTCAGAAGCAGAAGCGAGAGAAAACAAATGTGCGGAGAGTTCCTTTATGAGGAAGCGGTAGGGAAGTGACAGTAATAGGAAATGAAGGGTTTCCTTCAACAGGCTCCCTTGTGGCCGTCCATTCAGTGGCCAGAGTTTCCTATGGCCCAGTGAGTGAGTGAGAGAGTGAGTGAGTGAGTGAGGGGACAGCTGATACCGATATACTGTACTGGCACGCCAGCCAAAGCAAACAGTGGGCTTTCCACTGCAGCCACAATCAAACGGATCAGTTCACACCCCCCTTTGATAGGAGACAGAGGCAGTGACAGTGGCAGTGGCATTTGCTGGAGAAACAGGAATACAGTGTGGGAGGCGCTGTTCTTATACAGCAGACAGTCAAGAAGCCTCAAGACTCAAGACTGCTTAGATGCTTGATAGCCAGGAGGCCACCTACTGCACATCCTTGTGTGTATGACATTTGATGTCTGGTCATGGCCACTAGGATGGCATGATCTTTAGTGTTTTGTGTGTGTGTGTGTGTGTGTGTGTGTGTGTGTGTGTGTGTGTGTGTGTGTGTGTGTGTGTATGCATGCGTGTGCGTGTGTGCGTGCGTGTGCGTGTGTGTGTGCGTGTGTGTGTGTGTGTGTGTGTGTGTGTGTGTGTGTGTGTGAGAGAGATTGTGCTTGTGTAAACCAACATTAGTCAATGAAAAGAGGACGCTGTGGTTGTGAGCTCGCACGGGAGACAGCTGCTTGACAAATATAACCACACACTTACTCAAACTCTTTGATCCATAAAAGTCATCGCTTAACCCTGGGAAGTCCTGAGTGTCCCGAAAGGTGAGAGCAGAACCAAAAGAGGACAGAAGAGCAGACCGGAGGAAGAGAAAGAACAAGGAGAGAGCAGAAGAAGAAGAAGAAGAAGAAGAAGAAGAAGAAGAAGAAGAAGAGGTTAGTGAGAGACTGAGAGGAAGGCTGCAGAGCTGGCCAAGGAGGGAGGGAAACTAACACTCAGACGCTGTTGCCCAATCGGATCTTGTGAATGGCTGGAACAGAGAGCAGGTGAGCTGAGTGTGGCCCAGTGGCCAATCACTGATGAGGCCTGATTAAGGGTCAGCCCAGCCCACCTCAGCCCAGCCACAACTGGTCAGTCACGAGTCAAATTGATCGTTTCTGGCTTCCAGACTCCTTCTAAAGGAGAACGAAGAGGACAACAGCAGCGTTTCTAGTGTGAGTGCAACTCCCGTCCCTGTGCAAGCAATGCACAAGTGGTGACCACTCCCCCAAAGACAGACAGGCAGACAGCAGGGAGGGAGGCGTCCAGTCCAGCCTTCAGCCAAGCCCTGTGGTCTTTGGGAGGGGCACGTGCTGAAGGGGGTTTGGGGTGGAGTGGGGGTTGGGTTGGGGTGCTGATGCAGGCACAGAGTCCGAGTCTGTGTGTCTGTGCCTGAGGTCAAGCACAGAGTGAGAGGATGAAGCAGATGGAAGCATGGAGGGATAGAGAGAGAGAGAGAGAGAGAGAGAGAGAGAGGAACAGGAAACGAGCGATTGAGTGAGCGATGTGAACGAGCGAGCAGTCCCGTCAGACCCGTATACTCACGTTCAGACTCCACCAACTCCTGGACAATGTTCTCCTTGCTCTTGTAAAACGGGAACTTGCGCGACAAGTTGAAGCTTTTTTTGCGCTTTACTTTGACCGGCTGCTCAGGAGGTGATGAGAACAGATGAGAAGGATGCAGGAGGAGGAGGAGAAGATGGAGGGAACCAACAAAACAAACAAACAAACAAACAAATAAACAAACAAAAAAAACATACAGAACAGAATGGGTCTCAATGTAACATAATGGTACACACACGTCACACACACAAAAAAAAACAATCATGCAGAAAGAAAAATGAAATCAAAAACCAGTTAAGGCAGCCACAAGGTAGCACATGATGGTGACCTGGCATTGGGTGTGACTGAAGTACAATGCAAATGGTACAGAGATGAGCAAAGATGATAATTCTGGTGCGACTCTTCTTATGTGTGTATGAGGAGGGAGATCAATCAGAAACAACTCCCACAGGGAGTGGGAGAGGAGCTTGTTTACAAGTTCCCGAATTAAGTCTAAAAAGAGGAGGATGGGGTTGCATGATCTGGCATTCATTTTCCAAAAGCATAGTTGCCAACCAGGGGAGTATTCCAAGTAGGTGGATAAGTGATAAACCTGGCTAAGTTAACCTGGAGGAAGTCGTAAACCTGCTAATAGAGAAGCCTGCTGACTTTGTTTAATTAAGAGAATCAGTAGTTGAGACTCCTTTATTATGAGGTTTACCACTACTCCCTGCTTAACTTACTGAGGTTTGTCACTTAACTGCCTTTTTTGGAATACCCTCCAGAAGTGAGACAGTGAGAGCTTGTTTACAAGTTCACAAATGAAGTCTAAAAAGAGGAGGAGGGGGTTATGTGATCTGGCGTTCATTTTCCAAAAGCATAGTTAACCAGTCAAAAGAGTTGGCAATGGGGAATTGCATTGCAACCAACAAAGTTGCTAACTTAGTTAGAAACTAGTTTTTGGAAAACTGACCCCAGACAGACTGGGAGGGTATTCCAAGATGGTGGTTAAGCGATAAACCTGGCCTAGTTAAGCTCCTCGAGAGAGCGATGAACCAGTTAATAGAGTAGCCTGACGGCTTTGAGTAGTTGAGGGAACGAGGCCTGAGGCCTCCAAGCTCATCTATTATCAGGTTTATCATCACTAGTTCCAGCTAAACTCGCCCAGGTTTACCACTTAACCTACTTTTTGGAATACCCCCGGGAGCGGGTGAGGAGCTTGTTTTACAAGTCCCAAATAAAGTCTAAAAAGAGAAGGATGTGGTTTAGGTGATCAGATAGCCTCCACATACACACCTACACCTACACTCACACACACACACACAGCTAGAGCAGTGTAAGATGAGCTGTGTGTCCTTGCTGTGAGCGGGCGGGTGGGAGCTCCTTGTCTCCCACTCACAGGAGCAGGAAGTGGATCTGCTCCTAGGTGCCCGCTGAAAGAAGGAGCTGGAACAAGAGGAGTGGCTCCGCTAACAAGCAAGCAAGCAGGGGCGGAGCCGAGCCACTCCACTCAATTTCATTCCATTCCATTCCATTCCGTTCGGCCGACCGACTGGCCGGGCGACACTTACCCGGTTGGACTCGATCATGCCCGTCCTGGCGTGGAACTTGACTGTTTTTAACCGTGCCCGCTCCTTTTTCTCCACCCTGTGTTCAGAGGGGACATCACACAATCACAATCAATGGGTGCAAGTTGCTCAATGGTGTTTTTTCTTTTGTCCCCCAATGGCACGCCAAAATCTTTTAGAGGAAGTACGTAGGATGGCGTCGCCAGACGACCTTTCAGGTAACACAAACTAAAAGGCACTACCTTAACCTTAACCCTAACCCTAACAACCTTAACCCTAACCCTAACCTCCTAAACGCCCAACCTAAATTGGGGGGGAGCAGTGTCTTGAAGGCAGCAATGCATGGAAGTCACCATTGAGGGCAAAAAAGACCAAAGTCCGTTCAGCTCAAGTTTCTGTCTTTACTTGGTAGTAGTGTGTCCAGACAGACAGACATCCTCAAAAAGAGCCCTCAGTGCAGAAACATCCTACTGTGCTTCTCCTTCAGTGGGCATGGATGGAGCTACAGTACCTGAACAATCTTGTGTGCACAGAACAAAAATAACTCCAGCAGATTCTTCCCCTCTTAAAATGCCCACGCAGAGTCACACAGAGCCATGGATATCAGGAAAGCAGTGGGTGGACTTGGACTACCACACTAACTAGAAGGTTTTATCTTTATGATGGTGATGAGGACTATAAATGGTAATAATAAAATGAGCAATTACAGGGAGGAAGCCCTTAGACATCTTTGAGCGTTTCTCAAAGTCGAGGAAGCATGCTTGGAAGGCTGCTTTTTCGAGCATTCCACGTCATTATCAGTCGCCAAGTACTGTTCCAAAGTCAAGCATCCTTCTAAATTCTAGCGAGGACAGAGGCCTTTGTTCATAGATTTTTCAAGGATGCACTGATGGATCCTCGTTTTTGGAGTGTACGGCTTCCAAGGCTACTGTGCTACCTAGGAAGCATGCTCGACTTTGAGAAACGCTCTTTATGTATCTCTTGCACCAAATGTGTCTCACTAACTACAGGAGATCAACTAACCACTACTGACTGCATTCTACACAAGTGCACAAGCATTCACATATAGATGTAGATGTGCTTGTATATGATAGTCTCACTCTCTCCGTCTACACTTGGCCTTGTTTCAATAGCACTGCGGAGATCAGACTGATACACATTAGTATCTGTATCTGATTCTGATATAGAGCTTACAAACCTGAGGTCAGTTAACCTAGCATGCAAGCTAAAATCACAGCCGATTTTTGAGCCCACGCTGCTGGCTCTCCTTTGGAATATATATCAGTATCTATCTATAGATCTACAGTAAAGATATTTAATAAGATTGAAAAGTAATGTGGCGGTGTCAGCTTCTAGTCACTTCTATCCAACATCAAAACTGCTCCCATGAGTAATCCATTATCAAAGCAATAATCGGTACAAGTGATTATGTTTAATTATCAACACCAATGTCTCTAATGGCACAGACAGTGCTTTGGATTGCTAAAGAAACTGGTAAATGATCAACTAACCCATTTCAACATCCATTCAGTTAGAGCAGCATTCTCCAAGGTGTTTAAGTCCAAATAAATGCTTAGTACAGGCTAAAATGCATGGAGCTAAAACGTCTGGGGGAATACCGGCCTTATAGACTAGGTGTCTAACACTACAGTAAAGTAATTTCCCGCATATAAGCCGCATTGTGTATAAGCCGCAGGACAGTGTTTTATGCAAGTTAAAAAAAACAAAACCATATTAACTGCCCCCCTGTTTTAACCTCATAGCGGAAGAAATTTTGCAAAATCAATGTATAGGCCGCAGCTAATAGTCGGGAAATTACGGTACTAGATTGATCAGGCTCCGGTCAGCCTGATCAATGATAACTCTATTGGGCAGCTCAGTGTGTACTCTATGTGGCCCTGTTGCGTGAGGCTGTACCTCTTCTTGCTGGGAATGACCCCGATCTGTTCGCTCTCGCCGTGGGGCGTGACCAGTCGAGCCTGCCACCACTCATCGTCTGAGGCGTTGATGACGTGCAGGATGTCCCCGTACGAGAAGCTCAGGCCCTGGCTGGGCAGGCAGCTGTCCCTGGTGCGGTCGTAGTCAAACAGAGCCCTAAATGGACAGACACACACACACACACACACACACACACACACACACACACACACACACACACACACACACGACAGACACACACACACACACACACACGACAGACACACACACACACACGACAGACACACACACGACAGACACACACACACACACACACACAACAGACAGAGAGAGAGAGAACAGGATGAATACCAGGGCAGGCAGGTAATCCATCAGAGAAAGATTCCAACCTTAACAAGTCAAGAGTCCGCTTCCGTCTTTCCACACAGACAAAGAGAGACTCTCATCAGTCCCATGATGACAAGTGAAGAACGAACCCCCTCCACCTCCGCTCTCCACCACCACTACCACCCCTCCCCCCCTCCCCCCTCCACCTTACCTCCCCTCCTTCCCCTCCCCTCTCCACCTCCCTCCCCCCACCTCCACCTCCCCTCCCCTCCCTCCACCATCACCACTACCACCACCCCTCCCCCCAGAAAGGCCCGAGATGAGATGAGATGAGATCCATCTGGTGGAGGCTGTCTGTCTGCTTGGGCCCCGTCAGACAGGTAATCCCAAAGGGAAGGGAAGGGGTTGGACCTGCTCCACAGGTTTGCATTCTCTTCTCTTCTCTGCTGTCCCTCCGTGCCGCTGTGGCCTTGCATTCTTTCCTCTGCAGTAGCAGCAGCAGCACACTCTTCTCTTCCCCCCTTTCTGCTGTGCTGACCACAGGGCCTGGTCATGAGACTAGTCCTTGCCTTTCCTGGAGCTGACGGCTATGGCTAGGACCAAAACTGGGCAACCCCCCACCCCCACCCCCATCCTCCTGCATATTATCCCACTTACTCAACTGGTGCAATGGGACCTCCAGAGCTGCATCATCCCCAAATTTGAGAGTGGTTCAGTGTGGTTGCTAGCTAATAGGCTGCTGCATACATAGGCCAAATAGCTGGCGTTATGGCTGGGACCAAAACAACCCCCCACACCCCCTACTCTTCGTATCTTATCCCACTTACTCAACCGGTTCAAAGGGACCACCAGAGCCTAACCCCAACTCTTAAGAGGCCCAGGGCCAGGGTGGTTGCTATGCTAGCTAGTGGGCTGCACACATAGGCCACATAGCTTTGTTCTTACTCACCACCAGCAGCAGAGATGAATGCAGCTTACGGCAGAGCAGAGCGCTCATTAGAGGGCATTAGCATGAGGGGCTTAGCTTCATTACTGACATGGACTTATACTTATGGGGGGTGCAGGTGCACTAGCACTAGTATGGTCTGCTGCTCTTAGAGGAGCGGGGCCTGGCCTTTAGGCCTTTACCATACATCACACCACAGCACATGTGACTGACTGGCAACTACAACTCTTGGGGATTTTCCCATATAAGGGAAACCTAGGGTGACTTATGGAGACATATGCTCAAAAAGAGCCACTTGAGGGAACAGTACACGTCGCCATGTCAGCCATGACACTTTAAGTGATCAAATCGGCTTCATTATTCAGGGATGTGATTGGCCAAGGGCAAAAAAGCAGGAAAATATACAGCCCATAGCAAGAATCAGCAAAATCGCAAAAAAAACTATACTTCACCCTACTGACCTATCATATTTTTAGGTCTGAAAATCAGGAAATCCTGATTTTTCAGGAAGAATCACATCTATGATTATTATTATTATCATCATTACCTCGTCCACGGAGGTTTTGTTTTTGTTGGAATAGGACGGTCTGTCTGTTTGACAGCAACTTTACAGCAAAAGTTACAGTTAAGACGGATTCTTCTGAAATGTTTACCAGAGGTGTGTGTGTCTTTGCCCAGGGAAGAACCTGTTATATTTTGGTGTGCTTTTCTAGTTCTACATTGTGTTCATGTACAAGTGACAGGCCCCAGGCCCTCAAGACAAGAGCAGAACACTGAGGAATTTGGGGATTTGGCCTCGTCTCTTGTCAGTGCTCAGTACCACACACTCAGCAGTCTCATCACATGCTTTTGGGAGTGAAATGGAAATAAAGTTGGAGTTCCAAAAACTCTTCCAATTGCCCATGACCCTGAGGAGGCTTTTCCTGTGGCAGGAAGTTTGCGTTTTTTAAAAAGCACAGACAGTCATCTGCAGGGTTTCCGGGGTCAGAGTCCAGGACGACAGTGTTGTTGTGCCAAGCAGCATAAAAAATGAACACGGCGGAAGCAAAGACAGAGATAGGAGATAATATGGCTGACACAAACTAGAGTCATGCAAGAGATGACTGTTAGGGCAACCCAGAACAGGGCTAGATAATCGACTTTCAGCATTATCTGATAGCCAGACGCACTCTCTCTGCTTACTAAACACATTGTGTTGGGGACAATAGCAAGCAAACAAAATGTGCAAATTGGAGATAATACTGAAGAATACAGTGAATGAAATGTCAAGGTGATTCCTAGACTAGATACTGTTTGTGTGAGGAGATAAACAAATCAATTGTTATTTCTGAAAATAACCCAGGCACACAAACACAAACAAATGTGTACAACTAAAATGAGCTTTGTGAATACTATAGAGATTTAGTGAACAAAAATATCAGATAATGCTCTCTAGGCCCACTAGTTATGTCTCAAAGCGAAATAACTTATAACCTTAAAGTAGTAATAAATGCCTCATCTCTGATCCAAAGATGAAAGGTGTGTGAAAGCATCCCTTCCAGGGCTGAAAAATATTATCAGCCAGTCACCAGCCAAATGCTGGATAATTTTGAAGTTAGATGTTAGATTTCAGATTTCAAGTTAATTTTGAGCCCTGAACCTTTCTGTGCGGCCCAAGCTGGAGGTGTATGTAGTGAGTGAGTGTGTGTGTGTGTGTGTGTGTGTGTGTGTGTGTGTGTGTGTGTGGCCTACCTGACGTAGAGGGATCTCTTTTCACTGGTGCGCAGGGAGCCTGATCCAGAGCTCATGCTGCTGTTCATCATCTGCTCCCTCAGGTCGTGGATCTTAGACTCAAAGCGGCTGTACTCTGCGGGAACACACACACACACACACACACACAGATGTTAGAGAGCAGGAAACGAGAGACATACTGTGCTTACTCCACCTGTGTGCGTTAAGCAGCTAGAGGAGCGATGGCGCCCGGCAGGTCTGCCATCAGGAGGGTCAGGGGGCCAATGGGGAAGGGAGACCAGTGGAAGGAACAGACAACAGACTCCATGTTGAGCCGAGAGGGTCGGTCGGTGAGACCTAGCAAGCAGCTCGTTTGCAGAGTGATTAATGAGCAGGGGACCAGATGGAAATTAATCATGGATCTGCCCAAGATACCCGCTAATATCACAGGCTTGCCTTTTTAATTATGCAGATTAATTAAGTTGAACATGGCAACTCTTCAGGAGAACGGAGGAACGAAACGAAGACCTCCAATGACTGCTCCGAACGTAGGCCTAGTCATGTTTCACGGGCAGGACCAAAGTCACAAATGTAGGCTATGATTTAGCTGACTGCTCTTAGGCTAATCAAACCAGCCTGTGCCACCAACCTCTGCTGTGAGGCGAATGGCACAATAACAACATCCAGATACAGTGATCAAAATTAGCGCTAGCCATCAGCCAAATGCTGGCAAATTCTGAATTTGGCTGGTCGACGGCAGACCAAAAACATTGATTCACTATTGACTGGCGACTTTGATCATGTTTTTTGTCTGATAGGCTACATAATATGATATTAGATCAAACAAGAGAGCCTTAATAATTAGGTCAGAGGAAGCACCCATCTTGTGCAGGTCACAATGCAAGCCACTGCTCTTCCCCCTCAGTAAAAGCAGCAGCAGACAAAATGCTTGTTTCATAGCCTAGCCTATATTTTTAGCTGTTTTAGCTTTGCAGGGTTTCCCCTTGGCGCTTTATAGATTACTGTAGTTAAGGCAGCAACCTTGACAACAAACACCTCCCATCTTGATTAAGTCCCGAGAAAAGATGAATATTTTGTATCTTGAACAAGATTATTAAAGTTGCTTTACAAATAAATTGCATAGGTTATGTTTCTGTTTTTGTGATTCCTATATTGCATCATATGGAACTGCACAACATACAGTAGTCCTAATCTTTCCTATGATACTAACATCTCCACCCCTGAATGCCCCCAGATTGACTACATGTAGATCTAACTAATTTTCCGCGGGACACACTGCCTTGGGTAGCCTATTCTCTTGAATAGAGGGGCCAGTGTTCCCTGCCCTGCTGACTGGGCTGGTCTGGCTTTTGCTGCTCATACCAGAGACGGTTCATGATTGTTCTAAGCATAGGCTAGGTTCTCAAAGTGTGGCCCGCGATTACATCTGAAAATATCTGTAAAACTGTACATTGCTTTGAAAGAATAAGTCTCCATTTGGTGGTGTTTATCAGCATCTATAGGCATTTATTTATTGCAATTGTTGAGATGCATGGGCATTAAAATGATTAAAAATGGGATTTTTTTTCTTTTTTCTTTTCTTCCACTCCTGCTTTTGCTTAAGAACCCCTGCTCTAAAGTATCTTTGCTCATACTGTCCTCCTTCAATTACGGTTTGCTGTTTGGCCTTGCCTTCAACATTAGCAAGCTTAACTGGTGCCCCGTCCACTTTCCCTTTTTGAATATCTGGAATCAATGGGAGCGCTATCTACTAACAACCGAAACCAACTCATCAAGGCGAACAGAAACTGTACCCAAGTGTGGCCGGCGAATCCACACCCCAGCCGTCGTTCGAGGGTTAAATGACACAGCAAGGTGAGGCAACCTGACACCGCCTACCTGTAACCAGGGCAACGCCCCAGCCCTTATGGCAAGCAAAGAACAACACGGAAGGGAAAAGCTGAGGCTAATCTCTTTGGCTAAACCTCACACAAATGTGCACATTAACACAGAATATAGGCATGTGACCACAGAAAACCACACAGCAAATCTGGCTTGGGGCTTTGGGGGGGGGGGGGGGGGCTTGTCTACAAAAGAACCTCAGCAGGATGCACTGAAAATGACTGACTGGCTGGCTGACACACACACACACACACACACACACAAACAAACACACACACACACAAACACATAGCCTATATGCACACACGCGCACACACACACACGTACGCACACACGCAGTGAATGTCTGCTATGCAGTGGTGATTAGCCGGTGTCATTTCCTCATGTAATGACCAGACAGAGGAGCAGGAAGTGTGGCGCACGCTCCATCCCCACAGGGAATGCTCCAATCGCACAGCCAAGGGCACAGATGGCGGTGGTGGGCTCACACACCACAGCCAACATTCACTTTGTGATGTAATCTGAGAGGGAGCCAGCTACAAAGAGACAAGCTTCCCCCCCCATCTTCTTCTTTTTATGATCGATGTTGCCAAGCAGCTTCAGGCTTGTAGGGACGTAGGCTATATTTTCGGTTAGTATTTTGATGAAGCCGTGAAAATCTTGTGATGTGATGAAGAAATTGGGCCGTATTGCGCTGTATCCTGCACCCATGCTGCTTGTCCTCATTCCATGATATGAAGTGCCTTTCTTGTGTGTGGAGTGAGGTGGGAGCTAGCCTAGCTGTTCCACAGTTATGTAACCGCACACAGGCATGTGTCTGTAACCAGAGAGCCGGTAAAGGGGTTAGGCTGGGTTACAGTCAGCCTGCTCATCTCACTGCAGCAGCAGTGGCGGAGACATGAAAACACCTTCCTGCGTAGGGGTTGGCAGGATGACATTTCGTCTCTCCGTTCCCGGGCCGGTCAGATTGGACAGTGCTAAGGCCTGCTGTAATTAGACTTCTGGGACATGGGGGCATGGCAGGCATGTCCGCGGCCTTTTCCGGTCTGAGGCGTCACCTTGCTGGTTGCATCCCTACACCGTCCCTTGCAAGCTGAGGGATGTGTAATACCTTGTCCTAACTGTAAGCAACTGTCAGGTTGTCATGTAGCATTGACTGTTGACTGTCTACATAGGGTCCATTTAAATAAGCCGTTCTATTTGAGTAGATTCTCCATTCAACCTAACCGAGCAACACGACTTGCAAAACTAAAATAGAAACGGACCAAGCAACTAAAATGTTTTTAAAATGTCGCATAGCAACGCGATGTGTTGTGCTGTGCTGCATCACATAGCGTTCAGTTAGCCTAGTATATTCCAATGGAAAACAAAGTGATGGAACTCTTGTCGCACACATGCGATCACATTGTTTGCAGTTAGAATTAGAACACAGCGGAGGATTCCATGATCTTTGGTGTAAGGGGGAAAGCAGCCAGGACCCCTAAGCCCTGAGTCCTTCTGCTCGGTTCACCAAGGTCCTCCTCGGTATCAGGCTACAATCAGACGCCTGGGTTATAAGGCCGAATCTGGGGGCCTCAGTGGAGGCGTGGGCATGGTGCCCAGAGAGGGATCACAAGAGCCAGCTACTGAGCCCCCCGTTTCAGCTCCAGTTACCCGTGACAGTGGGCCTCCCTACAGTACAACCCGCCGAGGGACACATGTAATGCACGGGATGTGAACAGACAGACCCTTGAATCTAATGTACAATGGGTTTAGGCATTATAAGCAGCAGTGAACACAGAGCAAGGAGATCATTAGCCAAGATTGGCAAGTCAAAGCAAGGTCAAAGCGAACTTTATTGTCACTCAAGCACTGCAACAGTAGACATTGCACGCAGACTGAAATTGCATTTCTCAAAGCTCCAAATGTGCAAATTAAAATTAAGACATGCAACTAAGAAGTATAACTAAGATAAGACATCACAATATTTTACCACTATAACGGTCAACAAGTAGGGCCTACTGCTGCTTTCAGATGCAGTCAATTAGATGCAGCCTATACAGGGACTGGTGGCAGGAGAAATGGGGGCTTCTGATTCACCCATATTATATAAGAGAGACGATCCAGCTACAGTCCCAGTTTGATATCCACTTCACTAGTATAAGTGTGCATGGAGTAAAGAGCTTCATAAAAAGTAATAAGTCATAGGCTAATACAGACTACCTGAGGATAGCTTAGCCTAGTAGTCAAATATACAATGCTGATGTTGAGATACAACAAAATGGCATGTGTCTGTTCCAAATCCTATATCTCAATGAGGTTCTCTGGCCTCAATTATCAAGACTCTATTTTCTACAGAAATACCAGGTCCTTGGAGAGACGGACTCCATTTATATTCCTGGTCTATTTTATTCAAGCAAGTCAGAGAAATGGGTAAGACAGCTTGCTGCAACAGATAACCTATACAACCACATTCCTGTCATAGTTTACATAAAAGCTTAGGCACCGACTATAGATCCCCCCCTTGGCTGTTTTCATAGATGTTTCAACATATTTGGGCCTCCACTGAACTCATGTTAATGCACATTTTAACATCATGTCCAGAGGTCCCACAGTTATGTGAAGGACTGATGAGGATAAGATATCCTGCATTGACCCAGACCACACCATCCCATAATGTTCATGTTCCATGCCTTTTTGAGGCAACACAATGTACTCGTCTATGAAGTGCACGTCTTGAAACATGAGCCATTTGTTCTGACAACAATACATTTTTTTTCTAAACTCGTCGAGCTCTTCAAGTAGCCCTACAACGACGGAACAAGGGGACAATTCATCAGCACGGTCACTTCCTAGACTGACGTTACATCTCCAAGCACCTGTTCTGTCCACACCTCCATGGGATAGGCCTACAGGCTAACATTAGGTCATGAACTAGCGATGTAAAGTCGTGATAAGGCTTACTTTCAAGCATTTCCTCGACGAAAAACTAGTAGTATAAGAAGTTCTGTAAAACGCAGATGACGAAGCAGATCCCAACTTTGGAATCGGATCTCATTACCAACTCTCCGACAATATTAATTGACAGTCAATGTTGTTTGTGTTGCTAGCAAACATTGTGTCACCAGTGATGACTAAACCTGTACCACATCTGACCATATGACTTGCACCAGTGGTCAGTTGGAAGCGCAAAACCTCCTTTCCCAAAATACTGAGGGAAATGCTGACATTACACGACATCCACCACGACCGAAAAAACACAAACTAGCCCACAGTCCTACGCGCAACATATGAACAAGTAAATAATAGGAACGTGTCAAGTTATCAATCTTTAGAAAATGGCTATGATGATTAACGTCAGCGTTAACTCGTCTCCTAAGTCGACTCTCTATTGCTAAAAGTTCAAACAAACACGGCAAGCCAAATGACCAGGGGTAAGTTGGCAATACTCAAAGGTGAACCGAGCAGCCAGATTGCTCGCGCGGTAACCATTAACTCCAAAGTTTTAACAGTGGCGGAGGTGAGTTAGCCAGGAAGCTAACTCGCTTACTCAGGCTTTAATTTGCTCGACTCCAAAGCTAAACGAATGGAGAACCTCTGTGCACTAGGGAAACAAGTCATTTTTGTTTCAGAAATGTTCTTCCAAACTAAGAATATAAGTTTATTTTCTTACCAGAGGGCGCGAAGTACAATCGATAGTTTAGTAATCCTCGTTATTCAATCCACTTTAGGAAACATGACCGGGGTTACCGAAAACCCGGGGTAACGTTATCTTATCGGCGCATAACGGCGATTTTGTCGTTGACTCCTGTAACCCGGCTCTGTTGTCCAAAGTTAAATATGTCTTCCTTTCACTGGTTAAAAAAAAGTGGCCAGAAAAATATTTCACGGTCTCCCTCAATGGAATGCTCCTCCCTCTTCATGAGAGAAGTGTATCACCTCGCTACTCGGTAGACCGTCATTCAGTTCGGGCTATCTGTCTCGCGCTGTATTTTCTGAACGTAAGAAAGATTCCCGTTGTTTGAAAGAAAGTAACGTTATCTCGCTAACTAATCGGTCGATACAAGCTCCCCCTCCCCCAACTTGAATACAGTCGGTTTCTACAGTCGTTCCCTTTTGCGGTAGGACTAGGTTCGAACACCGATTGTCATAAAAGGCTCCCTCCCCCTCTGGCACCGCTCCGTGTGGGTCCACAGTTTTGGCGGCTCCTGCACCCGCTGTTCGTGCAAGAACAATCTTCACTCCCGCGCCTTATGGGGCCCTCAAAATTACAGTGGCAAAATAATGGAGGGAGCCGAAGTAATCTATAGCCACGGCAGCCAATGACATTCTTCTAACAATGTCCTCATTTACAAAGTAGCCTAGGTTCTCTTCAAACCAGGCGTAGTACTGTACCTGTCTTAAAGGTACAGTAGCCTTGTCTAAGATTGTTGTCAAAATGTCAGAATACCCCCGCCGGCGATATTTACTGGCCTGTTTGTATCTGCATGGATCCTTTAACCAAACAATTGTAACAAAAGTTTTTGTTTTTTTCTTTTTTGTAACTTGTTTTTGAATAATACTTAGGCTACATTTTCTTTTCATAACTGACTGACTAAATCTAGAAACATTTTTATTTCTGAATATCGGTACTAAAGAATGATAAGCTTTCACTTAAATAGATCTGGTATTTCCCTTCACCAAACTAAAAAGAACACACACACACACACTGTGTGTTGAGTTTGTGGTCAGGCCTACATTGCACTATAACCTGTAACAAATGGTCAGCGAGTGAGATAAAGACCTACCCTCTGGCCTGTACTGAGCAATAATGGTGACCGTCTGTCCAGCTCTCTTCAGTGCAGCTGCTGCCTGCTCGTGGGTGGCATTGCGCAGATTCACCCCGTTCACCTGTGGAAACAAGCACACAACTGCAATATATGTGTTTGTATTTTATGTTAATGTGTGTGCGTGTGTTGTGTGTGTGTGTGTGTGTGTGTGTGTGTGTGTGTGTGTGTGTGTGTGTGTGTGGTGTACTGTACTGTAAGAAATTGCCCTTAGTTCGGGTAGGCCTACAATAAAGTTTTGTAAACTAAACTCAACTAAACTAAACAATTGCTCATGCATAAGCCTACACATCAAAAATGTAGTACTATCAGGTGCTCACAAATATATAAAAAAAATAGGCATGTAAAACAATTAGGCTGATGTTGTTATGCATATGCACAACCCAATTTTAGCAACAAATACAACCATTTTACTCGAAGTTGAAAAATAAAACTGACGTTTTCACCTTAGGTGCTGATCATGTTCTTTTTTTAATTATCTGACCAAGTTTAAATATGGAAATTCTGTCACAAAATATAACCACAAGCTACTGTATGTTTCACAGCTGTTTGATTAATCTGGGTGTGTGCAGAGTGAGTTGCACTACGTGGCAAAGTCAAGACAAACAACTCATCAGCTCTTATGATTTCCTCCGTGTAAATAACTATCAGAAGGGTAGAAAAAAAAGCTGCTGCTGGGAGACTCACCGACAGGATGCGATCACCCCTCCGCAGTTCCCCACTGAGGTCTGCCGGTCCACCAGCCAGGATGAAGGAGACGAAGATGCCCTCACCATCCTCCCCACCTACGATGTTGAAGCCCAGCCCAGTGGAGCCCTTGTGCAGAAGCACCTTCCTCGGTTCCCTGTGGGAGGAGAGAGCCACAGTGATGTCAGACCAGAGGGAGGAGCCAAGTGGGGCGGAGGAGGAAGAGGAGGAGGAGAAGGAAGGAGGAAGAGGAAGTGGTGGATGCAGGGTGCAAGGTGTGTGGAGAGGTAAGGGGAGGAGGGGGGGGGGGGCGGGAAAGGGGTAGGGGATGTGACACCAGCACCGCCAGCAGGAGGGGAGAGAGGTACAGTAGGTGTTGATGCAGCATCCAGAGGCACGTAGGTGGAGAGGGGTAGACAGAAATACACACATACTGTACACTACAACACCACCTTACTCCACTGACAGTGGAAAGGTGAGTGAGTTGGCCCTGGGCCTGCGCATCTCTGCGCATGCATGTCTAAACGTGGAAGACTCTGACATCAGGAGACGTACTGTAGAGAAGACCTCTGTCCACACAGCATCACATACGTGGAGTGAACACGGTTAAAGAAAAGGAATAAGAAAGTGAGAAGGGGTATGGTTAGTTTTTTTGTTTGTTTTTTTTTTTCCTGAAGATTTTTCTTTTTTCTTTTTTTTTGGTTCCTGTTCCACCACACAGGCAGCGTCAACCAGGTGGTGAGGATGGAAGCAGAGGAGAGAAACGATGAGAGGGGAAGACATGGTCATACTGAACACACACAAAGAAAAGAACACTCCCAGTAGTAGTCACTCCCAGTTAACCCAGTCAAGATAACCCAGTCTGCAGTCCCTCCAGACCAGTCCATGTCTGTCCCGGCCTCATCCATATAATACAGACACACGGCGCTAATCCAGGCCTCATGCTTGACCCTCCGTGCCACTGCGGCGGCTCTTTTCGTCACTCTGACTCATCAGCGGGCGGGCACACACACACACACACACACACACACATTCCACACTGCAGTGCTCGCACATCCTGGTAGAGGCTGCACCACAGCAAGAGATCGTCCAACAGCTCGCCGCCTAAACATGGACTGGGATAAGGCTCTGCAACAGGAGAGCCAAACCACATAGCCAAACACACACACACACACACACACTGACAGACACACAGATAGACACACACAAACACACACACACACACACACACAATGAAAGACATAGATACACACACACACACACACACACACACTGATAGACATAGATACACACACACACACACACACATACTGATAAGACACACACATAGATACACAAACAAACACACACACACACACACACACACACAGAGGAGCTACACCTCAGAGCAGTGCAGATGGCTCTTGTTAGATGGCTTGACTAGCACAGTAATCACATGGGCTCCTCGAGTCCCAGCGGCTCTGCTTTCAGTTAGTCAGAGAGGGGGCACGTCCACAGCGCTGACAGCCATTGAGCGGAGGGATGGTTCCCTGTGAACATCTTAAAAGGGACTTTCATCCGCGCACAAAAGGATGAAAATGCAGGAAGAGAAGGGGCTGTTATGGTTTTGAAGAAGCTTGAAATGCATGAATGAGCGAGAGGAGCTCTTGGCTGAGGTAAGTATGGGGGGGGCCACACAGTGCCTTATGGAAGCGCTTAATGCTGGTTAAAAAGGGACCCGGCCCGGCGAATGATCTCAGCACATTCCGAATCAAAAGTATCTTTCATGTTGGGTTTCCGTTCATTTAGTAGAAACCTCATGTGTGCCCTGTCTCTCCTCAAGTCTCAGATGAATGGCTATAGGTGGTAAAGAGGGCTGGAAGTACACAAGAGGAGCCACGGGGCCCGAGTATGATTACTGGCTTAGCTTTACTGGCTATGCCAAAGGAGACACCACAACCACACCAGAACAGACACTCCATCAATACTTCACACAGGAATCTTTATGGTCAGACAACATTATTTCATTACTTCAAATTAAAAGACCAAATTATTCCTGACCAAATTAGACTATTTATATCTCAAAACACTATTAACTCTCAAGAATTGCTGTATGACTAACCAATTCCATTAGGAACAGAGGTGACTCTAGAATCCTCCAGATTCCATCTTAAGACTACACTCACACACAGCACTATGTATAACCTATTTCAGTCATATTTAGTCCCAATATGATATTGATATTACCTGCTTGTGGTGTAAAGAGTCCAAGGGGAGAGACCACTCCTCCTCGCCCTGCGCTCTTGCTGATCCCTCACCAGCAACATAGAGGATGAAATATTCACCGTAAACATGTTTTCAAACCGACATTCGTCTCTTCCACACAGGGGCGAATGGAGGACGTTATCCTGAATTCCACTCCCTATCTCCATTCCAAACAACTCCTCTCCCTTCTTCTCCCCGCTAGCTCTCTCTCTCCCTCGCTCGTTCGCTTGCTCGCTCGCCTGCTCAATCGCGCTGGCTAGTCTCGTGTTGAGTGCGTGTTTGTGTGAGGAATCTCAGGCAGTAGGAAAGTGGTGATGGTAACCAGCTCTACTTTGGCTGTCACCCTTGCCTGGTCCCTGCATGGCGGACGGATAAGACTTAACCCTCACCCTCCCACCATAGACCTTGTCAACTAGGGGGCAACATACCGGCCACACATCACTCTCTCTCCACTCCCAACAACGGAAGAGATATACAGAGGACTCTCCTTCACTGACTCTCTCTGGAAAGGCCTTGAAAGTACGTCATCATCAGCAATGCAATGCAATGCTGCTCAAGGTCTCCTTCATGAACTTAGTCGAGACTATGGGATCTCTCTCTCTCTCTCTCTCTCTCTCTCTCTCTCTCTCTCTCTCTCTTTATGTCTGCCATTGCCCTGACCCCTAGTCATCCCCCCATTCCCAGCAGCACACACCAGCATACCAGTCCATCATCCCAGGTCTCCTGTGTTCCACTGTTAATGTGTTTATGGGGAAGCAGGCCAAAGCTGCTGCTGAAGTCTGCTGATGTACTTGGCTCAGTGAACATGGAGGAAACATCGTGTCTGAGTATGTGAGAACAAGCTATTAGCCTCAAAAGCATCTGTGTATGTTTGCTAAAGAGGGTATGTCCTATTACGCACATGTGCCGGTGTGTGTTGTGGCTGAACACTGGTGTTTGTGAATGTGCGTGGCTGTAGCCGTGTGTGTGTTGTGTGTGTGTTGTGTGTGTGTGTGTGTGTGTGTGTGTGTGTGTGTGTGTGTGTGTTTGCACACGTGAGATGACGGAGAGCAGACAGCCGGAGCGAATGGCTCTTTGCTGGTTCTGAGAAAATAGGGAGTGAATTCCAAAGGTTATGAACATAGCAACAGAGCCCTCCTCTCTCTCCTCTCCATGGACACCAAGCACAACCCCCCCCCACCCCCCAACCTCACCCCTTTTATCGCAGCTCTCTCCTCTGTCAGTATGGCTCTATATCTCTCTACTATGGGTGTATCTGTGTATATTGCTATTGTCTCTCTGCTTGTGATTATGTTTGTGGCCGCTCCACCCCCAAGCGTTCCCATCAGCCTAGTTTCTCTATCTATCCTGTGTTGCTGCTGTCCCATAGCTTTTAGGGAGGGAGGGAGTGAGTGAGGGGGGGTCACATGGTCCAATGGACCCCCCCCCCCCACACACACACACACACACACTTTACCCAGTAATTGGCTCTGCCTGACTGATTACAAGTGGTCTGAGTGGACACTTCTACCCACAGCCTTAAAGTCTCTCTGGAAAACATGTGCTCTTGTGCTGCCTTGGCACGGACTTCAAGAAACCCTTTTTCTAATGCACAGAAACAAAAACATACACTCACACTCACTCACACACACACACACACACACACACACACACACACACACACAGAAACAATCTTTCCATCTCCTCCATCCATCTCTTTCTCTCTCTCTCTCTTTCCCTCTTTCGCTCTCTCTTTCTCTTTGTTAACTTCCTGTTTCATGTTCTGTGTAGTTCGGTTCTGATCTTCACAGGCTTCCCATTGGGGCTGCTGCTGTTCCTGCTGCTGTTCTCTCTCCTCACTGACTCTGTGCCAAACACACACTTGAAGATATTTCAAGCCCCGCAGCTAAAAATAGACCAGCTGTGGTAAATGATTAACAGTTGAAATTCTGCCGCTTGATGAAACCTGGCAGTTGGAATTACGCTTTGATCTTCATTAAACGGACATTAAATCAAGGGGTCTAAAGGGGTCTCTCCATCTCCCGCTAAAAATATATTTTTTTTTGAGCAGATGAAAGAGAAATGTTTATGGTTTTTATTTGTACTTGCTGTATCACAGAGATGATTCTATCAATTTTTTCCCCCAAGAACTCTAAAATAAATCCATCTTAAAACATTTAGATAAAGAACATCTTTGAGGGAACGCACAAAAGCAGCAGTAGAGAAGAGTTGGGATATAAATAATTATGTTAGCCAGACTAGCAGGGTAGAAAAAAAAAACAAAAAAAACAAGTGAGGTGAGAGAATGAGATCATCTGAAACTCCTTATTGGCTGTGGCCATGTGGCACTGGTTCTCCCCCCCCCCCCTCTCACTCTCATTCTCTCTCTCTCTCATTCTCTCTCTCTCTCTCTCTCTCTCTCCCTCTCTCATTCTCTCTCTCTCTCTCTCTCTCTCTCTCTCTCATTCTCTCACTCTCACTTTCACGTCTCCTAGAAATGTTTGACTCACGATGAGCAGGAAGTGGAGTGACTGGTCCTAGCAATAATAAGTTACTGATTAGCTCCTGTGACGTGTTTGCAGAGTTGTGCTTCTGGGGGTGCTCCCTCAGCACCTGACAGTGTGTCCACCCAGGCTGCTCATCCTCACACACCCACCCACACACACACACCCACACCCACGCACCCACCCACACACACACACACACACACACACACACACACACACACACCCACACACACACACACACACACACACAGCCGTGACTGGGCCCTGACACTAAAACCTGCTACTCCACACTGTTGAC
>JAODXP020000030.1:29336708-29339208 GCA_027497455.2 Sardinella longiceps | reverse complement strand
GGGGGAGAAGGGGGGCGGGGGGGGGGGCCTCCTAGTGGAAGTGCTGGTCTATGGTTGGCTGCCTCCAGGCCTGTTTGTGTTGCTGAGACTCTGGGAGTGTTTGGCAAGGGTGGTGTCGTTGCTCGACTGCTGTTGTGGGAGCTTAAGCGTTAAGACATGATCCATGAGGCTTGATGGAGCAGCGGTGTGTATTGCACTAGCATCACGTCATGTCACTCATTCATTCACACACACTCACACACACACCTTCCCCAAGCTGAGCATCTTGCTGGTTCTAAAGAAATAGGCAGGGACATTTGCACACCTGGCTGTTGGGAGTCAAACACATGAAAGTGACAAGTACTTGCTGTGAAACAAAATAGGAAAAAGTGCCATTGTTTGCTCACAGCAGCGTTCTTCTGTGGATAGAACACGGCACACAGTAGTAACCCATAGTAACCCATTGTCACAGTACTTCTAACATTCTGAGAACCAGAAATCCCCACTGACCTGGTGAAGTCGTCCTCCCCCAGCATGTGGCGCGGCACGGGGGAGTATCTGGAGGGGGTGACCTGGGGCGGCGGGTACACGGGCTTGGGCTCCATGGCTCCCATGTAGGCCATGCTGGAGTTGTGGCTCACGTGGTTGTCCACCATGGGGGGGAAGGCTGGAGGGAGGGCGAGGCCAGTAGGGGGGAAACAGAGCATGATTACAAGGGCCCCAAAGCCCACACACACGCACACAAAGAAACACACACACACACTCACACACATACACACAAACGCACACGCTCACACACACAGATACATTTGCACACAAACATTCAGAGAGTGTTTGAGTGGTGAGACCATACAAGTGGGGGTGGTTGTGTGTGTGTGTGTGTGTGTGTGTGTGTGTGTGTGTGTGTGTGTGTGTGTGTGTGTGTGTGGCCAAGAGTGCGGAGGCTTGAGAGTCCACACAGAATAGAGAGAGTGGCTACTTCTGACAAGTGATGAGCTCAAATTCTACCTCTTATCCATTTTTTCATGCCTGTCAATATTTCACATCTATATGTAAGCTTCAACAACCTGACATTAAGTCTGATATAAAGTATATTTGCACAGTACTTCAATACACATTTGTATTGTATTCAATCAATAATTGAATGTGATAAAAAATGTTGAGGTGTTTGCTATTAGTTAAAGTTTCTCACATAGTTCAGTCATTATTAGTACATACAATAACATTTTCTCTCTCTCTCTCATAAATATGAAAATACTATGTAATGCATATAAAAATGAAGCATAAAATGGAGGTACCAACTGATTATAGTTCTAGGATGATGTCATTCATGAGTCATCACCGAACTTAATTAATACGTTTACTATTCTATTCCTTTGAAATGTCCACAGATTATCATTTCATTTCAATAATTTCAATGTTAAACAATATCAGAATTATTTCATCTTGCTCTAGTATTTTGTGGCACAAAAGATGCTGCATCCAAACGGCAAGATAACTGGTTGGACAATTCTTTCATTGTCCAACTTGTTCCACCAATACAGATAAGCGCAGGCAGATGTAATGTGAGAAATCTCACACTTGAGTTGTTTCGTGTGTGTGTGTGTGTGTGTGTGTGTGTGTGTGTGTGTGTGTGTGTGTGTGTGTGTGTGTGTGTGTGTGTGTGTGTGTGTGTGCTGGCACAGTAGGCAGCCTTGTTCCATGTGGGTGTGTGGGAGCAGGCATCATGAGCTCCCTGAATCAGCCTAGCAACACACACACACACACACACACACACACACTCCATTCCTCCTCTCACCCTTTCAAGCTTGTGAGTGAAACATGCCCTGAGCCCTCTCTCTGTGTGCTTACTGTACTGCACGAGCACTACACTAATGTTGCCTCAGATTTGCAGTGCACTACATGGCTATGCAGCATGCAATCAACAGACTCACGATGCTCTACTTGCACAGTACTAACTCCCACACATCAGAACTGTAATCGTTACCAAAAATATAAATAAATAAATGAAAAATCCACAACTTTCCCAAACTCCAGTTCTCTAGCTGTTCTCTCGCTATTATTCCAGTCCCCAGTGGACAGTAGGTGGTGTGTGTGTGTGTGTGTGTGTGTGTGTGTGTGTGTGCGTGCGTGCGTGTGTGAAGAGACACGTGTGCCAGCAGAGCGTGGGTGCAGTGTGTTTGTGCGTGAGCGTATGATGTGTGTGTGTGTGCCTGTATGTGTGATGTGTGATGTGTGTGTGTGTGTGTGTGTTCCTGTATGTGTGTGTGTGTGTGTGTGTGTGTGTGTGTGTGTGTGTGTGTGTGTGTGTGTGTGGGTGGCCCATTAGGGCAAGAGTCTGGCAGAAGGAGGTACGTACTGCTGGAGTAGTCGGGTGGAGCGTACATGTCGTTGAGGTGCACTGGGCCGGGTTTGGCCACCTTCAGGTAGACCATGTCAGAGGTGTTCTTCAGCGCCGCCACCGCCTCCTCGTGACGCACGTCCTGCAGCACTATGTTGTTGACCTGTGCACACACACACA
>JAODXP020000030.1:29326708-29331708 GCA_027497455.2 Sardinella longiceps | reverse complement strand
CGTCGGCACAGTCAGACCCCAAACAAGACAGCTGAGAAAAAGATTTCACTTTATTATTTTCTATAATTAATGAGCAACGGTCTCAGCAAATTAGGACAGAGGGAGTCGGAAGCAGCCAAGCAAAGGGCTGTGGCAAGGAGAGAGGGAGAGAGAGGAAAGGAGAGAAAAGAGAGAGAGAGAGAGAGAGAGAGAGAGAGAGAGAGAGAGAAGAAGAAGAAGAAGATGATGAAGAAGAAGAAGAAAAAGGAAGGATGGGAAGAGGGAGAGAAGAAGACAAAGTGAAAGAAAGTGAAATGGACTGTAAAAAAAGTAGAAAGAGAACTCAAGACAAACAGAGAGAGAGAGAGAGAGAGAGAGAGAGAGAGAGAGAGAGAGAGAGAGAGAGAGAGAGAAATAGCATGCCACTGAAGGAGGAAGAGGAGGAGAAAAAAAGAAGAGAAAATATAAGACAAGAGAGAGAGAGAGAGAGAGAGAGAGAGAGCAATAGCATGCCAGTGAAGGAGGGAGAGGAGAAGAAAAGATAAGACAAGAGAGAGAGAGAGAAAAGATTGCGAGCGCTCTCTCCCACCACCACCAACTGTAACACACCCACAGACCTTTTAAAGTGTGATTTTACATCATCTCCTTAAGCGCTGCTGCCAATGAGAAATGCCACCTCCAAAGACGCCACCGCCACCGTCAGCGTCAGCGCCGCGCAGCAGCCCTGCAATTACAGTGAGAGCCCAGGCGACGGTGGCGTCTGCGCCACACTCAGCACAGGGCCTTCATTATGCCACTGACCCTCTGATGGGCAACAGCCGCCGACGCCGCCGAGCCGCGCTGCACTGCGCCGCCATACAGTACTGCTGCTGCTGCCAGTCAGCCAGCCAGCCAGAGCTGATTACAAGCATATGACTAGGCAGCACAGACACACAGAGAGAGAGACAGAGAGAGAGAGAGAGAGAGAGAGAGAGAGAGGGGGGGGGGACCAGAGAGAGAGAGAAAGAGAGGGAGAGAGAGAGAGAGAGAGAGAGAGAGAGAGAGAGAGAGAGAGAGAGAGAGAGAGAGAGAGAGAGAGAGAGAGAGAGAGAGAGACAGAGAGAGAGAGAGAGAGAGAGAGAGAGAGAGAGGGAAACTCATTTGCCTGAACTAGGTGGCGGTTCCTCTGGAGGCCCGATGCACAGTAATGTGGTCTACTTTTGCTCAGCGCACAGTCATATGTGTGTGTGTGTGTGTGTGTGTGTGTGTGTGTGTGGTCTGTGTGTGGCATCGGCGGATTCTAGACACAGGCAGCAGCACGTCTGGGGCACACACACACACACACACACACACACAGGGCTGCTTTTGCTCCAGGATTGGGCAGACACTATATACTGTGAAGTCCTGTACAGTAGGTCTTAGTAAGAGAGACAGAGAGAGAGGACAGTCTACTGCCATCTAGTGGATAAAGAGGTGTTTGCCCAGCATCAAAAGAAAACTAATTCCAAGGAAGAACAGATGAGGTGAATGCATATTGCCAAGCCGACAGCTTGCTGGATCTTCAGTAATGAACCAGTAAAAGCAAACTCACCCTTTCCAGAATGATCTCTTCATACTTGTACATGCCATCACTTCCATTCACCTGTCAGAGAGAGAGAGAGAGAGAGAGAGAGAGAGAGAGAGAGAGAGAGAGAGAGAGATGAGATGTTGGCATAGTCCATTTCAGTGGGTAAACAAACACGCACAAATATGCATTATCTTATAAAATAGCATAGCATTGCTGGTTAGCATCAGTAATCCACCAACCAACAGATCAACAATGCAAATTGGATCTATGTTACTTAATAGAGTAAACGATCGAAGATTAAAAACAGAAGTAAGCAGATTACAGTTGATGTATACGCAGAGAAGATTTCCTCACTCTGGGGCGGAATGCAGCATATGGCCTATGCATGTGGATGTAGGATCAGTGAAGCTCTATTGCAGAGGAATGCATATGAGGCTGAGTAGTGCATATGCGCTTGTCCTCAGACTAGACTACTAGACTCTATTCAAGCCTACGGCTGCTGGGAGGACACAGGCGTTTGACAATGAGGAGGCTATGAAACCATGAGACATGGAGAAAGACAGAGAGAGGAGGGAGGGAGAGAGAGAGAGAGAGAGAGAGAGAGAGAGAGAGAGAGAGAGAGGGAGAGAGAGAGAGAGAGAAACACATAACAGATACTTACATAAGGGCCTGCATCCAGCGAGTCTGCGTTGACAATGATGGGGGGAGGGTTGGCCTGCAAGATGCGGAGAAAAGATACCCATTACCTCTACTGCCAGCCTCACAGGCAGACACACACACACACACACACACACAAACACACACACACACAAAGTTACCATATTATGTACACACACACACACACACACACACACACACACACACACACACACACACACACACACACACATACACACAGGGTAAAGAACACATAGCTAAACAAAATGATGCTAGTGGTGCAGACAGTCTGTGTAAGCAGAGGCGGATAGAGTGCTATTGAGGGCTACACAGAGAGAGAGAGAGAGAGAGAGAGAGAGAGAGAGAGAGAGAGAGAGAGAGAGAGAGAGAGAGAAGAGGCCTGAGATGATCTTAGGGGTGCATGTGGGGGTGGGTTGGGTGAGTTCAGAGAACCCCCCCCCCCCAGACCTGCTGACCCAGAGCTGCATTAAACTCCGCCCCCCTCCTCTTGCCCTCAGAGCTCTGTGACTGAGCTCTAGAACCACATCTCACTACACATACTGTACATGTGATGACGTCATGGATGAAAACATACAAACAAACGTCCCAACCCTTATTAGTGGAACACGGAGAAACCACTTATTTGGGAAAAGCAAGATCGGTAGGATAGCTTCCTTTCCATTCCCATTCTATCCTCCCTTTCAAAATTCCAAACAACCAGAGAGAGAATTCCACTTCCACTTCTAGCTCACTTATCCTACTGATAGCATTTAAAACAAACCTCCATCAGCACAAAATCACTGGGTAGAGAGAGAGAGAATCACCAGTGAAACCAACACTGGTAAAGCAGATAGATAGACTCCTCACCTCCATCCCCCTCGGCCCCAGAGGAGCGGGCCCCAGTGCTGGCCTCTCCCATGCAGGCCTGGCTGAGCTATTGATCCCAGAGAAGCTGCTGCTGACTGGGCAGGAGCTCCAGCACCACATGGGGCCTGTTACCAGAGCTGCCTAACTAAACCCACCTCCCTCTTCCCACCTCCAGTCCTCACCATCCTCCACCCACCCTCCCACCCGCCCTCCCTCGGCCCAGCCATCGCCCCCCCTCTCAGGCAGCCACACTCGCTGGAGCACTGGGCCCGCTCTCTCTGATATTGATCTGCCATTGATCCGCCATTTCCTCAGACCTCCCAATAGCCACCCAAACACCAGTCACTTTCCCTCTCTCACGAACACTTGAATTAAAAACATATACACTCTCTCTTTCTTTCTCTCTCTCTCTCTCTCTCTCTCTCTCTCTCTCTCACACACACACACACACACACACACACACACACACACACACACACACACATCATACACATACACACACACACACACACACACACAAACACACTCATACACATACACACACACACACTACAGCCATACCAACTACATATACAGCCTGGCTGTCTTTCCCAATGGACTAGATACACACACACACACACACACACACACACACACACACACACACACACACACACACACACACACACACACACACACAGTGTTTATTTGTCACTGTCAATCCTCCTTTCTTTCCCATCTTTCTGTGGTGGTCATGAACAGAGAGAAAACCAATCCAAAAGCCGTCTAGATGATCTGCCCACATGAGCTGCCTGGGTGTCACTGTGGAGAGGAGGCGGGGGAGGAGAGGAGAGAGGGAGAGGAAAGGAGGAAGAGAGGATGGGAGAGGAAGAGAGGGAGAAAGTGGGGATAGAAGGAGAGAGGGAGAGGAGGTGAGTAGACGTGATGAGGGGAAAGTGGGGGGAAATGAGAGAAGAGAGAAGGAGAGAGGGAGAGTAAGAAAGGGGAGAGGGAGTAAGGAGAGAGGGAGAGGAGGTGAGTAGACATGATGAGGGGAAAGTGGGGGGAAATGAGAGAAGAGAGAAGGGGAGAGGGAGTAGGGAGAGAGGGAGAGGAGGGGACAGTGGGGTGGAGTGGGGGAGGTGCTAGGGAAAATGCAGAGAGATCATCCCAGGTCCTACAGGTAGGTAGTGCAGAATAGGGTTGGGGTATGTGTGTGTGTGTGTGTGTGTGTGTGTGTGTGTGTGTGTGTGTGTGTGTGTGTGTGTGTGTGTGTGTGTGTGTGCATGAGGGGGTGGGGGGTTGGTGTTTGTTGGCCGTCTACTAAAAGCTTTTCCTTGCACAGCCACCTCCCTTTCTCCATTTTCACCTGACACCCCTTACCTGCTTCCCCACTCCAACACACACACACACACACACACACACACACACACACACACACACACACACACACACACACACACACACACACAGCCACCTCCCTTCCTCCATTTTCACCTGACACCCCTTACCTGCCCCCCCCCCTCAGCACTGCTGATGCCACTGACAGGTACAGGAAGCACTCAGGTGGAAGAAACACACACACAACACACACACACACACACACACACACACACACACACACACACACAGGCGTAGTAATGCAAAAACCAGATGAAGCCAAGGCCCCTCGCCTCAGCAGCACAGAGAGTGCATGACTATATGCATGAGACAAGGGCAGGTAAAGAACACTGGACTGCACACACACACACACACACACACACACACACACACACACACACACATACACACACACACAGTCTTTAGTATTCTTTGCCTTTAACTGCGCCAACACTAGCTTTAAGGTACTCACTTAAGGTACTCACTCTAGATATAGTGAGTAGCACTAGCTTTAAGGCACTCACTATAACTAGGGTTAGGGTGAGGGTTAAGGGGGTTAGGTTTAGAGTTAGGGTTCAGGTAGTGGCTTTCA
>JAODXP020000030.1:29291708-29314208 GCA_027497455.2 Sardinella longiceps | reverse complement strand
TGTGGCTCCCCGGGGCTCAGCTACGCTCACGTGGACGCTACACAACATCTGTTAGCCGCCCACCTCTTTCCAGGCACTGACAAGATGCAGTGAGAACGAGCAGTGGAGTGGAGGTGTGTAGGGGGGCTACAAGAGAGAGAGCAGGATGCTGGGGTTCAGGTGCCTCTTGGGCTAGTTACACTGGACAGGTAGGCTATACAGAAGGACTTAGCTTAGCTCGCTAACAACACAGCAGATACCTAAATAGAGTGCTAAGGGCTAATGGCTAAGGAATAGATTGATAAATTAATCTTGCACCATTTAACGTCCAGTTTGAAACAGATTGCAAATTCAAGTATATACCAATGTAACAATGTACTGGAGGTGAACACTAAAGAGAGTAAATAGAGGCTTCTATAAAGAGAACATAAAAAACTGTAATATTTAGCTTAGCTGTGCAACCAGCTAAATTATGCCAGTTTAATCAAAGTGAAAGTAGGAAAATCTGTACAGGAATCGGTATGTGAAAGCAAAGAAAAAGGCATTTACACATGCATGTAATCACTCAAAAATGGTAATGCGTAAAGTGACTTATACAAGGTTAATTCAGGGTCTGAAGAGTAGCTGAATACATTACTGTCATCTTGTACTGTACTGTCCTGTCAATCATCAACATCAGTACCTACAGTACATCAAACATGGGAAGTCTTTATATAAAATGCATCTCTCTCTCTCTCTCTCTCTCTCTCTCTTTCTTTGACATCTTCCTCATTTCCATGATAAAAACCCAAAACAAAATGGCAGCCGTGCATCTCCTTGCAGCAGTGCATTAGTGCTGTAGTTATGTTGATGGCAGGCAATGGCAGGCAATGGCAGGCAGAGCAGCGGAGGTTATTGCTGTATAAGTGTGGTAGCGTACAGTAGTGTGGGCTGGGCGACTAGAGTACTGCCAAGTCAAGCACTGGGCCGACTGCCTGCCTGCTGCTGCTGCTGACCCTGAATCAGCCAGCAACTTTGCTGAAGCAGAAGCAGAAGCAGGCCCCAGTAATCCACAGTGTAAGCCTCATGGGGTTCCACACACACACACACACACACACACACACACACACACACGCACACACGCACACACACACACACACACACACACACACACACACACACACACACACACACACACACACACACACACACACACACACACACACACACACACACACACACACACACACACGCACACACACACACACACACACACACACACACACACACACACACACACACACTCCACAGCTCAGCCAGTACCACCCGCACCACCCACAGCCCCCAGTCGCCATGCCACATGCCATGATGAGTGAGAGATAAAGAGAGAGAGAGAGAGAGAGAAATGGAGAGGGTGATGAGGGATAGGGGAGGAGAGAAGAGGAGAGAGAAAGCGAGGCTCTTGAGAGATGTGAAGTGAGATCTATGCTCTACGTTCTCTCTCTCTCTCTCTCTCTCTCTCTTATCTTATCTCAGGAGACCATGGCATGGTGCACGTTGGCACGCATGCAAAGCAGGAAGCAGCAGCAGGCGGAGCGGAGCGCAGGCGGCGGGACGCAGACGCAGGGTGGAGTCGGGGCGGCGGCACGAGTGCTGCTGTGAATATGAATCCCATCCCAGCTCTGGATCATGCAGCGCTCCTGGGGCACTGGGGACATGATGGGAGTGAGTGACGGCAGGAGAAGAGATGAGCTCATTCACATATCCTATCTGTGTGTGTGCGCATATGTGTGTGTGTGTATGTGTGTACATGTCTGAGTGTGTGTGTGTGTGTGTGTGTGTGTGTGTGTGTGTGTGTGTGTGTGTGTGTGTGTGTGTGTGTGTATGCGTGTGTATGTGAGTGCATGTGTGTGTGTGTGTGTGTGTGTGTGTGTGTGTGTGTGTGTGTGTGTGTGTGTGTGTGTACATGTGTGTGTGTGTGTGTGTGTGTGTGTGTAGGCCCACACATGGCACATTAAATTAAATACATATGTAAAACCGCTAAAGGCTCGGAATAGATTGATAAATTAATCTTGCACCATTTAACGTCCAGTTTGAAACAGATTGCAAATTCAAGCCAAGCATGTACCAATGTAACAATGTACTGGAGGTGAACAACACTAAAGATGGCTGTCTGTGATTCTCAGTCCTTCTCCACCCCTCCCTCTCTCTCTACATCCCCCTCTCTTGTCCTCCTCTGGCCGGCCTCTTGTGCATTCATCTCTGTGGCACTGACAGTTTAACAGCCGTGATCTCAGAGGCTGCACAGTCTCCAGCAGCTCCTAATGACTGATAATGAAGCCATGGGGCTTGTTGAGATCATCCGGTCTCCCGGCTCCATTCAGTCATCCATTCATCCCTGCCATGTTTACATAGAGTGGGCCTCACCCCCCTCACCCCTCCCCACTCGCCAAAAGCCCAGTCATTGGTATTTTTCGCCCTCAAAAGTGCCTTCGAGGCAGCGCTGCCTTCAAGCCACTACCCCCCTAAGTTCGGGGTAAGGCTTAAGCCGGCCGCACACCGGTTCCGACAGCATTGCGGAACACTTTAGAATCCGACAATTTCGCCTAGCACCTAGCTTAGTAGCCTTTGAAATTATTGGATCTCAATGGATCAATGGATTGGATCTCAATGGGCAGCTCCGACAAAATAGACTTGAATCGTAATTCACAATCGACGGCGTAAGGGTTCGCCATTGGTATTTTTCACCCTCAAAAGTGCCTTCGAGCCAGAGCTGCCTTCAAGCCACTACCCCCCTAAACTCGGGGTTAGGGTGAGGGTTGAGAGGGTTAGTTTTAGGGTTAAAGGGGGTGTGTGTAGGATTGTGCCCAAAATTGGTACTACAATCATGTTCAAAATATTTTGCTGCTTTCATCCGTCTCCATCTTCCAAAAGCATCTCCTATACATAATCCTTGTTTTATTTCTGACCTTGTCATGATATTTTTCGGAAGCATGATGAGGCTTTGACAATGACAATAACACAAATACCACTTGAAATGACAACATAAACATTACTTGTGGGCTGCAACTTGGCTTTTCAAATGCAAATATTATGGCTGGACAACTGTCAGCGATATCAGCCCAAAATTCAAAATGTTCAAAATGCATATGATTCCTTCATGTCTGGTGACATATCAGGGCTGTTTAATGATTATTTGCAATACATTTCTTACACACAGCTCCTTTAAGGTAGTGCCTTTAATGCTGTGCTGCCTGCAAAATACATCACTGAGAGACGCCCGTCGAAGTCCTAGCACCTATGGGCCTCATTCAGCCCTACGCACTAACAGCCATTCTCTCCCAACAGAGAATGAGAATAAGGAACATTCCATGGCCAACTACCAGATATCCCAGGATGCAACTGACAACCCCCCCACACCCAAACACACACACACACACACACACACACACACACACACACACACACACACACACACACGTTGTGCAACAAAACAAACAAGCTCTGGTCTAGTAGCTTCAGTCACGCCTGGGATATTCAAGCAAATGTACAAAAAGCCACACCTGTAAACATTTTTTTTTCTCCTCTGTAAACTGTATCTCAGATTCCATAATGTATTATTCATGTATCTTCACAACATTCAAAGGGGCTCGTTTGTAAGAGAGAGCTAGAGGACACACACACACAAACACACACACACACACACACTCACGCACACACACACACACACACACACACACACACACACACACACACACACACACACACATACACACTCGTCTATAAGAGAGAGCTAGAGGACACACACTGCTTGTGCAGGAAACACAAGGCTGCTGGATAGAGAGAGAGAGAGAGAGAGAGAGAGAGATGTATTATGGAAATGGGGTCCTACCAGCGCACCTCGGACAAATCAAGCAAGCACCACAAAGAGCCAATACACACACACACACACACACACACACACACACACACACACACACACACACACACACACACACACACACACACCCTTAACGGTTTAATCTCCACTCACAGCAAAACAAAGCCAGGTGTGCCAGTCTGATCACAATTTGACTCGTATTTATTTATCCACACACCAGTGTCAAGCTTTACATGTGCAGCAGGTCAATGAATTGTGACAACAGCTGAATTACTTTGTTTAATGGGTTTTCTTCCATTTGAAATCTGAAGATGAATTGCAAAATAATATCTGTAGGGCTGATTATCTGTGCTGTGGCTGAATCTGAATTCCCAGGCAAGCACAGTACTCAGTTCTGCAGTACAGTACCCAACCCAGTGGGGGGAGAAAAAAAGAAGAACAGAGTGAGTGTGGAGCAAAGGGAAGATGGTGAGGAGGAGGGAGACAAAAAAAGACAGACAGAAAAAGAAGAGAGAAAAAGAGAGAGAGAGAGAGAGAAAAAAAGTCACGAGAAAAAGTGTAAGCAGCCAGACCAAATGGCTGAGGGGCTGCCTGGATAATGCATTAGAGAGAGAGAAAGAGAGAGAGAGAGAGAGAGAGAGAGAGAGTGTGATAGAGAAAGAGAGAGAGAGAGAGAGAGAGAGAGAGAGAGAGAGAGAGAGAGAGAGAGAGAGAGAGAGAGAGAGAGAGAGAGAGAGAGAGAGAGAGAGAGAGAGAGAGAGAGAGAGAGAGAGAGAGAGAGAGAGAGAGAGAGAGAGAGAGAGAGAGAGAGAAAGAGAGAGAGAGAGAGAGAGAGAGAGAGAGAGAGAGAAAGAGAGAGAGAGAGAGAGAGAGAGAGAGAGAGAGAGAGAGAGAGAGAGAGAGAGAGATGGCACTCACTGACTCCACATGGTGAAAACCTACATCACTGCCAGTGTTCTTCCCACAGAGCAACAAGCACTCTTACTGGGGAAGGCCCAATTAAGGACTACTAGTAACTACTAGTAACTATCCGTCAGTTTCACTAGTCCACATTCTGTGGCCTGTGTAAAGGCCAATTCAGACCAAAGATCCACAGCGACACAAGACCATTTTAGAGATGAGTTGCTGAGGTGTGAATCAAACGTTGTTGTCGTTGTCGTTGCAAGAAATTTCAAGCCATTGCTAAAGATTCAACATGTCAAATGGCAGTTTCTGAGTTTTAGAATGTTGCTGGTTTTTAGAAAGTTGCAGCTAGTCTTCAAATTGCTGACAGTTCCACCCCAGTGGCTTCAGAAAAAGGCCCAATCATAGGCTCTTCTTTACAGAATACTCCAGAATCTGAACACTGTAGCAAGCGCACATCTACAGTGTGGCGTGTGTGCACAACAGAGGGCAAGCGGCATGGTTGGAGAACAGACAAATGTTTGGAACGAGGAGGAAGAGGACGAAGAAAAAGGTGGGAGGAGTCTGGAGGTGGTAAGGACGCACCGCTCCGCACATCTACGCAGGTCGTGCAGCACACAACAGTCCCACATTAGCTGGGCGTGCATCAAGCGTGCAGTATTTCAAAACAAGACCAAGAACAAGTCCTGGGTGGATGAGAAAGTGCAATGGTGGCCATGCACACCAAGACCAAAAACGAGGAGGCACACTCAAAGGCGCATGTTTAACACAACTTGCTTTAAAGATCTGAGGACAATAGCTAGACAACAAACGTAGCCAATTGGAAACACTTGTTATCTGTCTTTGAGTGTACCTACTCTTTTTGTTCTTAGGATAATTGCATTTTTTTATGCACCAGATGAAATATTCTGACATACTGAAGGTGTAGACACCGACTTGATATTTGACCACGCAGACCAGACATGGTTGTATGGGGAAGCTTGAGAATACCTTCAGCAGTGGGAGAGGCAGCTGTGTTCACTTGAACTACGGGGCTGTTTTAAACTATATTGTTCCAGAGGGTGGAGGACAGACAGACAGAGAGAGAGAGTAGTGGGGGTGAGTGACTGGTGACTGGGGATATGAGGGAGAGGCATGAGAGAGAGAGGGGACAGGACACAGAGGGATGAGACTGTAAAGCATTTATCTCTCTCTGTCTCACTAGGCGAGTTTACAATGGACACTTCTAATCTGATTAGAAAGATTCCATGTGCATTCTATAGAACAGTATCCAAGGAGATGCATTCATAAATGCCATCTGAAATGGAATATTGGGTTAAATAATTAGATTAGAAGTGTCCATGTAAACAGGGCTACTATCTCTCTACTGGGGGGGCCGGGGGTATGGGACAGACTGCTGTGTGCCACGTGGAAGCTGGATGCATCCACAGCTGAATCAGGAGAGCATACCCCCAATCCACCCACCCACCCATCCACCTCATCCAAACAGCAGTCACGCTCTTTCTAGGCCAGTCACTACTGGGATCAGCAAAAAAAAAAAAAAAAAAAAAAAAACATGGACAGACTAGGAGGGGAGAAAAAGCATGGAACAACAACACAAACAAAGTGAGCAAGCAAGAAAACAACACCCTCTACCTACAAGCCCCTCCACCCCCACCCCACCCCATCCCAAACCCCATCCTCACCTCCATCCCCATCCCCAGCCCTCAGTGGCCCGGGCAGGGTGCAGGAGTGCTTGAGCTCTGTTCTGGCTCACACAGAATAGAACACACAGAACACACAGAATAGAAGGGCAGCCAGTGACATCCAGACAAAAGGAGTGGGAGTTAGAGTAACCGTGTGTGTGTGTGGTCCCACCCACTCTACGCCCATGTACAGCAGACACACACAAGCACACACACACACAAACACACAAACACACACACACACAAACCCCAACACTCTGAATCAGTCAGAAGGCTGCCCATGCACTCCATGCACAGAAAAGCACCACTACCTTTTGAAGTTGTCAAGTCAAGCTCATTCCCACTAATGAAGTTTGCATTTAGTCATGTATTCATTTCCATAAGAAACCCTCAGCTACCTCCAGCTCCCATTAGCTCCATAAATACCAAGCCATGGGAAATAAAAAGTACTGTAGATGAATGCTCCCCCATCATCCATGATAGAGCCCCTGTGTATTGTTTTTTTTTTTTTTTTTTTTGGGGGGGGGGGGGCTTTTTGCCTTTAATCATATAGGACAATATAGAGGTGGACAGGAAGCAAGTGGGAGAGAGAGATGGGGTAGGATCGGGGAAATGACCTCAGGTCGGACTCGAACCCGGGTCCCCGGAGTAATGCTATGCTATGACGCTCTAGCCCACAGAGCCACGGCGCCCCAGAGCCCCTCTGTACTGTAACATGATCCACTGGCTGACCGGCCCCTAGAGCCGCTGGAGTCCACAGATGCAGCGTATCTGGACATGGATCAAGAGGAGAGAGGAGGAACAAAGAGGAGAGCATTCGCGTTATTCACCTGGCGGCCATTTTGACGTAATTTAACGTAATTTGATGCTTGAGGTGTACGGAAGTTAAACGAAGTGCCTGCTCTTTAGGGAAACGGTGGAAAGTCTGCCCACGGTATGATTTTTTCCTCTTTGAGGATGTGCATTTCAGCACACAACAGTGAGGCGCCATGACAGCTGGCTGTGTAGCAACGGTGTAGCCGAGTGTACCCCTGAAGTGTACCCCTCAACGTCTTTAGAACGTTCCAGGTGAATAAGGCGAATTACGCCTCAGCTTCCAGGAGCCTTCCGTGGGAGGTGAGACTGTTCCAGCGCTGCCTCACATCGAGACAAGACAAACCTCACCGCCACCGCGGATCAAACCACAAAGCCTTTATTCTCTATCCTTCTCTGCCTCCATCTCTCTCTATCTCTCTTTCTCTGTCTCTCTCTCTCTTTCTCTGTCTCTCTCTCTCTCTCTCTGTCTCTCTCTCTCTCTCTCTCTCTCTCTCTCTCTCTCTATCCTTCTCTGCCTCCATCTCTCTCTCTCTCTCTCTTTCTCTGTCTCTCTCTATCTCTCTCTGCCTCTCTCTCTCTCTCTCTCTCTCTCTCTCTCTCTCTCTCTCTCTCTTTTTCTCACTCTGTGAGCATCAAGCTGACCACGGTGGCCGTACGTACCTGACAGGGCCGTGTGCCTGCCCCTTTTTCCCTCTCAGGAACAGAGCCCCTGCCCCCTTTAGAAAGCGTATAAAAGCCAACTTGTGTAAAAGTGCGTATAAATATTGCAGCGCGCTCCGTCCGTCCCCTCTGGTTCATAGTGCATTTGCAGTGATTCACTCGCTCGGCTCTCTCTCTCTCTGCCCACAGATTTTTACAGGCCCGGTACATTTTGTTTTAGGCGAGGCAAGTTTTGTGGGAGGCAGAGAGTGAGATGCTATGCTTGTGTGTGTGTGTGTGTGTGTGTGTGTGTGTGTGTGTGTGAGTGATAAAGAGCGAGAGAGGTAGAGGTAGATATTGAGCAAGTAGACAGAGAGAAAAGCTGCCGGGAGAGAGACAGAGAGAGAGAGAGAGAGAGAGAGAGAGAGAGAGAGAGAGAGAGAGAGAGAGAGAGAGAGGGAGGGAGAGAGGGAGGGATAAGGGATGATGCCTAAGCATGTGTGTGGGAGCAGAGACAGCAGAGGAGACGGTGTTTGTGATGCTTGACACTTCAGGTAAGAAAAGCATAAATGTGCAGCCGTGAAGAAAGGATAAAGCCGGCCGCACACCGGTTCCGACAGCATTGCGGAGCACTTTCGAATCCGACAATTTTGCCTAGCACCTAGCACAGTAGCCGGTGAAATTAACATTGGATGTCAATGGACGGCTCCGACAAAATAGACTTCAATCGTAATTCACAACCGACGGCGGAAGACTTCGCCGCTGGTGTGCGGGGTTGCATTGAAAACAATGGAATAGAATGTTGGAAGCAGAGGGCTCCGCACTGTGTCGGAAGCGGTGTGCGGAGCCCTTAAGAAGTGCCACACCAACTCAGACTCTTCAGGCTGAAATCAGTAGACCAAACATAGTGAGCATCAGGACTAGGACTTGATCAGCTTAATCTTATCTCCAGAATGTGATCAAGCATTAAAACTCAGCATTCTGAAAAAAGAAACCAATATGGTTCTACTTTGTATTTGCTAATGACACATGGCTTGAATTTAATACATTATGATTATCAAAAAGGTCCCATTTTGTCATTTTCAGTTGTCCAAAGTCAGTAATAGAGAAAGTGTAGACTAAGTTAGTAAAGATGTAAATAATTGGTACGATAATAAAGATGAGCTATCTTTTGTCACCATAAACCTCCTAATTCTGTACTAGAGTTTAATCAATCCTTAACTTTCAGATTGTAATTTAATTTTAATTGTCTTCAATTATTGTTCTCATATGTATGTGTTTGTATGTTTACTTATTATCTGTACTACTGTATTATGTGTATTATTTTTTTTATCTCTTTCCACCACATTATCACTCTCATCAAATTCAACTGTACTTCTTTCAATATGTTAACTTTAGTGCTGTCAAACAATTCAAAGCAATAATCTGATTTATCACAAAATTTTGCCACTATGAGTCATAATTAATCCACATCTTCCTGTGGAAATGTGAACGCTAGGGTAGGTTGCAGTTTTATTTTGCTCTGGTAAGACCCTGGAGCTTATTAGCTGGCTTTGTTCTTCTCAAATGGGGCAATTCACAGACACAGTATCCCCTACTCCTACTTTTTGCACAAGATCCACAATAGGCTAAGCTTACCTTTAATCTGAGTTACATTTTTTGACTAATCACGTAAGTCAAAGTATTAATTTTAACAGCACTATTTAATTTAAATGTATGTAAATACATTTGGAAAGTACACACGTCCATACACACCAGTGAATAATATCTCCACATATTTTGCCTCATGTACCACCATAGAAGCATATTGTCTGAAATACATGGCTGTGAGCATAGACAGCTCACTATAAGGTTAAAGGAATATTCCACCGTTCTATGAAAATTGGTTATTCACCCTCTTACCTAAAGTTACATATGTGGGTAAAAGCATGTCATTCTCAGTGCTTTTGTTTTTCTAGTCTGGCAACCCCAATTTTAGCTTTAGCTTAGCATAGGTGCTGGAATGTAATGTTGCTATCTGGCCACTTTACATTCCAGCGCCTACGCTAAGCTAAAGCTAAGAAAAAGTCAGATTTGAGGTTGCCAGACTAGTAAAAAGGATGCACCAAGACGAAAATGCTTTTACCCACATATGTAACTCAAGGTAAGGGGGTGAATGATCCATTTTCATAAAAAGGTGGAATATTCCTTTAACAACTATTCTACTTTTGCATAATGCACTGCTAACATTTGTAATAATAAAATAAAATAATAAAATAAAACCGCATAACTGCACATTCAGGAACAGAACAGGGGTCACCTGACTCTCCATTGGTGATTCCAACGTACCTATTTCTAGTGCGACCATTTATCTATAGTTTATCTCAGTATCTCATTAGCCAGCTGAATTATTAGCACAAACATAAACAACTACTGTATAATGATGACCCATCATGTAAGGTCACCATGATATGCATGTGATGAGACAAGAGGAAAACAGACAGATGAGAAAATAAAATACTGTATACATGCTGACTGTACGGCACCACTTGAGAAAATACAGTAAGATCCTGTATTTGAGATGAGCAGAAGGAAAATGCCTGCACCTGCATTGTCAGTCTGAAGAGGCTGAAAATGGGGGCTAATATGATTCAATTTCCCCACAGGACTAAAAAGGCTGAGACAGAGATGGCTTTTATTTTGATGGCTATTACATGTAAAACAGCGCCAACAAATTAACAGCGACCCGATATGCTAACCAGGGTGGCATTACCAACATTAATGACACAGATGTTCACAAAAAAAAACTTCCCTGTGTCAAATTGCTTCGCTCTTTATTCTTGACTAAGACAACACTGTGTGACTGTGTGCACACAGCTCCAATTAAACGCAGTCTCCAATTCTGAGACGGCTGCTCCGACACCTTCATCCTTGCCCCCCACCCCCCCCCCCCCCCCCCCATATTTATTTGCAGCTATCCAGGCTGCTGGGCCCTCTATTGTCAGGAGAGATACGAAGTGCAGATGAGGGGGCGAGGGTTGAGGGGCGAGGCAGCTCTTCTCCTGAGAGACACACCCTCACCCGTCTCAAATCAGCCCCCATCTACAGTCAGAGGCCCAGTAGACAGGAGCCATGTCTGTCTGCCACCCCCTGCTCCATTCGTTCACTAGGCGAGTTTACATGGACACTTCTAATCTGATTAGAAAGATTCCATGTGCATTCTATAGAACAGTATCCAAGGAGATGCATTCATAAATGCAATCTAAAATGGAATATTGGGTTAAATAATCAGATTAGAAGTGTCCATGTAAACCGGGCTACTCGCTCACTACACCAGCTCGCACCCCACCCTTTCCCCTCCATCTCGTCCCCTCCCCCACACACACACGCTCCACCACCACCACCAGCAGCAGCAGCAGCCAGCCTCATCCTCCATCCCCAGTCAATTCCCACAAATGTCTGACATCACTACTGGGAAATCAGACCCCAGCCCCCCCAACAGCCCCCTCAGGCTCAGGCTCAGTCTCCCCTCTTCTCTCTTCTCTCTGCTCTCGTCTCTCTGCTGGATGAATATGTCACTGTCAGGGGCAGTGCCTCAGCCAGCAAACAACCAAACCCATTGTGATTCCACTCATCCCCAACAGCTGCGCACAGCAAACACACCTGAGGACGCGCTCACACACACACATAAACACACACACACACACACACACACACACACACACACACACTGAATCATCACACTAGAATTGGGGACAACATTTGGAATCAAAGGGAGGACTGTTGCCTGGTATACAGTGTTGCTGCCTGCCATGCTGTTGAAGACAAACACAGTCATTTTATTCTACTCTCAATGGAGTCTCAATTAATAAACACAACTCGACTTTGGGAGCATCGTGCATCTGAAGTACAGAGAGACAGAGAGAGAGAGAGAGAAAGAGAGAGAGAGAGAGATAGAGAGAGAGAAAGAGAGAGAAAACAAGGGAGATATACAGAACAAGGGAAAACAGAATTTGTTGTCTTTTGCCAGTGCCACCTTCTCTCCCCAGCCCAGTACAGCACGTTGGCCGTGTGCTAAGAGACATTTGTGATCAAACGTTTGGCTGTTGGCTGTCAGAGAGTGGATGTGTTCATCACTGCAGGGGCCTGAGCTGAAGGTTGGGAAAAGCCCCTCTGAAAACACAACACACAACACACACCTCAGACACAACACACACCTCAAACACAACACACACCACAGAGGCCCCATTGGGCTCCTGTGTAGAGTGGACACACACACACACATATTACTACTGTATGATATCAACAAATGCCCTCTTCTTCATGACAATACATTTGGATTGATGGCGGCTGCTTTAAGTGTGGATATTTGTGTGTGTGTGTGTGTGTGTGTGTGTGTGTGTGTGTGTGTGTGTGTGTGTATGTGTGTTTGCGTGCGTGTGTTGCTTGCCTTATAGTATTATTAATCATACACACATACACACACACACACACACACTCCACAACAACACTGCGCATAAACAATGTCGTTTGGCACCCAGTAAACAGCACACCCAAATCCAAATCTAATCAACTGTTAAATACTAATTAAACCTCTGGCCATACTACTGTAGATTAATTCAACATTGGCTTTAGTCCAAACGCTTCCACCAGTGATACACTCCCGAGCTGGAGGTGACGTGTGTGTGACCTTACCTCAGAACAGCACAAACACACACACACACACACACACACACACACACACACACACACACACACACACACACACACACACTAACAACAGCACACACACACACACCAACAACAGCACAAACACACACACACCAACAACAAAACAACCAACAACAACAACAAAAAATGCTAATTCTTATCGGGATGGGTAATCAGCAATCTGAATTAAAACAATGGTGGCCTATTTTAGGGGGACATGTTAAATACGATCTGAGCGATAAATAACCTAAAAGCTAATTAATATTTCAAGTTAATCATATCCAAGGGATTGTTGCCGGGAAGCAGGCAAAAAACACAGATTGGAGCCTGAGGGGGCAAAAGCTGACTTTGAGCAAATGCTGGGCCTGTGTTTATGTGGGAGGCAGACTTACAGTACGAGCTCTCCGTTCACAAACACACGCATGTCAGTCAGCCATGTCGTGGACATCCACTGCTCAGCAGCCCACAGGAATTCAGATCTAATACTCAGCATTTGAGAAACCAACGTTTGTTTGTTTGCTTATTTTGTGTGTGTGTGTATCACAGACTGAAAAAAATGGACGTAATGCTTCGTTGTTTAGTATCAAACTTGTGCTTGATTAAGTATGAAGTGAACACAATGTACTGAGCCTAGAATGGATGGTTATTAATAAGGGTGAGAATCACATACAGTGCAGTGACTATACTTACAGCCACAATGACAATATCACAATTCTATGATGATGACTCAGTACATTGACAGAAAATCACAGGTTTACCAGATTTAACCAGAGTATCCTATCTGTGTATCTGAATATAAAATATGATATGATAAATTGATATGCATGGTGCAATAGTGTTCTTGCACTTTATGTTTCTAATATGAGTTCACACTCATTCATTTGATATACAGTAATTTAACAACAGTGACTAGAAGTCTGATTGGTTCAGACTAAGTGGTACCTGCATGTTTAGGCAAAATATATATATCTGCTAATATACTGTATATCTGCTGTTTGTGTATCAATACTACGCAGCACTCATATAACAGGTATGAAGAAAGCATGTGCTAATATGATAAGGCCATATTTTGTCCCACCTTTACAAATCAAATATCTATAGCTTCAGCCTACTATTAAAACCATACAAGGTCAGTGTTCCATTCTCTCTATACTACAGTAGTGTTCAAAGATTACAATATAATTCACTATTATATTCAGCTGCACAAAGATCATTAAACATCGAATTTAATATATCCTATTAGATGACGTGTACATGGAAAACCACTTCCTTATAGTGAAATTTGTTGGTATACACATAAATAACATAAAAATAGTGCAGCAAACCCAACAATATAGGCTGTACAATTACATGATGTGCATACTTTCTAGAGTATCAGAAGGAACGGCACCACTGTTACTGATATAACCTAGTTGCAGTTTTGCAGGGCCCAATATACATCAATATTATATTCCATCAATACCACGTCTTGCATCATACCACCATTTAGTATTCCATCATGAATACAGCAACAGTCTGTTAGAAAATGTCAATCTATTTATCTGACAATGTGGCCAATTCTATTTCACACATATAGGTCATACCAACTCCTACATTCGAATCATACTGTAAGTCTTTTTTATACTTCTAACAGATGCTCATCAGTTTCATCATTTGCTTTCTGTACATCTATTTCAAGACAAAGACTATCGTGAATCGGAGTCCTCTTGAGGAGGTTTATTCAATTCTGCTTCGTTAAATTTGAAGATACTGAAGGATTATATGGCTCTGGTCGAGTGACGCCATCGAGTGACGCCATAGCCCCCAATGCTGAATGAAAACAGCTAAGTAGGGACAGGGGATTCAGATTTGGTGCGATGTGAAGCTATAAAAAATAAAATCAAATGTCCGCACACTACTCCCGTTTGCTTTTTTAAAAAAAATTTCACGAAGTGAACGTTTTCGAGCTACACGCTCTTCATCAGACTGGTGTGATGTGATGCTACAATGAGTGCAACAGGAGCATCAAATACACACACACACACACACACACACACACACACACACACACACACACACACACGCACAAACACACGCACACACACACACACACACACACACACACAGTATGGTCATGCGTGCCCATATGTGATCATGTGGGGACATAACCAATGGGGGAGGGGAGCATTCCCACCCAGCGAGTGATCATAGAAAGTGCCGGAAAGGGCTGATGAGGTGCTGAGTGTTGCTTTCCATATCCATAGATTGAAGCAAGTACAAAAGGCTAAGAGCTAACACTTCCACCCACTGAGCTACTTCAAAGAGACAGAGAGAGAGGGTGAAGGGAACATGGGGCTAAAGGAGGATGCAACACTGTTGTCCAATTGCTTTTCTTTACTGTACAGAATGACAATGTGTTAATGCAAACGCTACACATAGACAGGGCCAGATGCTCTTATCTCTTCCTCTTGCTGCTCTCTCTCTCGCTCTCCCTCTCTCTCTCTCACTCTCTCCATCTCCCTCTCCCTCTCGCTGCATCTCGCTCTCTCTGTTCTGTTCGCATCCTCTCACATCTCCACCGACTGACTCTTCTTACGTAACCCCCTCCCCCTCACTGGGCATCCTGTTTTTTTATTGGCTTATTTCTCTTGTTCTCACCTTCAGCTTTTCCACCTCTTTCTCAAAGCTATTCTTTTGGCTCCCTCCATGCCTTTTGATTGGCATCCTCTGTACTGTTGCTCCGGAATTGTACGATTGCATTGTGACATATTTGCCTGCTAGCATTTACAATCTACATTTACATTGCAGTAGCAAGCTAAGCATATCCCCCAGCATCAAGAAAACGTCTCTATCCCTCTCTCCCTCTCTCTTTCTCTCTCTGTCTGTATTTCTCTCTCTCTCTCTCTCTCTCTCAAGGAATTGAACAGCCAGCATGAGCCCACAGAAGAGGGGAACAGAAATGGATATGGACACCATCACATGCCTCGACTGTCTCCCACAACACGCTGTCTACTCTTGATCCTATCAAAGCCATACATTTCATCAAGCACCTCATCTCCTTCAAACGGGGGTTAACATGTTTAGCCTTAGTCTCTGACTGCATGCAATTGATTTGAGTTCCAAAGAGAGAAGCTAAACCCGGGGCTAAGCGGCATGATTATTGTATTACTGGATAATAAGTGACAGAGGAAAGCGAGGTTACATAAGCATCCAAATGTGCACTTAGAGCTTTTTGCAAAAAGTGTGAGGACTGAAAAGACGACGAGGGGTGGCTCTGCCTCTGTCACTGAAACAGCTAGCAGTAAATAAAAAGGGAAGGTGCCTAAATGCGCAATGTAATCCTCTTTGCTGCTGCTGGAGCAACGAACGAAACGAATGCAAACGCAGATATCATCATGGCTGTGTTCTTGGTTTAAAAAGGGAAGGTTTCGCCACTATGACAGGCGAGGTAGGCCAGTGATATTTTGTCAGTCGGCACACGATCTCTCTGTCTTCCTTTTCCCTGTACTTGTAAAGAATTGCTATCACGTTGGGAGTGAAATTTTTCAGCCTCCATTTTAACACTCTGGCAAGCTCTCCTTCTTCTCTCTCCCCACTGAAACCCCCCACTACTGACGCAGATAAATAACAGGTGCACAAATGCACAGGATCCAAAGATTTAGACGCACACGCATACATGTAAACGCTAACACATGCACATAGCCCTCTCCAATACACATCTACACACACACACACACACACACACACACACACACACACACACACAGGCACAGACTCATGTAGGGAGCCATTTCTTCCATTTCATACACCGAGAGACCCTTCCCCCACCTCCTGTTCACATGCGCGCATACACACACACACACACACACACACACACACACACACACACACCTTACTTAATTACAGCTTGTGTTCCTTGCTTTTGTTTGACATGATCTTCCAGCACGGTGGGCTAGAAATTCGCACAGCAAATTCCAAAGACATCTCTCATTGAAAATGTAAATCCACTTAGAGATTTGGACCCATTTTATTCCAAAAAAAGAAAAATCCCTTCCTAGTCCTTTGATCATTTCTCTCTCTCTCTCTCTCTCTCTCTCTCTCTCTCTCTCTCTCTCTCTCCATAGGAAATGTGTTGCATAAACACCTTGTCCAAAAATATATTTCATAATAAAAAGATAGCCGCTGATCTGATGCTTGAAGGATGCTACTCACACAGCATTGAGCATTTCCACCACAGAGGTCTGCAGCCCAGATGGTGTTAGCATCAGGTTCCTATTCAAATGCACAGTGAAGCACCTTTGGAATTATGGATGTGTATGAAAACGACTGCAGCCCAAGCTGCTCTCTAATCTTCTTCTGTTTCTACTAGTAACATCCAAAACAAGCACATCTCCACCCCATAAATCCTGATCAGACGATATAGTGTGTGTGTGTCTGTGTGTGTGTGTTGTGGATTTGTTGGTGGAATTGAATGAGCAGAGATTGAATGTATGAAGATTAAGCCACCCCCAGCCTCCATACATACGGAATGAAGGCAAACAATATGCAGATCGAAAAGCTGCACTGGACTCAGGGCAGATTCCACAACACATCTACTGACCTTATGGCTACTCTACTCCCTCTCTCTCTCTTTGCCAGAGCCACACACACACACACACACACACACACACACACACACACACACACACACACACACACACTGGCATTCCTGAACATATTCAGTGTATGAAGGGTATGGATGTTCTCCAGTCAAGCACCTCTCAAACGCATTAGCCTCTAGCTTGCTGCCCACACACACACACACACACACACACACACACACACACACTGCTCATAAGGCTACTGGGGAAAGGGGGGCTGCATAAGGGGAAGTGGCGTTACCTGGTCGTACCAGTCCCGGTTGGAACAGGTGCATTCGGGCCACCATCCTCCCTGCCCACTGGAGTTGTTTCCGTTCACCTTGGGACCACCCTTGGACTGGCCTTTGGGGTTGGGTCCACCAGGCCCCGAGGACATCATTTTACCCTTACTTCGGCCCAGCGTCCCCCCTCCACCACCGCCGCCACCCATGCCCCCTCCTCCACTGGCCGGGACCTGGGGGGGTAGGGTCTGGCCGCTCCCGTAGCCAGCCGGGTATCCATAGGGGTCGGGCTGCCAGTCACCGTACGCCGGGGCGTCCATCCTGCGCAGCGCGGCCATGCGCGTCACCTCGTAACATTCTGGGCACTTGCAACAGTGATGGTGTTTGTGCATGCTGGCTGGGGCTGGCAAGGATGAGGAGCTGGCTTACGAGGCGCAGGCACTCTCTCTTTCACACACACAAACACACACCACACACACGCTCAAACACACACCACACACACGTTGCTGCTGCTGCTGCTCCTCAGATCAAACGCAGCACGCCTCTCACCGGCTCACGGCGACGGCTCTACCGCTCCAAACAGCACTAATCACAGGAATCTAGCGGATTTCTTGTTCGATCGCCCTTTCCAGTTCGACTCCGATGATGTCTCCTCTAGAAATTTCTCCAAATCCCGAAAAAAGAGGAGAGGTAGCCACAGGAAAAGGAAAAAATAGCAAGAGGAAATTTTGTTCACGTAGTCTTCCTCCTCTTGACGTAAAAGATCTGGGAAAAAATAATGCTGGAAATATTAAACACGATTACACGATCAGAGACCAGCCCCGATGGAAGAATTTTCTTCTTGCCTGCCTTGGTTCACAGTGATATGTATAGAAATTCATAGATATATATATGCATTTGTTTATATATGTATATATTTACACACACACACATACATATAAAAATATTAATATAAACAGACAAGCACGAATACACAGATTTATACAGTATATATGTGAATATATATATAAATATCTATATGCGTGTGTACAAATATATATATAAACAATTTGTATATATATAAATGATATCCTTAAATGAAATCTTCTCTGTATTTCTCTTTTCCTTGCTTGTCAGCCAGATTTCTTCCTCTTGCTTCTTTCTTTCTGCATCGAGGAGCGTTTTTTTTCTCTCTCTCTCTCTTCCTTTCTCTCTCTTTTCTCAGCCGGCAGAGAGAGCTGAGCACGGGGTTGCCTCTCAGCCTGCTTGCCCTAGATGTGGATTATACAGTGGGATGCGAGCGAGCAGGCGAGAGGGAGATGGAGAGAGAGAGAGAGAGAGAGAGAGAGAGAGAGAGAGAAGGAGGGGTAGAGAGAGAGAGCGAGAGAGAGAGGGAGGGAGGGAGAGAGAGGAAGAGATACATAGCAGCATCCCTCCAGCGCCACAGCCCTCTCAGCTACAGCCAATCAACTGACAGCACTGCCATCAGCAGCAGCAACACCAACAGAGCCCAGCGCTTCACTGGTCGGCTTTCTTAAAGGGGCAGCGCACGCGCTCATGCTCTGCTCTCTCTCAAACACACATATATACACACACACACACACACACACACACACACACACACACACACACACGCACGCGCGCGTACACACACACACTAGCCCAGCCCCAACCTGAACACAATGCCAGCTCATACACACAGGGAAAAGACACAGCTAGCAGTGTGTGTGGGTCCTACCTGTCATACATGAATCTACCCTTCCTGCTGGACTACTGTATGTACACACACATGCCTGATCAGTTCATTCAGAACCTTCATTTTTCACCCATTCATTCATTCACAGCAATCCACATGAGATTCGGAGGGACACACTCTTGGCAAAATGGGGTCTAAACACCTCAGTGAAATCATGGTCTGTGGTGAGGGGGTTTGTGTGCTGGACCTCTCAGACATGCTGTAAATCGCGATATAAATGAGAATTTATTTGTCGTAGCTATCAAGCTAAGCAAGTTAGTGTTATATTGTTTTAACTGCATTGAAGTTCTTTCAGGAATATGAGACCAGCCAAGCAAAGGTGGTTTGGGATTTGGGAAAAGTATCGTACAAGAATCATATAATTATGATCATTTAATAGCAATGCTAACTAGAAAAGCGCTCAGAGAGCACAGACCTCTGCCAAGACAATGTGGTCACAGACACAATATACTTGCTTGTCCCAATATACACAATATCCGAAAATTTCATCCAAATCCGTGCAGTACTTTTCGAGTTATCCTGCTGACAAACAGACAAACCAACAGACAAACCAACGCGACCGAAAACATAACCTCCTTGGCGGAGGTAATAAAATAATAATAGAAATCCAGATGTGTAGATGTTCTATGCTAATTGTATTTATTGACTGGGGGTTTAGGGTGTGGTGAATGGAACAAAGAGAACCAATGGGGTTCCACCACATTCTAATAAATGCTGTACTGTAACTTGCAAATTCCACACAAACAAATAGCAGACATCATTTACTGTACATTTGCACAATCCACTTCAGTTCCTCCACTGCAAACACCAGCAGAAGACATCAGTTCTCAAAAAGTGTCCAATTCCACATGATGTCATCATCATCATCATCATCATCCCCCTCTCTCTAAAGACCCAGAGTTACAGTATTACGTCATACTGGTGCCATGACTGGTGCGCACTGAGCGAATGCTACATTTCTCATCCTGAGAACACCAACCACCCCACACACAGTGTGTGTGTGTGTGTGTGTGTGTGTGTGTGTGTGTGTGTGTGTGTAATATATGGATAGGAAGAAGAACCAGGGTGAGGGGAGAGAAAGAAAGAAAGAAAGAAAGAAAGAAAGAAAGAGAAAGAGAGAGAGAGAGAGAGAGAGAGAGAGAGAGAGAGAGATGACATGACGCAGGATACTATGATGTATACTGTAGTGTACTTATATATTAATAATGCTGTATACATTGTTGACACGAAGTGTTACAGACATGTGTTAGTGAACACAGATCCATGCCCATTGTCTGTGGTGTGGCTGTAGATAGACACAGAGAGTGAGTGGCTGACTTTCTGGGTGTGTGTTACACTATCAGATTAAAAGGCTTCTATTGAGGAGCTGTCAGTGTGCAATATTAATGACATGTGGCTGGAAGATAGAGACGCATGTGCATGCATGCATGCATGCATACATGTGTGTGTGTGTGTGTGTGTGTGTGTGTGTGTGTGTGTGTGTGTGTGTGTGTGTGTGTGTATGTATGTTTGTGAGTGTTTGCCCTTGCATAAATCTTATCTGTAAAGTGGTTAGCATTCATGCATGTGTTTGTATACTGTGTGTGTGTGTGTGTGTGTGTGTGTGTGTGTGTGTGTGTGTGTGTGTGTGTGTTGTACATGTAACTGAGGCAATGCTTCCACTGCCAGTGCACAGTGCAGCTTCAGTCCTACCAGGAGGCACAAACAGCAGGCAAAGCCACACTTAATTACATGCAAGGCTAGCTCACTTCATTATCCCCGGCTACTGTATGGAGATTGGGCAAGCAGAGCAGAAAGGCGGCAAACTTTCACATTTCTGCGGAATAAAAAAGAAAAAAAAAGAGTATGTTGGGGAGATGGGGGGATGGGTGGGGCTGTAAGAGAGCATGACTTTCTGGTAGAACAAGGAGCATCCAAAGACTCTCAGCCAAGCCAATAGCATCACAGGGGCGGGACTTATACACCAATCCGTAGCAAGTGAACATGATTGGCCATGCGCTTGAGCAATCACTTCCTCAGCCCTGCCCACTCACTGGATTCCCACCATGGCTGGACTGAAAACAGAGGCAGGGTACCAGACTGGGGGAGCTGAGGAGACTGCAAGTTACTGTATGACCTCATGTGTTTAGCCCTGTTCTCCTTCATCTCCACAACTCCTCAGCTCCCACAGCAGCCGTCCCAAGTTTGCATTAACAACCCCGTTTATTTGGTCCATAAGCCCAGGAACTTGAAGGAAAATACCGGAGTGAATTCAAGCATAGCCCTGTTGAAAGAGCTTGCTAAATGCACTAGTTAGCGAGTGGAACAAAATAATTTGGTACAGCACAGACCGAACTTTAAGCCGAGGAAATTAAAGAGGCCCTATGCAAGTCCAGTTGCATCATCCAGTAGGCTAGGAACCAAATGAAATGTTTCTGCAGGAAAAAAAATCCTAGAATTGTGTAGTCGATACAGCAATACAACTCCTGTATTCTGCCCCTGCTCGTCGTGTGTGTGTGGCTGGCTACTACAAGCTCGGCAGATAGATAACAGGTTTCCCAAGAAAAGCAGCAGGACGCCCAAAATTCTCTTCAAAGGCTTAGGTTAGCTTTTTTAGCAAAGGTTAGCTTTCATTCCTTTCCGGTGGAGTAAGAGAGCAGACAGAGGAGCTGGGAGCTGTGAGCTGGGGAGAGTCCAGGGGGAGCACTGGCACTTTCTAACCCCATCTATAAGAGCACATGGGAAGCTGCATTGGCCACCTTTTTAATTATGATGCTATATGTTTGTAATGGATGCTAACTAGCCGGGGCTAGCTGGCTGCAGCACATGATAAATCCTCATAACTCTAACATTAAGAACGCTTCTAAAAAAATCTTCTAACCACCGAGTTGGAAGCCTGAGTTGGAAGCCTGGGCTTTTCAGCTCAGTGATTAAGAGTGTTTGAGTCCCGTGCTGTGGGTTTGTTTGTAGTTAAAGATGACAGCGGCGGTTTGAGACCCCTGAGCGGTCGAACCGACCTCGGCTACACATTCTTACAACTCTGAGACGCAGCGTTGTACAAGCTTCATTCGCCACAACTCTCCTGTGTTCTTATGCATCCAAACAATGAAAGGTCACTATAAGACAGACTACTCCGGTGTTCTGTAAATCAAACTCTGAAATGCCGAAAAAGAAAACGCAAAATTTCCATGCCCTTCACTATAATTAAGAAATAACCCCACCAAGGGGCTGTTCTACAGCGTGAATCTAACACAGCTGAGGGGTGTTGTTATGCATGGAGCGAGTGGAGCGAGGGTTAATTTCATCAACAATTCCTGACAGAAACACCAGGCCAAGTGAAACTCATTGGACATACAGTATACTATACAGTAGATAC
>JAODXP020000030.1:29274208-29286708 GCA_027497455.2 Sardinella longiceps | reverse complement strand
TATGTCCTGTCAAAATGAAACATGAGGCTTCTGAGGCCATCTGTGAGAGCCTCAAAACACAGACTGTTTGGCCGTAAAAAAAAAAAAAAAAAAACGTGCCGCCATTGTTCTAGCATGCTCCGCATGTCATGCAGTTTCAGCACAGGATTGCAAAGGTCATGGTGCCTAATGAAAAATAACAAATGTCAAAGTGCATTAACAGCGCCCCTTTGTGATGCTCCAGTGAGTAGGCTGTAATGAATGAGAGATGAACCAAAACATTCAACCCCATCTCTCTCTCTCTCTCTCTCTCTCTCTCTCTCTCTCTTTTCTGTGGCCTTTTTCTGACCCCCCACTCCCCAACAGCCCTGTGTTCCTGTGCGGCGGCGGCGGCATCTCCACCAACCTTGGGCGTCTGGATGTGGGAGCGGCTCACCAGGCCACACACTCGCTCCACCTTCTGAGGGCTCCTCCTGCTGGTCACTCGCACGCGGGACACACCCTCCTCCTCTTCCTCCTCCTCCGTTGAATTCTGCACACACACAGAGTAGACACACACACATCACACACATACAGTAGCATGTGTTTCTCAGTCAAAGGAAAAAGTGGTGAAATTTCAACAAGAAATTACTTTTTAATGTGCACACATTGCACAGCATATTTATAATCAATCCGGTCTTTGGCTGGTTGAAAACCAAACGCACAGCTGCATAGTGGATCATCTGTAATAACAGTCTCATAACACAGGCTGGAAGATCTGTTAGGAGGGCATTGCAGAGATAACCCATGGTCTGTATCATGAACTGTGTTGCATGTTGGGTACAGCCACTTTTTTATGTTTAATAGATAAAAGCTTCTTTGTTACTGTAATAGATTCAAACCAAGAGTGTTCTTTGCCATTGATGCCCATGTTATTAGTGAGTTTGTTTTGGTTGACCGTATCAAATGATGTAAATGCAATGAAGTACTAAATGAAAGTAAATGAAATGAAGTACTAAATGAGGACTGATCTGCCACTCATTGGGAAAAACAAATAAATAAATAATAACATTTAATTCTAAGCCTATATCTACAGTACCTGCAATCCAAGTTATATTTCAACAATGATTCATGCGATGCGCTCTCAATATCTATGAATCATGCTATGAGCTTTCAACATCCGTCTATCCAGTGGGTTCCTCTGCATTCATTTAGTTAAGGGCCCCAATGCCTGAAATAGCTACTGGGAGGTGTTACATAGACTGTCTGTCTGGTCACTTTGACATCTCCCCGAAATCAGCCACACTTCAAGACAATCACAGATAGACTCATTGGCTACTCCTGTAACTTCCCAAATTTGATCACTCACACAGATAAGGAACCCAACCCTGAGTAATTTCTTGAGTAGTCAGTAGTCACAGAGGGGCCAATGATCTCTGGTAGTAGCAGAGAGAGTAGAAGCAGAACAAAAGCTCCAAATGTTCGTTCCGTGTTCCGTGTTCTATTTTCACAAAGGGGACGGGGGAGAAATCCCCCTTTATGCAGACCAAAGTCCAGCTCATTGAAAAGTTCATATTGTGACATACAGTAATACACTTATGTAGACTGGAATTATTCACATTTGCTCCCAGTGAAACGTATTATGTTGCTCTAGCTTGGTCCATGATCATTCAGATGCTAGTATGTGTAGGCCATCAAAGTGCCCTTTCAACATGAGTCCAAAAGTACACAATAAACTATAGCTGCAGCAAAGCCCATGTAGGCCTACTGTATTATGCTGTACAGTACGTGCCATGAAGAATGATGTATGTGGCATCAAGTACTATAAGAATCTAATAGTAGGCCTATTTTGGTATAAAGTAGTGCTGTCAAACGATTAAAAAATTAATCTGATTAATCACAACATTTTTCAATGATTAATCGTGATTAATCACTTTTAATCGCAACTCATTTACTCCGGTAAGAATTTGGATGCTAGGTATGTTGATCCTTATTTTGCCCTGTAAAGGCCCGGGTACTAAATATTTGGCTTTGTTCGTCTCAAATGGGGCAATTCACACCTGTCCCCTACCCCAAGAATTCCCCAAACATGCTGTTGGACAGTCAGGAGCAAGGCCATAATCTTTGTATAGTTTGACTTGATAGCAGAGCCATTTTCTATCTGAAATTGAACATAATACATGCCATGAAAGTGGAACCATATCCATCAAGATTAATCTGAGTTAATTTTTTAATCAGAGTTAATTGTTTTGGATTAATCACGTGATTAATCAGTTAATTTTGCCAGCACTAGTATAAAGTATAAAAATACTACTGATATTATAAAATCTTCTTCAATTTTGAGACATTTGAGCACTATAGTGAGAAAAAATATAGAAATATTACACAAAAACGCTACACAAGCCATTTCAATGCAATTTTCCTAGATCTTTTTTTTTTTTTTTTTTTGGATATTCAGGTAACATCTGGCCAGTTTAAAGAGCATTAATGTTATCTGATTTGTCCTTACCCAATACAAACAAGACTGTAATTATATTGATATCAAGTGAGGGGCACAATAAAAACACATTATTTATACAAAATAAATTTACAAAATAAATATTTTTGAAAAATGAATATAAAGAGCTCTTCAAATGATAGTAGTAACACCAAAGTAAAGAGGTATTGTAGAAGTACGACTGTATACATAGTACAGAGATCTTATAGGATTCCTATAGGACCTTTTCCCTAATGGCTCTGTGCCTCTACTGAGTCAGAAACGGGCTCATCTCTTGATTTGGGATTGGCTGCTGTCGCCAGAGCTGCGGACCCATGGACCCATGGGTGTATGTGGCTGCTCTGGCGAGGACATCTCCACCCTTATATTCCTGTGAGCTCTAATGAACACTGACTCACTTCTGTTTGTTGTGCAAACAGGCAGCCCTTTCAAACGGAGGGAAGAAAAACAAGCAATGCGGACGAAAACTGAACTAGACAGTTCCATCACTTGGACCCACAGCACAAAAACAGCAAGAGAAAGAGAGAAAAAAAAGGAGAGAAGAAAAGGACAACAGAGAGAGAGAGAGAGAGAGAGAGAGAGAGAGAGAGAGAAAGAAAGAAAGAAAGAAAGAGATAGAGAGAAGGATCACTTCAGCTGAGCCACAGGTTTGTCCAGCAATACAAGTATGAGGTGAGTTGACGTACGTCAGGAGCAGACTCAGCCTCCCTCGCCAAGAAGTGACAGCGAGGCGCGCGTGGACAGAAAGCGGACAGCGCGGACTGCTACAGTAACGTGCCTACCTGGGTTCTTCTCCTCTCTGTGGCACAGCCTGCGCTGCACAGACACCTGATGGGCAGCAGAGGGCACCCTTTGGGCCTGGCCATGAGTGGAGTGGAGCAGCTCACTACAGGTGCCTTAATTCTCTTCTGCTACTAAAGGATCTTCTTCTGGGCTGCAATCAGCCACCACAGAACCGCCATAGACCTGACAACTGTGCTGCAGTGTGGCGTTCGCTTGTAGATGTGTGTATATATACACACACACACACACACACACACACACACACACACACACACACACACATACAGCCATGAGGGCAACACAAGCCTTGGCCACACCTACTGTACCCACATATGACACTTCTTCAGGTAGGACAATAACATGATGAGCTAAGCAGGATCGTCCAGGGTCAATCCAAACCATAACACTGCTGTTGAGGATTGCCCAGTGCTGTCAGTAGGAATAAGAACAAGAGAATGTGCAACCAGTAGCTAACGCTGTAAACAAATCTTTGAAGCATGTACTGTATTAGGCTACGACTATAACTCCCCAACATTTAACATCCTTCAATTCTGGTGTAGGGCTAAATTAAGGTTTAGGTCATTTTGCGATGATTTTACTAGTCCGGCCCACTTGAGATCACATTTGGTTGTATGTGGCCCCTGAACCTATATGAGTTTCACACCCCTGCTCTAAGGTCTCCAGGTTTCTCAGTCAATAAGCTGTATCTCCATGCATGATCTTTTATTCCCATACTGTAACACAAGCTGCTAGCCCTTAAACCTCAAATGGTACAGAGGGAGAGATCATTGTGGTGGCATATAAAATCCTTCTTCTCACTGCTTTCCATCTTCCATCCACCCCCCCCACACACACACACACACACACACCTTCAACACACACACACACACACACACACACACACACACACACACACACACACACATCTTGCTTCAACACACACACACACACACACACACACACACTCCCACAACACACACACACTCCCTCAACATACACACACACACACACCCTCAACACACACACACACACACACACACACACACACACACACACTCAACACACACACACACACACACACACACACACACACACACACACACACACACACACACACACACACACACACACACACACACACACACACACACACACACACACACTCCACTGATCTTCCCACTTTAGTCTTTTGCCTCAGGATCCCAGAAGACTGGAGCACGAGCAGGGTGGGTCCCATGACAACAGTATTCCAGTATTATTATGGGATGGTGGTGCTGACTCCAGCTCTCTACTCTCCTCTAGTGAGTTCCATATTCATCTCATCTCAACCAAAGGCTACAGATGCACTACAGAGGGCCTCCCAGATCCTTGTCATTTTGAAGAATAGAGTACATTATTTCTACCCTGTGCCATTCTTCTACTTGGCATACATACATACTAGGGCTGTAACGATATTGTATCGAATCAAGAAATCGTGATGCGCAGAGTCACGATACTGTATCGTGATACAAGGGGGGCAGTATCGTGATACACCCTTTCAAAATTCTGTAACCTTTTAGTCCAGAAAACAACCACATGATATGATGCAATGGTGCTTCCAAGCTTCAAAACTGTTGTGAGTTGGTTGTATCGTTACAGCCCTAATACATACATACTGTATCAGGATGCAATGAGGCAGCTGCATATCAGGGCGGTCTATCTGAAATCACCAGAAACCAAGAACACACCATAAGACAGAAATTTTTCACAAAAAGGGTGGTGACTGTGTGGAATAGTCTACCATCACATAATAGAAGCCACATGTCTAAATAGCTTTAAAAAAAAACATCTGGATGTCTTATTTATCCATAAACAATATTCCACAGCCAGGATACTATAAATTCCCCTACCTACCACATGTGAAGTACAGTAGTATCAGAAAATGTACAGTATCAATAACGCACGGTTACAGGAACTTTAAAGGAGAAATGTTGTAAATCAATCAATAGTTCAAGTTGTTCAAGCTCACCAAGTGCTGCAGGAAGGAAAAAGAATGAGAAAATTTGGCAACATAGGCCAAGAAGTGAACCGGCAACTAACAGTGAACCAGCAACTAACAACAATTGTTCTCATTCTTTTTCTTACAGACAGCATTCAGGTACCTTGAAAAACAAGGCTATGAACTAATTAACACCGGATATCTCCTTTAAGCCAACAGAAGCCGAGGAGGAGGAGGAGGAGGAGGATGATGATGATGATGATGATGATGATGAAAAGCGTTTTCACCAGTCACAGAAAGAGACTCACAGGTCATCCCTCACTCAGTCTCCACTGAACGACACTGGTCTGCAACGTTATCAAGTCAAAATACCAGCCTCCACCAATGCTATAAAAACAGACAATCAGAACCTGTCTAGCGACATGACAGAACATGCCGAATGAGCTGCATTGACATGCTCCAGAAATGTTTGACATGCCACAGATTGTATGCTGCTGATGTGCTAAATATGGTTCTAACGCATAGTGAATTTCTCTCCACAATGATTCCTGTACTCTTTTATTCATTTTGTTGTAATATTTATACACATACATATTTTTTTATTTTTTTCCCCAAAAAGACTATAATTCCTTAATTTGCTCATTCCAGCTGGAGTTTCAATTCTTTTCTCTCCTGGTCTCTCAAAATGAGCTGCATTGACATGCTCCAGAAATGTTTCACATGCCACAGACGGTATGCTGATGTGCCAAATATGGTTCTAACTTGCAGTGAATTTCTCTCCACAATGATTCCTGTACTCTTGTATTCTATTGTACACAACTATTGTATTTTGTTGTAATATTTATACATATACATAATTTTTATTTTTTTCCCTGAAAGACTATACTTCCTTAATTTGCCCATTCCAGCTACAGTTTAATGTCTTTTCTCTCCTGGTCTCTCCAGCCTCTCTCTCTCTCTGCACCAAATCATTGAATTTGCAGACTCATTTGATGTCATGCCTTGCCTTGCCTTGCCTTGCCTTGCCTCCTCTCAGGTGTTGGCGTGTGGAGAATACTAATGAGCGTTTCTTTCTTTCGCTGGGTGTCCACTCCACTCCTCTCCACTCCACTCCACTCCACCACCGTCTCTCTCTCGCTGCTCCTGCCTGCCTGCCTCCACAGATGCCCACCCCACATAGCCTCGCAGCCAGCGCTCCCATCTCCCCAGCACACACACACACACACACATACACACACACACACACACACACACACACACACACACACACACACACACATGCATACACCCACACATAAACACACATGCACACACACGTACACACACACACACACACACACGCAAGCACACACACACACACATACACACACATACACACATGCACACACACATACATGCATACACACACACACACCCATGCACACACACATACATGCATTCCCACACGCACACACACAGATACACACACGCACACACATACACACACACTGGCACTCCATTAGTAAAGCAAATACAGCACAGTCTTCTTAATCTAATGCCCACTGGTACACTAAGCTGCGTCTCATTCAGAGAGGGGAATCTGAGGAGTCTGTGTCCTGTTGGCCATGATAGATAACACACATCATGCACTTAGCAGTAGCAGCCCTACACTACACTGCCTCTGCTCCCAAGAGGACTGAGAGAGGCGTCGCTGAGAACAATTAGAAAAACTAATGTGAGTCATATCAGTGCTGCACTTTCACCAGGGTCTCCCATACTGAACATAGACCAATGTGGCACAGCAGGCACCACAGAATCAACTGCAAGCACCACAGATTACAGTAAGACTGACATAAAACAAACTAGAAAAGCGCTCAGAGAGTGCAGACTTCCGCCAAGGCAATGTGGTCACAGACACAATATACATTCAATATACAGATCATGTTCTGGATCACCGAACACCACCAAAATTTAATCAGCTCTTGCTTGTCCCAATATACACATTGTCCGAAAATTTCATCCAAATCTGTGCAGTACTTTTCGAGTTATCCTGCTGACAAACAGACAAACAGACAAACCAACGAGACCTCCGAAAACTCCTTGGTGGAGGTAATAATAATTATCTTCTTGTAGCTTTAAAAAAGTGACTCTGAATAACTACTGACAAGCGTACAGGGGTATTTTTAATATGGCAGCTCAGAAAAAGTGTGTTCTTGAGTGCTTTCTTCTGCACACACTTCGCACACCCCGATGACCGACTCCACGGACCACCACGGCATTCGATTCCCTCGCCAGTGCTGGGGGAGCACCACAAATTTCTACCTGGTCTGTGGGAAACACTGCTGTTCTTTGCAGTCATCTCATTTTCAAATTCATTACAGACACATTTCTTTTAAAGGCGTACATGTTGCGTAATCAGCTGGGTAAACAAAAGGCATGGTGCTCACACATCACCGCTAAATATTTGCTTTAGATATGAAATCCACACAGGAGCAGGTTGATGCATATCAACTAGATAGGAATGTTTAAAATAGGAGATTGTTGTTCACCTGTAATTGTTCCAGCTTGTTGCAAACTCCCTGGCAGTGGCGTGGCAAAGTTAAAATAACACTGAATCGACCAAAGTTAAAATGAAACTGGATGGGTTCCATTTGTGCTTGTAATAATTAACTGTAACTGTAATAATTAAATGTGTGAACTCAAGTGGTGCGGCAGAGCTGGGCTGAATGCCAATGTCCACCCTAAGCCATAAGCCCTGAACAGACTTACTGTAAAGGTATAATCCGGAGTGAATCAACACGTAGCCCTGCTGTTTTATACTGCTACGCGCTACTGAAAGCCTCCTCAATAATCGAATTTTGTGCATCGTAGACCAAGTTTGCAAAACGGCAGCTAACACTAACTGAATAAGGCATGTCAAAAACTAAATCTAATCGATTTGCTTTCGTTTTGAAATGCCACATTCTGTTACCGTTACCTGCCGTTTCGCTATCTCAGTCTGCCTTGCATGAAATCCAGTGATTAAGGTGGCTATCAATAGCGCTTGGCACTATAAAACAGTAACTGGCATGAACAAGGTAATCTCATCACAAGGTAAACTCATTCTAGTTAAGTCTTTGTAGGTTCAGGGCTTAGGGCTTAGTGAGGACATTGAGATTCAGCCATGGTCTCTGTTGACTAAAGGCCTGTGACGGCAACAGTAACTTCTGCTGATTGGTCAGCCGGCCAGGTCAGGTGACTCATGAATTCTGTAGCCACAGTACGTGTCTAGAGTAAACATTTTTGCCATCTTCACACTAAACTACAAATCCCAGCTACCAGTGTATTTTTTTGCTTTTATGCAAAGTTTGATTGCCACAGAGCTTGTGCAATGCTTTAGCAAAGACAACAAACAGCAAAATGGAGGCAAACCCTTCACCCCTACAAGTGCTTTCTAGTAGCCTAGAACTCTAGATGTACCCTTGCAGAAGCAAATTGATTTGCTCACCGAGTACGTCTAATCATAGCCATAGAGAACCATAGTATTTAGACATCGGTGGTGTTTAGCCAATCACAACGATCTATGTGGACAGGGAGTCATTGAGCGGGCTTAAGCTGTTGCACACCGGTTCTGACAGCATTGCGGAGCACTTGTATCCGACAATGCCTAGCACCTAGCACAGTAGCCGGTGAAATTAACATTGGATGTCAATGGCGGCTCGACAAAATAGACTTGAATCGTAATTCACAACCGACGGCGGAAGAGTTCGGCGCTTGAGGGTGCATTGAAAACAATGGAATCGAATGTTGGAAGAGAGTGCTGAGCACTGTGTCGGAAGCGGTGGGGAGCCCTAGTGTTGTTTGAATCAGCTTGTTCGTTGCTCTGATTGGTTGCAGCCAAAGCCATACAGCGCTTTCTATGTCTCTGGTCATACCACTATCCTATTGCATGCAGAGGCAGTTTGAGAGATTCTGCCCTAAGGATCTATCCATTGTGGCCAGACTATACATTTTATGTTAGAGTCTCGCTTGTCAGGCTAGCTTTCTAGGATGATCTGAACCTATTGGGAGCCACAGAGGCCATGGGCAGTTTGACCCCAAGCTTCTCTGATGCACTTACTACAATGTATGAGCAGTGCAGTGTCAGCTCTCACTCACTCCAGCCGGAATAAACACAATCTGACATGTCAGAATGAGTAATTCCACAAAACAAATTGCCATGACTGAATTGCGTTGGCAAGGTTTTAAATCACGAGTTGGACGGGAAACTCCATTTTAATTTTGGCAGCTAAAATAAATCAATTTCTATGAAACTTGTCTATCTGATAGTCTACACGCAATTTTTTCCTGTACAAGACAACCATGACAGCTTTGCTCTCATGCGCTCTCTCTCTCTCTCTCTCTCTCTCTCTCTCTCTCTCTCTCTCTCTCTCTCTCTCTCTCTTTCTCCCTCACAAAAGTCAGGGAGAACTCTCTCTAATTCAAATGCAAAAAGCAGGCCAAACTGTTTTCACTTAATGGGCCAAGGATCAATTTTATTACAATTCTGGCTTGGCATTCGGAAGGGAAAAAGTTATGAGGTGGTACTAAATCATGCAGGTGATGAAATATCCCATTTGGAGACCATTAAAAGATCAATGCCTAAGGCTTCCCATTGCAAGCGTATGAATGGGGGCACAACTGATGTGCAGTGCAGCAGTGCAACCTGACTAACATGTACAATAGAGGGAACCTGGCACGCCCTCTCAGTGACGTAACCTTCAGCGTTGCTGTCGCTGGTCTGGCCAGCTGCTGATCGGGCAGGATTTCTGAATTCCCCTAAACGGGGGAACTGCCCCCTCTTGGTCGAGAACCAATCAACTTTGAGCAGCTCCAACGGCTCTCAGTCCTGTTCGAGCAATTCCCTTCACGTCACATACGTCAGAGGAAAGAGTGGTGTGATAGGTTTTGCTTCGGCACCGCATTTTCTAACATCAACCAGTAGCAAACCGAGGCATTTCAGGGAGGCGGGTCAACCATGCGCTTTGAGAAATTTTGTTATACGGGCTCTTGGTCAGACCAAAGTCTCATAGAGCTTTGAAAGTCGATGGCAATCAGGCTACAATAGAAGCATTCCTGTACACACATTCTTCATCCACTCACGGCCTCCTCTCCTCTCCTCTCCTCTAGCCCCCAAAAGCGTGCTGTGGTGTGAGGCTCTCTGCTGTGCTGTTTGGGCTATAAATATGTGCTGGGGCCATGTGACTGTAAGCTCCTGTAATGAAAGGTCTGCAGCACTGAATCGTCATGAAGCCCACTGGCAAGCACATGGTGTCAGCGCAGTACAGAGGAGCACAGAGGAGCACAGAGCAAGGCTAGGGAGAGCAGAGCTGAGCTGCAGCGGCGGCGGCCTTCCCAGGAATTAGTCATGATGAGGACTCTGGCCAGCCCAGCTTTCCCTCTCTCTCTCTCTCTCACTCTCTCTCACTCTGGCCAGCCCAGCCCAGCCTTCTCTCTCTCTCTCTCTCTCTCTCTCTCTATTTCTCTCTCTCTTCAAACCGCCCCCGCCCCTGCCCCCTTTGTATCTCTCACTTTATTTCTCACCCCGCACCCTCCCTGACCTGGCTCCTGTGTTTCCGTTGCTGGCTTACAGTCAGCAGGCTTACACCTTACAAGGGGAACAATGCAAGGGGTCAGTAAAATGCCAGCTGTCTCAATGCCACTTCAGTGCTGACAAATGTGTGATTCACAAGAGGAACGGGAGGCGCTACTATAGTATATAGTATATAGTATATATACTATATACTATACTACGAGTCCTACATTTATTGTGAAGTTCAGGAGCTCTTAGGTGGCCGTGGGTGACAACATCCAAAAAATCTTCAATGAAAAAAAAAAACAACTTTCTGATGTCTTATCAAGACAACGATGTATGACAAACACCCAGGTCTCTTCTATCCTGCTGTGCCAGAGATTGGCAAACTAAGACCCAAGGGACACATGCAGTTATCATGTCCTCTCAAGAAAGTGGGGCTACTGGTTTGAGACTTGCCAATTTACCGGCATCAATCCCCATCTACAGGTTGACTGTTAACACCCGGCCCGTCAGTCAATATTTAAAACCCAATGTGGCCCTTCAGGCAAAATAATTGCCCATCCCTGTGCTATACATAGTCCCGTTTACATGGCCACTTTTAATCTGATTATTTATCCCAATATTCCGCATTTATGAATGTATCTCCTTGGATACTGTTCTATAGAATGCACATGGAATCTTTTTAATCAGATTAAAAGTGTCCATGAAAATCTGCACTGATTAAATCAGATGGTTCCTCCTGAAGACTCCGTACCTCTGTTGCCTCCTCGGTTCCGTTCTCCGTGGGTCCGTTCTGTGGTGCGCTGCACTGCAGGCTAATCTCATAGCACTCCTGGATATCTGTAGGGGATGGACACAAGTGGACACAACAGGCTGTCAAGGACAGGAGGACTACTTTCCCTTCATACCTAAAAAGAGAACTCAGTCATCGTCAAAGATATTTTCAGTCAAGTGTGTGGGTACACATCAACTCATGGCACTTTCAATAACAGAAAAAAAAAGAAAAAAAAGAAGAAATCTACATCACTCCCGAGAAAAGTCATTCATCACAATGTGAGGTTTGTGTAAACAGATTTGGTGGTATTTTCAGCGGCTCTGTGACTGTGATTCATGAGCAGACTGTCATACTGTGCCACTGCTTCTCAGCAATACAAAAAACACACACACACACATACACACACACACACACACACACACACACACACACACACACACACACACACACACACACACACACACACACACACAGCAGCTCAGCCAAATCAGAAAAAGTGCAGTAGCTCATCGACAGACACACACACACACACACACACACACACACACACACACAAGGTCAATCGCAAAGTTAGCTTACTGGCCCAACTAACCTGCACTTCAATCCAAACCATTGTGTGCTTCTATAAATACCACCTGCCTGCCCTTCCAGCATTCCTGCCCATAGAGGGTTCTATGGGCCAGAGTCCCTCTGCGTTCTACGCCCCCTCCACCCACACACACACACACACACACACACACACACACACACACACACACACACACACACACACACACACACACACACACACACACACACACACACACACACACACACACACACACACACACACACACACACACACACACACACACACACGTACACACACACGCACGCACCCACACATACACACACACACACACACACACACACACACACACACACACACACACACACACGTACAGTGACTGCTGACATGAGACATGACATATTGATG
>JAODXP020000030.1:29104208-29269208 GCA_027497455.2 Sardinella longiceps | reverse complement strand
AGGGACTTGCATGGCACTGGATTTCATTTTATATTGACTGGTAGCTCTGGTATTGGCTCTGGGCTAGGTACAGACGCTATGATAGACACTTGTAGTGCCCAATAAACGGCTCTGGACAACCGTAAACGACGCTTCTGTTACAAGCAAAGGTATAGGTGGCTCTCCAGACTGAATATCACCTGTGATTATTTAGTTTGGCAATAGCCATGCTAATCTTGGTCAGTATTCCACCATGATCTTTGCCTCTGTGTGTGTGTGTGTGTGTGTGTGTGTGTGTGTGTGTGTGTGTGTGTGTGTGTGTGTGTGTGTGTGTGTGTGTGTGTGTGTGTGTGTGTGTGTGTGTGTGTCTGTGTGTGTGTGTGTGTGGGGGGGTGTGTGTGTGTGTGTGTGTGTGTGTGTGTGTGTGTGTGTGTGTGTGTGTGTGTGTGTGTGTGTGTGTGTGTGTGTGTGTGTGTGTGTGTGTGTGTGTGTGTGTGTCTGCGTGTATGTGTGTGTGTGTGTGTGTGTGTGTGTGTGTGTGTGTGTGTGTGTGTGTGTGTGTGTTTGGGGGAGTATTTCCAGTGCAGCTGGCCTGAGCTCAAAGCACAGAGAGGGCTCAGTTGACACCGTCCCCCGTCCCCCCCCCCCACTCAACAGTAGGATGATGAGAAGCCATGCAGTTCTCATTAGCGGAGAACACTGGGCAAATGTGGGTCACAATTAGAGGGGTTTCTCAGGGCAAACCCCGCCCTGCCAAAGTGCTAGCTTCCCTGCTTCTTTTAGCATTCTGTGAGCCAGCCATGCTAACAGTGGAGTAGGGAGGGCCCGGTGAAGCTGTGCTCTGTGTGCATGTGAGTGTGTGTGTGTGTGTGTCTGTGTGTGTGTGTGTGTGTGTGTGTGTGTGTGTGTGTGTGTGTGTGTGTGTGTGTGTGTGTGTGTGTGTGTGTGTGTGTGTGTGTGTGTGTGTGTGTGTGTGTGTGTGTGTGTGTCTCACTCACACATAAACATACACTGACTCACACATAAACATACACACACACAGTGGGGTGGGAGGAGACTTCGTGTGTCCCTGCATGTTTGTGTGTGGGGGAGACAATGGGATGAGTGGGTGGGGTCTGGTGTGTGTGTGTGGGGGGGGTGTTTGTTTGAGTTTGTGCAGCCATGCAGACATTGAATCAGGAGAGACTGGACTGTACCTCCTGCTGTCCCGCACTGCATCCCAGAGAGAAAGGGTTCCAGCACCAGCATCACACTGTGTCCTAACTGAACGCAATGCGATTGCATGTGTGCGTCAAAAAGAGTTCCATCACTTTGTTTCCTATTGGAATGTCCTAACTGAATGCTATGTGATGCAAAGCGTCTAGTCAAATTTCTACGAAACTTTTTTAAAAGAATTTAGTCGCTCTGTCCGTTTCTATGTCAGACGCGCAAGTCGCGTTGCTTGGCCAGATTGAACGTAGAATCTAATCGAATAGAACGTCATATTTAACGGACCCTATGTAGACAGTGAACAGTCGATGCTACACGACAAGCCAACAGTCGCTTTCAGTTAGGACACGGTGTCACTCAGTCCCTGGCTGGAACACAGGCCTGTGACAATTACACACAGTCCCTCTCAGCAGGGCTTGGGACATACTGTAGGCCTGGGACACTTAGCCTGACATAGCCCGACCATAATACTGCTGTTCATCCGTATTCATGGTCTGGAGGTTCTTTAACCTGACGCAATTATACTGCGGGGGGGAGGGCATTCACTTCTGGTTTGAAACAATTGGACAGCTCGTCTAATCAGCTTCGCTTGTTGGTCGGTAGACTCTCTACCAATGTAAACACGCCCCAGAAGACCGTTCCCAGACCATGGATACGGATGAACATTCGTATTATGGGCGGGCTATGTCAGGCTATGGGACACTCACATGCAGGCACATCCATAGATGACCCCTCACATAACACGCTCATTATGCAAGGAACCATTGGGAAACACTAATGGTTGCACCAGGAGGAGATTTGCACGGAACGATGACCATCTTAGAAAATATCACAGTCTGATGGCATTTCACACTTCACAACAATGTGGTGAGATATGAGGCAGTAGGGTTTATTTGGTTACGCATTTTTGGTTTACTGTACTTACGTCAGTCCCCAGAGATGAAGTTTGTGTGTGTGTGTGTGTGTGTGTGTGTGTGTGTGTGTGTGTGTGGTGTCTGTGTATGTATAGTATGTGTATTGTGTGTGTATGTACAATATACTGTAGCAGTTACGAACCCTAACCCGAGGGTACCACACGGGCTCAATGGTCTTTTTTGCCCCCAACGGCACCTTCCACAGCCACTATCTTTACCCTATTCCTAACCCTAACCCCCTCAACCCTCATCCTAACCCTAAACTGAGGGGAGTAATGCCTGGAAGGCAACGTTGAGGGCCAAAAATACCAAAGACCACCACACAGACAGCTAATGCCCTTAAAGTTGCCATATGAGAAATTATTTAGGTGATGCATTTAATCACCACCATTAACCTGTGTTCTTGAAGATGGGGAAATACATTTATAGGCTCCTATTAGCAACCACTTAGCATCCATTCAGCTAATTTGTCTTCAACATTATTACTACCTCCGCCAAGGTGTTTTTGCCGGCATCTGTCTATCTGTTTGTCTGTCTGTCTGTGTACAAAATAACTCGAGAAGTGATGCACGGATTTGGATGAAATTTTTGGACAACGTGTGTATTGGGACAAGTAAGAACTAATTGAGTTTTGGTGCTGATTGGAACGCCATGTGGAATTTATATTGCATCAGTGATCACATTGTCAGAAGTGGAGTCTTTCACTTTTTGTTTGTTTTGATGATGTCAGAGCTCCATGTGCTTCTGATTCCTAAAACTTCCTGGTCCAGCAGGCAAGGGGGAAGGTATATGTAAATTGCTAAAAGTTGCATGATGTCATTTTTTGAATGTAGACTCTCCACCAATGGTGTGCAAGATCAAAAGCACTTCGCTACTGCTCATCGCCCTTGGCGGAGGTCTGCACTCTCCAAGTGCTTCTAGTTTTCTAGTCCTGCGACTGTCACATTACAAAAGCTTGTAAGTTTAACATGACCCAATGCATACATTTATACATCTAGTGGTGTTTAGTGGCATCTATAGGCATTTACAATGTATTTTTTTCAATGATCTAAACTGTAGAGATGCAACCTATAAATTCTCAACAATTCTGAGATGGGATATTCTAACCTATAATTTAATCACAGAGTATCACAGTATTTTTTATTTCATTTCTGGAATACTTTACACTACTAGTTCATTGTGCCACACTAACCAATATTCAGCAAATGTATGACAACTAGAGTACCTATGTGCCATCCTAATCCTAAGTCCCTATACACTTACCATTGACACAAAAACACACATGCAATAGCTAACTACAAATAAACCTTAACATTCACTCGCTATGCTGTACTACAAATACCCGGCACTGCCATTTCCGATTGTTATTATGGGGTTCTTTAGAAATGTCATCCAGCAGCAGCACTGGAATCATTTGACTTGAGAAGAAGTTTCCACCCTACTGTGTCTTGGAGTGTTTCTCAAAGTCGAGAATGCTTCCTACTGTAGGTAGCACACTGGCCTTGGAAGCCGTACACTTCAAAAACGAGGTTCCATCAGTGCATCCTTGAAAAATCTATGAACAAAGGCCTCTGTCCTCGCAAGAATTTAGAAGGATGCTTGATTTTGGAACAGTCCTTGGCGACTGACAATGACGTGTAATGCTCGAAAAAGCAGCCTTCCAAGAATGCTTCCTCGACTTTGAGAAACACTCTTGGTTTTGCTCTGTGAGAAAAGGTCCAGCACAACACACTACAGGAGCCTAATGAAGGACCGGTGGCTGGAGTGGGGAGAATGACGTCACTGCTGACCTCAGAATTCCCACTTATTCTTTAAAGTCAGGGGAGCGTGTGTGTGTGTGTGTGTGTGTGTGTGTGTGTGTGTGTGTGTGTGTGTGTGTGTGTGTGTGTGTGTGTGTGTGTGTGTGTGTGTGTGTGTGTGTGTGTGTGTGTGTGTGTGTGTGTGTGTGTGTGTGTGTGTGTGTGAGTGTGTCTGAGCCTGTGTCTCTGTGAGTGCGTGAGAGAGAGAGAGCTTCTGACTGGAAACACATGTTGCCCACACACACACACACACACACACATGCAGAGCCTCACCGACCCGGTAGCCTGGCTGCACCCAGAGGCATGCTGGAGAACCAGAGGTCTGTCCTGCTGCAGTCCTGTGCCGCAGTCTCCTGCAGACACTACCAGACAGACTGTAGGGAGCACCACATTCCCTCACTCATTCACTCACTCACTAACTCACTCATTAACTATCTCATTCACTCACTACCTCACTCACTCACTCGCTACCTCACTCACTCACTACCTCACTCACTCACTCACTACCTCACTCACTACCTCACTCACTCACTACCTCACTCACTACCTCACTCACTCACTCACTACCTCACTCACTCACTCACTCACTCACTCACTCACTCACTCACTCACTCACTCACTCACTCACACGCTTGCTTGCCCACTCACCCTCTCACTCCCTCCCTCCCTCACTCACTCACTACTTCACTCACTCACTCCCTCACTCACTCACTCATTCATTCACTCCCTCACTCACTCACTCACTACCTCACTCACTCAATTACTCACGTTCTCACACGCTTGCTTGCCCACTCACCCTCTCACTCACTCACTTCCTCTCTCCCTCACTCATTCACTTATTCCCTCCCTCTGTCACTCATTCACTCACTCACTCCCTCACTTGCTCAGTGTGACTGCCTCACTCATTTACTTATTCCCTTCTCCCTCACTCACTCACTCGCTGACTACCTCACTCACTCACTACCTCACTCACTCCCTCACTTATTCCCTCCCTCACTCACTCCCTCACTCACTCACTCACTACCTCACTCACTCAATTACTCACGTTCTCACACGCTTGCTTGCCCACTCACCCTCTCACTCACTCACTTCCTCTCTCCCTCACTCATTCACTTATTCCCTCCCTCTGTCACTCATTCACTCACTCACTCCCTCACTTGCTCAATCGCTGACTGCCTCACTCATTTACTTATTCCCTTCCCCCCCTCCCTCCCTCACTCACTCACTTGCTCAATCGCTGACTACCTCACTCACTCAGTACCTCCCACACTCACTCAATCACTCACTCACTCACTCACTCCCTTGCTCAATTGCTGACTACCTCACTCACTCACCCACTCACCCTCTCACTCACTCCCTCCCTCACTCACTCACTCACTCGCTCGCTGGTAGAGAGGTGGGGGCTGTGCACATAGGCTTTGGCTTTGGATCGTTTGTTTGTGGAATCTACCTCTCTTTCTCTCTCTCCCTCTCTGTGTCAGGCTGCACATTCCTCCTCCTCTCAATCTAGCCTCTTTGCTGGAATGAATGGAATTCTGATCCGCTTACTAGGGCCCAGCCAACTCCAGCCTGGCCTCATCCAAAATGAACAATTAGAACTGATAACACAAACGCCGCTTGCTGTTTTTTAAGCAAATGCTGACTGCTGTCTCATTACTGAGGGGAAAGTCATCTCCATTCCCTAGGATTCAAGGGGTTTCCATAAAGCAAAGCGAGTGAAAAATGTGCCACAAGCAGCATACCATTATAGTCATGTACTGAAATAACAAGATTGTGATTTGCACTGTAAGCATGAATTCTACATGGTATCCTTTGAAAAAGATGCATCGGCTCATGTCAACACAGTTTCCATGTTTCCAGTCAGACTACAGTATGTCTCCCTTATGCTTGATCTAACGATGATGGAGCGTAACTCATTTGTTTATGAGATTTGTAGATGGTCCCTATCAATATGAGAACATACTCAACAACATAGGGCTGGGCGATATGGAAAAAAATGTTATCACGATTTTTTTTCTCAGATTGAACGATCTCGATTTTTAATCACGATCATGAATGATATAACGTAACCCCCCCCCCCCCAAAAAAAAAGTACAAATAAATACATTTTAATTTTAAATTAATTAAAATAAAAACACACACTGTTCTACTGATCTTGTCATTACACTGGCTCATATGCAATTGCAAACAGCCTACAGATACTGCAATTTATTGATCTAATTTATTGTAATTATGGTATCCCAAAATGCATAAACTTTCATAAACTGTCATAAACTGCCTTTCAAATATAGTATAGCAGAAACATGATACACATCACTGTAATTTCTACCAGACAAGGTGAAATATGGTGTGATGCATACAATGCATGAGCATACTCCTGCAAGTTTGTGTGATAATGATGTTTTGTTATCTGTTAAATTTCCTAGGTTGCTATGTGCCTTTTTGGGGAATTAAGGGGTGGAGTTTAGGTGTGCCTGCGTGCGTCCGTGTGTGTATGTGTACGCGCGCGCAGGTGCGAGAGAGTGTCAGAGAATTGGGAGAGAGACGGTAGCATTGCCGCTGTGTTGGAAGTTCTAAAAGCGGTAGTTGTGGCTAAAACAGCAACTCTTCTTGTCGTATGTGTTACAATAAAGAATCTGGAGTTGAAGATGATAAAACGTCGGAAAAAAACTTTTATGTCTCGCATAAGGAACCGTAGATAAACGTTGCAACCGCTAAATGTGGCCCACTATTTCTCCCTTCCTCGCCTGTTTTGCCGTCAACAACACTCTACACTTGCAATTTAATTTTTTTTTTTTAACGATCGCGCAAGACTTTCACTCGTGGCTGTCCGTGTACCAACATCTAACTATGGAATGCTCCCAGAATTTCTTAAAGACGATAGAAATGCGTGTGTCTTCATAAATACCCGAAACGACGGCTAAGTTCTCTCTGGTAAAGGCTTGCTCACAGCGGTGCAGGGAACTTTGATTGTTAGCAGCAGTTGGCGCGCACCTTTCCAACATGTAATTCACGTGATCGAGAAAATATGCCCACAGCTGATCACCGTGATCGAACTAAATTTGATCGCGATCCCTAATCGAGATCGTATAATCGCCCAACCCTACAACAACAATACCGTCTTCTGTATTTTTTTGCCCTAAACAGCGCCTTCCAGGCAGCGCTGCCTTCAAGGCCCAACTTCCTCAAATCTAGGGTTATATTCAGCTGAGGATTTAGGGGGTTAGTTTTAGGGTTAGGGTTAAATTAGTGCATTCAGACAGTGGTGGAAGGTGGTGTTGAGGGCAACAAAACACAGCAGGGAATACATCTCCCTTTTCTCAAAACTCCACCATGACAACAACCCCCCACCCCCCCCCCAATACAAAAACACAACAAATCAAGCCCTTAAATAGCTATTCCACTGGACCCATGAGCAGGAGCAGGTTATCATTAAGGCATGGGCAAGGCCATTAACCAAACCACTCAAGCATACTGTATGTTCATGAATGACACTAATATGTTTCCAAGGCAGGAGAGGCACTAGGAGCAACAGGCCTGTGTAAACAAATGCTCTAAATCACAGGAGCAAGATGTTGTTGATGCAGACAACTGCCTTGACTCTTGCGTGACTGGGACACCACGACGAGGATGGCCTCACTTGGCAACCAGTCCCACACACATCTGCTCAGCAAACTCATCTCTGCCACGGGGACAAAGCTGTCTGAGAGACGGCACTAATACCAAAGATCATGGAATACTGGCCAAGATGGAGCAACGTAATGCATTTCAATGGGAGCAAACATGAATCATTCCGGTCTGCATTACGTCACATTATCACCCGGTGGAATGGAATACTGTTTTCTGATTGGCTTTCAGGGTGTCTGTTAATTGACCGATCCCAAGCCCCGCCCATCTATTGTTACGTATAGCTACCTCGGACAAGTTTGGCCAAAACCAGCGTGCCTGGAGCTGGAGATGCCTGTGTAAATAGTTTACTTGTGATGGCTTTCGGTTCAGATAGCCTGAATGTTATCGTTTGAAAATGTGAACAGCAATAAAAACAACAGTAGACAACGTGATGGGTTCGTCTCTGTGAATATTCACCGTTTCCCTATTTCGGATTATTTCGATTTCGACAGATCAGAGGGGAAAAGTTAACCTGCCCAGCCCAAGTTGCTAGATGCCTACACGGCATAAGCAAAATTGCATTCCTAGCAACTTTCTCAAAGTGTCAAGTATATTTTCTGGATGGGGATGACATTGTATGCCTATGTGTTTGTAAAGAAGTTGATGTTTTACACTGAATCTGCTGCGTAGCCCACTCCATGTAGCCCATCTTTGAATGTAGGCTAATGTAAGCTAACGTAAGGAATACTCCTACCTAGCTTCGTGTAAACTTACAAAACTGTTTATCTGTGAGTGTAAAAGGTGTAAAAGCCTTCCCTTAACTGTCGATTCTTCTTGTGATGTTAGACCTAACGTTAGTTAGCGGCAAAGTCCTTCCTTTAAATGGTCTGATCAGACGTAACCTAACGTTACCAAACGCACTGCACACAGCTAACGTTACTGTAGGCTCTCCTTGGGGGAGGCTGGTTGATAAGCTAATAATTGTCATGATTGAGGTTAAAACACGGTGTCAATATAAGCACAGGCTTTGGGAGAGAACATGCATTTGTGTTGAGGGTTAAATAAAATATTAATAACATTGCCGTCACTATCACTGATGCTGTAACATTAAAGCAGATAATTGCGTCCGTCGTCTCCATCTCTCATGTTACCTACGTGGCTGCAACTTTGCGTAAGCCTATTCGCCGTATTCATTAATTATTTGTTTATTGTATTACAATTAGATAAGCCATATCCGTGCAAAGTTTGAACTTGCTTAGCAGGTTGAAGAGAGCCAAGGCTGGCTAAGGCTGCTTCTTGTATGAATTAACAGGTAGCATGGCCTGAGCGAATTGGCGAGGGTAAAAAAAAAAAAAAAAACCTTCCCACACATCCATAGTAAGTTAACTGTTGGTCTTAGAGGTCCCCAAACACATATTACACCGTTGTGATATGAGATTACACCTTATTTTCAAGGCAAAGCTGCAAGCCTCATAGTCTACTATTATGCAGGAAAGGGAGAAGTTGTCCGAGGTTGTCCGAGGTTCGCTGCGGGCCCTATTGTGACATGGTGAAAGTGGGCGGGGCTTGGGATCGGTCAATTCTTGATAACAGGACACCTGAGGGGTCATTCCGTGAGAAACGTATATATTGCGTCCCAATGAAACAATCCCAGATAAAATCCATATTACACCAAATTGATGTACAATTTCAAACTATATTATAACACCAACATCTCCTATGAATATTAAAACCACCTAAAGTGAACATTTAAGTATTTTAAATAATGAAAATCCTATTTTAATATGAATGGGTAAGGCTTTTGGCCTGTCCCTCGCATACTATCGTCTACTTCAAGAAGAATTTTAACAAGTAAAATATATATATTTTCACCAGATTTTCACTTTCATATATTGACTTAAATGTGAATTACACATAATCTGCACTTTTATCACAAATATACACAATGTTAAGAAAATATAGAGTTATATGTCTTTGTCCCCAGAATTGACATTAACCCTGTTACCCTCTTGAAAAAACTCTTATAAAATAATGACATTATATCAAATTGATCTGACTAACAGGAATGTTAATCATCTATGTATCACTTATTTGACTGATAAAGATCAGTAGTTGTCTCTCATTTGAAACATGCTATTTATATGTTTTTAAACTTCCACACACGCGGGGGAAACCATAGCCTGTCAACACTGTTACCAAGATAAACATGCACTTCCAGGTAATTGTTTAGGTTTGATAATATGATCAGATGTGCTAAGGGATACCCTTTCAAATAGCATAGCTTATGTACCTGTGACTTTGTCTCTTTAGCTTGTAATGGGCAAATTACATTGAAATCCTCAACCCTGTTACCATCAGTCCTGTTACTTTTTACCATCACTCCTGTTACTTTCAAGGTAACAGGGCTGACATTTAGCAGTTTCTTGCTAATTAAAGGTCGTAAAATAAAACATTGTAACATAGAAAGTAAAATATGACACTAATTTCTTGACAAGGAGGAACACTTTAGCCAGAAATGTGTGACACGTGACACGTTGTCCATGAAGTCAGCCCTGTTACCTTTGACATTTTTGCAAAAAAAAGTAAAATTACCAATCAAATTGCCCTTTATTGAAGACTTATTAAATGGGAACACCATTACATGTTAGCCAGGCTGATTTTTTCATCTTTATTTTGTTTTGTTCTTTCTAAAACTAGTTATGTTTATGTTTAACATTATGCCATGCATTAAAAAAATGGCTGTTAGGCGTCATTCAATCCAAAAATTAGCACTTTTGAAGAAAATTTCATGTTTGAATATAATATAGTCTTAAAAGGGACCAAAGTACTATATAAATATGTAGAACATATAAAGAATTTCCATCTCAAAATATATTATATTATACTGCATTTGTCTGTAACAGGATTGACCAAATAAAGAAAATCCCCTGGAAAAAAAGAGATAAAACAATAATAAATTGAAGTGTGGGAGGTTGCCCAGAGCCATTTTCCATACCTCCAAGATATGTCTGTTACAGTACAAAAGAAAAAGTGATGAAAAAAACATTTTCATTTTTAAATTTTAAAAACTTGAAAATATACGTTTCTCGCGGAATGACCCTGAGGCATTGTTGGGTGAAAAAGTTTAACCAGCGTTCCATATCGATGCTCTTTAGAATGCAGTCTTGTGGATCTTCTTTCATATGAAAATAGTACCCCAACCGAACAGGATAACTTCTTTCTAAACGGAGCCACATGTTTCTTTTATGTTTTAAACAATTGTTTACCGTTTACGCTTTAGTTACAACCGGGTGATAAGCCGGATAATGGCCTTCGAGGTGTCCCGATATAAGAAAATAATGGACTTGGCGTAGACAAACAGCCCTTCGGCTGCGCTATCAGGCTGTTCTTCGCCTTCGTCTCGTCCATTATTTTCTTATATCGGGACACTGCGGCGGCCGTTATCCCTTACATATAAACTTTTCAACGGTCTTTCATATCAGGGTATGAGAGCTCGACTTTGGTCTGAATACAGGTGGATTTTCCCCCCCCCCTCCTTGTGGAAATAGAACACGAAACATAACGAACGTTTGCAACTCTCACTCTGCTTGAACCCTCTTGAACCCTCATGAGCTGAATGATGATTTGCTGATGAGAGATTTTGGAATGTTGCAGAAGTTGAAGTTGAGGTTCCTGATGAGGGTGTCACTTCTGAATGCTTCATAAGCATCCAGCAACCATGTCAAAATGACATAATGAGGGCAATATCAAATGTCATTCAAAACTTTCACATACACTGTGTGTGTGTGTGTGTGTGTGTGTGTGTGTGTGTGTGTGTGTGTGTGTGTGTGTGTGTGTGTGTGTGTGTGTGTGTGTGTGTGTGTGTGTGTGTGTGTGTGTGTGTGTGTGTGTGTGTGCACGTGCAAACTAAGTCTTTTGTCGTCAGTCTGAAAGACTCTTTTATAAGAGATCATTTCAGTAACCCTCTACTGACCTAACACACAAATGAATGTCACCTGACCTACATCCTGCAGTCCCCCATCCAGTCCACAACGGATGCTGGAGTAAAATCAATTTACCTTCTCATGCCCACAACAAGATTAGACTAGTGGCTGAAGATACAGAAAATACGCAGGACACAAACGCACTCTGAAGCAATAATCCCTATTTCACATCCACACTGGAGGAGAGCTTTACCAAAACTTCATTTTACAGTGCGAGCTGTATACCAAATCACATGTGTCCACCTTGTTCCCAAAAACCATTGGATTAGCTCTCTGTTATTTGGTCCGAGTGCCTGGGTGACCTCAAAGCGGCCTCCGGACATCAAAAAGAAGTGGGCGCTCCAGTACATTACACTGTAACCACCAAGCAATATTTTGCACTGAGCTTTGTGGTCATGCTGGGAATGTTTGGTGTCCACAACAAAGCAACTCATTCTCTTCGAGATGACAGGGTGAGGATGTGGAAAGAGATTTTTTAAACTTTTTTTAAAACTCCATCTGACTCTTACCCAGCAGAGCTTGAAAGAGTTGGCTTCCAAAGATGGCAGATACTTTCCCCACGTTGTTCTTCAAGACCTGCTCCTCAGGACGGGTAAGGCTGTCCTGGTAATGTGTCAGTAGCCCCACTGCCCTGTCTGTGTCTGCAGAATAAAGAAGACGGATATTTATTGCACGGACATCCTCATGAACAAAAACAGCCCTGTGTGAACTTTCAACTCATGATGAAAATTAATGGTGACATGCTGGCATTCTAGAAACACTTTTTGAGTTAGGCAAGGCAAGGACAGCAGATCACACCAAGCATATTTTGTTATTTATATCAATGTAAGTGAACATTTTGTCTCTGAATTCATTTATTTATTTTCTTGAACAACTCTTTGTTTACCCCTGAAGACAAAGGTTGCATTGCAAATACAAGATGTGCTGAGCACAAACAACCCTAACTGAGCCCCCAGAAGTCTTCCAAAACCCCTAACAGAAAAAATCCAGAGAAAAATACTTCCTGTTTCCCATGGGAGTCTCCCAAACGAGAGTTGCGGTTGAAAATACAACTCCAAGTTTAAAATCGGGTCTTTTAACAGACTCCTGTAGCAGGTTAACTCAGACATGTTACAAAACATCTGATATGTTGGTTTATCAGATTAATTTTAAAATCAGCTGATCCATCATCGGAAAACGATTGCACCAAACTGCGTATACTTTTGAGGATACATAATCTATTTCGTTCAGTTAAGCGAAACTTGAAACACATTTTGAGCTAACATATGACGTTTACCTACAACTGTCAATACATGCTACTTACCATATTTGTGTACCATGGCGAATAGAAAGTACCGTTATACCGAGCCCAAATATCCTTGAGAATCGTTACTATTACATATTTTGATCAAATGACATTAACTGAGAAACGGTTTCCTGTCGCGGGCTTGATAACTTCTCTCTTTCTTCACTCACAGTTGTGTGTCTGTCAGATATGTCGTACTTCCAGAAACTTTTATAACAAGTTGCCTATTGCCAAATACACACTGTCCCTCGGACAGTTATACTGTAGCGGTAACTCGCGTCCAGTGCGCAACGAGTTTGGCACGAGACAACGTGGATGGATTCACGGAACTTGTGCATCCAAAGCCCTCGCGCGCCACCAGAGCTTCTCCGTTCAATTGCATTGCAGATGGGAAGCAATGCTTCTGCATGTCACAACCGGGGGATCTCAGTGTAGTGACACAATAAAACGGTAACATAGGTTATGGCATTATCCTAAATATAAACGACAATTCCTACTCCTGCCTATGTTTAGTATTGTTTAAATTACCTGATAATTGTCCATTAATAATCCATTTTTCGATTTTCAGCGTCAGATTGCCATTTTCGACTTAAACCATTTTACAATATTCTAGCTCAGGGCCCACAAGGATCTACCTTAGTTACGTGCGCCATCTAGCGGACATGTAGGCCCATATTCCTTTGCAAAATAACTTCCCTTACTTACACAAAATAACTGCAAGAACAAAACTATGTAGTTGCAATGCAGTTGCCTATTCATATCTTAAATAGGCCTAGTCACCTTCATACTGTAAACCACATGAAATTCCTCTAAATCCCTGCTGATTGGACTTAAAAAAAGTGCAGGCTTATTTCTCTGAGCGCTCAACAGAATCAATAACTGAAAGAACACTGTAAATTAATATGTGTAGGACCTTAATATGTGTAGAAGTAAGCCTTCTCTAGTTTCCAGTATCTGACAGCAAGGTTTTATCTTTTGTCTCACTTGTCAGTGATGGGTGCTGAATACCAGCTACAATTACTGTGATTGCGCAATGCGCATAAACTTACAAGAACAGAACAGAACACAATATACAAACACCATTTAGTGTTGTTAAAACATTTATTTAAAAATCTCTATTTATAAAAATGGAATACTGTGCACCCAAATCCAACATATCCTAATATCATACAACTGAATGGTACAGTTTAAAAGATACAGTGATTTATAATCCAACTTGAATATCTTAGTGTTCATAAAAGCCAAAATATTAATATCCTACTTTTCAATACTCTGTTTAGACATCTCTCAATGAACTAAAATTCACTTAAACAGTGCTTAGGTATTAATTAATCCAACTCATATCAACAGTATAGTAAGACACCCTGTATTTGATACTTAGAAACAGTGGATTGACAGAATTCATGAATATCCTTTTTATAACACAGTAATTGGTCCATTTCATTAAAAAAGTACAAATTTTCATATGACACACCTGCACGCACGCACACATACAAACACACAAACACACTCACACACCACACACACACACACACACACACGCGCGCACACACGCACACACACACACACACACACAAACACACACACATTTTAATACTTCTACTTGAATCACATAGGAGGAATTGCAGATGAAAACAGTGATGGAAATATGCTATGAAATACTGTAAGTTTGGACAAATCTGATCTAACATGGAATGCTTTTTCAATGTATCAGTCCAGGTCAACTGTGCTAGGGGTAGATATGACATCTTTATCTCCACATGAATAAACTGAGCAGTACTTTCCAAGTGCCCTTGCATAGCCCCCACTGTTGCAAATCCCCATAGAACAAGTTTATGTAAATGCCCAAGGCTCCCAAATACTAGATCAATTAATTGACAACGAAAACCAAGGACCGTGATTGTCTCAAGCCATGTACATCAGCCATGCACATACTGTATACACATGCGCGTGCACGCACGCGCACACACACACACACAAACACAAACATTAAAACATTTTTAAAACATTTTTAAAATGTACACTTATTCTACATTCAGCATTGAAGTGTAGTTTGGCCTACATGAAGTCTTGGGGGTCCACTGGAGTCCTAAACGCCCCACATACCAACCCCACATGAACATGCTGGAGAGTGGTGGTGGACATCTCTCTGTCTCACTCTCTCTCTCTCTCTCTCTTTCTCTGAAGGCTGTTTAAAACTACAGGAATGCTGTCAAGATTTAATTACTCAGATGGCAAGAAGGGGGACAGCTCTCTCTGGTTCCAGGCGGAAAATCTGTCGTCTCGCCCTCTTTTCCCTGCAGTAGCAAAGCAAAGACAGAGGCCTGTAAGATAACTTTTCCTCCAACACTGATCAGCTACTGGGATTGTGGGGTTGGACTACTGATACGTTAGGTGACTGGCAATACGCACTCTCTCATTTGGTAATAGAAATTCAGGAAATCATTGATATAAATGAAAAACCCAATAACACAGACAAGTGATAAGTGAGATACAGCTTTCATTTAAGAATATCACCATGGTTATAATTCACTCAACTGCTTGATTATTTTGTGAATTTTTTGTGACATAAAGGATTGAAGAGGAGTGTTTTTATTAGAGTTATTTGATCAGTTTATTTAATCAGTTATCTAAGTATTGATACCCACCTTTAGCTTGTCTGAGACAGCACCTTTTCACAGCATAAGCAGATAAAACAACATTATTGAACTGGCAATGTTTTAGTCTGGCAAAATGCCATTTAGTTTGGCATTGTCTATGTGTCTGAAATATGTTCTATATTGAAATAAGTTTTATTTTATAAATATGCAGCGTGCATCACCATATTCCAATATGTGCAGATCCACTGCTGCAAAGCAACTGCACTGGTTTTTGTGAGTGTTTTTTTTCTAAACCCCAAATAGAGACAATATCTTTGACAGGTGACACGATTAAGATAATATCCTAAATTCCACTGACAGACTGAGCTGCTTAAGACGGCTCATTTAGTCTATCTGTATCTCTGCCTGCTATTCTGCCTGCTATATGAAGCAGTGAAGATGTTGGAAAAGGGCTTAGTGGTGAAATCGGGTTCTGAAATGTATGTGTATTGCATTAAATAGTGCAGTGAGTTGTTCTAGGCCTGAAACCTACAAGCATTTTCAGTGTCTGAAAGGAAATCCAAGAGAAGCGTATACAGTATAGGAATGTCAGTAAAAGCTACACAATACTATTTATTGTACCTAGTACCTTCACAATTACACTTAATCAAATTTTCCGTTGCAGTCAGCATGGAAGTGTTTTGTGGTTTTGTAGCATGGGTCTGTGAGGACCAATTATTCCTGAGGAAAACTCAACTGTATTTGATGTTAAAGGGCAACTTCAGTTATTTTCAACAAGAGCTCTACTGCTCAAGCTACTTGAGATTAGCCAATACTGAAGACCCCAGACATTTTGGTCCAACCATAGGTTTCCTTGAACAGAGAATAATCACTTACAACTAGCCCAATGGGGCAGATTTTTAAACTGTATTTTCAGCATCTAAACATGGTCCAAATATCACCCCAAAAGCTATGTAACATCATGAGACACATTACAACACACCACTGTATTGTTTATGACTACAAATGTCTGACAAAAGCCCCATTTCCATTGACTGCTAAAGCGTGCCGTGTCGAACCGTGCCGAGCTGGTACCACAGTACCTTTCGTTTTCCACTGGATTAAAAGTACCTTTCGGTTGCTATAGTGACAATGGAGTAAACTATGGTAGCGTCACCAACGTGAAAAGACGGCAAGAACAATCGCTACAGTGAATGAAATAAATCGGTTTTTGTTTCATTTTGGTAAGTGGCTGTTTGCCACATACAACACCTTTATTTGGGGAAATGACTTTATTTGCCTTGCCATCAATCCTGTTGTGCTAACACTGCTAGTTAACTGCTGAGCTAGCTGTCAAGGGCTTGTTTAGAATGTTAGCATTATGACGCTAGCAAGAATAGCAACCACTCAAGCCACACGTCATAATATAGTACCAGTTCAGCACGCTTGGTACCTCGACTGAAGGTGGTACCAGCTGGTACCAAAAATCGTACCGGTTCCATGGTACCTGTACCAGATTTTGCCAGTGGAAAAGCAAATTTAAGCGATCCGAGCCGAACCGAACCGAGCTGGTACCATGCAATGGAAATGGGGCTAAAGTGGTTAAAATAGTGTTTTTGTGCAGTGTTTACAAAAACGTTTTGTAAACAAACAATGTTTGGCTGCTCTTCAGTATTGGCTAATCTCAAGTAGCTTGAGCAATAGAGCTCTTGTTGAAAATGACTGAAGTTGCCCTTTAATGTAAGATGTTTTTACAAAATTCAGAGCCAGGATATTTAGATATTTAGAATTTCCTATGGGATGAATAAAGTACTGTCTTATCTTATCTTAACTTATCTTATCTCACTGGTTATAGCATGACTAACAGATATTGTAATATTGGGGATAAATGATTAATTCTGGGATTTTTTTCTGAATGAAAATAGTCAAAACAAACCTTTGGAGAAGAAACAATCCAAGCATCACAAGCAATGACACCACGTCAGCAGAGATCCAGATCATTCTATAGAGCATTGGTTCCTAAATATAAATATAAATATATATATTTAAAATAATAATAATAAAAGTAAGAGCTCACAGTACTTCTTGGGGAAGGAAGAGGGTTCGTTTGAAAAGTAAAAGTGAACATGTGACACTCACCAGTGTCCAGTCTGGCTTGGACATATCTTTGAAAACGTGGCAGGCATTGGTGGTCACAGAACTGGCACCAGAGCACCACACGAGGGAGAACAGCCACCTCTCATTCACTACCCACATGTTCACAGACACATTCCCGTTCCGCAGCTCTCTTAGAAATGAAACACACACACACACACGCACGCACACACACACAGGCACACACAGAGAGAGAGAGAGAGAGAGAGACGCACACACACAAACACACACACACACTATTGTTACTCTGGATCAAAAGTTAAGCCCTGATTTACGGCATATAACACTATACTATAATACTCTATACGCTTAACCTTTGGCTGAGGTAACCATCTAGTTTGAGGAAATCAGCGGACTGCTAAGTTGTTAGCAACGTCAAAGGAACACTGCAAACAGTGCAACTCCTTAGAGACAATGTTACAATAGTCTTATCATCCGTCTGTATTATTATGTTCCTCATACCTCCGCACTAAGGTCATTCCCAAAAAAAGCATGAGCATGTGATGTAACTGAGTGAAACTGTATGACAGACAGAGTCTCTGCAAGCTCACCTCATTTTTTTTGTACTGAGTCTGTTGTATTTCACATTCAGATGACTCCCACTCTCGTTTTCCAATGCGGGCAGACTGCCGTACACCTGCCGGAAACCTGGAGCCAGTTTCTTCACCTCTGCTCTGTTGACAGATGGAAGCCACCAAATCTACAGTAAGGGGACACATGAGGTCAGTACAGATTGATCAAACTATTTTCCATAGAGTCTGGGATTCATTCATTTTTGGAATCAAGGCCAAGTATCTTAAACCCTTAACTCACACAGTAACAAGTGAGACTGTTTATTTTTTTAATAACAGATGGGTCAAAGTATGTGGGTGAGTTGGCTGGGCTATTTCCTTACAGACAAGACCCAGGGATGACTGGGGCACTCAGAACTTTTTAAGAATTTCCTTTTCGACGCAGTGCGTCAAAACTTCACTGGTGTCATAGCTCAGATATTAAAGGCATCGCACTACGCACAACGTTAGTCAATGTTGTTGCACCTCAATAAAGGAAATTCTGAGTTCTGAGTGCTCCAGTCATCCCTGTGTCTAGTCTGTAAGGAAGTAGCCCAGACAGCTTTTGTTGATTCTACGGTCCTGGACTGGAAGCACCAAACAGGCTTGAGCGCAAAGTGACATCCTACTTGTATGTGGATGAGTTATTGGGTGGCAGGTAAGACGTATTTCTATTTGAGGTATTTGAATACACAGTGCCAGGCCCTTAGAATCATCCTAACTTTTCCCCTCTTGGCAGCGGCCCTGTACGAGACGGAAAGGTTCTGGAGTTTAGCTCACCAGGTGTTGCGCAATGCCTGATGCCAGGATGGTCTGGACAGTGAAGTTTGCATCACTGCTGTTGTGTCTCTCGTTTTTGAGGTCAAAGATGATTGAGACATTGTGTTCCTTGGCCAAGTCCAGAAGTTCATGGAGAGAGGGCACACTTTGATTTGTGACACGTTGCCACTCACTCTCAGACAGAGCAGGAGGCTTCTGCAGCGGGTCGTTCTGAAACTACAGAGTTGCGACAGTAACACAAAAGATTCCGGTTAATTCCAGCGTGTCACTTTCATGATAGAACAGTGCAGTGTTCTAAACCACATGGAAACCAGTTGAACAACTCCTCCAAAAACCAAATAACAGACAATGAGCAATGATAGCTCCTGGAGTACTTTCCCCTCAGCTTGTCATGACTAATGCTGCATGATCACCACTTGCTCCACTCACATCCAGAAAACCTTTTCCTGCATTCAAACTCTGAAGTTCATCCCAGGTGAAGTCACTTGGCTTGTTGTCCTTGCGTTGCGGAAATATCTTCTCCACATTGGTTGTCCTTCTGAGCGAGGTGTTGTCATGCATCAGGAAGGGGCGTCCATCTTTGCTAATGAGGGTAAATGAAAGTCAGGAGACATGTCAATGTCAAGTTTATTTGTAAAGCACTTTACATTAACATCAGTCAACCAAAGTGCTATCAAATAAAAAACAAAATAAAATAAAAAAAGGTATCAAAAGTAAAATATACAGAAGGCAAGAAACTTAATATAGCTTAACTAGGGGTAGTTAATTATTATTATTATTATTTAATTTTTATTTATTTATTTATTTTTAATAAAGCACGTAATCTATGGCTAAGTGATAGCATGTTTGTTCAAATGTCATCCATTTCCACACCAGGATTCTCAGAATGTTAGAGGGTTCCGTACCTAAGAAGCACGTCTGTCTCAAACGTGGTCACATTACACTCCAGGCTCCGTTGGAAGGACATCATGGTGTTCTCAGGGGCCAACTGTAGACAGGATCAAACAGAGAAGCTGAGGCAGGGACAAAAGCAGCTAAATCAAGGACATTAATGTTCTAACTGACAAATGCAGATTTATACTATAAGCAGGGCAGGTTCAAGCCTTTTCGCTCCCCTAGGCCAGAGTTGAGTTTTGCCCCCTCTTTTCTAGAAATACAAGAGAAACTGGGGAAAAAAGTAAAGAATGTATTGCGATGCCCCTCTTATATTTGGTGCCCTAGGCAATCACATCGCAATCGCAGTTCATCTATGCCAGTAACCAGCCCTGACTATAAGCTACAATTGACATAAGGCGCAAATTCATGCATATTCCTCTAGAAGAAGGGTCTGCATCCTAGATGTAAATAAATATGTGAGAGATTTCCTAATGTTCTTCCATACAGACTTTAATTGTTGACAAAGAGCTTATGCAATGGGGGTTCGGATACCAAGAAGGGGTCTTCCCACGGTTCAGAACATGTTTAGACTGATCTAGAGCCCAAACCGCACGGGGACAAGTTCAAACACATGAGGGCAAAGACTTGACATATTAGGCTGCTGACACCCTCCCTGAAGCGACTCTAAAATATTTTCCCTTTAACGCCTTTATATTTTGTAAATCTGATAAGACTAATATATATATATATATATATATATATTTTTTATTTTATTTTATTTTATTTTTTTTTTTATGTCAATCTGTTGTGCTAACTAACTTTTTTGAATTGTCAATTGTGGGTATATTATTAGCAATTACCATTATTATTGTAACTATATACATTATTATTACGAGCAAAACCTTCCTTTTCTACTCTGCTTTTGGTTGCAAACAGTAATTAAAGTGTAATAAAGACAATAATGTATGGAAAGTGAATGTATGAATGCTTCACATTATTGTGTTGTTATATTGTCAGGATATACACAACAATGTTGCCACCTATTACTGTGGTGCAATAACCTGGAATGCCATCAACGTGCCAAATTGCAATCGTGAAAAACCGCAGGTTGTTGCTCCTCTTGTGGGAATCCAAACAAACCGCACCACCCACATGAAACTTTCTCCAAACTGCCTGAAGGGTTGTGTGCCACAAAACAATCCCAACAAAAGGAGAGAGGCAAAACAAGAACACTAAGCCCCTATATCAAGGGTGGACAAACTTTTTTAGTCGCGATGTCAAAGGCCAATGCAAAATTAAGAGTACAATTTTTTCAGCCAATTACATAAAATGACGTGGACCATAGTGTAGCCGGTGGCGGTCCGCACCGCACACGGGTCTCGAACCCGCCACCCCGCAAGCTACAAACTCCCGCGTGGGAGTGGAACGCTCTAACCAACTGAGCTAAAGCCCGAGCTTCTAACTCAGCGTGTTAGAAGCGCCCATGGATTGGGTGATGAGGATTACACACTACCGCCGAGCTAGCCGCGCTAGCTGGCCTCCGTTACACTAGCAAATATTAATATTAGACTAATGTCACAACAAGCAACATTACCATTGTTAGATAACATTACCATTGTTAGACAACATTACCATTGTTAGACATCGTGGCAAGACAAGGTAGCAAAGGGCCACAATCAGCTCCTCGCACATAACATTCTACTCGACTATTCTACCGGCTCTTCCGGTTACAATGGCTGCAGTCCAACTGCCAGTGTGTGAGTTTTCATTTATAGTGATTGTTTCGCAGCCAACATAACGAAAAGGAAGTGAGCCCTATTACTGTAAAATGTTTATGTGCAAGGAGCCGATTGGCCCCCAGGTCTTAGTCTAGCCATCCCTGCTCTATATCAGTCTTCTTATCTCCCTTCAGAATGCGATTCCCTTCTCTGATTGGCTGATAGGGTGGCCATTACTTTTGTGTAACCTGCTACCTGAGACTCGTAAGCAGACTTTTAAATTTACTTCCACACATACAGTAAATATACCCCAACCAAACAGGTTAACTTCTGTTTAATCAGAGTCGCATGTTTCTTTTATGTTTTCAACACTTACTTAAAGGGCAACTTCAGTCAATTTCGACAATAGCTCTATTGCTCAAGCTCCTTGAGATTAGCCAATATTGAAGATGCAAGACATTTTGGTCCAACCATATAGTTTTTTTTTAACAGAGAATAAGCCCTGACAGTTAACCCAATGGGGCAGATTTTTAAACTGTGTTTTCAGCATCTAAACATGCTCCAAATATCACCCCAAAACCAATGCAACATCATCAGACACATTACAACACACCACTGTAGTGTTTATGACTACAAATGTCTAACAAAGTGGTTAAAATAGTGTTTTTATGCAGCGTTTACAAAACCGTTTTGTAAACACACAATGTTTGGCTGCTTGCATAAACACAGTTTTAACCACATGGGCCCCCATGGGCTAATTGTTAGTGATTATTCTCTCAAGGAAACCTACATGGTTGGACCAAAATGTCTTGTGTCTTCAGTAATGGCTAATCTCAAGTAGCTTGAGCAATAGAGCTCTTGTTGAAATTGACTGAAGTTGCCCTTTAAATATACAGGAGATAAACACAAACAGGAGATAAGTGGGATAACGGCCTTCGAGGTGACCGGTTCAATAGAAATAATGTCTCAGCAAAGGTAACTCTTCTCTCTAAACCTCCAACTCGCCATTTTTTCCATCGGACCTGTCACCTCGTCGGCCGTTATCCGTTACATATGAACTCACCATGGGTGCCCCTCGATGGCCAATCAGAGCGGGCTTAGGGGGCAGCTCCTCCAGCACGCACGGGGAGAAGTCATGGATGAGGAGAGGGCAGAGAAACAGGGCCAGAGAGACCAGAGCCCAGGCCAGCATGATGAGGACCCTCGACGCTGGAGTGAGAAAAACAGACAGCACCTTTTTTTTTTACTCCACTTCACACACAGACATACACACACACACACGCACACACACACACACAAGCTTCACATTGCACAGACAAACACTTCAAATCCGCTTTTCATTGTAATACATTTTGCAAAGGCTACAGCACACACACACACACACACAGTGTTTAATTGTTTGGGCAACAGTCAACACAACGTTTCTCTATTTTGTGCCAACGGTTTCCAGCTTGGCAGGTACTGGATCTATTCGTGGTTTTCCACATCCCAGTGTGTGTGAGTGTGTGTGTGTGTGTGTGTGTGCGTGTGTGTGTGTGTGTGTGTGTGTGTGTGTGTGTGTGTGTGTGTGTGTGTGTGTGTGTGTGTGTGTGTGTGTGTGTGTGTGTGTGTGTGTCTGTGTGAGCACATTAAGAGCTGAATCATGCACACTGACCTCTCCTCCGAGCTCTGTAGTAACTCTTGAACACCAGCCAGCTGAGCAGAGTCAAAGCCACCACAGCGCCCAGCTGGAGGAAGGGGCCTGTGGCCTGGTGAAACGCCATGACAACATAGAACATACACATAGGAACACAGAACACGCACATGAGAACACAGAGCATGCAATTAGAACACAAGCAGGCAGAGACTGAAGCAATGTGTTCTGCATGCTGTATATGCTCCAAGGAATTTCATTGACTAAAAAGGCCATGTTTCGATCCTATGGGATCTTGATAGGATTGATACATCGTCTTTTTAGTCAATACATTTACTTGGAGCATATACAGTGCACAGACCACTTCTTCAAAATACCTGCTAGACTTGTCTGGCACCTGTAACTGTTTTTTTTGGGATGTGCGCGCCTTCCCACTTCCCACAACACATCATTCACAAAGGACAGTCAGATCTACAATACCCTACATGATTCCAATGTCCATCTGTAACTGGGAACTCAAGAGAGGAATTGTTGCTGATGGGCTTACGGTAATTAACAAAACTCCCTTTTAAAAATACACTTCATATAGGCCTATCTTTGTCTATGCTGTTTCTTTTATCGGTTAAAAGAAAGAACAGTTATTTTTCACTCAGCAATAATAGAAATATCAATATTTACATAATAATTAAAATCTTTCTTAGTTTCCTAATAGGTTTCCACCTTAAGCTAATGCTAAGGCAATGTAATCTCAAGTTAAATTGTCCTTTACACCCTCTATTTAAAGTTTGATTTAATGAAATATTTATTTGCTCAGTTTTCTGATTCTGTACAATCATTTGCAGATTTCTAGGATAATACAATAGCGCATGATTGATATGTCTCCGGTAGACTGATAAATTGCTTTCTATTAGAGAGCGTGACAAGGAAGTCTGGAGAAGCGTTGGTAAAGCAAACAATTTGAAACACGCCTATCTTCTGTGTACTTAGCAGGAGACACCTTAGAGGGCTGTCAATCCTCATCTCAATAATAGTTGATGATATTTAGTTTCTGTGGGCAACTGAAAGAAAATTGTGAAAAAAATAAATATATCTTAAAACATATGTAAGGACATATGGGCATTCAAGAGACTGGTAGTCAAAATGTAACTGGTAATATTTAATATAATCAATATGCTACTAGACAATTAATAAATGAATAACTTTGTGCTTTACCCATTTACCAGGAAAGCCTTTAATTTCCACAGTTTCCTGCAACTAAAATTGCGTCCTACAAGTATCATATGATGTCCTGTATCATATGATGAAGTATCATATCATGAAGGCGCAAAAAAGTGGCCAATACAGTTTTTTGTAAAGCTAAAATTACAGTTGTGATACAACATTTTGATGTACATGTATATTTTTTCTGGAGACATACAGTAGTCAAGGTGGGAGGTGTTTGTTATGAAGGTGGCTGTCTTAACCCTAAAGTGCTGGAGGAATCCCAGATTACATTATACGTGTTTTTCTCCCCTCTGAGGCACTGCAGCACTTCACTGCATGGACTAGGCTATACATGTAGCACTCTTTCATTGTCACAATGGCGATGCACAGTTGACTATGTCAACAGGGTTCACTGGGAATAAGCACTGCTCTCAGGCAACGAACCGAAAGTTGATTGAGCTCTTTTGTATACACTGTCCTGACACCAGTAAATTCATTCAAGTTGTGACAGGTTGACAACCACAAAGTCAAGAGTTATATCAGGCTGTGTTAATCACAGTGTGGAAATGCCTTGGGGCTTTTCTGCCATACCTGAAGAAATAAGGGGACTGTGAGCCACTCATCTTTCCATTTCAAGCTGATCACCATGACCCCAGCCAGGACTATTAGTAGACCTGCAGACACAAACACCTGTGTGGAACCAAACACACACACACACACACACACACACACACACACACTTTTATAAAAGAGCTCCAAGCATACAGGATGTAGGCTACAGCAGGTCTATAACAACAACACTGAAGTTATTCATTAAAGTATAATTAACTTGTGGGTCTTTTCCTCTCCGCCACTCCTCTCCTCCACTCTCCTCCAACAAACAACAGTCAACCTTAAAGTGAAACTCCAGCATACTCCTCGTATCCATCATGTATACAAGTCAAACGTCCGTTCAAAGCAAAAATTATGACTGTATCTGTTTTTTTTTTTAGATCAGACAAGGGTTTCAATGAGCATGCCAGTGAAACATTGCCCCGAGCATCCAAATAGCTATGTTCAAAGTACTAAAAAGGCTTGACATTCCATGATACTTCGGTCATAACATTATCAGTCTACCCATGGAATCAAGCATTGAAAGCATCGTTGGTGTATGCATAGTGTGTTTACAAGAATGTTTGTGAACTGTGCCTCGTTTTTGATAACCTCTGTGACATCAGAGAGGGTCGGGGCAGCCTTGCAGCCACTTGCATTGAAACCCATTGTATGACTCTTAATGGTAATAGCAACAGATCTTAAAAGCGTAACTTTCATTTTGAATGAAAGTTTGACTCATTAACTGTACATGATGTAAAAAGAGCTTTAACAGCATCAGCACCAGAGTTTCACTTTAATTAAGGATTCAGAGATCAAAATTACAAAAAAAATCCTGGAGTCAGCATACCTTGTGCACACAATGCAGGTCTAAGGGTTCCTTTAAGGCATACTGGAAAAGTGCAAACATCTAAAAGGGGGGGAAAAATATTTTTCAATGTCATATTGTTACAACAATAAATACCATTTCAACACAACTACTAAGGCTACTACTACTACAACTACTGCTACTACTACTACTACTACTACTACTAATCTATCTATTAATGCAAGGAACGTCTGTCTGTGTGTCCATCTGTCTGTCTGTCTGTCTGTCTGTCTGTCTGTGTGTTCCACGCATAACTCTCGAACCGTTCATCCAACTGACCTCAGATTTGGTATGCATCTTGCTATTGGCATGAGTGAGTGCAGTGTCAAATGTGGTGATGTTTGGATTAAAAATACAACAGATATTGGTAAATTGCGTAGTTGCCTTCTGCCACTCTAATCATAGCGACTCCCCCTTTGCAGCGCTTAGCTGGCTGGGGGAGGGGGGCACACACGGGCAATGCACTAATAATAATAATAATAATAATAATAATAATAATATACTCACCAGCAGAAGGAGACAATAACTGGCAATAACAGCAGATATGATGACTATCACCATAAACCAGTTTACCCACTTCTTCATCTTCTCAAATGCCTTCCTGAAATGAACAACATGAATTAATTGTTAAGTATGTTTCAACATGCCTTGTCTCTCAGGCATCTCTGTCAATGAACGGTTAACAGCATAATAATTATCACCGTTATTAGACAGTAACGAAAAGTTAACATGCAAAAACACGATGTGTTGTGTTGTCTAAAGTAAACCGTTCTGAAATGCTGAAAATAGTCTCACATAGGCTTGGGGCAAAGTAATTAAGGGCAAACCCAGAGATTTCAGTTCTGAGGCTTTCATCGAGTAACCACTTGCTCCTCAATTCCATGATTATTATGCAATGCTGCATGGCTATCATGCTGGATACAGGAATTTCATTTATGTAATTCAATACACGATGAAATGCCTGGCAGGTAAGGGAAGTGTGTGTGTGTGTGTGTGTGTGTGTGTGTGTGTGTGTGTGTGTGTGTGTGTGTGTGTGTGTGTGTGTGTTGTTGAAGACATTATATCTTACGTGTTCATGTCATCCCGAGAGTTATACAGGGCCATCCATGTGAACAGCCAGGCCAAAGTAAGAAGAGCTGCCAGTGCAACAAATGTGAACCACCAGCAAGCACACTGTCAAAGAACAACACACAGTGAGTCTCAGTCTCACTCAGAAAAAACAGAATCTGATACTTGCTTTCACCTTCCACCCAAGATCAGCAGTCACAAAAACACACATGCAGGTCTCAACAAGCTGATTGCATTTCAGCCAAAAGTCAGTCATTCAGCCGGCATAGCATAAGTGAGTTATTACAGCAGAATTAATGAGAGCAGACAGTCTGAAATCCTTACAATTAAAAGGAACTACTGTATAATCATTAAATGGCCAAACCCAAGGCATTACCAGACTATTAGGGTTGGCAATTTAACAAGGAACAAATGAAAATTCAACACAACGCATATGTTGTTCAGTGGTCTTTGGTCTTTTTTGCCCTGAATGGTGCCTTCAAGGCACTACTGCCCAAATCTAGGGTTAGGGTTAAGGTGAGGGCAGAGGGGGTTAAAGTCAAAGTCAAAGTCAAAGCGAACTTTATTGTCAATCAAGCACTGCAACAGTACATTGCACGCAGACTGAAATTGCATTTCTCAAGCTCCAAATGTGCAAGTTAAAATTAAGACAGACAACTAAGAAGTATAACTAAAAGATGTATATAAGACATCACAACTCACTAGACATAAAAGATATCAAGATATCAGGCATGGTAACAATAGATAACAGTAACATAATAACAGACAACATAACAGACATTGTGAGCATACACTCTGGACTGTCAGTGTTTCAGAAGTCTTTGAGGTTAGGGTTAGGGTCAAAAAACACCATTGACCTTGTGCAGTAATATAAAGCATTTAGATTTAGATATCACAATTAAAAAAAGAGAAAAAGAAACCAACATTAAAGAAAGTGAAGAGAGAGAGAGAGAGAGAGAGAGAGAGAGAGAGAGAAGAGGAGGAGGGAGGAGTTGGGGAGAAACTGCCAGTGTCATGCCTACTTCTCTGGAACACTTGCTCCTTAGCCCTTTCCCATGCATGAGTTCTAAATGAGCTGTCACAGAACTGACATATCTGCCTAGCACAACACGCCCTTCTGTCTGGGAACTTGGCAAGGAACTCCTTTTCATAGGAGCAAGCAGTCTCTTCAAAGCCACCGTTCCCAATTAAGCATCACACACTCTCTCTCTTAAGTGCTGCTCTGCTCCAATGAGCAAGCATCCAATTAACATACTTTTTCAATGGGTCTAGATTACTATTGTGCTCTAAACACTAAGCTCATTCTGTGATGAGGGGAGAGAACTGATGTGGTTAGCAATCATTCATAGACAGTTTTCAGAGTCATAATTAGAATGAAAATACTTTTGAAAGGGATATGATTTTAATCACGACCAATCAGACCTCCATTCTGTCTCAGTTCTAAGTCTCACTTCGTCTCATTCCTTTCAGTTTCATTTCTTCACTTCAGATATCTTACAAACTCACCTCTTAAAGTGGCAGTTGATGTGATGTTTATTGTGATATCAATGTTCCAAAATCTGATTTTTTTTACTAGATTCTAGTGTAAGTATAAACATAATAGTTTATAATGTGTTATTATTAGTGTGTATTTTGTAGCTTTTCAGATGACATTCAGTCAAAATGAGGTCAAATTCCTGTAAAGGCCAAAGCCATTTGCCTAAACCATGGGTGGGAAAAATTGCTGTTAAAAAAACCTGTAAATTGGTGCCTAATTTGAAACAGTAGTCACCTTTACTTGAAAAGACAAAATGACTGGAGTAGTTATGCTTGCCAACATACTAGAAAAGTGGTTACTGATTGTAGGTTTGAATACCACAACCCATTCTTGACCCAAAGTTGCAAAAATAATTTTGCCTATTTTTCCAAATGCTCCATTAGGCAGATAGGACATAGAGTAGGACTTTGCTTGCCCAACACTAACCTCAAGGTTCAAGGTTTGCTTTATTCTGTCTCCCTAGGGAGAAATTTGTGTAAGCAAAAGGGGGTGTTACATCCATACATTAAAAACAGACATACAACAAACATAGGACCTGATCCATATATAAAAGCCAGTGTAAACACTTGGGCAAATGTGCAAAATAGGCATCCATTGTGCAAAAAGGCAATCCCCCTTTTACTGTGCAAAAAGGCAACCCCCCCTCCCCTCCCCACCCTAATTCATCTATCCAGACCCATTACTAGGTACACACATTCACCAGAATACAGCATTCCCATACATACATACCAAAACAAACAATATCTTGCGTTTGTGCAAAAGGCAATCCCCCTTTTCTGTGCAAAGAAGGCACCCCCCCCTCCCCCATTTATCTATTCAGATCATAACCCCTACACTGATAAACACCCTTTATCATTAAGAAGCATAATTGAGAGAGGAATAAAGGAGTGTTTAAGCCTATTGTGTTTGCACACAGAAACCCTGTATCTCCTACCTGAGCTCATGAGCGTGTATTCGGAAAACAGGGGATGGGAGCTATCAGATAGGATAGTCAGAGCCTGTCCTAGCACAGTTTGTTCAAAGAGCTGCTGTGGGTTTAAAGGAACTGATGTTCCCATGATTTTACCCGCTGTCTTGACTAAGTTAAGGATCTGGGTTCTTGATTTGACTGTCAAGTTCCCAAACCAGCTGGTGATACCGTAACCTCTGGTTTTTAGCCCCACAGTGCATCTAAAGGATCACTGGACAAGGACAATACTTTTTTGGGAAAGTTCTATGACTAAGATTGCACATCACTGGCATGTTATTGACAAACTATCTTATTGACAAATAACTCACTCGTCGCTTCCTCTCACTGGAGTGTTTCCAGTAACAGCTGTAGAGGCCTCTGGAACAGCTGGCCAAGGCGCCACACCTCCCCGACATCCTTCGCTACGCCACGCCACGCTATGCCAAATCCAGATAAGCCACTCAGCCTGTGCACGGATCTGCAGGTGCAGGTGTAGGTGGACACGTAGATTCTTCCAGCGAAAGCGGTGAATGCCGAAACACAGGTGTGATCCTGCTGGGAGTGGGAGGAGAGAGCAGTGATGGGGAAGAAGGATATAGAATTAAAAACAGCGTTGGTTGGATGAAGGGTGGGTGTGTGGGTGTGAATGGGGTTGGATTTATTGTGTATGAAATTGTATCATTCATATCTGCCTCTATATTGTTTTGTGACATTGTTGGAGGATTGACCTCTGTTTGCTTGTTTTTATACTTTGGAAAAACACACAAAAAAAAACCAGCGTTGGTTGAGGTCTGAAAAGGTTAGCTCATAACAGATGGATGTGCTCTAAACTTTTTCAGAAAACTTTTTCAGATGTGTCTGCACACATTGCAAAGTTTTGTAAAAGTACAGCACATACTACTGTCTCTGTGGGTAGAGGCCACATCATCATTTAATGCCATGTTTTGACAGGTTAACAATAAGGGCTAATGGTAGAAGGTCAGACCAATGAGATCAAAGGGATCTATCTCAGTCACCATTGGTCCACTGACACACTTACAACATTTAGCCTCCAATTCATTTGTTATGCAGATGCTTTTGACATACTGTACAGGTCTAATTGACAGCAGTACAAGGTACACTGAGTTAAACTAAGTCTGTGGTGCTTTCAGAGAGTTCTAGCTGAAGGTGTGTCGATTTATAAAAGTGAGTAACACTTCCTCAACCTCAATGTTGGAGAATCTGTACAATAAAAGCTTATCAGAAATTCTTGTGGCCAGGTCAACTTTCCTGAGACTTATTTTCAGCACATTCCAACATGCCTGTTCTTTCTACAAGTTCCGAATGAAATGTAATCCTGAATGTACAACACAAGACAGGTGTTTATTCCCAGAGAAAGGCCTCTAACTGCTTCACACTATACACCAGCATCAAGACCAGACAAGTTAGCCTGAGCAGGTGAATAAAAAACCACCAAAATTTCCCTGGGCTGCAAGGGGGGGTAAAAAAAAGAGTGGAACAGGTAGAACATGATGTGTTCACTTCAGGAAAACTTTGGAGATGAAGGAAGGACGGCAGCCAAACTCAAGAGTATGACTTAGCCCTTAGGGTGTGGGAGTGATTCATAACGGCTTGTTGATCATTTATTAACTGACAATATGATGTAATTGTATCCATGTTCGTTTTGTCCTCCCCTAAAATATACAGTGCTGAGCCTGATTGCCTCTTATAAAGGGCAAACACTTATTTAACAATTAACTCTGGAACTTAATTTGCTTAATCCACAATGCACACACATTACTGAAGGACCTTTCATTTAAATACATAAGGGCAGAGAAAGGCATCACAACCATCTGAAATTTCCTATCAGTTTCTTGACATACTGTAAGTAAGTTATTAAGCTAGATCTATAACCAATTCATATAACTTTTAGATATTACAATAAATCATAGAAACAAATTAGGACAACATAAAAGCTCTCTTTTGACATTTACCACCTAAAAAGTCCCATAGCAATAAAAGTATGCTTTCATGGTAACTGGTGTTGTTTTAGTGAAATAATTGGTTAAACCATGCAGTGAAAGTTTCTTTGAATACTAACTGGCTTTCATAGGACTGTCCCATTCCAGACCTCAGACTCTTTTGAATACCGGTAGACCAGAGACGCCTCGTAAGAATGGTCTGTATTATGTTTGTGTACTTTGCAGCGCCATACACAGCCATAACCACAGAATCACATAAAAACGTTGTTTAAAACATAAACATAACAACATACATCAAAAAGTAGTAGTCCTACACGGTGTTGCTGTAAACACCTCACCAAGACTCTAGGTTCATGTGGTCTGACAAGTTTCACTTTTCTCTATACAGAAGAGCATTTGTGCAGCATTTGCAAGTTTCTGTATTTTGCAAAACTTCTGATAGGCCCCTCTGCTATATGCACTTATATATATCCAACAAAGAAAATGTAAAAGTAATAACGTGCCATTTTAGCATGCCAGTCTATATGCTTAAAGGAATAGTCCACCTTGTTATTAAAATTGGTTATTCACGTCCTTACTCTGGGTTACATATGTGGGTAAAACCATTTTGGTCTCATTGCTTGTGTTTTCCTAGTATGGCATTGCCAATTTTCCCCATTTTTTAGCTTTAGCTTAGCATAAGCGCTGGAATGCAAAGTTGCCAGATAGCAATTCTTTGGCAACTTTACTTTCCAGTGTCTATGCTAAGCTAAAGGTCAATTTGGGGTTTCCAGACTAGGACAACGCATGCACTCAGACCAAAATGCACTTACACACATAGGTAACTCCAGGTGAGGGAGTGAATAACCAATTTTCATAAAGAGGTGGACTATTCCTTTAAGCTACTGTTGTTTTGTTTTTGTTTTTTTAGAACTCCTCACTGACAAAGTTTAGAAGCAGCAGAGTTTTATATTGCCCTGAGAGCCCACAGCTGACGTCTAGCATGCTGTAGTAGCAACAACCATATCAGACACACCTGGCCGCACATGAGAGATTAACAAAAGATGTTTGTTTCATGCCAAGAGAACTGATATGATCTTTGCATTTACACAGCCGAGTTTTACACATTTAAGAGGCTCTACAATTGATTGGACAAAAGAAATAGTCCACAAATACTCAGTGCACAGATCATTAGTCTTTCACGGCTGTAGTACTATTGCCTTGTATTGTAATGTTTTCTGACACATGGAGGATGATTGATTTGGAACTCTCCTACAGCTGTGACTTTGCCAAATAAAAATTGAATGATAACAACTAAAAATAAATACCAAACTAAATACTCAGCGGTATACTCAGGTGAAAAAAAATGATAATCAGGACAAAGAGCCAAGTTCTTATTGGGCCCTTTAACTGTTTTCTTTTCATGTGGCCCAACAATGACACAAAAAACTGCCAATTTGTCATTGTGACTGAACACTGGCAACATGGGCTAAAAATATCTACCTATACATTCCACTGTATGGCCCAGACATTAAAAAGCACCTGTTCATGTTGATCCGCTGACACCTGTAAGTGCTAAGCTCTTTCAGGGAACCATATATATCCCCTGAAATATTCACTGAAAGCTGATGGTTTTCTAGTGTACTGCCAAGCCTCATATCAACAATTACTCATTAAGTGCAGTTTATATAGTCTATAAGGTTATTATTATTATATATTAGGCCTATGTAGATATGTATTGGGCAATTCCACAAAAAAGTCAACCTGACCTTTAAATTAAAGTCTCATGTACATGGAGGTAAAAATTATTTCAGAAAACTTACAAATACAAAAAAGTATTGCCTCAATGTAACTAATCAGCTGAGCAGGTTTCGAAAGGACATTTATCTGTTAAAATTTTTACCCTATTCAGCCATAATGTAAGTCTATGGAGGAGCTTATAATGGGCATAAAGTGGGCCATAACACACACAATGCTACAATGATATCATTTATTTTCTATTTTTTTTTTTTTAAATTACATTGAGGCTACTATTTCAGTCGTTACAGGTTTAATTCACCATTCACACTTGTTTTGTATAGTTTTTGTTTTTTTTTTCTGACGTCACTTCTATAACGCCTGTTTTCCCAAAATAACCTCAATCAAAACCAACTTATTTTACATTTGCATTTAAATTGGAGGGCAACTTCAGTCATGTTCAACAAGAGCTCTATTGCTCAAGCTACTTGAGATTAGCCAATACTGACGCAAGACATTTTGGTCCAACCATATAGGTTTCCTTGAACAGAGAATAATCACTTACAACTAGCCCAATGGGGCAGAATTTTGAACTGTTTTTTTTTTTTACATCTTAACATACTCCAAATGTCACCACAAAAACTATGAAGTATCAACAGACACCTTACAACACAGAACTACTGTATATTGTGTATGACAACAAATGGCTGTTTATGCAAGCAGCCAAACATCGTTTTTCTTAACAAAACGGTTTTGTAAACACTGCATAAAAACACTATTTTAACCACTTTGTCAGACATTTGTAGTCATAAACACCACAGTGGTGTGTTGTAATGTGTCTGATGATGTTATTCACCTTATTCCGCGGGTAAACATGGGCGCTGCCATGACGATTGTCTTTCAACTTCCGGTCTAGCAACGCATTGACTTATCGTTGTGATATTTTATGTTTTAACGGTCTGATATAAGTGGTCTTACTATGAAGTTGTGCTCACTATATCCATCAATAAAGTTAGTACAGTTCGTCGCCAGATGAAAAATGATGTTTTCAGCAGTAAAAACGGTGTTTCCACGGCTACAATAAGGAGTTTTGTGATTTCATGAAAATTACGTTGATGTGAATGAGAGGCAGCGGCTAACGGAAGTTCCAAGACAATCGGAGGACAATCACGGAAGAAAAAATGATAAAAAGGGGCGGGGCTGCATAAGGTGAATAGCTTTTGGGGTATGCTATGAGTAATAGAGCTCTTGTTGAAAATGACTGAAGTTGCCCTTTAAGTGTTCACACTAAGTGTTCACTGAGGTGTCCTGTTTGGTATGAATGGAATAATATTGTAAACTTCACAGACTCCATAGGAAAGACTGTAATCTCCCATAAAAGCTTGTCCATTTCTTGTCACGTCACGCAAATTGAAAGGCTCATATTCTTATGATGTAAATCATGATATGAATTTTTTGTGCCTGCCTGTATTCAGCAATGGAGTTCGTGTAAGAAAATTAACAAAATTGTGAAATACTCCAAGGCTCGCAAGGGGTTATGTGGCATTTTGTTCATAAATAATACATGCAAATGTCACGTCCATAACGCTGGAATTGCCCATTATATATTTATTAGGTTAGCTTTTAATTAGGCATGTAAAACTGGACTTTTTGATAAAGGTTATTATTTTAACATCAGAGTATATTACTATACTCAATACATCCATTCTTTGTCCTCTTTAATATGATTTTTTTTCTTTTTAACTTGGTTTGAAAAGTAGTTTTGCAGTACAGAGGTTTACTGAGGGTTCTTTCCTCCACCACTGATCTTTCCCACATCTTTCCCATCTTTCCCAACTACGTCTTCCTCACCATTCTGTCCAATAGTCTACCTCATAGTGTCTCCATAGAGGACATGAGTCATGGCAAACTGTTCAAATATCTGTAGAGGATTGTTTTAACAGTGTGTCATGGTTCCTTGGCAGGGTTCTATGCTAACTATATTTCTCAGGAGTACTTGTGCCACCAAGTTTAGAATTTTTAGGAGCACAAAAAAATGGAGGCACAAGTGTGGTCCCACAAGTGCCTAATAATTTAGTTAGCTAAGATACAGTAGTTTAAATACGAGCATGGTCGGTTCAGCAGATTAAGGTATGCCCACATTCTTCTGGTTCATGAGTAAAATAAATAATGATATTGGGAGGGGGAAAAAATGCCCCTTTCATGATGCTCATGATGTGATGAAGATGAACAGCCCTAACCTTGTTTAGTTTACTGGGACAGGCCGTCTTAAGGGCCATTAAAGGCATTATGTGATGTCTTCCACAGTATAAGTAGACAGTTGCAGACTAAAGTAGGGTACAATACAGCACAGACCTTTAACATTGTTAGGAATATTATCATTTAAAAGATTACACCAAGGTACTCATCCATTGAAAAAGTTAAAATGCCTTTATTGCTATGGGCAAAACATAGTTTAAAAAAATACTTCACTTTTTTAACTATGTTTTTGAAGTGTTTTTTTAACTATGTTTTGCCTATAACAATAAAGGCATTTTAACTTTTTCAATGGATGAGTACCTTGGTGTAATCTTTTGAATGATCTTAACCAGCCCTTTACCAAAGAGCACCTTCCAAGATATATTATAAATGAGTTCCAGGTAGCACTCCTGACTAACTTTTTTCATTGTCAGGAAATAGGACTTGGGACATCTGCTTTCATGAGGCATCATCCTCTCAACTTTTCTCTAGTAGTGGAGGAGCAGTGAAGACTGTGTGTCTAGCGGAGATCAGGCCACTTGCCACTTGTTATAGGTGGTACTACCTTAGGTTTTGAGAGTCCGAGGAGTGGAGTTTAAAGGATCACATTTCTTGTTTACTGCACTACTTACATCCAAAAATGATAATAGCTTATATAATAAAAAAAATAGGCTAAGTTATCATAATAGCCTATATGACTAAAAACAGTAGAATCCCCCACAGTCTTGGATCTAGGATTACTGCAAAGACTGAACATTACTGCTGAACTTCACTGCAAGATAATACTTCCAGTTACTATATATTAGCTGTCCTATATTGTACTTCAAAGAGGACTACTAACAGACACAGCTTTTTTCTTTTTAGCTGCATAGCCATGTATTGCATTGTAGAAAAACTGCAGTAGCCTAACTTCGTTTTTTCGTAGTTGTCCTGCATTGAACTACAAAGTAGGCTACCGGTACTTTATTTTTCTCCGAAAATGCAATTATTTTCTGTAAGGGATAGGATCTCTCTCAAACAACAGCCTTTAAAGTAGTCTATAAAAATGTCGGCAAGAGCATATAATTCGCAAATCGGAGTTTAGCAAACGTGCATCAGCTGTAGGCTGTTAAGGTGTTTATTGGAGGAATCTTGAGCCTGTCCACTTTGCGAAGCCTATTTTCAGGGGTTAAGTCCTGAAACTATTTCAGGGAACGATATAGCCTACTAAAATATTCACTGACAGCCCTTCCGTTTTGTAGGCTAACCTACATTATTCGTGGAGATCACAAATAGCACCAACTTACCTGTGATACTTTTCCTAATGCGTTTGGGCATGCACTACATTGATGAACTGCGCAGGAGTTCACTTACCTTGTAGCCTGATGATGGAGACTAATCTCGTGAAGCTGGTGACCCTGTGTTAAAAACCTTAAATCCACTTTGACTTTATCATTCCTCTCCTCCTATGGCTCATGCGAGTTTCACGCGTTCCGACAAACTCGCGTGCGCAGCATGTTAATACCGATGAATGAATGAAGCGCCTAGGATGGTTTCGTTGTTGCCATGGATGGGGGCGGGGTGAAGTTGAAAGTGTGAGCTGCAAAAGTTTGCTGTGGCCTAGGATGGGAAAGGTTAACATAAATCCATCGAATTCATAGCAAGTGGACCTCAATGCCCCTTTCAGAAAAAAATAAACATTTTTAGTTTAGGCTAGAATTAAAACTGGACGGTTATGAATTACAATAGGTCTAATATAGATGCATTGTTCTAACCTTTTTGATGTTTGTCTTTTATGTGTCACAATTGTCTAATAAGCAGCCAAAACAAATAAAAAACTCTCCATGTCTGGCTGAGCTGAAAGCTCCAGATATCCTACTGGGCGTCAAGTCAGGGTGTAACTGTTATTCTTTGTCCTCTCCTTTACATCACTTGAGATATTTCAAACAAAGTTTAGACTGATTAGCATTGCATGAGTCTGTGTTTTATTCAAGGAGTAAATCATATCAGGTAGCCTCTAGTTCTTTGACCACACCCTCACCTCACTTGGTAGATTCTAGAATATTTATGGACAGACCATTCTAAAGAGTCTTTGCTTGAAGTCTTTCCTTCCTTTATATTTGTGCAAATAATATTTGATTTGATTGATCAACTATATTGCCTATCCAACTGTCCATCTAAAGTAGGCTATAGAAAATGGGCAATAGATAGATACCAATTTACTCCGAGACCCCAACCAGAGCCACCAAAACGGGAGCTCACATTCCAATGTGATCACATAGGGATTAAAAATGTTCACTGAGCTGAGAGAGCTAGGAGAGGTTTTTGCCATGGTATGTAGAAGTGCTCACAGAAACTAAATCCTACTCAGCTAAGTTGAGCTTATTTTGACCCAAAGCTGAACGGAATTTCACACTGGTCCAATAGCAAAAACCAATCTTAACAGCGAGGTAATGGTATAAAAAGATACAGTAATCACTATTCTCACAAATTCTCATGTAAAACATGTTTCTACCTGACATTGCATGGTTTGACATTTAAATGATGTTCACCTCGTGCAGAGAAAGCACCTGATGAACCCCACTGTTCCAAAACATGTCTCTACTGACCTCCTCTGGTGATACCGCATGAGTGCTTTCTCTCAATATCACTGCGTTGTTTGGGCACGGACACAGATGAAACCCGTTTTAACAAAGCAGGGGTCTTTCTCTCTGTTCACACTTACACTTTACTTTCTATGTGCCACTCCCTTTCCATAAAGAAAACAAACACACTCACACAGACACACAGAGAGAGAGAGAGAGAGAGAGAGAGAGAGAGAGAGAGAGACACACACACACACACACACACACACACACACATTCATGTATTCTATAGATTAGACAATGGTAGGCGTGCTCAAATTTCATGTGTCATGCATTTTTTCCCACCAGTTTCAGGTTGATGATTCCAACAGGGTTACAGCTGAATTTGATTTTAGCACCAAATGGCTGATATTGATCTGAAGCAATGACATGCCACAGAGCAAGCCTCGTCTCTTATACCCCACTCTTCATTACGACTGTAGGGCAGGGCCGCTTCAAGGTGCTTAGAACCCCCAGACAAACAGAACATGGAGGCCCTATACACCCCCTCCAAAAAGAAAGAATAGAAACACCTATCTTTCATTATGAGTAGGCCATAAAATATCTCCAACTAAACAACTAAAATGGTTAGTTATTCTTAAATCATCAAAATTATCAAAGTTATTCTCAATCATCAAAACTCATCCAAAAAGTGCAGATGACATAGTTGTGATGGAAGTAATTAATTTCATTAATATCATTCTGAGCTAGATTGTTCCTTACTAGCCTGACATAGCCCGACCATAATACTGCTGTTCATCCATATTCATGGTCTGGAGGTTCGATTATAAGGCGGGGGGACATTCAGTTCTGGTTTGAAACGATTGGACAGCTCATCTAATCAGCTTCGCTTATTGGCCGGTAGTCTCTCTACCGATGTAAACACGCCCCAGAAGACAGTCCCCAGACCATGGATACGGATGAACATTCATATTATGGGCAGGCTATGTCAGGCTGGTTCCTTACAGTCTTGGATAAAATCAGCTTAACGTACACGTATCTTCAGCTTCAGCTTCAGCTTCAGCTGTCCCCCTTCAGCTTCGCCTTGGCAATTGCCTGTTTTGCCTGTCCTGTTGCGACATATTAGGCAACAAATAAATCATTCAGAGAAACAAATTTACACATAACTTATCTTATAGGCCCTACTTCGTAATAATTTGCCATTACATTGTAATAACGCATCAGCTGTAGCTATATATAAATTATATGGTAAAAGGATCACTGTAGCTCAGCAGGAACTGTGAAGTAGTGCCTCCTGGAGAATGATCTTAGTGCAAAAAAAAAAAAAAGTGTTTCATGATAAAATGCAAACAAGGTGCTAATACACCATCTCAACCAGGAAAAAAGCATCTCACTGATGAAGCATCATAACATAAAAATTACTGCATAGATTCACATCGATTGGGGAGAATGCACAATGTAGTTGCTATTTTTTCTAAAATTTGGCGACTATAAGTGAAGCTCCGGAGAGAGAAAACCGCAGTCCTTCCTGACGTCTTTAAATCGAGTGCACAAGGCAGACTATCCCGCCCCGTTCTGTGATTGGATCCCAAAAGCAGGACTACAGATCGGCCATGGGCTAAACACCATGCTACTACTATTATATTAAAATAGTCTGGTACCTATCATAGACCGAGCTCTAACCCAACCCAACACGGAACCTGTGGTTATTTTATAAAATGCCCCTGGACTCAATATGACCAATGGGAGGAATAAGGGACAGTTCGTTATTTATTTTCGGGGTCACCGGAAGACTTGAACGTGAGTCTGGAAAAAATTGTAGAACCCTCCCCAGCCTCCTCTCAAAATTGGCATGACCCTCCCTCACTAGAGGCTGATAATTTTTGAATGACCCTCCCCATGACACAGCCGTTCATTGACTTCATTGATTTATCCGTAAACAGGCTCTGATTTATCTTTTGACAAGCATTGATCCTTCCTTGAAGAATCTGCGGTTTTACCGCCGGCAAACGCCACGGCACGCACTGGGCGAAAAGATAGTTCTATCAGAGATAGGCTCTATCCCGACTCCCGAGACTGCAAGGTATTCAGGTGTTGAAGTTGGTCCCACCATGTGAAGCGGAGAAGGTGTCGGGGATTTTAGACTTTGAGTTCGCATATTGACTTTTTTGCCTCATTTTTCGACAGAAAGGATTTTTTTATTTATTAATAAATAGGCTATTTTTTTTAATGACCCTCCCCTTCAGATCAAAACATGTGGCATGACCCTTCCCCTATTTTCTTCCGACGACCCTGAAAATAAATAACGAACAGTCCCTAAACAAGATGCTTCGCAGATTCTTGGCTAAGCCCAACCGAGGACTCTCTAAACCCATAGAGTGTTGTGATTCGTGAACACCAACAATGTCCAACCAATCAAAAGACCTGCTCAATGCTAGATGTAGGCTACTGGCTGAGCTAATCTGTTTATTTCACACCTGAACATTCCGAGATTCTAAAAACATTCCATGGTAGTAGACTGAACACTCAATCATTGAAAGGCATTGAATTTGAAAAAAAAAAAAAAAAAAAAATACCTGAACTTTGCCTTTCATGCACACCTGAACTTTGAAAAACTTTGCCTTGCCTTGCTTGCTATTTATGGACGTGGTCAGCGTGGTCTACAAGGCCTTGTTGCGCAGAGATATTGAAGGCTGAATATCGCTTGATATTTTTAGATATTCACCAAAGGACCTGTGATTGATATACAGCGTGTCGCCTGATTTTTCTGTACCTAGCGAACACACCAGCGCACCCTCAAAGGTACCACGTGACACATTCCCTGTTCATTCCTTGGTCAACTTCCGGCTGGTAAGTTGTCTTCTAGCCTGCTTGCTTGCTAACATAAATTGTTTACATTTTAATCCACTGTCAAGACAGAGTATAAAGATAGATCGTACACGATGTACAGAATATCACAGTTATTTACCCTTACGAAAAAAAATCCACTATGTCCAGTGTTTATCTATTACACGGCTCTATAATGTTGTAGGCTACACTGCTCCATTCACTTCAATGGGACCTCCCATCGGACGAGGCTACTTATTTTTCGCATCTGATTCGTTAAAATGACCTTTAAAGCAGCGAAAAACAATGCTTCATCGCTATGTGATTGATATCTTAAGTAGGTAGTCGTGTAATAAGCGGGATAACGTTATGCCAGGCGGTCATTATCGTGGAATATCTCCCGGCAGAGTGATGGAACGCTACGCAGGCCTCCCCTCGTAGAACGTCCCCTTGATCTCGGAAGTGTTGTCAATTTGGCCTAATGTTTACCAAATTACCTTAGCCAACTTTGCTCCCAAAAAGCAAAGCCAACGAAGTGTGTGGTTAATAGCCTATCATGTGTTAACCAGGTTTTCTGTACGGATCTTATAACGCTATTATTTGGCTCAGTTATAACGTTATGTGATATTGTGTATCTTGACATCACTGCTTTTGATCATGACTTGTAATGTTCAAAGGCCATGGACCCCAAAATACCATATGATGACTACCAACTGCCAGTTGTTTTTCTGCCTTCCTATGAAAACCCACCAGCATGGATCCCTCAACAAGAGGTAGCTAAAAACTGAAGCTTAGGCTACTCATGGAAAGTTGAGGTTGATGTTTCCCCCTTTTTTTTGTAACAATTTATTTCTCCCACTCCTAGCGAGTCCACCACCCGGACTACAATAATGAACTTACACAGTTCCTTCCTCGCACCATTGTCTTGAAAAAACCTCCTGGAGCACAGCTTGGCTTCAATATTCGAGGAGGCAAAGCTTCACAACTTGGGATCTTCATTTCCAAGGTCAGTTGGAGTTAGGGTTCAGCGGTCTTTAGTAGATATTTGAGATTTCATAAGAGTGGTTTTAATAGTGTTGAGACATTATCTTGCTGCCTGTTGTACATGTAGGTGGTCCCAGATTCTGATGCGCATCGTGCAGGACTTCAAGAGGGAGATCAAGTGCTGTCTGTAAATGAGGTTGACTTCCAGGACATTGAACACTCCAGGGTAATGTACAGTATCTAGAAATAGACGAATAGCAGTGTTACACCTCACTTGCATTTACCCTCTGCTAGCTGCTAGAATTGTTCATGTCAGGGGCACTTACAGACTGTGCTAGACTCACACCAAAATATGGCCCAGGCATTTTTGGCCATGGCGGCCCACCATGATTTCATTTATATTAATAATAACTTAGCAAGCTAAAATGACACTGTAAATTGGATACAACTGGACTAGCACAATATGCTAAAATATCATAAAATGATTCATAAATGATGACAGCCCCAGGCCGAAAATGACTGTCGGCCCATTGGGCATAGCACTGTAAGCCTTATGGCCAGTCATTGTCTGTTTACAGAGTGAGCAGAGGATAACATGAGGATAAGGCTGAATCCCCATATTATGGCCTGACCATGCCTGCTTACAAAGACAGTACAGCATGATATGAGAATAAGGCTGAATCCTCATATAACCCCTACCCTCATACACTTACCTGGCATGAATCTTTGTTTTTAAGGATTTCATATCCCTCCTTTAAATGTAGGGTACACCCCTAGCTTAAATAATAACCGTGTGAAGTCCTGAGTCTGTTCTGATGCAGATTTTTCTGTACTTTTACAGGCTGTAGAGATTCTGAAGACGGCTAGAGAGATCCTAATGAAAGTGCGCTTCTTTCCCTACAGTAAGTATTTATAGCCTAGCCACAAGTGTGCTTTGTGAGTCCACTGCCATTGACAATAAGGAAACACAGTAACTGATGTTCTGCATAAATATTGCATTAAAGACATGTTGCCCATCTATCCCCAGACTACCAGAGACAGAAGGAAAGAACTGTCCACTAGGTGGCAGAGGAGGGCTGTATATCTAAATGACGCAGTCAAATTGGAGGAGATATTATGGAGAGCATCACGTCATTCTTGCCCTCCCACGGACTACTGTACTGACTCCTTCTCCATGTCTGGCTGCCTGGACTTACAGACAGATCCTGACATCAGGATGCATTTCCACAAACACACTTACATCACTAAATAATACGGGCCAAGCTAAGTCCATCCTCCCCAGCGCAGAGAGACGTATTTTGATGAAGTTTTTGCTTACGCTGGGGAATCATGGGTCCTTTATATTTCTGCTGTCTAAGATGAGAGGTTTAGTATTTTGTTAAATATTAGGAGAATATATTAATAATAATAATGCTTCAACACCAGTGATAGTTCTGTAGTTATTATTCATTTGTAAATATCCAAGATCCTGACCTGCTATATTATTTGGTGCAGTATGCATGCTATGTTTTCCATAGTCACCTTTAAGTCAGCCAGTAGCTAATTTATAGAATATTTATAGGAAATTCCATTGAAATAATGTTTTCCCTCTCTTTTTAGAAGTGCTAATAATGTCTCTATCCTTTTTATCCTTACCTAACATTTGGATAGTACATATTGAGATTTAGCTGTCAGCTTTTTAAAAATAACACTAAGTTACATGACAAGATACATCTTGCACTCCAAATTAGGTCTGAAGACTGAATATTCTGAATACTCACACATCAGTCACCCTCAAAATTTATTAACTCCATCCAGTCATTCTAAATGCTCAGCTATCAAACAGATGATGTGTATAGAACGTAAAGAACCATTGTACATTCAGCCATGGGGTTGGTCCTTTTTGATAGTGTGGGTGGTTTTTTTTTTGGCTTGCTTTTTTTTTGTTCACCTGTGCCAATTTTATATCCCTCCTTTACATGAGAAATCATTGTGGCCTTTGACCTTTGACCATTATATGAACATTTTGTGTCTGATAGGATGAAAGCTAGAGTTGGAATTATGAGAATTTTCTGCTGTGTCATGCTTTACTATACCATTGCATTATGTGTAATGTATTTTATGTCTCCGGTGCTACTGAAACAATAAAAGTGTTCCTGAAATTCATATAAATGCATATGGCTGACAAATGAGTTGTGTCTTCAAACAGGGTCTGAGATCACATATAATGATCTGCTATGCAGCTCTATATGGGCACTAGGCCTATCGATAAAACATTATTTGAAGGGGTCTGCATAAGAGAGACATGAGTCTGTAATAAACATAGCATGACATATTATGAACATTAATGCCACCTCAGTAATGCTTATGACTATGCTCATAAACTGTCATTCAATTTTTATAATGTCTGCACCTCAAAGTCTGCATTTCAAAAAATTGGCATGATATGTATCATGTCATTTGTATTATGGGTAAGAGAACTTCAAAAAAGGAGTTGACACTTCTTTCCATTGGCCTGTGATAGGATTTGCAATAGACAGCATACTTAAGAGTCTTATTATCACCTAAGGGCAGTTCTGCTTTTTTCCAGTGTGTTTTTTGGTTAAGTTAACAGATCAAAAATTATGTTGGACATCACCTTTCATTAATATTTACACACTCTTTTCTAAAACGTTGTTCTTTGTAGTTGTGTACTCTCTAACTACTGCATTGAATCCACTAATGGAAGCGGGTCAGACCAGTTTTTGTCTTGTCAACATATAATTGAATATGATTAAGGCTGTAATTACTTAACAAACGTGTTGATCAGTCCACTGCTCTCTCTCTTCTGTTGCCTGCCTATGTATCCTATAATAATAACGCACGGCAGAAAACTTGTGACTGTAACTTGTTTCAGAGTACAGAGGATGTAAAAGGAGAACAGGAGGGGAGACGGATCTCAAGAGCTCAATGGTGTTTTTTGCCCCCAATGGCACCTTCCAGGCAGCACAGCCTAAAAGGCACTACCCTTACCCTGTTCCTAACCCTAACCCCCTCAACCCTCATCCTAACCTTAAACTGAGTGGAATAGTGCCTTGAAGGCAGTGCTGCCTGGAAGGCACTGTTGAGGGCAAAAAATACCAAAGACCATCTCAAGACGAAACTCCTCCTGCATAGTTCTGGGCACTTAAAAGGATCCCTAGCTAGTAAGACATGTTGACCTTATGACTACATGACTACATGTCGACCTTCAACTACAAAAACAGGATTTAAAAACACTCAAAATGCATTTGGTTTTTTTAAAGGTTAAAATAAATCCTTTCACTCGTGAGCTGCCATTGCCATTGTTGTAAAAAGTGACATAACCTGGTTGCATCTGATCAAAGGTCCTATCAAGGTGCAGCAATGAAGCTGTTACTCCCCATAGACAACATCAATTACAACCAGATGATATCACTTTCTACTCAGACAGCATTGAGACACAAATGCAATGGCAGCTGAGTTTTTCTGAAAGCTTCAATAAAAAAGAAAACATTTTGTGTATTTTTATATCCTGTTATGTAGCCAAAGCCAGTCTTATAAGGCCAACATGTTTTATACTAACCAGGAATACTTTTAAGGCAGCATGGTGGTACTGAAGGCACTGGAAAATTCAAACCTACAGTATATCCTATACTCCCTGCTTGTCCAATAGGAAGTGAGCTTGTTGGAGCAGATAATAAACTGTAGGCTGTCATCTTCTACTAAGTTGAACCAGAGATGGTCTAATCACAGGTTTAAGGTAGGAAAGTATTCTTTACTCTTGATATTCAGAGTTTCCCATTTTGAAATACTGTTGATTAGTGTTTATAACTTGTCTAGGAGTTCACCCCCTCTTACCAGAGGGAATTTTGTATTTGTATTTTGCAACTGTCTGGTCCATTCCTCTAGCCCACATTTCTTCTCCCCATCAGCCTCTTTGGTGTCTAGTAGTCATTGCTACAGGACCGCTGGTGTCTAGTAGTCATTACTACAGGACCGCTGCTATCAAACTGCTGCTATAACGCTCTAATGGTCTGGTACCAAATACAATAGATTCCACTTTTATACAGATGTGACATCAGTCCCAAAAACAGTAGAATATGCTCATTTGAGTTTGATAATCAGCAATGTCATGAAAAGATCATTTTTATTTTGTGATGGTTTCCATCCTTTCATCTGGAGAGTACATACTGTATCTGAGATGGGTGGTAATTTTGTGTTTATTCTAATGCATGAGGTAGGTGTTGGGGGAGGAATCCCCACTTATTGGAACAAATCATGCTGTATTTCTCACTTTTTAAATATCCGTCATTATTTTCTAACATATCAATAAGGTTACCAGTGGTACCAGTACCAATAAATCAAAGCTCTCTCCAAAAAGCCTAGTTAACGTTATAGGATGACCATAAATCATACAGTGATGCTATTAATGGTTGAATGTTTTGGAGGTGCATGCAGCTTTCTTTGCAGTTACACCACCTCTGTCCATACGAACATACATTTGTATGTTCTACAAATTACTTCGGAGAAGATACCAAAAAATTGTCTAATAAAAAGGATTTTAAATAAAAGTTATATGCTGGTAGTGTTGCTGTAATGCTTCTCCCATCTCACTTTCATTAAAAAAATATATTTTTTTTTTGTTTAGAATGATGAAGCATTTGTAATATTCTGTGTTTATCAATTTTCTAGTAAATAAATAAAATATAATGATTAAAAATCTGATTCAGAAAAATAGTTAAAAAACATCAATTCAGGCTTTTACAAAATGAATGTCAGCAGGTCTTACTTTCTCTTCAACCACTTGAGTGGCATCACAGTGAAAGCATCATTGCATCTCATATTTAACCTCTTACAGGAAAAAAGAATGACAAACTTCAAAAGTTATGTGTTACAGTAGATTTAAAGTTTACATACAGTACAAATGACCCTGAAGAGGTATATTGCATTGCTACCACTCCAATACCACATGGCCACGATAGGTATCATAAAAACCTTCATTTTTTTTCGTCGTCAAAATACAAGATGTATAAAATAGAGGGTTTCATCAACTTCACTAAGTGCCACTATGCCGAGAAACAGGAAGGAACTCTCTGTGCAAGCACAGTTCCAGAACCTACTGCCGAATCCCAACATGTGAAACACTGGCAAGTCATTCCAGATGTGTTGTGACATAAATACAAAAGAAACATACTTCATTTGAAGAAGCAGGTAAACCTGACAGACCACATATGTGTCAGCACCTCATACCTAAATCACTGGGAACTTGACATTCTTTGTCAGCAAGGATGGGCAGAGTGAGTGTGCAGCCAACAGGGGAGAACTCACAAAGACACTCACTGCATGTCTGTGAGTCTGGCTGTGGACATTTGACAGTGGGGAAATTAGGACTGAACTCTTTTTCCCCACTGTAAGCCTGTCCATCCCCCTCATCCATAGTCCCATTTGCATCCACAGTCTCCTTTACATTTAGCTACTGTCCTCCGCCTCGTTCTCCGTAGCATCTCTGGTGGAGCTCTCATCGATGTTCTCCAGTGAGTCTGCCCGCTGGATGGACAGCTCGGAGGCGTCCATCATTGGCAGGTCACTCTGCTCAGGGTGCAGCCAAGGCTTGTGATCAGGGGCGTTCTTCTGTTTCCATGCCGGGTAGTTCTGGCCCGCCTTGTGCACACATCTCAACACCTGAGAGGAGGGAGTGGTGAGTGACATATTTATAGGCCGACGACACCTCAAAACTGCACTGTAACAACCTTTACTGAACACTTCACTTATAGCAGTGTGCCTCGGAGTTTTATGACTACCACCTTCAACAAAGAGCTTACAGTTGGGGCCTTCACACTTTGGGGATAGTCACAATTTAAATACTGAACCTTACTAAGCAGTTTCACACAAGTTTCAGCTATAACTGATTTTTCTGCCCTTTTAAATGTTTTGTGAACAGGCTATTAACATGATCATTCATAGGAGCATTTAAGCAGCAGATACAAACCATATACTGTACATTTTCTATCAAATCTATTTCCAAGTTATATAACTAACTATAAGGTAGGCTATTTTATTTAACTTAAGTGAGTCTGAGGTGAAGGTGACTTGACTGATGATTACTTCTGTCATTGATGATTAATAAAGGATAACAAAGGCGGAATGAGTCCTTCAGCTCAAAGCCACGCAATCACAGTTTCACACACAAAGATACACCTTGACCTGAATAGTTTCGCATCGCCTTGGCTATGCAGCAAGCACTATGCAACCCACCGAACAAGTTACACTGGAGTGTAGCAATACTGCCTCATTGTCAAAAACCAGGACAAGTCCTTCCACTGAGTTTCTATGGTAACCGTTGTAATTTGAAAAGCTTCAAACCCACACAAATACTGCATAGGCCAAGGCAAGCGATTTCTACCTCATACTCCTCTGATCCTGTTCAGCACTGTCCTCTCATGTAGATGTTTCTTTCTAGTCACAAAACAATTCTTAATGCTTGTAGAGTAAATGAAGAGTTCAGATGCAAAACCCCCTAAACACCATTTTTGTGAAAACTGAGTTAATGATATTGTGTAAATCCTGTATAAATCTAGAATATGTAAATTAAATGTTTCTGTGAAAAAATAAAATAAAACCTGCTCCCCGCCGTGTTTAAAATATCTGTTTACAATCAAAACACTGTAAACGCTTGATAAAAAATGGCCTTTTTCTCAAAAAGTGGTTAAGTGGAGTTAGGGGGTTTTGCATCTGAACTCTTCAAATGTACATAATCTCTACGAATACCTCAGCATGATCAACAAAATTATACTCACTTTAGGAGCCAAAACTTGTGAGGCTTTGTTAACAACCCACTTGGGAAGGGAACCTATGAAAATAAAAACAACGCTGAATGATTTTCTATTTTGTTAGTTTTTCAGAATACAATGAAATAATACATATTTAGTCAGGGGTCATCTGTGGGACAGAGTTTGAGCCTGTTGTTAAGACTCACCTTTGGGGTCAGCTTGAGAAAGGTATGTGAATAAACAGCTGTTTGGACCAGTTGACACAATCAGATAACCAGTAAGAATAGAGACTGCTCTCACCAGGTTTTTCTGTGGAGGATGTTTCTAGGAAAAAGGAGGGAAAAGATTCTTATTATTGGAATGTAGTGGAAAGTCTTATATGTGAATGTTCTGAGACGATTCTACAATGCTCCAACAATATGACTGGCATTTCCAAACGGCCATAGGCCACATGTCCATTTAGGCCCGCATTAAACTTTGAGGCCTGCTAGAGCAAACATGATTCAGCATATGATGCAGGCCTAGCCTTCCCAATCAGACCTCAACATACCGGGTGTTTGACGGAGAAGTTCACAATGATATACTCCACGTCATTGACCTGCCAAGAGCGCAGTGTCACCACATCCCTGTTCTTCAGCGGCTTGGGACAAACCCCTGTGGCAATGAGGAAAAAAAAAAAAAAACACAATTAAAAACTGGAACAATCAACCTGACCTGCCAAGGATAAAGACAAGGCACACATGACCTCCCTCCCCGGTGTGTGTAACCAAGGGTTCAGAGTAACAAGAGTAACCACCTGGTCTTAGAGTGTTGACTATAAATAAACTCTCAAAACAAGCTCCCCCATGCAACCCTCCTCCTGAGGGTTTTAGCAACCCGTAAACAAGAGTTATATTGTTCAGAGTAGGCTATAGGATATGCAACATTTTATTTTCAAATGTCCAAAATAATTGTCTGGACTTTTCTCTCTCTCTCTCTCTCTCTTTTTTTAAAGCAGATCTAAATGGGACTCACATGAGTAGTAGCCTACATCAGCATTGGCGGACAAACGTGCGATGTCGTAGCTCTCCTGCATAGTGGGATCCCACTGCTTGCGGTATTTCCCGTCATGAAGAACGTCGAACATTGTCTCCGCTGAGACGTCATTTATTGTCATTCTGCACTGTATTTAAAAATGACAGAAACAGCCATGTAATGTCAGCACGAAAAATCAAGGAAAGTCTATCAGAAGCAATTGGCAAGTAGCCTATAATCTAGATTGAAGAGCCAATATTAAAAAAAAGAAAAGAAAAGAAAAGAATAACCATTAAATGTTAATTTACTCACCTTAATTTTGTGGACTTTTGGAGACTTACTCCCCTGTGGAACAACCGGGGTCTCGACCCATACTTGCATTCCATTTTTATCATATTTGCTGTGCCAGTTGTCCATAGAATAACACTGTCTTCTGAAGTCTGCAAAAACTTTGTCATCTGGCAAAATATTCTCACTTTTAGACATGATTGTACAATCCTCCCGCGTGCTCAAATGAGCAGATAGTCGGAAAAAAAATCTAGCGGTAGCCGACTTCTTGAATTTTGTTTCCAAATAGCCTAACCTGTTGTGACTATCACTGTCCAAAGACGCTTCCGTACTCAGGCAATGCACCTGATGTGATGGATATAGCCAGTCTTCAATTTAAAAATCAAGCTCGACAGGATTTTTGTTATGAATTCCACACCTGCCAACCTCACTTGCCTACAAGCAGCTCCTTATGGTAGGTGACTTCCGGCCATTGTGGGCTACCGTAGGCTACAGGTGAGCGCTGTGGCTGCAATGATTTCGGGTAAGAATTAATCCAAGGTATAAGGCTAAGTAAGAATACATAAATTAAAGTCTATTATAGACAGAAAAGTAATCTCTCAAGCCTTCTGACATCAGTTGATTTAGCCCATTTGTAGTCTACCTGGAAGTCAAACACTTAGCCACACCCCTTAACAGTTTTGGGCGTCCATCACTATGCTTCAACCGACTTTCGATTGGGTGACAATTGGAGCGAAACCGCGATAGTTGGTGCGTACAAAAGCGCACGAGGCTATTCTTCACCCCGGCCATGAATGTAGGCTCGGCCTACTACCGTGTGAATGAGGATTTCACTATACACCCACCAACACTAGATTAGGCCTACTTTAGGAGCCAGAAAAGCAATTACCTGAGGAAGACAGATAAATTAAGTTTTGGTGAAATATCTTTATTTCATGTGATACACTTCGGTGTTTCTTTAACTTTTCTTTTTTACAGCAGAGAATAATAGTACATTATTCACACAAACTTTGCTAAACACTAGTAGACAGCATATTTCAAATACACATTTCAGATTAGCACACAGCTGAGTCATCAGTGAGGGATTGAAGTATTGAGACTTGTTCGACGTAATTGAATACTTTACATTTTACATTTAAAGTCATCAAATGTTAACATTTTTTTCAAACCAGCTATAGAGGATAATAATGAGATTTCAGGCTGCTCAGATGTACATGACAGCAGTGGTTACATTAAGAGGGGTGTGTGTGTGTGTTTGTGTGTGTGACGTTTTGTGTGTGAAAGTGTTGTGGTGCTGTGGGTACAGGTAACGCTTTGAAGGAACAACTGGCAAATTCAGACTAATGTTTGTAAATGTGACACTGCCCGTTCTAGTTGAAGGGGCGCTTCTCTAATCTGTGTGACTATAGTGACAAGTAAATGACAAGATAATCAGAGCCTTTTCCTCCAAGCACAGTATCCAAGCAGACAGAGAGAGAGAATAAATTAACTGCTGTTTAACGTGCCACCAAACTGTTGTTTTGGTCAAGCTTACAATGTATTTACCTGTTGCTAGTAAAATAAAAATAAATAACTTAAGACATTTAAAACCAAACAGTCTTACACAAGCAAAAGCAACAAATGTCAAACTACACTGTGCTTTTCTGCTTGTTTTACTTTTTTTTTTTTTTTACACTGAAGCATCTGCTGCATATAAAGAACTCTGAATATCTGTTTAGCAAAAACAATATCCTCAGATACAAGCAAGTCAACAGGCCCTTTAAAACACCAATTCATCATGACTTGATTTAGTGTAACAATAATCATATTTAAAAAAGAAAAAAAGAAAAGTAGCAAGGCATTTGCCATCCACCTTCAGCTCTTGCATGCTGTTCCTACAACAGTGTACAAAAAAAAGAAGAAGAAGAGAAAAAAACAGTACAAATTAAACACTAAAAACTGGCAGTCAGTGGGTTCCAAAAACAATGACGACTGAAGGGCCCACAACAATGCTGCCACCTGGCTGTCTGGGTGACACTTAAACTGACATGCTTAGTTTCAACTTGCTTCAAGGAGCAACTTATTTAATGGGAGATTCACAGTTCCATATGGGAAGTAGGGGTTAGGGAACATCCTCTTTAGAGAGGATCTCCATGTTCAGACCATGTGTTTCATACTGTCAGAGCATTTTTTAAAAACAGGTATGATTTTTACAAAGGCCATATTCATCCTCTCATTTCACCACGTGGACAGTTAGCAAGATTTTTTTAAATTTTACTATGAGTCATTCAGTATCTGAGGAACACCTATCCAAAAGTTGGTGTTGTTGCTGAGTCTCGTTAATTAGATATGATTTTTTGAAAATATTGTCAGTAAATCCACTGAATTAAAGGAGAAATCCTACCCAACAACTTACTTTCATTTCTATTTAATTCTGCCCCATTCACTCAGCATTAGTATGTTTGTTATTTGGTCTATAATCAATTTTTATGTTCTTTTTCTGAAAGACAGCATTCAGGTAACTGGAACAATGGGCCTATTGGCTTTATGCTGGTTTTCTCCTTGCTTATCTGCAGTACCACATTGCGCCATATGTGGTGCACTTTCAATACAATGGAAGTCAATGTAAATCAGTGGAGTTACTGACAATATTTTCAAAAAATCATTTCACAATAACGAGACTCAGCAACAACACAACATTTTGGACAGATGTTCCTCAGGTACTGAATGAGTCATGGTAAAATTTTAAAAAATCTTGCAAACTGTCCACATGGTAAAATAAGAGGATGAAAACAGCATTTTCCAAAATTGGAACCATCTTTGAAGAAATGCTCTGACAGTATGATAACATTATCAACAAAAGTTAATGCATAAACAGGACCGCAAAATCCATATTTGAGTGGGAAAAAAACTTGGATAAATTTGTCTCACTTCCTTTTTGAACAAGAAGCCCTGAAAGGTGGTGGTGTGAAATCACACATAGAATTTACAGCCATCTTCAGAGCTCTGGAGAGGGGAAACTACACAAGATACATCTGATCTGAGTAGATTTTTGAACTCTACAGGAAAATGTGTTTCTATGCACATGGTTTCATCATTGTGTGTGAAATACTAAAAGAGCCAGTTATGTTGGAAGTTGGACAAAAGGCTTGTTCACCAAAATGCTTAAAATTACTTGAAGTTAAAGAGACAAAAACAAGGATAGTTCTAAGCTAGATATACAGAATGGGTTTCTGAGGACCTATCCCTTTTTCTGATAAAATGCCGATGAATGCGCTCTTCCTTCCTTCCTTCTAACCGTGTTGTACATTCTACCTTGATCAATCCTCACCACACTTTTGATAAATGGGGCTGGCTTTCTTGCAGAGGTTTGAGCACATGTACAGTATGTGTTCTTTGGCTATTCATGACAGTCCTGGATTTAGAGTCTTGACTAATCTCTGGTCCCTTAAACCATATCTGTACTGAGCTGCAGGGGTGTGTTGATGAGCGTACTTCTAAGTTACTGACCAAAGAGATCTCTGGAAAACAAAACAAAACAAAAACAAAACTAAAAAAAAAAAACTTGGCCATTGCAGTGTTGATATTTTTGCATGAGGAACTGACCAAACAAAGATCAGTAACAGTTGTCTGCAATCTCTCAGCATCTACCAGTCCTTTCCTGCACTTCCTTGCTGTGACTATCCACTGAAATAAAAATAAAAAAAGCAAGGCATCAATACAGGGCCTTCGCTTACCCCTCAAGTCAATGAAATGACTGGAAAAGAAAATGAATTCACAACAACGAGTGTGACACCACCAATGCTCCAAAAAAGTGCAAGAACTTAAGAGCAGTGAGCTACGTCAATCTGTAGTCTGCCTATAGAACGCCATGCAGTTGGAATAGATGAAAAAATCGGAACACTTTAGCATTTCACCTACGCTGTGTTATGTTTTTTTTTTTGTTTTTTTTTCGTTTGTTTTTTCAAATCCATTACTAATATTTTCTTATGATAACCTTTTTCTTTTTCTTTTTAAATACAGAGTAATAGCACATCCACACAGATACCCAAAAAAAAAAAAAAAAAACATCTCACTGAGTCGAGGGAGTGGGAGGGACAAGGGGGAAACCAAAAAAAGAAAGAAAGGAAAAAAAAAGAAAAAGGTTTCTCCAGCTAGTGGCGCAGAGCCAGGAGTGGAGCGAGTGGCCACTGAGAGACAAGCTGTTTGTGAAGAAGAGGAAGAGGAGGATGAGGAGGAAGAGGAGGAGGAGGACTGGTGGGGGGATGAGGATGAGCTGGACACTAGCAGGAGCAGCTGCTCTCGGTAACCGGCAGCTCTGGTGGCTTCTCCAGTTTGATGTCGATCACTGCAGAGCGACAGGTTAAGGACACAACACAACACAACACAACACAACACAACAACCACTGCAATCAACCATTACCCTTGGGGGTATTCCAAGGCGGCAGTTAAAGGAATAGTCCACCTCTTTATGAAAATTGGTTATTCACCTCCTTATTCTGAGTTACATATGTGGGTAAAAGCATTTTGGTCTCAGTGCTTGCGTTTTCCTAGTATGGCATCCCCAATTTTCCCCATTTTTTAGCTTTAGCTTAGCATAGGCGCTGGAATGTAATGTTGCCAGATAGTAACTCTTTGGCAACTTTACTTTCCAGCGCCAATGCTAAGCTAAAGGTAAAATTGGGGTTGCCAGACTAGGACAACGCATGCACTGAGACTAAAATGCTCTTACCCACATATATAACTCCAGGTAAATAAAAGGGGTGAACAACCAATTTTCATGAGGAGGTGAACTATTCATTTAAGTGACAAACCTAAGTAAATTCAGCTAGAGGTAGTGGTAAAGCTCATAATAGAGTTCGGAAAGTGGGTGGGTCCATTTGGTTGGACCGCCACACTTCGATTCACGCTTACACACTTGCCATTGAGAAACAAAAAAAAACAAAAAATGGTACTTAATTTTATTAGTCTCAAGGAGCAAATTGACTGGAAAATGGGATAGTTGTCACAAGCACTTTCCCTTCTACACTGTTGATGGCAAAAAAACAGTGATTGTGACAAAGTTAAACCGGTAAGAAAGGCCTGGGACTCCTAAGCGTGAGCAGGATGAACCTAAACATGGCAGCGGATTCCAACGATTATTGGTAGAACATTCGTCCAATTCCTGAGCTCAATAGGGGACCTTTCTCCTGATTCTCTCAACTAAACAAAGCAAGCAGGCTCCTCTCCTCCTCCGCAGGTTTACAACTTCCTCTAGGTTAACTTAGCCAGGTTCATCACTTAAACACCTACTTGGAACACTCCCTTGTGCAGCAACCATGTTATTATATGGGAGAAACATGGGCTGTCTTGTTTCCAAGGATTTTTTGCTAATGCTTTGTCCCCTAATCAGTGGTAGGAAAGCAGTTTACTTTAACATTTGATGTTACTGTATGCTATGCCTTTTACAGGGGGCCTGTGTCAATCTCTAATTCTTGGTCCAAGGTGGTGAGTGCACACTTCCTCTCTGGTCAGTAATAAACACTCACTCATGTAACCCATGGCATTAGAAATTATTAATGTTGCTATGTGTTCATAAACAGTTCGATTCTCACAAAAGTTAGATCCATGGGACCTCGCCAACCTTTCTTTTTGTTCTCATAGTCTACCCCTAAAACCACCCACAGCCTGCAGAGAACTACTGTACTGTACTGCACGTTTCTGAGCATAACATTCCCATGCATTACCCGAATGTAAAACGAGTTAAACACACCCTGGTCTTAAAAAGCTCTGCGTCATCATACTCTTGCATCAGAGAAGCAGGACAAAAGCACGGGATTATGCTCAGTCTTGATGCTCTGATGTAAAGGAGAGGTTTATCTTTCTAGGACATTTACTACATCAGGTTATACCAGTTCTTCAGAAGGTCACAAGTAGACAAAAGCATCATCAAATTCTGGCTCTAATTTAAAAAAAAAAGAAAAACAGACACCAACACACACGCAAGATTTGATATCACCAAGTATTTAAGAGTCCAGGATCAACGTCAAACGTTTGTCCTGGATAAATGTACCTTAACCCTAACCCTAACCCATTCATCCAGGGTAACAAGTTTGACATTGATCCCGGACTCTTAATTACTTGGTAATATCAGATCTTCCAACACACACACACACACACACACACACACACACACACACACACACACACACACAAGCAAATCGGCCAAAGTGAGAAGGATACTGTCCTCTTTGCTCTTCTCTGGTGTGCTGTCCATCCCAGGCAAAGCAGCAGCAACACGGCGGAACAGCTGCAGACAAACAGTGAAACCGTTAGCACTGAGTCTGACGTAGGACAACATTAGGCGAGTTTACATGGACACTTCTAATCTGATTAGAAAGATTCCATGTGCATTCTATAGAACAGTATCCAAGGAGATGCATTCATAAATGCAATCCAAAATGGAATATTGGGTTAAATAATCAGATTAGAAGTGTCCATGTAAACGGGGCTGTTGAGCATTTGTTTACTGCATTTATGGACTTCACTTCAATGATCTGGACACTTGTTCCATGACCAACTTGGGTTGATGAAGAAAAAAAAAAAAAACTTGCTTTGAAATGACCTAATTTACAACACCATTGTGAAGAAAGGCAGGCACAGCTAGGGCAGGTGAGGCTGAATTTCACAGGGGAAAATCACAAATCACATAATCTTGCAACTCAGGGAGAGAAGAGAGAGTACGTGCACACATGTACACGAACGCACACTCACTCACTCACTCACACACTCACTCAAGTGCACATGCCATCAGAAGTAATGTGCACAGCAACATACAGTACACTAAGGGCAAAACAACTAGAAGCTTCATTCAAACCTAGACTTGGAACAGCTCCAAATGCACTTTGTATAATTCCTCACGGACGCTGCAAGTAAATGCTAAGGAGGCTGCAGCGCCCCCTAGAGCAGCAGCCCTACACAGCAAGTAGGCCTAGGCTAGATAATAAAGACCTTCATTTTACACTGCACACGGCTTTGACCAACACCACTGAACAATGCAAACCATCCACCAAGTAGTGCAGATGAGATTCAGAAGCTGTGATGCTCTTAAGATTGATTAAGTTAATGGTGTTAAATGATATCAAACAAGCAGATGCATCAGTTTGTCAGTTATCTAGACCATCTATTATAGTGATATAGTTCAGTCCCCTGCTTGTTACTTCAAGCATATGACATCAAGCATTTCACCAGTGTTTGACTATATAATTGTCTGTGTTTAAAATTTGCCTACCAATACTTGAACAGTACTGCATGGATTTAGATGAAATTTTCAGACAACATGGGTAACGTACACCCACTTGCACTAGAGTAAAGATTGCCAACATTTAGATGGAGGATATATCCGTATGGTAGCCTATAGCTCTCTACTGAAATATTTTGTGACTGCACTTTTTCTGATAACATGCTGCAGAGCTTGATCAAGGCCAACTTGAACATGAACATAGAGATATTTCTGGTAGACTATGCAAACAGTATAATCTCTATTCACTTTCAACATACAGTATAGGCTACCTAAAATATGGAGGGTGAAGGGGTGTTCCGAGTGACATCTAGCATTCCTGCAATTTCTAGAAGGAACTTGTTTGCCCAAGTTTGATTGAAGCCACTACCCAAGCAAACCGATACCAAAAAGAACTGAAAGAGGAATGGAACATACACACAAGCATGAGAGGCACAAACACACAACCCTAAGGTGGCTGCATTCAACGGATGCTAAGAGTCATATCACTAGCAAAGGCAGGGGGTCAGAATTAGAGAGAGAGAGAGATCAAGAGAGACAGAAAGAGAGAGAGAGAGAGAGAGAGAGAGAGAGAGAGAGAGAGAGAGAGAGAGAGAGAGAGAGAGAGAGAGAGAGAGGGAGGAGTGGCAGAGGAGGAGTTTCAGGGTGGTGGTGGGGTGGTGATGGCGTATAAATAAAGAGTCTGGCCTGTCTTTGATCAAGCATCTCTACCTGTTTGACATTGTAGCCAGTCTTTGCGCTGGTCTCAATGAACATGACATTCAGTTCCTTAGCTCTCTGCTCCCCCTCCTCTGTGGTGATCTGTCTACTCGGACCAAACGCAGAGAGAGAGGGCACGGACACAGAGGAACCAGAAGGGGGGGGGGGGGGGAGAGAGAGAGAGAGAGAGAGAGAGAGAGAGAGAGAGAGAGAGAGAGAGAAAGAGAGCGCCCACAGGGGCCCAAGGGGAAGAGAAGGAGCAAGAGAAGGAGATGGAAGGAGGAAGGGAAAGAGAGAGGAACAGAGAGAAGGAGAAGTAAGAATAACTCAGACTGGGCTAGGCATTAAGAGGAGAAATGTTCAATGTTAGTACAGTTGCGAGTGGCACAAACTTTCACAAGATGGAGAAAGAAGAGGGTAGGAAGGCCCAGTGTTGGAGGAAGACAGCAGTTGCTTAAGTTCTTCAGAAATGGAAATCACAGCCGAAAAAAACAAACCCCAAAACATATGCCTACCCTTAAAGGAGCTATATATAGACATAATTACATGTTAACTACCAACCAAATAAATGATTTCATACTTCTCAGATTAGGACTGTATTACGAGCAAAATCCCTATTCACCCTTTACAGATCTCAGCAAATTAAAAACAAATGTCGCAAAAGCTTTAAATCTAAACATGAGAGACAGCAATCACCATTAGCATCAATAAAAAGAAACAAGCACAGCTTGTGTCCATTCTGGGTCAGTCTGGGCTTGAACTGTGGCACTTTATATATAAGCATTAGCTGATGTCTATTCATGTCCATTTGTAATTTCAATTCAGTCAGAAAATAAGATTGCACTGTAGTTAAAAAAAAACATTCAATTTCAACACCAATAATGACTTCAAAGGTTATTTTAGCCTAATAAATATGGGATTTTCGCAGCTGAAAGAGTACCTGACATAGACACATAATTCCAGTTACTGGATCCTGGCTTTTCTTGTCATATTTCCACCACTCTGACTCGCCAGCACCAAGATGTGCAGATGGTATTAAAGTAGCAATGACAGACCATTGGCCAGTGTTAGCTAGTTAGCTAGCAAGCTAATATTAATAATGCTTACATATAGCTCCTTTAAGGACCACAACCATATAGAGTCCATCTCTTCCAAGACCCACCTGTTTGACGTTATAGCCAGCCTTGGCGCTGGTCTCTATGTACATCACATTGAGCTCCCGAGCTTTCCTCTCTGCGGCCTCTACTGACACTTGCCTGTCATTGGCCCATGAGAGGAACAGTTGATGGAGTGGCACCACAGGCATGGATGGAGGGAGGGAGGTTTGGATGGGTACAAATTCAAACGGGGAAAAAAATACGGGGAAACATGATCAAACATAAAATATAAATAAATCAAAATATGGATAAAATAAAAATCTGACTTAACCCAAAAGCCAAAACAGGAAAAATCATGAGTGGAATGACAAACTACACAAATAAGTAGAGGAGGTTTGAACAAAATAAAATAAAATGGTGTAACCAAAAAATAAACTAAAAAAAAAATGCTTTTTAATGATCATTTATAGGCATTTTAGCCTCCATCATGTGGACACCACCATGGCAACTCTATGATCTGTCGTCCTTGAGATAGAACTGAGGAACTGCAAAACTGTACCTTTTATCAGCCAAGTCTGTTTTGTTGCCAACTAACATGATGATGACATCACTCCCCCGCTCTGTTCTGACATCATCGATCCACTTTGAGGTTTGCTGGAATGAATTTAAGTCTGCAGAGAAGCCAGAAGTCAATAGGTGACAAAAATACTTCATGTATGGCAAAATATAGTATTTCATAAACCTACACATGAAATCTTGCAAAGATAAATTCAAAAGCAAAAGCAATCCACACCCAGATTCTGAATCACACAGAGAGTAAGCACACAGTTAGTGAGAAAAGTTCAACAGTGATTTAGTGAAAGCACACAAGCCTGTGATCCAAGTTTGCCTTAAACCCCCCCCGTCTTGAACACCTGACCTAACTCCACCCTCAAGGGACACCGTCTTGTCTCCACAGTGGCCTATCTATCCCATAGCACCCATAGATGGAGTCTGACAGCCTGACTCACTGGTGATGTCATAGACCACCACAGCGATGGTGGAGTCACGAATGTAGCTGGGGATGAGGCTGCGGAAGCGTTCCTGCCCTGCAGTGTCCCACAGCTGGAGCCGAACCTGAGGATGCATGCAGACAGAGAAAGAGAGAGAGAGAGACAGACAGAAAGAGAGCAGGAAAAGACGGAGCACCGTGAAAGAAAGAGTGCAAGAGTAAGAAAAAGAAAGAAAGGGGTTGGAGGAGAGAGAGAAAGAAAGAAAGAAAGAAAGAAAGGAGCAGAGACTTAAAGGAGTTGCCAAGAGGCAGCACTGGAGATCACCCATCCAGGAATGAGAGGCAGCACCTCTGATAAAGGCTACGCAGGCAGTAGTCAGGAATTCTAGAATGTTCACGGTCCAATCAAAGTACTGCATGCCAAATCCAAATCTCTTCCTTGGATCAACAAGACTGAGAGGGTTTCTCACAGTCGAGGAAGCATGCTTGCTAGGCTGCTTTTCTGAGTATTCCACGTTATTGTATGTCCCCAAGCACTGTTCCAATGTCAAGGATACTTCTTAATTCGAGGACTGAATCCTTTATTCATACATTTTTCAAGGCTGCAGTGATGGAACCTTGTCTCCATACTGTACGACTTTCTCGACTTTGAGAAATTCCAATCTGAGACTAACTGCCCTGTTGGTGTCTCCCACCAGAGAGCCTTTATCAGAGAGCTTATCCTTATTCCAGCCCTCAAGCACTGCTACAGTGGCAGCATTCACTGAGCATGCATGCTTGCATGTCCAATAGACTAGCATTGCTGTTCACCTTCTCTCCAACTCAAGCCCTATAGAGGTTAATACAATGCGTTAGGGTTAGAAAGCATTCTCCCTCGTCCAAGATGCTAAGGTGAACGCTACTGCTAGCTAAGGCGTCCAAGCAAACTCCATGAATGCTGCCCTTACTGCAACCGCCTCCAACTCACCCCCCCTCCCATTGGCACATGGTGCAGGGCAGCGGGGGCCCAAGAAGGTGGGGGCCGGAGGCGATACCTACTTGCTATGTCATAGACCACCACTGCAGCAGCTGAGTCTCGGATGTAGCTGGGGATGAGACTGCGGAAGCGCTCCTGGCCTGCAGTGTCCCACAGCTGGAGCCGAATCTGTGACCACATCAGTGGGGGCCCAATTTGACCCAGCCAACAAAAGCAGAACGGGGAGTGTGGTGGGGGATGAACAGAAAAACAACCAACTTAAACAAAAACACACAAAAGAACAAAAAAAAAAAAAAAAAAAAGATGTCGGAGAGCAAATGTAGTAGTATGGAAATGAATAAAAATGCCTTGTGAGGTGATGACAAGTAGGCTAAACAACTAAAATCATCTACTACATTGCAACGAAACAGAACAAAACTTAGAGATGCATCAGACGTCCACATTCAATTGAAAAATTAGCTGGGATGAGATGATGAACTTAAGTGAGCTGGCAACTATCGTACAATGATAAAGACGGATAAAATGTCAATGAATCAGGTCTGGTTGAGGAAAAAAATACCTACCGTGCGATCTTCCAGGTACATTGTTTTTGAAAGAAAGTCTATTCCGATTGTTGCCTATGAGCAAAGAACAAGAATGATTGAGGAAAGTATTTCTACTGACCACCATAAACCCAAGAATCAATCACTTGAAATGGCAAGCTGCCAGACTTTAAATTTTGTCATGTGAAGGTAACATCTATGTCAAATAGTGACAATTTTAAAAAAGCGTAAAACTGTGTGACCTGTTGGTGTCTGCTGTCCCATCAAAATCTTACCTGGTAAGTATTGTCAAAACTGTCGTACATGAACCTAGTGATGAGTGAGGTCTTCCCCACTGCAAAGACAAAAATGTCACATCAATGAACATCCTACCTAGAGATAAACAACTCAATACTGAATCAATGTTGACCACAGTGCTGATAAACTGACTGGTTTTGAGAGTGAATGTTCAACAGAACCTGCTGAACTCTGATCGCTGAGTTGGCAACAAGGGTGGTGCCAGGATCCTCACATAATGGATGTGAGCTAACTAGCCAGCTAGCTAACTGCATGAGTAATTCGAGATACTGAAAATAAAACGTTGCTTCTGCAATTGTATCTGCTAACATATTTACTCATATAAGTCTACGATACTGTTACAATCTAAAGATTTGTACTTATATGTGTTTTCATGGAGGAGGAGGAACTGACAACCGATGTTAAATGGCCAACTAGCTTTATCCTAGTTGGGGTAGCGTCAGCTAGCTAGCCATGATTTGTATTGATAGGGCTAGCTGCCTCGAATCTAAATCATTTATATGGTCAGAGAAATTCCGGATAATACGTTATCGCATCCAACCCGTTTGACAACACGGTGTGGGATGCAAACACCGAAATATCACAAAGTACTACACAACTTCATCGTTACATAAAGGCCATTTAAACCTGACTTGCTCTGACTTCTTTGCCGACAAGGCTAGCTTCCCAAAGCCTACAGCTTAACTACATATCAAGAGCCAAGTAATCGCTAACCGCATCATCAGACGCTCTCAGCTATTATTCTTAGATATTGATATGATAAGGATGTAATACATGAAAATGCTCATTCGGAGTTCTTATATTTCTAAATACTAGATTAGCGAATTATTCCAACATCAAGGCAAAGAGTGACCAAGGCAACTAACGTTAGCACAGCTATGGTCGTTTCCATCAGCAGGGTTGCTAACATTGGGTAGCTAGCTGATGTCATCATCATAAGAGGTAGTTGGACAGCGAGTCATCACACAGAAATACTTTTTCGTCCAACATTGCCGACTGTCCACATTAAGTTTAATTTTGGCTTCAATATATAAGCGCAACATTACTGACACCGAGTTGGGTACTTGTTAGTGGATGTCAGGTAGAGCATCCTTGGATCGGCCTGTCTAGTCGGCCTCAATAAGGCTAACGTTACGTTACCGTCGAGCATCCTGTGAAACAAATCACTCAATTACCACTCATGAATTTAATAATCTTACCACTTTGCTCGCCTAAGAACACGAGCTTGAATTTCCGCAGGGGATTCCCAAACTCTCCGCCACCCGTCGTTGTGGACATGTTTATTTTGCGATACAGACAAATCCCTGTTTATTTTCCTAACAGAGAAGGGCAATATACGGTACTTGCATATGGCTGTACCACCGTTTCCTGTGCAGGTTAGCGCCTCGTAGTGGCCAAAAATGGTTATCCCATGACATTTCTGTTTGGACTGCTTCCTTTCACAAGTTGCTTGTAGGCCTTGAAGCATAGGCAACTTGTCATGACCCATAATTACAAACTTTAACCATACACACAGATTCAAGCATAACATAAAGTTTTATGACATCTGATAAAGTCCAGAGTTGCCACAATAGGAGCAGATCTGCCTGTCTTGCCCCCTTGTGGTTGCACTGTGGCCTAGTTGGTGTGGAGGGGTCAACGAAACATGTAATCCATACAGTAGGCTTATCTGTCTGACATGGATATCTAATATATTGATGTGCTGATGTACTAAGATGTTTTGGGTAGGGTGTGCACATCCAAAAAACTTGTTGCAGGTGCCCGATGAAGATCCATGGTGATCGAAACGTTTCTTTTTAAATAATAAAGTTGGAGCTTATTGGCAGTGTGCAGACCTACCTTCTTCAACTGATGTACTAAGATACCAACGAAAGTGATTTTAACCTGTGAAAGTAATAGATTGGACCATAGTTAACTAAGCTATTGTTTTTTCTCTAAAAGCTAGGCCATTAACTGCCCGCACCTCCAGGATGATGAAGAGCTTCTTCCCCCAAGCAGTCAATCAGCTTGAGCAATGGGATATGATGCAAGACCTCTCATACTGAACTGGAATGCACTCCTACACCTTTCTCCTCTGCTGCTATTTTTTAATGAATACATTCAACTTCCACCTCACTACCTCCTCTTAAATTATTATAGCCATTGCTATATACTTATAAGTATACTTATGCCCCGCCTTGTGTTGTCTGTCCTGTCCCTTGTCTGTCTTAAAATGCACTACCTTAAAGGAATAGATCACCTCTTTATGAAAATTGGTCATTCACTCCCTTACATGGAGTTACATATGTGGGTTAAAGCATTTTGGTCGCAGTTTTTGCGTTTTCATAGTATGGCATCCCCAATTTTCCTCATTTTGTAACTTTAGCTTAACATAGGCGCTGGAATGTAATGTTGCCAGATAACAACTCTAACGGCAACTTTACTTTCCAGTGCTTATGCTAAGCTAAAGGTAAAATTGGGGTAGCCAGACTAGGACAACAGATGCACTAAGACCAAAATGTTCTTACCCACATATGTAACTCCAGGTAAGGGGGTGAATAAACAATTTTCATAAAGAGGTGAACTGTTCCTTTAAGTCACTGCTCTTTATGTTTACCTCTTGCGTGCACTATGTTTGTCTTGTCTTGAATGTCTTTTTATATTGGCCTGGATATATTGTAGCATCACTTGATCCATGGTGAAATGGTATCTCGTCTCACTGTATACAATGTATATCATACCTGGGCAAATTAAGGCCTGGGGGCCACATGCGTCCCGTTGAGCTATTCCATCCGGCCCGTGAAGCCTTCCCAAAATAAAATAATTTCTCACTTAGCCTAAAAGACTAAATGACTGATTTATCAAATTTGTTGTATTCATGAAATACAAATCCCACCCTTTTAAACCTGCATGTTAACATGTCCTCTGAAGAAAGTGGGGCTACTGGTTTGAGACTTGCCAATTTACCGGCATCAATCGGTTGACTGTTAACACCCAGCCCATTAGTCAAAATCTAAGACCCAATGTGACCCTTTAGCCAAAATAATTGCCCACCCCTGATGTATATGGTTGAAATCATAGGCATTATATGGAATAGATGTGTTACTATATGTACTGTTTATCTATGGTTAAAATGCCAGCAAAAACACTTCACACTTTTCCACTCCACAAGTAAGGAATATGACCCACAGGTCAGTGTCCACTACCACCAGCAATAGACTAACAACTTTCCCTATTAATTGACTTATTATTGATTATTAAAACCAAAGACCATGGAATACTGAGTCTGCATAAATGGAGATGTTCCCCCCCTCCCCTTGCACAAACAGAACCAGGAACTTAACAAACATTGAGACAAACATTCAACATTCAACCCTCTCTGTTAAAACTATGACATACTGTAGGTATGGCATGTCAGACTGCTGTTATGAAACTTTTCAGTCACAAAGTCTTGAATCTTGAAAAGACAAGTGTGACTTTATAGGTTACTTGGGTGAGTGACAACTTCTCATCACTACTTACCTGGGTGAATGTTACAACACTGTTAACAGATGTACACTTTCATTACTTGATACTTAACATACTTGATATTTTGCTACATCATCATCATTTTAAAAGGCATCTTCTTTCATTTGAGCTTTGGTGACCTACACACTCAACTGGTTTGTGGTCACATTAATCAGACAAGACACACCCCAAGATACACATCAAGCATCACTGAGACACAATAAATACTGTAACACAGCTCAATACCCGCCTGTCTACATATGATCTTGTTTTACTGGTGTTTACTTTACAGCATTTTTGGTCAAAAACAAACTGTCAAATACAATATGAAATCAGTTCCAAGCTCAGCTTGTTGCCTATAAATTGGGCCTACTTTTGTCAACGTCAATTTATTTAAAGTGCGCTTTAGCAGCTGTTGACTGAAACAGAAAGTGCTGTAAAATAAAACAAACAAGTAAATGTAACAGAGGACAGCTAGCGTGGCTAGCTCGGCGGTAGTGTGTAAATCCTCATCACCCAATTCCATGGGCGCTTCTAACAAGCTGAGATAGAAGCTTGGGCTTTTAGCTCAGTTGGTTAGAGCGTTCCACTCCCACGCCGGGAATTTGTAGCTTGCGGGGTGGCGGGTTCGAGACCCGTGTGCGGTGCGGACCGCCACCGGCTACATTGGTGCCGTGACCCGGATGGGAGTGAGGATTTGCAGGGTGAGTGTAACAGAGGACAGCTAGCGTGGCTAGCTCGGCGGTAGTGTGTAAATCCTCATCACCCAATTCCATGGGCGCTTCTAACAAGCTGAGATAGAAGCTTGGGCTTTTAGCTCAGTTGGTTAGAGCGTTCCACTCCCACGCCGGGAATTTGTAGCTTGCGGGGTGGCGGGTTCGAGACCCGTGTACGGTGCGGACCGCCACCGGCTACATAAACATATATTTATTTATAATCATATTTCATAACAAAACAGCCCCATTAATAACTTTGACTTGCACTTCCTAGTCCACTTGACAGTTGTCAATGTTATCCACACAATTTGATGTTGACTTACTGTCAACAAAATATGTTGAGTAGTGAATGAACTTAAAATAAAAACACAATCATTTTATTATAATTTTATTGAAAATGTACACCAATGGAGTCCAACTACAGTTAAATATTACACAAGTCTGTGGTATTTTTGTGGTACGTCTTGTTCTTGGCGGGGTAGGGCAAATATGACGGACGTTGGAAAAATGTATGGTTGTTTTTGACACCATAATGTTCACAAAGAAACTCACTTCCCAATACTCATATACCATAATAACATGTCTCCACTTCAATACACAAAATAGATCCTTATAAATTATATATAAATGCATGAATATCTGTTTTCTTGCATTTAGCTTTAACACCCCATTCCCCACCCCAACTCAATAATCTGTCTAATTGAAATGAAACATTAGCAAAATGGGTGTTGACATCTGTGGAGAAAATTTATATATGCACATTACAACCAGAATAAATAGACAAAAAATTTTAAAAGGGATTTTCTGGATATCAAACTCAATGTGTTGGGTAAAACGATAAGACTGAAGAAAAAAAAAAAAAAAAAATATTTTCAACACAAGTGTCTAAAATGCATGCAAAATTTGTATGCCACAAAGCAACATTTGTAAAAGGCTTCAAATGTGTCCTACATGGTATTTGATGTACTCCTTCTAAGAGTCCAACTTTTACTCTTTGCAGTAAGCATTCTCTTTTAGTTGTCAGTGATAATCATGACAAACTTGTCGAGAGGAATTACAGTTATGTGGGTCATCTTCATTGGCATCACATGTAAGATGACATGCAGTGTTCCGCTTTTAACACGGCAACACAGCTGCATGTCCTCTTTGGCTTCTGTCATCTCAAAGCCACACGCGTTCACAGTTGTAGGGAGGGATGGGGTCAATACTCAAGAGATAGCATGAATTCTGCACTACATATTCAGAATTAGTTGCATTTTTAAGGATGAATTGTTAAAACACAAATTATCTGACAATTAAAAAGGAATACCTACTCAACGCTTAATGCCTAATATAAAAACACATGATCTATATGTATGAATCTGAATTGATTTTGATTTCCTAAAAAAACATGAATGCTGTATGAGTGTGGTGTTTTTTTTTTAATAGCCATCAGGTGCAAAGTACAAAACAACTTAAAAAGGCTTTATGTGTGTAAAAAATAAAAACAAAAACAATGTATCTTCCCATCATGTATTGTCTCTCTGGGGTTTGCACATTTCAGACGTGTGGTTGAGATCCTTCCTCAAGGGCTATGACCCTTGGGCCACCATAAGACAGACAGTGCGACTTTGTGTGGCATGGACTAATTAGGCTGAACTTTGCTTGTCAAAAAATACCATGTGAAGCCCACATAAGGCCATGTTCAGCAGAGCGGACAGTAAAGGGGGGTTTATAAAAATGGCTGACGGAGTGTGAGAAAAGACAAGAAGGGGGAAACGGATGCTTAGCTCTTGTAGAAGCTGGAGTCCCTTCTTCAGACAGGTGGCCAAGACAGATTAGAAGAAGCTAGAGAGAGAAGAGGAGGAGAGAGAAATAAGACACAAACGTGTTAATAGAGAAATGAGCAGGAGAGACAGAGAGCAAAAGCACAGGACTATAGGAACTCAATGGATCCCCTGACATTTGTGCGAAACAAGCCAGTGAGGTTCAACCCTGTGTTGAGTGTCAAGCAGCTGCTGAAAGATAGACATGCTCTATCAGCAGAATTACTAAGCAGTGTGGATGTGGCAGTATGGCCTAATTCAGACAGAAGGAAAAATAAATAGCTTAATCCTTTTTAAAAAAGGACATGTCATACTATGTGCGCTGGTCAATGGTTTTCTTAAAGGGATACACTTAACACTGTAAATAACAAGCCATAAGATAATTTTGTTGCTGTAAAAAAAAAGCATTATAAGCACGGTCAGTTTGTTTCTGGAACTGCTGCACAAGCCATCCAAAACGCCACAATGCAAAATGTTAGTCACACAGCATAGCGAAACAGGAGCCAACATACAGTACAAGCGTAGCCTAGAGCACAGATATATTTGCAGTTAGTAAGTGCTGCAGTGAAAGACCCAAATAAAAAACTCAGACAAAAAAATAAAATAAAAATAAAATAAAATAAAATAAACACCCAGCCCTGCTGGCTAAAAAGGTAAGAGACCCTTGGAAACCCAGAGGGATGGTGTCCACTCTGCTGGCCCTCGGCCTAAGGGTGGAGCTGGCCAACAAAAGCCAAGGTCTGGTCCCTTAGCAAAGCTTGTGGGGGTGGAGGACCTACTCTGTGCAGAGCCAGGGGTTACTGCAAAGGAAAGTAAATACACACATAGCAGTAAGCAATAAGACAGGCAGAGGACACAGTATGACACACCAGTATGACACACCAGTGTTGAGTCTGTGTGGGGTATTTGGGGCGTGGGGGTGGGGGGCAAATCTCACACTGGCAAGACAGAAGAGTTGGCTCTTCAGAAGAACTGCTGAGGGACTTCAGCAGATAAACTGAAGAAAAAGTTCTCATCACCTGGGATATCAGGTTCACAGTAATAAAAAAGCACAACCAAGTTGTATGTGCTATTAGCTGACTCTAGCTGAGGAGTAGAATCCACAAACATGAAGCATTGCATAAAGGCGAAAGCATTTCAGTAGTTCCATCATGGTATGGAATAAAACGTCAACTGACTGAAAGGTCACATGAAGATATGTTGGGAGTGACCACAGATATCAAGACATGGTACACAATGAAATCTACAACGATTTACGTTTGGTCAATATAACCTTTTATTTTTAAAAGAAAATTTAAAAGCTTTTTTAAGTGTACACTGATATGAGTGCAATATTGGCTCCTTTGTAATAGGACTCTATAAACTTCATTGATAAGCAAGAACCACAATGAGAATATAAAAACACAACTGGTAGAAAAAAAATGCACTGAAAACATACAAAAAGATTGTTCACATTTGGCTCAAACGTCCCAACGTGGAAGCTAATCAAGCTAACATACAGTAAGTGTGCTTTTAAGCGAGTATCAAAAAGACAATGAGGTAAATGACAGAAACTGACTGAGGCCCTAAACAACTGCACATGCACCAGTCTAAGCAAGACCCAAACATCAGCATTAGCGGTTCTCTTCCACATGCTCCTGTGACCATTAGAAAACTACAGAGCAGCGCTTTCTCATTTTCCGAAACAATCTTAAAAGTCTTTAATCTGTGGCTGAAGCGTCACGTACTTTCAGGGCACTTTAAGAATGGTGTGGAAGATAGACAAGCTGCCACAGACACTTTGAAACAGCCCAGGAGGAGCTAGAGGGGCTACGCAAGTGTAGTGTCCCTACTTAGCCCCCCAGCTGATGTTTGGCCTCATTTAGCCTGCCTCATCAACTCCTGTCTGTTAACAGGGCTCACGTGGACATGTTACGGTTAGCACACACTCAGTCATGCAAATCTACAGGCCTCCCGTCAGAACCAAAACAAACACAGTTCAAATGCTAGCTAGTCTGGCGTCCGTTTCCCAAAAGCATAGTTGCTAACTTGGTTAGTTGGCAATGGGAAACTGCATTGCAACCAACATAGTAGCTAACTAAGTTAGCAACTATGCTTTTGGTAAACAGACGCCTGGAGGGCGCAATGGGGGCTGGCTAACTGCCTCTGGAGAGACTGTACAGTAGAAAAAGAAAGAGCATTTTAGGAAGTTAAGGATTCCATTCACATCTATGGGGATCCAAAGTGGGAAGGGGATGGGCATGGAAGGGGAAGAGGAGGAGGAGAACACAAAAGACAGCATGGCTCAGGAGATATGGGGTGTAAACTCTTTCACAGCGGGGCTGAAGAAGCACTTTTTTTACAGGAATCCTGAACTGCAAAGAGAGAAGGAGGGTTATTGTTTCCCTTTTAGACAACAGCAACACTACCACACATGTATGTACATCCAGAAAAGGGTCACAAGACATTAAGTGCGGTGGGCATGTTAGTAAGTGGCATCATGCATTCAAAGTGGTTTTGCATAGAGCAAGGCAAACTACAAAAGATTCCACCATATTGCCATCTCTTTGACCTTTTAACACATACAGTGTACAACTATAGTCATGTCTATGGATGGCTTTTCGGACTCACAAAAGATCTGCCCCAAGACCGAGTCAGTTTAGAATGCTTTGCCTAGCCTGTTCCTGTTTGATATTATTTCAGCAGCCCAGCCCATCCAGTGAGTCTGTGGGAGTGCTCAGTACTTCCTGCCAAACAATTCCTTCCCATCACATCAGAGACACAGCCACACTGGATTCCTTCTGACGAGGCTGATGTGCGGCACAAGGCCGTGGCTGGACACCAGATTGCAGAGCAGATGTCAAGGCCCCCCCCTCCCCCCCCATCCCCCCCACTGCCTGTTTTGCCCAGATCAATGAGGATAGCTTAACCCCCAGTGCATTTGCTTTGCCTTTTCTGCCCAGACTGGGAGTGGGCTTGGCAGGGGACTGCCCCATCATCAACAGCAGTATTATCTACTGGGTGGGGGGAAAGGGGGTTAGGGGGGGGCACCAGTGTGATCCTAATGTGGGAGAGGCTCCATGAATGGCCTTTTGTGTGCAGTCATGGGAGGACAGGCCCTGAGAAACACACACACACACACACACACACACACACACACACACACACACACACACACACACACACATCCAAACTAGAGGGCACAGATGGAATAGTGAGGGGGGGCCCAGTTATAAAGTGTTACTATACACTCTGGCATGGCATACAGTAGCCTCAGCCTCTGCCCAGTCTCAATTTGCCCTGCCTGTCTCTGGCCTACATGGATGGCATGGATGGCATTCTCTACATTAAAACCATTCCACTGGCATATCTCTGCAAATGTTGGCGCCGTCCACTGGGGTATGGGTATGGGTTGGGCCACTGGTATTAAATTCAGATTAATTTCGGGTGTTTTTTTTTTTTGTTTGGTTTTTTTTTGCAAAACACTTGCCCTAAATGCCACAAATGTGTCCAAACACATAAGTATCGACTAGATGATAAGCACTTGGGCCATGTGGCACTCTCTGCTCTTAGCTTGACATAGCCTGACCATAATACTGCTGTTCATCCGTATTCATGGTCTGGAGGTTCTTTAACCTGACGCGATTATAGGACGGGGGGGGGGGGGGGGGGGCATTCACTTCTGGTTTGAAACGATTGGACAGCTCGTCTAATCAGCTTCGCTTATTGGCTGGTAGACTCTCTACCAATGTAAACCTGCCCCAGAAGACCGTCCCCAGACCATGGATACGGATGAACATTCGTATTATGGGCGGGCTATGTCAGGCTACTCTGCTCTGTCCACAGAGATCTCTACAGTATTAAGTGATGCTTTGCTTTGGGTAGCTGGGTAACAGCAGCCTTACCAGTTACAGGGCTTGTCATGCAGCATGCAGGAAGCGGGTGAGGAATTAACTGGAAAACAGCATGACAGCAAGACAGTTGTAACACACATATACACACATACATACATACATGTTATACATATACATATACATATATAGTCAGTTCACATATATGTATGTTACATCTCAAACACTACAAGTCACGGTGGACGATGCTCTTGTCTCGGTGTAACTGTAAGAACAAAAAAATGTAACTGAAATATACTTTCAAATATCCTTGGTAATCCAGGAGGAGGCCTAAAGGATCCACCTTGTTTCTGCTAAGAGCATTATTGAGTGTTTGATCAGTAACCTACAGTACAGACATAATGTAGAGAGAGAGAGAGAGAGAGAGAGAGAGAGAGAGAGAGAGAGAGAGAGAGAGAGAGTAGGAGTGGTGCACAGTGAAAGAAGAAGAAGAACATGGCTGCCTGGAAAACTGGGGAAGGAGAGGAGGAACGGCAGGGACTGAAAGAACCGTGAGTAGAGGAGAACAAAATAAATGAAAAGAAAAACAACAAAAAAAATCAACCTTCTCACTGCAAGTGTCTTCCTTGGTCAGGTGTTGGGAGTCAAATCAGCTTGAATACACAATTAGCAGTGATTACCAACATGAGTAGAGAGTGGTTACCATCAAAACAGCAAATGAGAGTTGGTGGAACATGGCTTTGTTTAGTAAACAACTTGTGATCACAATTCATAGCAGTGCCTCTGTCTTTATAAAACGGTTAGCTGGTGTAACCAGCCCGTAGTTAAATCAGTAAAAAAAAAAAAAAGCAGCGTATTTAATTGATTGTTGTTGCTAGTCTCGATGCATGGTTTAATAGCTTTGGTTGTCTTTTCTATTGCGTCAATAAATCTTTTGAAAAGCTGTAATAGCGATGTTGATGTTTTAACTAATAAATGCACATTGAATTCTTTTCTTTTGGTCACGGATCCACTATACACCTATGAAACAATATAAGATCAATTAGAACACTATATGATACTGATCAATCGAGAAATGTGCCTACAGATAATATCAGTGAATTCATTAGTGAAACTGGATGTGTGTTTGATCCAGCTGTGTTCAACCTCACATTTAGGGGAGTGTGGCCGAGAGCGAGGAGAGAAAAGAGAGGAATAAATGCTAGTACTTACTTTTTCCTCTCTTTGTCCCTCTTGAGTGTGGTGGAGCCCCCTGCCTGCTGAGCCTGGGACTGCAGGAGCTCTGCGGCGGTCTTCTTCTGCTTGAAGGTGTTGAGCTCATCGTCCAGGGACTTTTTCTTGTCCTCCAGCTTCTTCTTCTCATCCTGGTGCAGCTTCTTCAGACGGTCAAACTTCTCATGCAGCTGCACACAGAGATTGGTTGAGTTTAGTTACACATAACTGAGTTTAGTTTAGTTATACATAGTTACACATTTTAGTTAGGGCTTTTGCCTTTAATTTGACAGGAGAGTAGAGAGAATGACAGGAAATGAGGATTGGGAAATGACCTTGGGTCGGACCTGAACCCAGTTCCCTGAATTTATAGTATGAGGCTCTCTAGCCCACTGAGCCACTGCGCCCACAAATCTCAGTTTTCAATTCCTATTTAGCAGAGTTAAGACCAAGTTCTGTCCTATTGTTCATTCTACTTAAAGCATGATACACTTTCAACTAACCTTGTAAGGTTGCAATAATGCATAACTCTACATATTCTCTACGCATGGCTAACTACAGTAAGGCAGTAAGCCTCAGTTATGCATTACTGCACTGTACAAAAGGATTTGTAATGCTTGCTTAAATAAATGTGTGGAAACTCGTTGCCTCAAATGAGTTGAGTAACTATAACATATCTTTTTAGATGTAATGTGCTTTTAACTTGTAATAGATAAGTTACAGTTACTTAACTCATTTGAGGAAACAAGTTTCTTTTTCTAAAGTAACCATTACAAATCCTTTTTTACAGTGTGGATAAATCACATCCTGCTGCACGCACAAAAACTGCCTGAAAAGAGCCAGGCCAAAAGTAATCTGGTACAGTAATTCTGTAAGGCTGAGAGCTGAAAGAGGCAGCACAAGCCCCAGAGAGCTCCACACTGACCTCTTTCTCCGCCTCCTTCAGCTCAGCCTCCTTCTCCTTCACGCGCTGCACAAACATCTGCCTCATCTCCTCCTCCTTCTTCTGCAGCTCGCCCATGAACTCGTTCCTCTTGGCCTCGTACGTCTCCTGCAGGCTGCAGCCACCACACACACACACGCACACACACACACACGCACACACACCAGTGTCAACACCAGCAGACATCATATGCGGCGTCACACCTTTGTTAGTTTACACTACTTTAAAAATGATTCTTAGTACTAACATGTTTTTAGTAGGTTAGAGAAACAGGAGAATGATTACTACCTCCATCAAGGTGGAATATGTTTTGCGCAAACATTTGTCTGTCTGTCTGTTTGTGTATAAAATAACTTAAAATGTACTGCATGGATTTGGATGAAATTCTTATACAACATGGGTTTTAGGACAAGGCACAGATGTTGAACAAATGATTAACAAAATTGGTGGTGATCGGTCATCTGGAAAACTATCTAGAATCTATATTGCGTCAATAACCCCAGAGAGGGTTGAAGCGGAGTATTCCATAATCTTTGATAATCCTATTGCCTTGGTGGAAATCTGCAGTGCTTTTCTAGTTGATAAATATACAGTCTGCAGTTAGTAGTTCCAACTTCCATCCATATTCGGTGCTGACGAGAGGGAGGCTTGGCGTCTCACCTGAAGGGTTTGCTATCGGGGTCGGTGTCTTTGAAGCCCATCTCCTCCAGTTTGCAGCGGCGGTAGAGCTCATAGTGGCGTGTGTGAGTCTGCTCTCTGAGGTCCTCCATGTTCACCCGGATCAGCATCTCCCGCAGCTTCACAAAGTCGCAGTGGTTCTCGTTCTCCACTGCCAATGCAAAGGAACACGTCCGCATATTTAGCACAGAGCTTGAGACTGGCTTTGGCAATTGCTCAAATGATTAACAGATCATTCAATAATATTCTGATAAACAGCATTAACAATGGATTGTAAACATTGTGGATTATGCTCATAGAAGCCTGCTTAAATTCTCATGTTTGTAAAGAACAAAAATATAAGCTCTACCATCAGGGGCCACATTTGGAGATTGAAATATGCAAACAGGAAATTCTGTGAACATCTATTTGTGCAGGAACGCTTAGTCAGTTGATCGGAAGAGGTGGTTAAAGTTTATACATTTTTTAAACAAAAATGTTTTGTGCCTTTCAGAATGTTTTATTTATCACCAAAGTCCCTTTCTGACACCTGCACAAACACACTCTCTCGCTCAAAAACCTAAACTACGCACACTAGTACTCAATAATGCAGATATAATCTCTATTCGCATACGCCCTCAGGGGGTTGATTAGTTAGCGCTTGTCGCACGTGCTCAGTATCGTAGCAGCATGTGGACACAGAAAAGGAGCCAGTGCACAATGTCAGAGACAGCCCCAGGCTAACACTATTGTATTTATGCGCCATGGAGCTACAACTATAGCATGGTCTCAGGAAGAACACCCACCCACCCCCCAGTATAGGCTCTACACTGAGAGAGTGAGTGAGTGAGTAAGGGTAAAATGGATAGGAGAAAGAGAGGGAGGGAGGGAATGAAAAATGAAGAATAGAATGGAGAGAAAGAGAAAGAGAGAGAGAGAGAGAGAGAGAGAGAGAGAGAGAATGAAAAATGAAGGGAAAAATGGAGAGAGAGAGAGAGAGAGAGAGAGAGAGAGAGAGAGAGAGAGAGAGAGGGAGAGGGAGGGAGAGAGAATGGAGAGAGAGACACAAGGGAAGAGCAGGGGAAAGGAGGGCAGAGCAGAGCAACCTCATCTTTGAGAGCAATGACTCAGGCAATTGTTTCTATTCTTAGAATGTAAACTCCTTCAGCAGACCCAGAAGCTGCTCTGGCCCAGATTTGGTTCTCCTCTGGCCCGGATGCGCTCCACTCACTCCAGCTGCTACCAGAGCCACAGTTTGAAACCATCTGCCCTGGGAACGTGGGGCTGTGTGCTGTGTGCTACGTGTACTATCTAACAGTGTTTCCATGTTAGCATGCTGGATAAATCTTTAAAATCAATACATTTACATGTAGCATTGGTCAAGAGCAGGGCTATTTATGTAGTACTCAATGGGACAGCCCGGTCACCACCACTGCTACGGCTGCTGCTCGGAGCTTTTTGACAGGAGTGGGCGTGTGGAGTATGGAATGAATGCCGGGAAGTTGTTTGAAAAGATGTTAGCACTAACAGCTTTCTCTCTGGGAGGGGAAGAGTGGAACCAGCCCTGACATATTTTGTGTGTGAGCCGAGACAGAGAGGCCGAGGCCGAGGTCATGGTCGGAGAGGGAGGGAGGGTGGGAGGCATCTGTATCATTTCCTCTCCAGGACGTGACCACTGCTGCTTACCCTGTACTGTCCCCCAAGGGTACTGCCTAGCTCGCACCATCTTGTTCCCGATCTTCACTTCCTCAGTGCTGCCCACCACAGCGAATGGTAAATGGCCCTGTTGAAAACACACAACACAGACACCAAATCAGAAACCACACACACACACACACACACACACACACACACACACACACACACACACACACACACACACACACACACACACCACACAGACACACACTCTATCTGGCAAAGGAATGTTTAGATCAGGAAGTACATGAGACACGATAACCTTCTGTCAACCACTTTCATTAAACATTATCTCAGGGGAGCGATTCACAGGCCAACACTGGCTTTGCTCACACAGCATTCGAACACTGAAACTTGTAAAAGGGTGTGTGTGTGTGTGTGTGTGTGTACATCTGCTTCTGTAGACAGGAAATAGATAGCAGGATGCTAATGCTATCTCCTCTCATTGGCACAATGCAACCTTGCAAAATGGCGTGTGTGTGTGTGTGTGGTGTGTGTATGTGTGAGTGTGTGGTGTGTGTGTGTGTTCACGCAGCAGCTGATGAGATATGGGTACAAGGAACTTGCGTCAGAGAGGAAGTGGGTGTGTGTGTGTGTGTGTGTGTGTGTGTGTGTGTGTGTGTGTGTATCCCAGACACAAGGCCAGGCTCAACGACAGCGCATGAAGACGGAGCAGCTGAGAGAGACGGAAGGCTAATAATAATACATCTTATCTGAGGAGCCTGAGGGAACTCATGTTGATCTTGCAAGGCTCATGACCTTGTGTTAGGTTAGCTATGCAGCACAGAGAGACAGACTGTATGTCAAGCCTCAAAAACTGATGGATTTCACAGCTCTGTGTTCCATTCATGTTTCTGCTAAGGGTCTCAACCCTGCACGGACACACATACACACACACACACACACACACACTTACACACACACACAAACACACACACAGTGTGTTTTGTGGGGCCCAAATGAGGGCTTTTCCCACGCAGAACAACTTCCTGGAGTGAGAATGATGATTCCCACTGCATTCCTCTCTCATTGTGGTGCCATTTCCTGAGAGAAGATTCTAGAAGAGCCACAGAACACCACATGGGGTCTGTCCTATTCCGCCCAGTCAAATACCACATAAAAACTACAAATATGCTGTAGTGATAAAAGTCAGCGGAGTTTTACTGTGCTACAATATACTATACATTGCTTTATTACAGAAACCATAAACCTATTGATACATGGACCTGTTTGACACTATTCTCCCAGGTGCTTAAGTCCAGAAAAAAAGTGCTTAGTGCACCTTATACACATGGAGCTAAGCACTTTTTTGAACTTAAACACCTGGGAGAATACCAGATATAGACACTGTTTGATCATACAGCATGAGAAAGAGATTCTTACATTCATGGTGGAGTTGATCTCAGCCACGGTTTCATCATCTGTGGGGAACTGGTATATCTGGACTCCATTGCTGACCAGCTCACTTGTGATCTTGATCTTAAATTTGGTGAGTTCACTCTTGGAAATGGCATCTGATTTGGCAATGATGGGAATAATATTGACCTAGAAAGGACAGTTTTGTATTAGTAACATTCTTGATTGATATCATTGATGACAAAGATTGGATAAGAAAGAAATGGAACACATCAGTGTCATTACAGAATCCTAAATGTATAATAACATGGGAAAATCACCACATATGGAATTGACTAGTTAAAGTTTACATTTCTTATTTTACTTTAAACTTAAAAGTATACTGAGGTATTTCAATCAAATTTATAAGATGTTCTCAGATGACAGTTCTTTGTGAGAGTGGCCAACATATGCAAATAATTCATGCATCTTGATTATATGTTTTTTTTTCTGCATTTGTTCACAATTTGGGGTCCCATGTGTAAACAAATAGGTAAAAAGCTGTAGCTTTTCCTGTCTTTCTCAGGAAAGCACTCTGAATCCAATAACTGATTGTAAATCCAGGACTACGGTACTTGTGTTCATTCTCTAAACAACAACAGCTGGATGCTCCATTTAAAGCATCTGCTAGTGTAAACACTATAACAAGAGCACAGTGCACATGACGTCACTAGACTCAAATGCATCTTGATTGGTCATCCCATACATTAGCCTGGCCCTCTACAATACAAAGTGATTCTGATGCTTATTTAGGGTATATGGTGCTTATTCACCGGCTCTGTCTGTTGTGGCAGGGCAGGCAGATCATTAAAAGTGAATGTGAGCGTCTTAGAGAAGTCTAAGGACCATCTGGTCCGGGCCTGATATATAAATAGAGCCTGGGATTCTCTCTTCATGGCTGACTGAATGATGATCTAGCTCACGAAAATATCACTTGGAAATTAACTCCAAAACATTTGCCTCTTTTAGAGCTCAAAGTCGAACCCCTTGAGGGTTGCTTGTAACTCAAGCAAAACACAGTTTTCCACTACACACACAAACCAGAGGAAGGATTGAGTCACTTGCTTCTAGCATCCAGTTCCTCCAATCCCTCACTTGTGCCTTCAACATTCGACCCATTACATAATGATACAACAACTGCAAAGCAAGAAGCAGCTTATGTAGCTTTTCCATGTCAAATTTCATAGAGCAAAACAGCATCAATGACTAACACGCAGTAACATCCGAATAGTACATAAATTAAGTGCAAATAATTATTACTAGTATGGGTGCTATCTATAGTACTGGAATACAATCCAGCACACATTTTCCTCTCGATGCTTGTAGAGCAGCATGCAGTGGACCTTCCCACCCACACAAGCACTTAAAACAAAGCCAGCTCTCCCTGCAACAACCGACCGACCAACCACCCACCTACCTACCACTCTCCAGGCCCCCTGCAACAACCACCCACCTATCTACCACTCTCCAGGCCCCCTGCAACAACCAACCAACCAAACACCCACCCACCCACCTCCCACTCTCCAGGCCCCCTGAGGAGCCAAGCACTTGGTGGGAAGAGGGGAAACCTGAGGCTGGTGTCTCTGGAGAGCCATATGTGCTGTGTACACACCAGAGCTTTTCTGAGCATTCTTTTAGCATTCTGGTTTTATTGTGTTAGCACAGGCTGCTAGTGACTCCAGCTGCTCAGCTCGGCTAAGAGGTGTAGACGGGCCAGCTCTGCTCTTTGTTCAGCTCCAGAGAGCCTCGGCAAACACACTGGGCCCTTGGGAGGGATCAGGAGGCTGAGCACTGCAGCCCCCAAAAACCCACTGGAGCTCGGCAGAGCCGCTCATCTGTGTGCCAGCTCACTGTGCCCTACATTAAAGGCCTGCCTCGATAGCCCTTTAAGGCTTTATGACCCATACCAAATGCATTCAGCTTTGACAGCACCAACTTTGACCTTTGCGAGCTTCCGTAGCAAACACATTTCACGAGGCTCCGAATCAAAGCCCCACTTTTGCTCAGTGAAGCGAACAGAACACATCTACTGTAGACATGGGGGAAGCACAGCAAACCGATTTCACAAACACAACTGGATGTAAATTTATTACTGTTCACATGCAGCTTGAGGGACCACCAGTGCAGAACAGTATGGATGGGACTCCCGCTGCTGCTTCGCCGCTTACCTTGCTGTCGAGCTTCTTCATGGTGACGAGATCGAGAGATTTCAGCGAGTGTCCCGTGGGCGAAATGAAGTAGAGACAGGCGTGAATACGGGTGTCATGGTAGCTGTGGAGGGTGCGCTTGATTTTGAGCTCCTCCTGGAGGTAGGCCTCAAACTGGGTGTCGATAAATTCCACGATGGGCTTATAACTGAAAAGCGAGAACCAAATTATACAGTGTTAGACGACAGAGTATTTATTTTGGATTCAAGAAGTGTACATCTATCATTGTATCATCATCTATCATTAATGACAAATACTGTAGTATCAAAATTTTGATCAAAATCAAAAAATCTCTGGTTAAAGGGGAAAAAATGATTATATCACAATCACAGTTTGGATTTCTCCACCACAGGCATCCTCATGTACCACACGGTGGTATTGGATTGCAAGATGGAGAACTGTCTTTGGCAGGAGTTCTACTGACAGCACATCCAAGAGGCTAGTTGGCATAGCAACAATAGGCTAGTGTAAAGAATCTGCTGACACTTCAGAACACGGGACTCACTGGGGGGAATAAATCGGACAGAACTCTTGGAGCCTGGGGGAAGAAATCAAGATGTGGCGTTTGAAGACAAAACTAAAAATAAAAGGACTGGATAGGAACACATCGACCCTTCTCTAGATATAGACTGAGCTTTTTTTGGGCTACCTGTCTGAATGCCCCAGGATAGCAATTATTCATTCAACACCATGATATAACTGTTATTCTACCCCGACAGGAGTATCCTATAATAGAGGTATAGTTGGCAATAAAGAGGCAAAGAGTCATTTTGTCCCTCAGCAAAATGAAGCTCATGTACTGAGTCCCATCTGGTCTCTTGACAAAAACTCATCTCCAATGTCTTTCTGGCCAGGGACCAAGAGACACAGGTAAGGGAGAGGAATAGCTGTGGCACTAGTAGCCCAGTGGTTTATTGCAATGTAATGATACTGTAACTGAGAGGGACAGAGCACTAATCTTCCTATGATCCCTGTAAATAATAGCCTGTGTTCTGAAAAAAGAAAAAGCTATTTTAGAGTGAATTCAGCAATTGGGTCATTTTGGGGCGGCCCAGATCGCCATAACCAACACAAAGAGAGACGGCCATCTTTTATCACCTGTCCTTAGGGCTGTAACGATACACCCAACTCACGATTCGATCACGATTTTTGACCTATGGTTCGATACACCCCATGATTTCTTAAATATATCTTTTTGATAATCGTTTATGGCTAGAATAGGTTGCAAGAGACTAATAATATATTTTTTAAAGTTTAAAAATAATAATGATATTGTTTTGAAGCTTGGAAGCACCATCGCATCATATCATGTGGTTGTTTTCTGGACTGAAGGATTACAGAACTTTGAAAGGGCATATCACGATACTGCCCTCTTGTATCACGATAGAGTATCGCGACTCTGCGTATCACGATTTCTCGATTCGATACAATATTCTTACAGCCCTACCTGTCCTCCTTGTTGATTTGGTCTCCAAAGCCCACGGAGTTGACCATGGTCAGCTTGAGGCGCACGTTGCTCTCCTGCAGCTCGTAGGTGTTGGACTTGAGCTGCACCCCGGGCTGGTTGTGCTGTGTGGGATCCCCCTCAAACTTGGTGTTGAACAAGGTATCCATGAGGGTGGACTTACCCAGGCCTGTCTCGCCTGGGACACACACACACACACACACACACACACACACACACACACACACACACACACACACACACACACACACACACAAGACACACACACACACACACACACACACACACACACACACACACAACACAACAAAGGGGTCAGGGCAACACAAAGTAAACATCACACCGCCTGTTTAGAGCAGGAGCGTTTTCTCCCCATCCCATCAATAGCCATCCCATCCCCATCCCATAATAAACGCCATTCACATTCAGTCTGACACGACCAGAGGCTAATTCCTTCACTCCGCACTCCTGACTCTACATGAAAGCATTTCAGTCTTAATAATAAAGAGAGAAATCATTTGCCATCACCAGAATGGTAATTATAAATATGCACTACATGCAGTCCATAATTCCTTTAATTCCATTCGGGTCATGTGCTATAAGACCTCTGCCACATTCCCGGGACAAGACAAGACAAGACGAGACAATAAATAAACTGTAATAAGCTGTAAACAAAAGTACAGTGAGCTTCAAACTGACACAAATCCACAATTAACCGGCTCGTCCCATTGATTAAATTGAAATTGCATGTGACATCTTGCCCATAATGCCTAAACATGGCCATGGTGAGACGGAGGAATGCACTGGCAATAATGTAATAGAGGAGAGAGAGGAAATGGCAGCACCACACTGATTCACTGATCATCTGGGGCGCAATGACAAGCTCCCACTAAGCATGGCAGCAGACGACAGAGTGACTCACTGGCCCCTCTGTCTCACATGAAAGAGTCTTGTGCGTTTGACATGCAGAGCATGCCTCCAGTACACAACACTTACACACTCAACTAGCCCTTCATTCAGGAGAAGCGAGATGAGAAGAAAACTTTGTTTATGAAATTGAGATTAAAAAAATAAAAGTTCTCTGACATAATTCCTAGATATAGAAACACAACATATAGAATTTAAAAGAAGTATAGTATAACACTATATAGCAGTATAGTAAACTGAATAGAAAGATGGGACAGTCCAACTCTTGGCCAGTCTGCCCCCTCCCATTTGTCGGAGTCCACTTAAGGTCAATGTCAAGTGGTTTCTATGTTTTTGTCCCCGGCCCGCAGTGACTTGGCTGTCCTATGATATCTCCCTGGGCAGAGTTTCAAGCTTCTAAAAACAGTGATACTACTGACACAAGATGGCTGCATAAACTTCCCTTCACAAATCACACAAACCAGGAGCCAGATGGAGACAAACTGTGTATATTCCTCAAGCCTCAAGCATGTGCTTTTCCATTATGGCCGCCCACACAACACAACCACAGGACAACCCTCAAAACTCAACTCAACTTTGATTTTTTTCCCCCTTTGGCAACGTACAAAACGTCATGGTCACATGTTTTCTTTTTGCACAGCAAACATGTTTACTTAGTCAAAGGGGGTCATTTTTAGGCCAGCAATTTTCTTGTTAAATCTGATCACAGCTAATGAACATCTTTTTTCAGCAATCTAGGGTACAACCAGAGAGAAACACATGGATTACTCTAAACCAAACATGATTTCACAATAAAACGCATTTAATGCTAAAATCCAACAGTCTAAATAAATAGGAAACAACTTGAAACTGCACCAGTATTTACAAACCAGCAAAGCATCTATCAATGCAAAACTACAAACAAGACTAGGTTACTCTGACCAGCTGCCTAACTCCAATCAGACTGAAGATGAAGACTGACATAACATTAGTTAGCATAACTAGCCTTGACCAGTCAGCGAATATAAGTGGGTCAAAGAGATGCTAGCTAGAGCCTTTAAAGATGGATGGTCTGGCAAACATTCAGGCGACTGATCAGCAGATCAGCCTCAGGGAGAGTAGGGCAGCACGCCACTACTAGCCTATAGGAGATACTCACCAACGCAGAGGATGTTGAAGCAGAAGCCGTGGCTGACTGACTTGTTGACCAGCTGGTCTGGCATGCTATCAAAGCCTACATGGCCGGACAGGGGAACAGCACGGGCTCCTTCTCCCTACAGCATGAGAAACATACATCAAGTCGTCAGGGCACAGACAGTGGACCAGCAGAAAGTGGCCTAAACATCGTAGTATGACATTGTTATTCACTGGAGTTACACTGTATCTCAAATCTGCATCAAATGGCAGAGGCATTAGAGACAGAATGCATGTAAAATAATGTTAACTGAACAATTTACTAAGTTCTTGAAAAAAGGACAAGGCAGAAATTTAATGTTGAGTGAGGTTTTTTAGGCCAACAAAGTAGCTGATATCATGCAACCTGAAAGAACAATATGAGAGTGATGTGCAGACTTCCTTTTTCCTGTTGGCTTATGTGAACGTCTGTGACTTACAGTTTGAAACCAAAGTTGACATATATGGACATGGCAGGCCAATGAAAGATTGCTTATAGAAAAGAAACTATTGGTTCATTCAGTAGTTGAAACATTCTTGCATCACATGTAAAGACAGTGCTACAGATAGGCTACAAATATGTAATTATTCAAAAGACAATCAATGAAAAAGACCAGAATTTCAACCACATTTTAATGGCTTCTATGGCACTATTTCCACAGAACCAATATTCTGTGGACGGAGAGTGATGAGAGACAACCTCTCTTAAACTTTCCTAGAGCCAACTGGAGCCCTTAGGACACTGTCACAAGTATGTTAGGCTACGCGTTTAAAATTGACCTAGAAGTGGATAGAGTATAAACGGACAGAAACCTTGTTTACTGGGTAAACACCACTCAGCTGTTACGCATGTGTTGCATTCCAAAAGCCGAGGCCTGTCTTGAGAAAGATGGCTGTAGGAACCACACTAAACGTCTTCACAACTAAATATGTAGAGGAAAGAACCCTATCTGAGAACACCGGATTTCCAGACCAAGCTATGAGGACCGTTACGCCCATACAAACGAAACGGTTTTATTATAAGCTTGGTGATAAGTGAAGACACGCGTCCAAATCAGAAAAGCGAATGCCTGACTGATCAGTTAGAGGAGGATTCACTAACGTAGGATACTATCATCTTAATAAAAACGATAGATTCGACAACGCCCAGCATGCTAACTGGACGGAACCAAGTAACAATGCAATATAGCGGAATCACACGGCACCCATGCAAGACGGATGTGCGCGCGTTGAAATGAATACCATGGGCGATACATGAACAAATAGTGTGCATTATGCCAGCCGATACAGATTCAATTGGCATAAACTGGCCCACCGGACAAGCGAAAGCGAGATGTGATTTTTAAACAGGAAATCTCATTCGCAACACGATATGGTTGGTAGGTCATTCAAAATGAAAGAAAAGGGGTATCCAATGCTACCGACTAGACAAGATAGGCCTAACCTACTTAATAAACGCACCATTAATAATAGTAAAATAAAACGAAATACATTAACCTGCGAATCAACACATATTTACAATATACAGCCCAGCCTACAGCCTATGTGAATAGACTTGAGTTGCGAAGAAGGATCAAGGATGCGCTTTATTTTTTTCTTTTTTCGTTTTAATTTTTCGTGCAGGTTATTTTCGAAAGGCCTTAATAGTAACACTGGGATACGTCCGTAGAAATGAGTAGGCTGAATGTATTTCACTTACCGCTTGTCGAGCTATCTCAGTGGCCGCCATGGTTTCTCTCTAGATGGGGTCCCTGAACAGGAAACTGCATAGCACAAGCCGCAAGAGCGAGACTAGAGGGGAATTCATACACCATAGACAGTACCATTTTGCGCACCAAATACAATTAAATGGATAACTATTTTGACTAGTTTTCCGCCAAAAAGCGCACTGTAAATTTTGTATCTAAATACAACTGGATATCCCATCGAACTTCACAGTAAGCATGAGAGGGAAAACAAAGTAATTTAACTTTCCACATGATTTCACGTTAGTCCCCCTTTTTGCAGTTGGTTCAATCCGCGTAGTAGAACATGGCAAAGAGATCAATGGGAAATATTCATAGTGGTGGATTTCACTATGGCTGAAATACTATCCTGCATAATCCGTATCTATTCCTCTTGAGGTTTGAGTTTTGTTGGTTTTGCTTTCATTTTAATTTTCGTTTTAATTTTGGAAAACCTAATTGGGGGGTGGGGGTCAAGAACACTAAAATAGTGTGGGTCTTTTATGTTTGGTGTAGGCTATATTTCTAAGAAGATTATGTTGAAGTAGATGGCGAACTGTAGGCCTACATACATTTTACAAAAACAAACGACAGACTGAAAATGGATCAATGGCCATAAACTTACTTTCATTATAACACATAGGCTGGCTACATTTCAGTAAAATATGGTTGACACAATTGTGCAAAGATCATGCAAACAGTACAGATGTTCCCCTTTGGCAACCTGTTATTTAAACCAATTTTCTGCGCCAAAGCAAACTTGGTACAAGCACATGCTACACCAAGATGCTCCAGGGGAAACCCTCAGCACCACTTTTAAACCAGTTTGAAGCTCAAGGTAAAAGAACACACCTTTGTTCAATACAGGATTTAGATATAATTATATTTCATGGTTTAATTTCCTGGTTGTGTTTAGGGAGAGATGAAGTAGATGCGGCCTACAGGCTATAAGGCCTCGGTCTTGTAACCAAATGGTGGCTGTTTTGATCCCTGGTTTGATCCCTGACCGCTGTCTTAACTGTGGGCAGTTACTGATTATTCCTCTCCCATTTTCACATCCATGGTGGGATGTGCATGTACTTGAAGAAGGTACCTAACCCCTCACTGCTCCCCAGGCACTGCAGCAGCAGGCTGCCCCACTGATCTGGGTTAGTGTGCGCTTCAACCCACCATGTGCTCACTGTGTGCGGACCTGTCCATCGGTTTCCTTGAGGAGTTTAGCAGAAAAGATTAAGGTGCAAAATATATCTTTCTGTCATAACTATTTAGTGAGTATAGAATAGCATCAACACCATATTTACTGTAGGTTTAGTTGAGCTGGAAACTGAAACATGTTCATATCACAGTTCACGGTTCCGCCCCACTTCTTGCTGTCACCCTTCACTGTCTTATCTGATTGAAGGTTAAAAACAACAGTGATACTGTAAAAAAAAATAATAACCAATAAGAACATGTTGATAAAAAAAAATTCAAAACAGACTCTCTGTGTGTGTGTGTGTGTGAGAGAGAGAGAGATTTATAATTTATTCTGCATGAGATGTTCTATACAAACTTTACAGTATGCCTACAGTAGCCTAGAGTATGTAGAAGTTATACAAGCACTGAAAACTGAGATTATATTTCTCTATCATCTCGAGACCATCTCTCCTCTCCGTTACATGTTCCATATGGAATGACCCCACACCTGCTAAGGACCGTGGATAGGCTTTAAGACACACCTGCTCGGCCGGCCACGCCTACACCTGAACCTATAAAACACCTGTGTTACCGTGTAATCACTGATGGTTTGATCGGAACAGGTCTCCGAGCGGCCTGAGGACTGGAGAGATGCTCTCTACACTCAGAGAACCAAAGTTACAACATAATATATATATGTAGTTATGGTCATAGTTAATTAATGTAACTATGGGTATTTGAACAGCAGAACAACTGTTCAGTATTGAGGATGAGAAATTGAAAAAGTTGACAATGTCATTGTGATTCTTTATATTGTGGTTGACCTCTTGAATGGTGACTTAGTTTCTCCATCAAACTACATAACAAATTCTTCACATTTGTAGGTTTAGTGTGCCAGTATACAGCAGTAGAATTGAATGCAATCAATGAATGAGCTATATTCAAATTCAAAACAACTCAAGAATGCAAAATAAATTCCGCAAAAATAATGGAAAATAATGTCACACTCTGTATCAGTTTGTAAATACAATGTTATCCAAAGTACTGTGGAATTTTGGCGCAACTTGGCAGACTCTATCAAAGACTTGATGGGACACTAGAGTCTTTTTTGTTTTGTTTTGTTTTTGTTTTTGTCTCTTATTTTATCTTTGTGTTTGTCTGTTTCCTGCCTTTGCAGTTATGTGTCCGCGTCATGTTTGTCGAGTCTTGTCTCCCCTGCCCCTCCCTCTTTCTCCCTTTTTTTTTGTGGTTTGTAATTTTGTAATTCTGTTATAATAATCATAAAAATTTGATCACAAAAAAAAAAAAATGTTATCCAAAGTAAAAAAAAAAAAAAACATGACCTCAGTTCCTTATTCAGGGACATTTCAGGTTCATCGATAGTCTACAATATATTTTTGCTTAATGTAGACATGATAGCCAACATCCAGTATCCTGTTTTGTCTGTGATGACACTTTTGAAGGAATATTAGTCTGTGGAGTCTACCAGTTCAAATTGTGTACCATGATTCAGCAAACTGTGTACCATGATTGTGTATGTGACAAATAAAACTTGAACTTGAACTTAAATATTAAACATTTTCTGTGCTTAATAACGGTTGAGGCTGTAACACAACCTACACAACAGCAGCCTCATAATAACCAGTCCCTCAGTTTACACTTCCCTTCGTTCCAGAGTCTGGGATCTTGGCTATTAAGAAATGATTGCTTGCTGGAGATGTTTACATTCAAAACGATTAGATCAGCACTTGACTGATAGCCTCTCGTATTCTGGCGCTTCTTTAAATGAATAGTCCACCTCTTTATGAAAATTGGTTATTCACTCTCTTACCTGGTGTTACATATATGGGTGAAAGCATTTTGCTCTCAATGTATGCATTTTCCCTGTCCAGCAGCCCCAATTTTAGCTTTATTTTAGCTATAGCTTAGCATAAGCGCTGTAATGTAAAGTTGCCAGATAGTAACTCTTTGGCTACTTTACTTTCCAGTGCCTATGCTAAGCTAAAGGTAAAATTGGGGTTGTCAGAATAGGAAAGCACATGCACTGACACCAAAATGCTTTTACCCACACATGTAACTCCAGTTAAGAGGATGAATAACCAATTTTCATGAAGAGGTGGAATATTCCTTTAAGTTCGCTGATTGGCTTGGGGTCGATGCGAACAAGGTCAATGGCCGGAATCCCAGACCCAGGGATACAAAGAGAAGCGTAGACTGAAGGGCTGGTTATGACCAGGCTAACACAACAGCAAAACAATGAGGCAGATATTATAATATCTGATGCATAATATATAAACAGAGCAGAGGCACTATAAAATCTGGTGGGTGAATTAAAGATATAATAGGCTGATGAACCACTTTTTATTCCACCTGTAACCTTGTAAATTCCACCTTGCCAGATACTTGTTCTAACACATGTTTTGCTATTTGGGATCAGGGCCCAATCCCAAGCAATCCTTGATTTCAAATAGCAAAATAAGAGATTCCCAAATCTGGATTGCTTTTAATGTTTTGAGAAACTGGGTCCTAAAATGTGAAACAATTAAATACTAAAGTTAATACAATACAGTAAGGTTATTCTGCATATCCTCAACAGCTAAGAGTGCTAGGGTCTGTGGCTTTGATTCCACACAGTCCTACTTAAATCTATTGCAATACAAACTGAATAAAAAGTAGGGTGGAATTGTAGTTGTATACTTCCGTTTTGTACTGTTGAGCTGTCATGAGGACTAGGGCTGAACTTTGTATCAGTTACTAAGTGGACTTTAGGGGAGGGGACAATCAGACAGGGGAAGCCAGGGAACAGAGCACTGTCGTTTTCGCCAACTCTTACTTATAACTAAATAATGTTACATTTTGAGAAATAAAAACAATAACTCTGTCAGTCAATTAGGTTTGGACCATGGTGTTGGAAAATCAAGTTAATTCTTTTGGTATGCGCAATTACGCACATGACGTCGCAGGTGAGTACAGTACTTAGGTAATCTACCTATGGCTTACTCAGCGTGAATTACCTGTATTTTGTCCACAGCCAAAAGCTATGATGTTGAAGGAATGTAAAGGAATGGACTTTAGTAAAAGTTTGTAAAGCAGTTGCAATCAAAAAAAGAGGAACATGAGTCAAGTTAGTTTGCGGAACTAATGGGTAATGGTGTGTGTGCATTTTTTGTAATTTGGCTGTTACAGTATGGCAAATGAATATTATCTGTACTGATATCTGTATTTGCAGGCATCTAAAAAATTATTGTTTTATCATAAAACTAGATTAAGTAGTAGTCCAGCCTAAGTGTGGAAAAAGTAGCCCAGTGCGTAATTCGGTTGACACTTTTTTGCATTCCAAAAAATCGAATTTTCATTCAGTTTCTCTTTTCAGGGTCTACAACCTATGTGAAGACCGGCATTTCCTTCTCAGGCAGGCTATAAAAGATTTTGACCTTTGAACAAGAGACTGGAGGAGTGAAACAATATGTGTGAGAAAAGAAGCAGTGTCTTTGGACATGAAGGCGTTATCAGATCTGAGACGGATTTGCGGTCTCCAAAGGGCGGAGCAGCATCACCGCCTGTCTGTAAACACTTGGATGGTGAAGGAATGAACGGTACCTCCTCCTCCTCCTCCACTAAATTTAAGACGCCGAGCCAGTTTTTCGCAAGCCATGGTGCGCGACCACTCCCCGCTGCCTTGAGTGCGTCCTCACGCAGATCCAGACTTCAGAGACAGCAGGAGATATGCGAACCAAGCAGCAACGTCTCGCAGTCCCTGTCAGCGGACGCATCTGACAAGGGGAGCCTCACGCCTGCGATGCGTAAAAAGTACCTGAAAGAATTGTTTCTGAGTGCGAACAGTGGCTTTGGTAGTAATCTGCTTCTGTCTAGAACTTCATATGCGTCATCGGGAGGCTGTGAGGAGAATGATCCATCTTTTACAGAAGAAGGTAACAGTTACACTTCTTACTGGGCTCTTGACCCTATGGAGCACGCATGGATTTTAACTGTTGTTGATGGAAACTATGAAACCATATTAACTTATCTCTCTTCGGACCTGACGCTTCTGTCTAGAAAAGACTTTGTCAGCGGTTTCACTGCTCTCCATTGGTTAGCTAAGTATGGGAAGCATGAAACTATTATTAAACTGTTGAAGTATGCCGAAAAAGAGGGCTGTCATGTAGACGTCAATATGAAGGGCAGCGGGGGTCTAACGCCACTTCATGTGGCTGCAATGCACAGTCAGTACATGGTTGTGAAAATTTTAGTAGGCGCTTTTGGTGCCAAAATTGATATAATGGACTACAATGGAAGGAGAGCGTGGCAATATCTGAAGTGCAACGCCCCAATGGAGATGAAGGAGCTACTAGGAGCCTGGGATGACGAACATGTAGGCATTGGACAGGAGAACGTCAACAATAACAGCTCGGCAGCAGTTGAAGTGATAAATAATACCACTGCTAAGGAAGAGGAACCCAAGGAAACTTTCCAAAGAAGAAATGGCAACTGGCAGTTTAGATCCTTCAAAAAGTTCTTCTCTCCGATTTGGGGGCTTGTCAACAAAGATTAGTGCAGTTTCGAATGAAGGCCGGGACTATGGAAAACTGTGAATGTGCTATTGATATGTGGTACCAAAGATACTCCAAATTATTAAATATTTTTGTTAGCAATGTGTGGTTTAATGTAGTGGCTAATGTTAACCTTGCTGTGACAATATGAGGCATTACCCTTAGAGTTGGGGTTAATGAAGAAGCGATTATGTCCTGGTTGACTGATTTACAAACATGATCAGCACAGCTCAGGAAACATGAATATGATGAATGGCCGTTTCATAGCCGTATGATTTTAGTAAGAGTGGTTGCAAGAGATCAAATACCTAGATCTAAGAAAACCTAATTGAAATGTTGCAGTCAGTAAAAAGCCCTTCAGTGTTGGAGTCCACACAACCAATGAATCTAAAAAACAAAGCTTGCACACACAAAAAGTCCAGGTGCTCTTATGAGCCATCCTATTTTTGTCTGGTGGACATCATAGAGGGTAAGGCAGTACTCTTTGTGCATTTACACCTTTAGATGTCTAGCCTAATCCATCATTCCCTGAAAAAGGGACTGAGGCAAAAGTACACCACTGGATAACCATGTCAGGGGTGAGGTGAATAATGCCGGCAATCACATGGATTGTAACCAAAGTGTTTTTATATTTTGAACCAGAGAGCAAGGCAACAGTAACAGCGCACTCCATTACACACTACTTGGACGGCTCATTTTGCCCCAAGTGCCCAAACTTTGCCCATCTCCCTTGTATTTTTTTATTTTTTTTTAAAGTAACAGCCATGACTAACAAAGCTTAGACATAGTGCACAATACTCACTATCAATTTGTGAGGAGGCATTTGCCATGCTATGTTGCACCATGAAATGTTTTGCCTTTCTTTGCACAACCCTTAAAATCTATATGAATCCCCTTAACCACACACATAAACATGGGAGCAATAACCTTAAGCCTGGTTTAAAATCCTAAGATCAATACGTCATGGAATGTGTATTGTGATTTTCAAAATCACCCACACTACATCTACAGTGAGAGGCACATCAGAATTGTGGTCTTTATAACAAATGTTTTATTGTTGACAGCATAACCCTACTATCTGTACAAAGAGAGTGCTGTTCCAGATGCCAATGGCATCTTTCCAGGCTTGAGTTGGTGGTCCTGCAGAGGGGTTCAGGAGATGCCAAACGTGTCAAGGGCCGCATCATTACAAGCCCAACTTTGTCCTCCTCCAGTGTCTCCTCTTGGAGTTGTACCTAGCAACCACACAAGAGCAGTTAGTGAGCATGACCACAACATGGGACTGTTCCATTTCCACATTATGAGCCACCAGCATAAGCGCTTCTATTGGCCTCTGGGCCAAGAATCACATCACAGACATATCATTAGCCTCATAGCATTGACCAAATCATTTCAGTGCTTCTTCTCTGCCATTTTACTTGCATCAAAACTACCCCAAGTCAGTGTGATTTTCTTTTAAGACTTCTATGTAGCTTGATTGTTAGTCCTCTTTTATATGTCGCTTTGGATAAAAGCATCTGCTGCATGCATAAATGTAAATGCCTTGGGTAAATAGTGTGTTTTGTTTTCAAGTGTTGTGATTGGCCAATAAGGTAGGAGGGACAGGAGCAGAAATGGCAGGAGAATTAAGTTGAGCAAATCTCCATTTGGCCAAAAACGTACCAAGACAATTATGTTTTGAGACTAATGATATGTCGGTTCACACACAAAATGGGATTACATTTAGATTACATCTCATGAAGAACTGGGTAAGGCGTATGCAAATGCAGCACAACAAAGAATTTCAGGGATAAATTAAATGCATTAACACTATGGCTTGCCTGCTTAAAATGTCTCCATCATCTTAAAATGAAAATATTAATTTAACCCCTTGTTTTACCAAAATAACCCAATATGGTTCCTCCATTAAGGCATTTTTGGCATATCAATGAACAGCTGTGCCACTAAGATTAAGTGCATTAAAAGTAACCTCTCATCAGCAATAGCCTAGACAAACTCCGCTACTTTCATGCCATTGGCATCATTCCACCATACTTGCACATTAAACACTCTCATCCCTTGATACTTAATTTCACACAGATCTTGAAGTACAAACAACTACCCAATACTTCACTGGAGTATTTCTGAAGTGTTACCCAAAGTGGTCCAACAGTGCGATGAAGAATGATGGCTCAACAAACTAGACAGTTGTCAGTACTTTAGAGCATCCTTGTCACATCTGTAACTAGGATAAAACGTCTCCAAAGTAATGTAACTTTTGCTATCAGCAGGATAATGGCAGTACTCCCACAAGATGAAGCACTGTAATTGCGTCCTGCTTTACAATCACATAACGTGGTATTCTGCCTTGAATTTCTAACCCGGCGTGCGTAATGAAGCATTTCAAGATGTAAACACAGGTGATTAGAGCTTATAAAAGGTGTCAAAACGATGGTTGAAGTCCCATTACTAATGGATATCTGTTAAACACTGAACCACAAACACGTTATAACAGATCACTACAAAACATAAAAGCCCACCTGATCTTGTTACCGGTCTTCATTCTGATCCACTGAGGAATCGGCCTGTTCTGCTTCTGCTTCTTAGCAAGGAAGCGCTTGATCCTGTACGTCTTGTGGGACGACTGTAAAACAGAAACATAGCCCATTAGATGACACATAACATTCCGACAACTATGCAACAACTTACAATATCTGTTAAATCAGAACTCACAAGTACCTGAAACTCACATGCCAGATGCAAGCTACATTAGCCTACTGAACTTCCATGCCAGAAATTGTTGAGCTAGCCAGCTAGCTAAAAGGCTAGCACCAGAAATATATAATATCTGTTTTTGCTGAGCACATCTGACAACAATACGAACAAAATTTAAATCCTAAACAAGAAGACATAGCATTCCTGCAAATATCTGCTGTTAGACTTTGGAATTATAATAGATGTTTGTAGATTTTGCACTCACCATCACGGCACCTCTGTCCTGTTACCACAATGGCGGAGGCTGAAGAGAGAGAACCATGGGAAATCGCAGTGTTGTATATCCGCATTTGGGGCGGGACCAGAAAACTATCTATCTGTTTGACGGACAGCGACACCCACTGGATGTTTAATCTCTCAAGACTTGACCAGAGAAATTTTACTTGATCGAGGCGAGGGCACTCAATTTTAACTTTACATAATTTTCTAGCATAGAACAGTGAGAGTGTCAAGCACTGTACATATCCTTCATGCCTCCTTGCTTTGTAACACAAACGTCTTCTTGGAGAAGTCAGTATTTTCAATCATGTTCATTGACTATTTTAGTGTTTTTATTACAATTGCCAGTTTAACTTTGCAAAATGTGGGCTGTGGGTCTATTACGGTCAGACAGTCAACTTTGCAGGGGTTCAGAAAGGTCAGCAGTGTGAATGGGGAACTGTGGAGTTCCAGGTTTCTATACTCTTTGGTTGCAGTAGGATCAGCAACACCTCTACCATGCAAAGTGCTACTTTAGGCCATAAAATTACACAAGGAAAGTGGCAGCCCTTGGCTGTCAAGTAACACAGAAGCCAGTTGAGTTTCATAACTGTCTTTGGTAGCAAAACACAATTGCAACGTGGCTTTGTAATAGAACTATCCTTGTGTTGATAACAATTATTGATCTTCTTGCCAACTGGGTGAAGGCACGTTTTCCTCCAAACCTGATTTTCAATTTTTTTTTTTCAAGCAATGTGTGAAAAGAATGTGCTGACTAAATTGTTTTACAAAGAGTATAAATGCTAACATTGAAAGATTTCAGACTTCTAATACATATGCATATGGAGGCATTGCATTGTGTTCACTATGCATCATCCCAGCCCCCTTTTCATCCATGAAATCCACACACAATATTGATATTCAGTGGTTTATTAAACAAAAATCCAGCTTTATAGTAATTATAAAAGCCAAATAAAATCTCTTAAACTTGTGTCAATGTGGGAACTGTTGGTAGCTAAGGCTATAAGAAAATTACAAATGAAAAATGTGTTTGGTACGGTGCAGCATTATTTGCAAATGGGCTTATTTTGCATGGGTATGGAAGGCCACTGGTACAAGCCTGACAGTTTGCATCAAAGATGTTGTTTTTTTTAGAATTGGTTGACAAGCAGATTGCATACATCAGAATTAAAGACAGTAACTGGAAATGCAGATGACATCATAAGCAGGTACTGCATGTATCTAATGACCTACAGAAAAAAGAGAAGTGCCGTTGAAAGACAAAGTAAAGTTCACAACCAAAGTCTGCTAATGTATTGCTGCAGAGCCGTCTCCAAATTGTCTTCTTGCATGGCTAAAAAAACATGTGAGCAAAAGAAATATCTTCTGAATATACTGAGGTGATGTAATATTGGCTGTGTAGAAACATTAAGGTCACTTCTGAGCTGACTGTTAAATGACTTTGGTTTTTTTGCTCTGCCAAACCAAGATTGAGCTCTAGCCATCCTTATTGGACTGCATCTTCCCCTCGTCTCACTAACACAATCAAGAGTGGTTCATTTAGGCACTAGGGGGCCTAGCCATCTTTGTCATCTTTCCAAAAAGGGAGCAAGAGTGTGGGGGAACTGCACAGTCCTGCAGGTGTCATAGGCACCCCATGTTCCACTGCAATAGCCTTTGCCACGGAGCAAGAGCAAGAGCGAGAGCCTCTCTCCTGGGCCAACAGGCCTAGCGGTGCAGAAGGCAAGCCTGCTCACTCCTCGCCCTTATCCTGAGCGGGCTTGCCTTCACCCTCAGCCTTCTTATTGGCCACGTGAGAGTCACCTGACGGCCCGCGGTTCCGGTTCCTGGAACCTGGCTGGTAGAGCTGGATGGCGGGTCGGTCCTGAAAGCACAGACAGAACTATTGAAGTGGCTAATGCACATTTGTATGAGAAGGAACATGGCTTCTTCTGAAGTAATTACCCTGCATAGTTTCAGTAACACAGATGTAACCCCCAGCTCAAAAGTGTGAGAGTATTTATATAAGTAGTAAGATATAAACATTCAATATAATTAGCAACTGAGAGACAATCATTGAGACAATATGAACCTAATGGACAGATTCCTTAATTCCTTCGGGATAAAATAAAGCATGTCTGTCTCTATCTCTAGATAGGTATTCTTTAAGAGGAATCTTACCTTGTTTCTGACCCGGTCTCTTTTGTTGCCTTCTTCTTTTCTGTGCTCTTTAGATGGCTTTTCGGGTTTGTCTGCGTGACTGGAGGATTCTCCACTGTTTTCATTCCTCCTTTTCTCCCAACGCTCTCGATCTTTCCTTCCTTCCTCCTCACGCTTCTTGAAGGTGTTCTCTCCATCATGACGCTCTCTTCTCCGACGCCGGTCCTCATCCTGTCTTCTGATTCGCTCCTTCTCTTTTTGCCGGCGCTCACGCTCTCGGTCTCGGTCCCTCTCTCTGTCTGCATCCCGATCTCTGAAGTCTTTACGTCCCTCTTCATCTAACCTTCAAAGACAAAAAGAGATTGTTTTGGGGTTTTTTTTACACAAAAAAGAAAATGTAATGGGGGCTATCAAAGGAGTTGTCAAAGTAGAGGCTTGAATCTTGTTATATGGACAGGGTGTTATCAGAGGCATGTCTTTCACTGATGAGCCTGATGACTGGATTTGACAGCGAAGGAATAACAAAGACTGAACACCAAAGCAAATACAATGAGGCACTTTACACCAAAGATTCTAGAGTGCTACGCATCTTTGCTTTACACTGTGCCAACGGCACCAGTAATCTTATTTTCAATTTCAAATTATTTCGGTGCTGTTGACTCAATTAAAAGTCCTTGTTGTTGTTCGCATTTGTGTTCGATCCATGTTTCAAAATCTGTTATTTCACTCACTACCTAGTGCAGTCAGCAGGCTTGTGCAACAAAATTATGCTTGAATGACGCTGAACAATCACTTTAAGATTGCAATTCTTGTTGCATCTTTTCATTGACTCAACTATACATACTGTATATAGCTTCACTTAAAGATTGATGTATGGTGTAGTCAAGAACAAAAGAAGGGTGGAAATCCTATTTTTTTAAGATGGCCATAAAGGAAATCTATAAAACCCCTTCCAAGTGTTTTGATAGCTTACTTCCTTGGCCTGTCCTCACGGTTTTCTCCATTTTGACGTTTCTTGCTCTCAGAGCTTCCAGGAGCTCTGTCTTCCTTTAGCTTCTCTCGCTCAGCCTTCTTCACCTTCTCTTTAGGCTTCTCGGCCTCTGGCTCATCAGCTTTCTCAGGTTTCTTAAGGAGCTGTGAAACAAATTAAGCAGCCACTGCAAAAATTCAGTATTTATAAAAATACTCAGCTTCAAACAATAAGGTCCTAGCTTTGTTCACAAACCATGCAAACTCTAACTGGACCATAAAAAACATAGAGGTATAGTCGTAGCCTGGCATAGCCCGACCATAATACTGCTGTTCATCCGTATTCATGGTCTGGAGGTTCTGGTAGTCTCTACCGATGTAAACCCGCCCATGAAGACCGTCTCCAGACCATGGATACGGATGAACATTCGTGTTATGGGCGGGGCCCGGGCTATGTCAGGCTAGTATAGTCGTGCCCTCGCCTACAGCACCTTGATCTTGGGCTCCTCCTTGGATTGCTCTTTGTCCTTTTCAGAAGCTTTCTCTCCTTTTCGCAATTTCTCAGCTTCCTTCCTCTTCCGTCTGTCCTCCTCTCTCCATTTGCGTCGCTCCTCATCCCGCAAACGCTTCCGCTCCAGCTCCCTCCTTCTCCTCTCTTCCTTCTTCTCCTCTCTTAATCGCTGAGGAAATAAGACAGACGTTTTTGTTTGAAATAAGTTTGGTGGAGCACTGCTGGTTTCCCTGAACCAACTGGTGCTCCGGGAAGGGAATTTCAAATACATATCAGGAACAAAAAAGATTCCAGGTCCAGGCACTCAGTCAATCCATGCAAAAAAGTTTTTTTATTGAAGGCTAAACTTTCAGGTGTTTTGTTTGTTGGCAATGCAAGTGTCTACACTTTTGTTCAGAAACACTCCAACAGCAAAATCAACAAGAGAAAATATTTTACCTGTTTATTCTTCAGGAAATCCAAAAGAGGTGTGGTCTTCTTTGCTGATAAAGGAAATGCATAAAAATCAACAAAATATAAGGTCTATCTATAGGTTGTGCTTTTAAAAGTGTTTGAGCTAAAAACATACCTATGAGTTCTTTTGTCTTAAGCTCTATCTCTTCAAGGAGGGTCTCAGGTGTAGATGTCAGCTTTTCATCGTCAGCATTGTATAACTCGAGGAATTTCTTGTAATCACCATCTACACAACAGAAGTGTAACAAATATGAGAGAGTCTGAGACAGAATGACTGCACCAATGTGTAACAGAGCAAGCTCATCATGAAGGGTTACCTTCTTCAATTGTTCCCGTTTTGGCATCCTTCTTCTTGCTCCTCCTTTTGGCAGTTTTCTGGAATGGTGCAAATTCCACAATTGCTGGATACTCCTGACCTGTGCCAAATAAATAAGTAGGTAACGTTATAATACATCTGAACACCTTGTTTGAAGCTGACAAAGGCCACCATTGAAAAGTTTGCAACAGCAGCAAAGGTGTAAATTCAATGACACCATTTCAATTAGTCACGTTTCAGTAGAACAATCATAATTTAATGATAGATAATGCTGTAGATATGTCATCAAATGCTTCTTATCAATAAATCTTAGACTGTTTAGTTCCCCTTCTAATGATGCAAGGGGGACTGTGACTCTTCAAGTCTGCTTCACTGCATATCTGAGTGCAAACCAATTGATTACATTGACTGAAACATGGCTGAATTGATATCTTGTGGTAAACTAGAGTATAGCCTCACCTCTGTTGTCAATGAATACATATCCATCAAAGCGATCTCTGAAGAGTACAATGTCATCTTGATTCTTGAAATTTAAGTAAGCTCTCGAGAAGAGGTGTGGGTAAAGGCTGAAAGACAAGAAAATATCATGAGCACGAATTGCCAGGTGCAAAAATGAGAAATACAGCAACGTTAGCAGCAGTGCCGCAAGATTTTACCTTGTGTCGTTAGAAAAGAACTCAAGGTAGTCAATTTCCGGTAATGGTTGAAGCTGTTCTTCTAATTCCTCCTTTGTCAAACTTGGTGGAAGACGTCGGATAACAATCTAAACACATAAAAGCACTGGTGTCATTTTTGAAAAGTAACGTTAGCCTTCATACAATTCTACTTCATGTAGGCCTACTTCTACTTCTGCCCTCTCTTTTTTTAAAATTCCCTGATAACGTTACTTAACATTCCCTGATATAACCTAATTCTCATTTTCCCGTCATTTTAAACTGGAGGAGTGTTAAGAAACTTGGAATCGCGTAGGCCTCTAGTTGTATCAGGCACATTCAAAAGGTGCCATTAGCAAAACAACACATCGGTGTCCCCTTGCCTTACTTGCAATGGTTTGCGAGCTAATTTGAGCGTTAACTGTTAGCAATGTTTATGTCAGCTTTGCTGCAGTTGAAATAACACCAATGGCCAGATATATCTGTGCATGAAGAATCAATATACAATAAACTTACACCATACGTTGACTTAAGTGTATTTCACTTAAACACGAACTGTATTGATATTAGGCTACTTACAACGAGATTGGTCAAACAATGTTAGCTAGCTCACTAAGCCAAGCTAGCTTGACGTTAACTTAGTATCGATAACGTCAAGTTGTATGCTAAAACAGAGACCTTTAAGTCTGCAATGCAGGTATAATTGTATGTAACTACAACATCTTGTCCATTAATTTTCCAATATCTTAAGGTATCACAGCCAGACACAATGTTGTTGGAAAGGTAACGTTAGCGTCCGCGTTATCTACAAACTTTGCTAACGTCAACTTACCTTGGTCATTGCCTCCTTTTTCTCTTTCGATGGCTTGTCCGGTTTCTCATTTTCTTCACCTTTGAGATCTATTTTTTTCTCTCTCGGACGAGTATTTTCTTTGTCTTCTTTCATTATCACGAAGTCTTGTTGTCTTACAAATTGTCCTGCAACTGTAATTGTGGTTAACAGGTGCTCAGCTAGCGTTCAGTGTGTGAAATGAACACACACAGTCCCCTCAACAACAAAGATTCTAGAGTGTCAGAACTTTCTTCACATCACTGGTGATCAGTGAGAGGTTGAGCCAGAGAGCTGCACATGAGCAGCAATGTATTCCTCAGTCGCAACAACAACCATGAGAGCAACGCAAGGGGAAACACATTATTTATTTTTAGAAGTAAAATATATCGTGGCACGCCTGGTTTAAAATCAAAACTCTAGTTGCCTTTTCAGCAGAAGTAGCAATTTCCTTCGAAAAGGACATTAGCCAGCAGGTGGAGCTATCAAATAAAACGTTTCAAAATGCAAACCGGATGTTGGAACTCAATCCGGAAGTGCTGGGTTGACCGACGATTTGTCCCATGGTCCCAGAGACATCTTGAGTGTCAAACTACCAAACATAAAGTAGCTTTAGACGTTTTATACAGCTAAAGTTGCGACCATGTGGTATGAAATAATACCGGGGTTCGCAATTATGACTGTTTGTCTGATGGTCCCTGGCATTGCTACGAATTATATTCACAAATTCACAAATGGTGGCAAGGTGAGTCCAGCCTGCGGATGTTTATAGCTAACGTTAGCTACACACTTGCCGAACCTTATGTTGACAACATTTTGATTTCTGAAGAACATAAGTTCTTTGGTCCCCAAACACTGTATCAGAATATATCTAGTCCTGTTTTATGTTGCTTGACATGGTAAGCTTTGCGCGCAAACGGTATAAGTAGTTAGTTTTTTTTAACCCACCATCTGTGTTAACGTTAGCTAACTTGGTGGAACTTGACGCAGTAGGATGATAGGCTACGTGAATGTTAATTGGTTTTATTAGGGCTCTCGGTTAATTTGACATGATGATATGATATGATATAATATGGTGATAAATGATAGTGGTAATGGTAGCCGAGTTGATCTGCTAACGTTGATGTTGTCAACAGGAGAAAAGGATTGCTCGGACACCTTACCATTGGTATATCATGGAGAGAGACAAGCGGATATCTGGAACTGGAGAGCATTTCCACTCTAAGGTTTGTCCAATAATTTGATATGCTAGTTAACATATTAACGTAAGTTATCGTTATGTGTGTTAAATCCTCATGTTCCTCTCTTTCCATACAGGGTCTTGAAAACATTCCCATGAAGTAGTCTTGGAGCCCCCTCTCAATCAAATGATGTAAAGTTGTGCAGCGCAGTTGTATAAAATAAAGTTGTGTTAATTTACTGTATGAATGTTGTCCTTGTCATTTTACCAAATTCATTTACCCAAGAGCAACAGGGACAAAAAACTTCCTTGGGCAGATCCACGGCTCAGGGGCCTAACCCAACTGCCAGGGAACATGACAAGAGACAGGGTGGGATGGTATACTATGTGGGATGAGGGTGTGGTGATGGTGTTCTATTGTATGTGGCGATGGGTTCGGAGCATAGACTGTATATAGAACGGTTTGGAGGGTGGGCAATGTTCTGAAAGTATTAGAGGCTGTCTGATGTGTGGATCGGTTTAAGGTAAAGGGTTTAATTTCATTTTGACTAAAAGTATATTATTCATTAAGGGGAAATTCTGTTTTTAGCATGTTTAGCCCCTTATTCTGGAGTGTCTGTCTAGAATGAAATCGAATCATCCACACCAAAACTTTGACGAATGGTCCGGTCTTGGATATTTGGCTCATTTAGAATTCCCCCCTTTTCTGTTTCAGAATGGCTTGCTGTGTACATGTCCAATAATGTCCTTAAAACAACTTTCAACCTTTATTTCAAAACGTACGCAGCACACTGAGTGGTTTGTGTTGTCCGTTGATGATCCAAAACAATGATCATGAAATACAGTTCCTATCCAGCTTTATTTTTCCTTTTTGTTGTGCTAGTTGGTATTACTATGTCGGAATAGTTCCAGAATGTTCAATATACCACGTAAAATGCAATAGAAACTGTAAAATAATGGTTTTGGAAAATCAACGGGTGCCACTAACCACTTGGTGAGCAACACATGTTTAAAATAAAGGTTTAAGTTTGTTTTAAGGTCATTATCTGACATGCACATAGCAAGCCATTCTGAAGCAGAAAAGGGGTGATTCTCAGTGTTCAAAATTTTGTTGATTCTGTTTCTTGCTAGACACTCAAGAAAACATCCTTAAAAAGTGAATTTCCCCTTTAAATATTGTGTCATCCATCTGACAATAAATGTTCTTTAAATAGGTGAAATCAGTGCAGAGTACAAGTAGCAAACAAACAGACTGTAGCCTAGTCCTTTTTGTGTTGGTTCTCCTTTAAGGTCTGTGAAATGTCACTTATATCCTTAAGCCTTTCAGTGCTCAAAAAGTGAACTTTGAAACTGCACAAAGAAAAAAAAACTCCCCTAACACAATACAGTAGATGAATAATATTTGATTTTGGAATGACCAAGAAAAAGTGGAGGAAGAATGAAAGGAAAGGATGGGAAAAAACTTGTCCTTAGTACATGTATATACAATATTGTGTTTGAAAATCTGTGAACCTGTGTGGTGGTGGGGTATATATGTCTTGTCTTTGATTAGTACATTTTCTTAGCCAACTGTTCTACCCAATGGTTGCCCTCTGACTAGATCCATAAAAAAAAAAAAAAAATGAAATGAGTGAAGAGTAGGAGGGATCCAGGCTTGTGGAGAATCCATGGTGATCATGCACTCAGATGCAACAGAGATAAGACCGGTCTGTAATCTCAGAGAAAGCACCTCAGCATGGGTTGTGCACCCTCTAAGGCACCAAAGATGGCATCAGCACCACTTCTTGAAGATCCTTCAGAGATGGACACCTGCTCTACATGTTTGTCCTCCTGTCAGGGGAATTCATCACTTGACCATGACATTAGCCTTCCAGGATCAACTCTTCAGCAGGCGAAATTTCTTTCTGGTGAGACTTTACAGCACACGTGTTCTGACATTACATTACTGCATTAGAATTTTATTTTAATTATTTGGTTTGTGATAATGGATTCAAGGTTTTCAGGCTGTTTCAATAACGTTAGCAGCATTATTGCCAACCTATTTCCTCTCAAAGCATAAAGTATCCAGGCAGCCAATAACTAGGCCATGGCTTCAAACCATTCTGAACATGTCAAATCGGACAAATATGAGTTTGCCAGGCCAGTATGTCTGCTTGTGTACACAAATCATGGTTTGTGTTCCTATCACATTAGTTCTGCTCAACTGCTAGTGAGTGCTAGAGTCAGCATATAGGCCGGCTACTCCATATCAATATTTAAAAAGTCAATATTTCACCAGTTCAGGAAATATCTTCCATATTTTACTGTGGGAGACTTTACTAATGGAACATGCTGTTTATGATATATGAAAAGACTGATGATATTCTCATATTTGTTCAGTTCTGAATTACAGCCATTCAGTGAATCCATCCGTGATGATCGCTGACTCCAGGCAGAGAGACCATAAGGACAATGATTCACCATTAATGGCAGCTTCACAGAGGTTTAAGTAGCCTACAATATACATTGCATACTGGAGCACAGCACTATTACATTTCAGAAACAGCAACATACTTCACTTAATTGAGTACTCCTCACTTTTGCAGTTATTACACTTCCATTATTGCTTGAATCTACTGAAGTATCCGCTAATGTACTGTAATTGACATACAGTTCACTAAGTTAAGAGTGACATTTTATGTAGAGGTCCTAAAAAAGATCTATGGTTAAACAAGTGCAGGAAGTGTTTCCAGTATTGCCAAAATAACAACCGACTGATTTAAGATATTGAGTCTTGTGACATTGTTTTTTTTTCTTTTCTTTATATGAAATACTTTTATGTTTTATGTTTTGTGGACCAGTAGCCTACAATGGATCCTAAAATATATTCTATCATTATAAATCCATATGTAAAAAGTTAAGAAAATGGTGCTTCTTCATTCATACTATAGCCTACTATTTGCCTATAGCTTTGCGATACAGAAAATGCTCTGGAACTCACAGCAGTCTGAAATCCAGTGACACTGCATTTCATTACATTCGGGGTACAACCAGATGATTTCAGGATACAAGGTTTAGTTAAAGTCCAAACAGCTATCAACTTATACAAAGCAGTTTAGTTAGTTAGGGTTTTAATCATTAACACTACAGGTTGTATATTTCAGAAATAATTGTGCATACTTACAGTAGGCTAATTTGTGTTGGTGTAATGGCATAATACCATGACCTGTTCAGTGGTTTATAGTAATTTTCTGTGTTGTTGCACACAAATTGTTCTTAAGCTATCAATAATAATTTAATTGAATTTAAACTGATTTCATAAAACAAAAAATGCACCCCAGAATTTATTTCCTGTTTGTCTAGCAGCTCCACAAACCAACAGCACAGGGATTTACATCAAGATAGTTACAACCTCACAGCGCTTTGCCACCACACATTCCTTAACAGCAATCTGCCTTTGGGGAGTTACGAAAATGGTTTGTGGGCATTTATTATTAATTGATCAATTTACATCATACTCTGACAATGAGTGACGAAGCAAATGAATGTTTATTAAAATCAAAATAGTTTCTTCAAAAACAGAGTCCCCTTTAATATCTTTTCTCCAATAAAAAAAGACACATAAACAGTATTTGTTTACTGGATTCAAATGCATTACAGTGAGTCTAGTAAAGATCAATGAACATTTATTTCACTACATCATTAAAGAGGGCGTTCGAAAGCTATTAACAAAATATACACAGTGATATTACAGGTATTCCAAAACATAATTTACCAATTGGTATGTATCCAGGAATCCAATTACAATGGAAAGCATAAAATAGCTGCATTTATTTTTGTTCTTTGCCTTTCGTCTTCCTGTACACCATTTCTCTGAAGCTGGTCAAGATCTTGCTCTCCCTCTTCCTTCGCTCCTCCTGGTTGAAAGACGCCAGGGCTCTCTTTTCATCCGCACTGTAGATCTGGTTTTCCTTTCTCAGACGCACAGCCTCCATACGACGATGTCTGAGAAGTTAAGCAATCATTTTGTCATTTAAACATCCACGATCCGCAAAATAATGCCCAGAATTCATGACTAAATTATGGATAAATTCATCACACACACACCAATAACTGAACAAAGACATTCATACCTGCTACCGCTCATCACATAACCAGACTTCTCATAGGATGCTATCTCATCACTGGTCAGTCCGATTTCACCTCTTCTCGGAATACGCTTTCCTGCTTTCACGTATTCCGCCATGGCTGCACCTTCACCTGGCAGGAGGGCGTGTCCAAAACTAGGAAAGGACAGAACAAGACAATGAAGTTAAACTATTTTGTTCCCCCCCAACACACATAGTCAATGGTGCGCCCTCGCCCCCACCAATCCTCCTCTGTAGCCTCTTTCCTACTGCATTTCTGTAATCCAAATAAATAGGCTGACACCAGAAAAAATGTCACTGCATTATATGCCAGTAATCGTATGCATATGTCAAATAAAACTCCCAGTAAAAGAAGGAATAACCATCAGTGATGAATTATCATTGATGACACATCAACATCAACACATCAAAACGGGATCACCAGACATAATAAATAACTCACTCTAGTGGTTTGTCGTCCTGGGACAGGTGGGTGAGTGGGGTCTCTGGGCCCACAATGCTTGCAGTGCCATTCTTCTCCACCCACAGATCGTTATCAATGTCCTCATCATCATCAGATTGGTCACTGCTGGAGCTGCTGGACTCTTTGCGACTCTTCTTGGCCTTCTTCTTCTTGGACTTCTTGGACCTGAAGGAGAAATTGATTTTACAGTTTGGTCAAGTCAAACACAATAAATGAAATATTGAAATTAATAAAGGATGCCTAGGGGAGAATAATACGACAATATATTTTGAGGAGATGTTGACAATCTCATGTTATTTCACAGCTGAGACTAGCTTTCCTCTAGTCTCAATTATGTCCAAGTAAGACCAACACATTTATATTTTCCTTTTTTTCAAATAAAGACAGGGCATTTTTAAGCAAAGAATGGTTCCTCTAAGGCAGTGGTTCTCAAAGTGTGGTCCGGGGACCACTGGTGGTCCGCGAGCAAGCTCAAGTGGTCTGCGAGTTGATTACCATAAAAATATGTGAATGTAGCCTGTGTCATTATTTGAAAGCCAAAGATTAGTTGTTTACTGAATATAAGAGGCAGACCTGTAATTTACTCTTTATTAAAGCATTTGAAGTGCCTACTCTATAAATTACTTGGTTAAAGGGGAGCAGCATGTCACTTGGCGAGGGGACGCAAGGGCAGGTGGTCCCTGTTTTTGGGCAAAGTGGTCCTTGGTCTGAAAAAGTTTGAGAACCCCTGCTCTAAGGACATGCTGTAACAATACCATACCATACAGTAAAAGTCCATTAACAAAACGTGATGGAACAGGGTACTAACTTTTTGCTTTTCTTCTTCTTTTTCTTCTTTTTCACCTCTTCTTCTGTAAATCAATAGTTATATACAGGTTTAAATGAAGTGAACACAAGAAATAAGGCATTCTGTAAATGTCAACAGGCATGCATGTTTGCCAACATACCTTCTGACTGACTCTCTGACTCGCTGTCCTCAGAGTGTTTTTTGCTCTTTTTCTTCTTTGGCTTCTTGGACTTCTTCTTCTTCTTTTTCTTCTTCTCTTCTATGGTACAATAGAAAGAAAGCATCTAAGCATCTACATAAAACTAGAGCATCTAAGCATCAACATAAAAGTATGTAATGAACAAAACCATGTGTCCACTATGTAAATGCATAAAGGAACGTGTTCACATGCAATAGTCATCCATAACGTTACCTTCCGAACTTGAGTCTGAGTCACTGTTTTTAACATCCTCTTCGACTGGGGTATGCTCATCAGAACTGTGTCAAGAATTGAAACAACGTAACAGGCGTCGTTAACTTCAGACAATCATAGTTTTATAATATACCAATATTACATTAACGTTACACTTACTCTGGCTCCCTCACTCTTGGTGAATATCCCCATACTTCGGGTGATCCTAGTTCACCAATTCGCTCTCGTTCCTGCAAACGTCTGATGGAGAAAAAACATAAAGTTTTTTAGTTTTTTACTTTTTGAGCATGAAGCAAGACTCTTGACAAAAGAGGCTGGAGCTCAAGGAAATATATTCAAAGAGTGGCAATATTCAGAATATTAACGTTAGTATGCCTTACCTTGCAATGAATGCTTCTTGTCGCTGTCGCTGCGCATCATCCCTCTGATCGTAGTAATCAGACCTTGAAACAGGCCCATGCCGATTGTCTCGCTGGTCAGACCAGTTGGATCGCTCCCTAGATCTAGAGCGGCTGCGGGAACTAGCAGTCCGAAATCGTGGTCGACTTCTACTTTTACGCTCTTCTTTGACAAAATAGTTTTCATATTTCCAATTTTTCGGCCCAGGACTTGCCTCACGAGAGCTTCCACTGCTTGATCGGCTGTGACGCCTTCGTTTAGGACTGACGGGTTCTGAGTTTTTGGCTTCATGTTCTGGGCGATAATTCTCAGGCATTCTTGCTAAATTTAAAACAATGAAACAGACAATCTCTTCCCACAACAACACAAAAGTTACCAAATGTTGGCAACCGTAATAACGTGCGTCAAGGTAAGCTGCTAGGCTAACAACGTTAACTTTACGTTAGCTGGATGTTTCGTAAAAGTACTAACGTTAAACTACAGTCCACCTTTTGTATTCAGACAAAGATTAAGTTTTTTTTTCGTCTCCGTGCTAACTACTTCAGACTTTTCACATCTATTAAACACACTGGCAAATTTAAGCCTTTCATTTTTTAAAGCTAGTCTCCACCAAAACATTCGCCATGACTGATTCAGAAGGAACGTGAATGTGGCAGCAACAGTCAACTAACAGGAAGTCTAACATCGGTGAGCATCGGTGACTAAAAAAATATCTGGATTAGAGGGTTGCTTTATTTAATTGGTGGTAGATAACTGAAGTGTCAAACTTGTACAAGAGTATATTTTATTTCGCATCATTTGATTTAGTTAATTCAATTATGTTTCCTCATGATTAGAACTTTTACAGTGACATACAATTTTCCAGTATTGATGACTGACCGGAAATGCTGTTGTTTCCTATTTCAGTCACTTTTGAATTGTTGTAAACAAACCTGTAGACCTGTGAACAAAAGTGGACATCCTCTTTGACTGAACAAAAGTTAATTTAGTCAGGTGTTTATGTTTGCATATTTTTTTCTTTAATATAAAATATTAACTTTGAATAAGAAAAAGGGAATATACATCACAGTCTGACAAAGGGTTCAGTCAGTTGCAAGAGATTTGCCTTAATTATAACATTATCGCCCTAAACAATAAAAAAAATTCTGTACGCAGCCTTCAGATATGCGTTAAGTTGAGGGCTCCGTTCAGAACTGCCTGGTCACTAATACATCGTGAATGACAAAGATTATAGGCATAATTAACTTGCGTAGCACGCGTTGTCTAAACAAATCGGTATGCGACTCCTGTTGGTCATGCATTGCGTGGCAGGTTGCTCTGGCTGTCTGGAACAAGAAAGGAAACGTTTTGTTGTCCAAAGCAATATCGCCAGACCTCTTTTTCACAATTGGATGACTATAAAGCGGGCTTGGCGTTGCAGGTAAAAGATGGAAGAAATCTTAACAATCATTTGTTATTTTTGTTAGCTGTGTGTCATTTTACCGTAACAAAATCCACGAGCTAGGCCGTAACCTACAGACATAGGAGATAGATACAACGTTAACGTTAACTAGCAGACACTGGTTTTAGGAAGGTCTGTTTTGACAGGGATTTGGCCATTTATGGCTGGAAACGAGCTAAAACCTCAGACCAGTGCATCATAAAGTTCACAACCTGCCCCATTTATAGCTGTAAAAGCTACCACATAAGTTGCTTTCAGTTCTTTTCCCACTTGCTAGTTAGCAATAGCTAGCAACCACTAGCGAAGTTTTGGTTTGAAATCGAGGCCCGCACGATTTCCATTGATCATAAACAGATGCATTTAGGTTAACCAGTGATGCATCTAATGTTAACTTTTTACAAAATTGAGGAATTGTAACGTTAATGTTATTGAACTGTTTGATGCAGTATTCCAACTCGACTGTTTGAATGGCTCTATAGCTCCCGCGCTGATATGTGTGTCAGATGAAGCAGCTGTGGTGACAGAACTAAGAGAAAACACTTGCAATTGTAATGTACAGTGCAATAATATAATTGCTGTTCTTCTGCAATATGATTAGTTACGTTATGGTTTTGAAATGACCCCACATCTGTTTGAAGTCGAAACAACTGTCTTATTTCCTGCCCTACTGTCAGTGTGAGCTGTTGGTAGGTTGGTCAGCTACTGAATTCAGAAGTAGTCACTGACCCTTGCTCTTGGTCTATATGAAAATAATTGCATGTTCTGAATTGCTTTTGCAGGGATGTCGAGCCTAAAGCTGATTTCAGCAACTGATACTCAGTTTCCTGCATCAGTGTTGAAGTCTATCAATGAACAAAGGAATAATGGATTGTTCTGTGATGTCACCATCATTGTCCAGGATCGTAAATTTAAAGCACACAAGATAATGTTGTCAGCATCGAGCACTTACTTTCGGCAGCTCTTCTCTGTTGCTGGACAGGTCATTGAGTTAAATTTTATTAAGGCAGATATATTTGAGGAGATTTTAAATTATATTTATACTTCCAAAATCAGCAGAGTCCGCTCTGACAAACTTGAGGAGTTGATTTCAGCTGGCCAAATATTGGGAGTGAAATTCATTGCAAATTTAGGTGTGCCACTAGCTCAAGTAAAGGGCTTACCTGGCTTGTCAAAAGATACAGAGGGCAGTAGTTCTAGCTCCGAAAAAAATGAGTCTGGCTCAGAGAACATGCCCATTATCACAGAGTCATTTTCATTGTCTGCAGAAGAATTCAATATGTCCAAAGAGGCAGATGCAGATAATGATGATGTTCTCTTTGTTTCAAAATCGGAGCCTTCAAAGATGGGTTCCAATAGCAAATCTTGTGAAATTATAGATGTAGACGCTGAGGAGGGACACTCCAAAAAGGGAGGGTTAGAGCCATCCGAGGGAGGAAATCGGAGCGCTCCAAAAGAATTAGAAAGAAAGGAGAAAGATCATCTGACTGAAAAAGCAGATGGAGGCAAAGTGTCTCACCAAAATTCTCCCCTTCTCTCTCCCCGAGATTCCGCCTTGCACTCTGGGCCTATGATGTCACCAGACAGCATCACTAGTGTTCCGAGCTCTCCTGCAGGGTCCTCCACCCATAGCCAGCCCACCACACCAGTTTGCACAAACAGCCTTGCACCTGAGCTTCATAGCCCTCCCCTGCCCATTGATAGTAATGAAGTCCTTGGGGTTCAGAAGAAAAAAGTGACCACCATACTAGAACAGTCCCCAGATAGACAAGGCAAAATTAAATTGTCTGACGTGCGAGCACCTGCTGCCGGCAAGAACGGTCCAGGTGGGAGCATGTCCCCAAACGTTGTTACGGCCAAAAAGACTATAACGTTAGATAAAGCCTCAGAGATTGATTCGCTGTCGACAGGATGCAAGGTGTACGCCAATATAGGAGAGAACACCTATGACATTGTCCCACTCAAAGAGGACCCTGGCGAAGGGGACTCGAGAACAGGTGTTGGGAGGAAGTCCTCTCATAGCACGGGGGATGGATCGAGTCTCTCGCCCCGTGGCCCCAGTAAAAAGAAAGCAAAGATGGAATCTGAAGATCACTATGAGCTCATCATGGATGGCAAAACCTTCTATGTGTGCACAGTGTGTAAACGTCCGTATGTGTGTCTGACCAGCCTCAGAAGGCATTTTAACACTCATTCTTGGGAGAAGAAGTACCCGTGCCATTATTGTGACAAAGTCTTTGCTCTGGCAGAGTACAGAACGAAGCACGAAATCAGCCACACTGGTGAGCGAAGGTATCAGTGTCTGCTGTGCAATGAGACTTTCCTGAATTACCAGCTGCTCTCCTCCCACTGTAAACAGGTCCACAACCAGGACCCGTCAGGGAGAAAAGAGAAAGATGACAATGAAAACAACCTGTACCGTCTCTTGCCCTGTAAGACCCTTCAGTTCAAGCCTTACTCGTACGTATCGGAAAACGCAGGGGGCATACCAGTCATTAACGAGGACGGCATCGTGCAACACATCAATCCAGGAAGGGCACATTTTACCAACCAGGGACTTCCGCCCTCAGGCCAGAGTAAGATTTTGAGCTGGGATGACATCTTTGTGGAGCCAGACGCTCACACCAGACCTGGGGCACACGCCCGACCGCTGGTCCAACCTCGTCCTAGTGGGAACGCTGAGGGCTCATCGGAGTTTGAGTTTGTCATACCAGAGACGTACTGAGCTTAACGGGCTCCCCTGCTCTGGGACTGGTGCCTTCCCCTTAGATTTTTTTTTTAGGAATCATGTTTTTGGGTCCAGGTTTAGCAGCTTTGACTGTTTCAGCGGTAGATTGACAATTTGACATGGACATTAGACGTATTTCACAGTGACTGTTATGTTGCTGTGTCTTTATCGATAGTTCGAAGCAAACTGTCTGACACAGTTAACTCCATGACAAATGTTACCAAATGCTTTTACTTACTCCCAAGTACTGTTGACAATTTCATACTATTGTATGGGGGGGAGGGGGGGGGGGGGTTGATGGTTAAATAACCATGGATATCCCAATTTACTTAATGAATCATGTCTCATTTCTCATCACAAAACCAATTGTTAGTTTTTACCTTGTTGGTGTATTGTGTAGAATGTAAGTGCTAGATGAGACAACAGATGGGAATGAAACGATTTGAGCATACTGCAGTTGAACATTGACATTCACTTTAGTGAAAATTAGGCTAATATATTTTGATTTGAAAAATGTCCATTACTGATTGTTAGTAAATTTATTGTGAATGCTGAGATTGTGTAAAGACTTTGTAGAAAGATCAATGTGATGTTGCACTAAGTTCTCTTTCGAGGAAGAAAACCATTTTGCTTGGATGAGCAAGAATGGTGCAGCCAAGTAACAGTGAGAAATGGAATATCTTGTATTTAAATTTGGTTTGTATGAGACTCATGAGAAAAGGGATCATGGGTAGAATACAAATGTTACTTTACAATGTTTGCACCAGCAATTTAAGTCGTCTGTCCCCTAATTTTACTGTAGACCAAAATGATGCTATATGCTGGTCATATGTCCAACTGTAACAGCAGAGGAAATTAGCTGTTATAAATGCCAAAAGCGATGCTCTTAACAGGACTATTGAAGAGAGATTATACTTTCAATTAGTGATACAGTAAATTTTCTGTCTTTTTTCATTTTTATATGAGTTTGCGTACTGAAGACGACTCATGCATCAAGAGTCATAACTCGCTTTCCGTTTCTTTCCCTGATGTTGGTATTTAGTTTTTTATGTGTTGGACTATAAACTACCATTTTCTGTCATAATACTGCTCGGTGACTTAATAAAAGCCCTTTTAGCTTTTATATGAAACAAAATTAACAACTGTGTATTGTGTACATAATTGTACTAAAGACCTTCTTCAGTTAACACATATTTCTTTTGAAATGTATTTATTAGGTCTTAGTGCTATACAGAATAAAAAGTCATCTCCACATAGTATGAAGTGTTTGCGCTCATTTCATTCTGTTTCTTTCCATAATGTGTCTTGCATTTAACGTACTATACAGAGACTGAAATTCTTAAGCATATTTTCAGATGTTAAATTGTGTAATAATAATAACATCCAAATACTGGACATATGTCATATGCATGGAGCTCTTGGAATTGAGCTGGGAATTTTATTGTTTCCAAATAAATGTCATCTCATGAAGATGGCCAATATCAGTCTGATATTGACCGTGATGTCAATAATTTTGTATTGTGGTAGAATTGGTTTTTGTTTTGTATGTTCATGTTGATTGAGATGTCAATTGAGATGTTTCACAAATCATTTAATAACAGGCAAACTAATCTCTTCAAGTTGAAATATCATTTTTGATAAATTATTAAAAAGTGAATTATTGCTGCAACATAATAGTTGAACCAAAAACCAGTTGATACATTGTTCATATTGTCCAGTATTCTCCCAAGTGCTTAAGTCAAAAGAAGTGCTTAACTGCATGCATTTCAGTCTGCACTAAGCACTTTTTTAGAATTAAGCACCTGGGAGAATACCGCTGATTGTGTGTAGTGTATATGTCGTTCATAAATTACATGGCCACAAAAAAGGCACACTGCACAATGTACTCTGTTCTAGAGTCAGAGTTGATTTGACATGCTTTAAAGAAAAAAAACGCAACATTTACAAGTTCATGGCAACATGATATGGCTTGATTGTGGCATTAACCATACCATAGGAACATCCATAGCAAGAAGTGGCTATTTCAGAAGGCCATCAGCTATACTGAAGGGGACAAATGATGCAAGGTTCTTTTTTTAAAGATGAGCACCTCTTATAATGGGGAAGTGCCTTCAAAGGATGTGTATAGGTTCTTGCCTCCTTACATCGATGGGAGTACCACCACACCACAATCCCCAGTCATGTCGGTGTGACTGCATGTTGATGACTGAGTGCATGTAATATATACATTCCGTTGTACGCCATGAAACACATAACAGAGTTGTGTGTGCACCTCACATATTTCACACTAAAGTCAAAGCCTGTGTATAATAGTGTATAGCTTATACATTGCAGTACTGTATCTTTAGTCTTTAGGGGAGGGAAAAAAAACAGTTTGGGCTTTAAAGTAGTCTGGATTCTTTGTGGTCTAGCTGCACGAAGGTAAACAAAGAAATCAAGTCTTGTGGCGGCATAGTTTTGTCTAGGAGACACTACAGTGCAAATAAAAGGGAAGATGATCCACTCTGGTACCATATACATCATAAGAAAGAAAGGCAACGAAACCAGCTGGAAAGTGAATAGCTTTGAGGGGGGGCGGGGGGTGGGGTGGGGGACACATTCATATAACTGAGTGAGTTGGGTAAGACCTGACAGAATCAAAACAAAGACCTTATAGAGAAGCAAGAGGCCTTCGCTAAAAGCACTGTAGAGGTCAGTGTCTGCACTGCTATTCCACAGACGTGTTTCGGCAGTCAGACCAAAGAGAACAGTCTTGGTGTCTTGACTTGTGTGAGGTGGTAGGAGAGAGCCTGGCGGAGGCGCAGGCCTGCTGACAGGAAGGTCAGATATTGCACAAGTAAACAGCTTTGCACCTTGTCCTGTATCACTGGACTACTACTGTACTGCTTGACTTTTTGATATGAGGATAATCAGCTGGAGTCTCTCAAAAATATCTACACACTGAAAGACTTTAGGTCGGAGAACCCCTGGCTCCCAACCAGAGAAGAATGGTACACTAGTATTGTATTATGCCACAGCTGTGGCTCATAATTTTTTTTTTGTTGTTGTTGTTTTTTTCTTCTTCATCACCAATTACCATATCTTCCATATCAGGAGTCCACTGCACTGGTGACTCTCAGGAGTTTGAGGCCTGCCTCATGTCCACTCCTCCCTATGATACAGTGCTATGGTCCAGGGCAGTGATCATATATGATGCCTTCTGTTTCCCCCTGATCTGTCACGGGCTGTATGGAGGAGGCTTCTCATCCGGAGGGTAGTGAGGCGGGGAGTAGCGGGGCGGGATCATGCTGGGCCACATATGACTGGCACCTGACTGAGAGTCATCCGACAAACCAGAAGAGTCTGGGTACATGCTGGCAGCCTGGGGGAGAAAAAAACAAACAAACAAACAAAAAAAACACTTCATGTTTTGTTCATGAATGTACAGTACTCTTCCTGTTTTTGCCACGCTGTTACGTGAAACAAAAACAAAGCACACAGAATATTCACTTTACGCTGAAAGAGAGGCCATAGGAGTGATTTTATGGTCCTCCATTTAGTCCTAAGTGCCTTCAGCAATGTGCTATTTCTGCTGAAAGCGTATACATAATTAAAAAGCATACACAGCCTTACAGAGCCCATCAGCGAGCGGTCGTCAGTCATGATAAAGTGGTATCTCAAGGAGACATTTTATCCACTGTGGTCAAACTATCTGATGCGGCAGCCAATGGAATAACAATTGATTTAAATCAAGACTGATCACCTGAAGGTCATAGGCAGTGTATGGTGGCAGGCAGGGGGCGCTGTTGTAGTAGGAGCTGTAGGAGGTGGACGGGGCGGGAGGTTCCGGAGGTCCAGGCGCTGGCAGAGGCTCTGGTTCACAGGTGTCTGGGCCAGCAGTTGGCATCTACATGTACCAGAACCACATTACAGTTATAGTTACATTACATCACAGCAGAACCACATTCATAGATGTGATTTTTCCTGAAAAATCAGGATTTCCTGATTTTCAGACCTAAAAATATAATGGGTCAGTAAGGTGAAGTATAGTAATTTGGGAGGGACACTTTTTTGCGATTTTGCTGATTCTTGCTATGGGCTGTATATTTTCCTGTTTTTTTGCCCTTGGCCAATCACATCCCTGACATTAGTTACATCACAGCAGCCTAATAACAAGCCAATTCTACACACAGATTCACACAGACAGGGGCGCTGCTATATTTGAGGGGTCCAAAATTGTTTTTGCATTTATCCAAAATTTCTTGCACACAGATTCCGGTGATTTAACAACGGCTAGGCTACTCTTTGAGCAAGATTCCCAGGACACCTACCGTACACGTGCCCATTCCACCTGAGCAACAAGGTCTTTGGTATTTTTTGCCCTCAACGGTGCCTTCCAGGCAGCGCTGCCTTCAAGCAATGCTTCAAGGCACTACTCCACTCAGTTTAGGGTTAGGATGAGAGTTGAGGGGGTTAGGGTTAGGAATAGGGTAAGGGTAGTGCCTTTTAGGCTGTGCTGCCTGGAAGGTGCCGTTGGGGGCAAGAAACACCATTGAGCCACCCAACAATTCTAATGACTTTGCCTCTCACCATGTCCTTAAAGCCCCCCAGCACCGCAGCAGTGATGATGCCCAGGAAGAGAGCGATGATGTTGAGGATGGTGGCGGACCAGAGCAGATGGTAAAGGTATACCACATCCTTGCAGCTCTGCACCTCTGTGTACTCGTGATAACCTCCTCTCAGCTCCACGTTGCTAGACAGGAGAATGGGACAGGAGTCAGCGCAAAGGCAAGGCACAGAGAGGTGAGACCAGCTGAGAAACACAGACAGCACCTACAGTACTAGCTTAGCTAAGTCCTCACTTAGCAACCAGTTGTTTAGCCACTAAGGGGAAAGATGCCACCACCAGATAAAGTCTGTACATGCCAAGCCCTTTACCAAAGACATGTGACATCTGAAAGTGCGAATGAATTTATTATTAAAAAAAGAAACAAAAAAAAAACATAATCAAATCTGACAAACTAGCAAAAAGATAAGTGGTATCAAGTTTAGTAAAAAAAAAAAAAAAAGAAACCTACGATTAGGCCAGAGAAATGTTCAATCAAACAACTAACAAAAGAGATGAAATGCCACTGTTAAAAGCTACTGGTGTCGCAGTATGGACTGGAACACAGCAATGAAGTCGGGTCTTCATGGAGTCACAGACAGAAAAAAAAACATGCAGGAGAAATCACCCAGTCATTGCCTTTCAGGTGTTCCAGCAAGGAGCCCAGCAGCTCCACACATATTCATTCAGTAGCCCAACCACAGCAAACCATGGGGTTGTGAGTATTATAAAAGCAAAAATTTGGTGTAATTCAAGCACAGCCCTGTTGCACGAGCCTACTGACAGCACTACTGGTTACACTTTATTTGAAGGTGCCATCATAAGACTGACATGACACTGTCATTAACTATGACATGACGTTGTCATGAATCTGTCATAAACCTGTCACGACTTCTGTCATTAAGTGTCACCCGGTATTTGTAATGGTAAGGGTTAGGCTATGTCAGCAGTCATGACAGGTTTATAAAGTTTATGACCGATTCTTGACAATGTCATGTCATAGTTAATGACAGTGTCATGTCAGTCTTATGACGGTACCTTCAAATAAAGTGTTACCGCACTACGTAATGAGTGGAATCAAAGAATTTGGGACAACATAAACCAAACGCAAATGCGAAAAAGCACTTTACATTGAGTTAATGTAACATACGACAATCGCAACCGAAAGTAAGATTGTAAATTCCATTGACTTGTAAACTGCTTGTTCGCGTTTGATCTATGTTGTTTCAAATTCTTTCATTCTACACGGTATCTTGTGCAATCAGCAGTCTTGTGCAACAGGGCTATGCTTGAATTACACCAATTTTTTGCGTTAAAGGAAATACCGGAGTAAGTTTAAGCATAGCCCTGCTGCAGGAGCCTTCTAACAACAATATATTTTGCATGAACAGCATAGACCTAACGCGAACGCCAAACACTTTACATTGAGTCAGTGTAACCTCAGATCTTACTTTTGGTTTCCAACAGTCAGGTTCCATTGATTCAGTGTAAAGTGCCTTTTCGCTTATGAGTTCGCGTTCGGTCTGTGCTGTACCAAATAATTTTGTTCCACTCGCTAACTAGCGCATTTAGCAAGCTCTTTCAATAGGGCTATGCTTGAATTCACTCCGGTATTTTCCTTTAAGTAAAACACAGTGGGACTGAAAACAGGAAAACCTACTTCCAAATCATGGATGGTTTCCTAACTTTTTTCAAAACATCTTTATTCTGAGGTCCCAAAAGAGGATGCTCTCTGAAACATAAGTAAACACAAATGTCCTTTCCAATACTGTTGACAAACTAAGAGAGAACAAGAAAGAAAATCACAGTCAACATAAATATAAATCCAAACTGAACAGATGCAGAAAATCAGGGCATAGTTTGACCTTCTGATCTTGCTTTGATAGTACAGTGAAACAGCAAAGCACTCACCTCCCACAGTTGTAGAGCTCACAACAGTAGCAGGTGTTGCTCCTCACGCGCAAGTTACAGGACACCCGGGAGGCTGTTTGGCAGTGCACCTAGGAAACACACTCAAAACAATCAGAGACTGCTTTGTGTCTCATACATAGTCTTACGCAACACAATGTAAAAGTACAATCTGAGACAGAGAGAGTGATAACAGATTGGAGATTTGGAATAGATCCACTCACATCTCTGTCGTATGCTGTTGCACTTGAGTAGTATTCGCACCGGCCAGCGTACAGGGGCCCAAGATCCTGTGTAAATAGCAGTCACATCTACATGCAGCAAGAATCGAATCATTGGGCATCCCATCATCTGACTGTTGCCATGGAATTAGAGATACTTACTATGTGTCTGGTTGCAAACACACCATCAACAATGGCACAACAGAAGGCTGCCACCACACCAAAACTGATGAACACAATAGATGCTACCAGCTGGAACAGGTGGGGAGAGAGAGAGAGAGAGAGAGAGAGAGAGAGAGAGAGAGAGAGAACTGTAAAGATCACAATACTGGATACAAAATAAACACAATCCATATCTTACATCTCAGAGCGTTGCTTTCTAAGAAGTGTTTGTCTTTGTTTCTTGATGGACAATCACAAAGCTGTGATGTGCATAATATAAATGGCCTTACACATGGGTCAGTTTTTTTCCCCCACAGACTGGAACTTCCTAATTTCACAGACATCCTGATTTGATTAATGTCAAATCTCATTCAAACATCCTGTTCAGTATAGACTTGTGTGGAATCTCTCTGCCAAAGATGAGAGAAGACGTGAAATGCTTTAAAGGCAGACTATGCAGAGGTTATAGAACTGGTAATTATTCCTCTGGGCACAAATGACCGTGAATTGTTCTCCGCCCACAGTCAGTTATCATTGTGAGAATTGACCTTGGGGGTGGGTGCGTATGAATGAGAGATTAGGATTAGGCAGGGATGAGGAAAAAGGTAACAGTGAATCAGTCATGCTGCATGTTTCGCTCTGCTGCTGAATCCTCACTGTTGTTTAAATATGACACTGTTGTTTAAATATTACACTTGTGAAATAAGATGTTAACTTCAATGTGATTCTTATCCCTGTTTAAGTAAAGGTTTAATAATAAAACAATTCTGATATAAATTCTCAGAAGGACAATCAGTTTAAAGACAAAATTATATCCAGGTTAACAAACTTAAACCTAAACATGTCAGCCAGTTCTAAATAATACTCCATCTTTGAAAGACTAAAACACGGAAGCAAAAAATACATTAGGTTAAGTGCTGAATCCATAGGTTTTAAAAGACTAGTAAGTGATGACGAAGCATCATTTCTTCACTCTGGATCTACCAGAAGACTATGTTCACAAGCCATTAAAAATTAATTACTCTCTAACATTGCTGTTCCTTTAGAAAGCTGTAAATATGTCTAAAACATTATACCTTTAGCACATGTAACCAAATCTAAGCATATGATTTTCTTATTCTCAATAAGAATTTCCTATTTCTATAGATTTATTTATTTTCATTTTTCAACTATAGGTTGATGTAGGAAGCCAAGGCTTTCAGAAACTTATAGTCATCAAGTAGAACACAAACACCCTTTCTCATTTAAAACTCATTTGAAAAGATTTTCAGCTACAAGGGTCAATTTTACTCTTTGTATCCATTGCCCTCTTTTGTTTTTTGTTTTTAAATTGTATTCTGGGAAATGTTTAGTGACTTTGTGACTTGAGGCCACCAATGAAAGCTTGAATAAGTAAGGAACTACAGTATTTTTACAAACATACCATTAATCACATTTGAGCTTTTGGAATGTAAAGACTTCTTGTTGTTTGTTGATGATATTGTGTTGCTTTTACCACGGCATCGCATAGCCTTCCCTACAGCTGAAATGTTTGTGAAATATCTTTTTTTTTTGGCAAAATACCACAATTAGACAACTTCATAAGAGACTATATTGATAGGTTAAGTGGGAACGGTAAGGTGGAGCCTCACCTCACCTGCCAAACGTTTAATCTGCTGCCAAAGAGGTTTTAATGTGAGCTAGGATGGGAAGCAGAGTGGTGTCTGGTTCCAGTGGCCCTGTAGTGTTGCCTGTAGGCTTGGCAAGGTGCCATGTTCTTTTCAGGGACCCACGCCACGCTCCTTCCCCTTAAATCAGTCTCCTCCCCTTCCCTATCCGGGAGTGTCTGGGGGGGGGGGGGGAGGATTCAGTTACACGTCACCCCACCCTCTTTCTCTCTGTCTCCAGCAGTTCAGCAAAGATGAGGTGAGGCCTGCTGCACCCTCCTAAGGACATTCCACATGTCTCAGCCTATACAGAGGTTTACACCACTCCTCTTCTAGGATCAATCCCATAATATGTCTGGGAATTCTCAACACCTGTCTCCTTTTTCTTTTTTTTTCAGACAGGGGAGACCTAATGCAAGTTCCATGACCTAAAGCTACAGTAATGCCACGGCTTCTGAACCCCTTGTTTATAATACAGTACCATGCAAAAGGGTGAGGCGCATTCTGTGTTCCACATGTGTGCACCAGTGCTATGTATGCCTGCATGGAGAAATGAAATGCGGCTAGCATCATACCAGACCCAACCCATTCTTCATGCTGCCACATGCAGGCAGGCCAGGCAGCAACAGATCCTATTGCCTCTCCACTGTGACTCCTTGGGCACATTCCTGCCTAGAGATACATCCTGCTCTTCTTTCACTGGGCTATTTCTGGGTATATTTCACAAGAAGCCGCTGAACATGCCCTGATACTTTAGCTTAACCAATGTAAGCTAAACTCTGACTGACCAAAAAAAACATGGTATATTGTATAATAACCAATACCAGTGAGCTGTAATTCATTGCTGACTACACCTTTAGTGTCAAAATAGGTGTCTGGAGTGAAGGGTCAAGTGCATTCTTATTATGCAAGAAGCAGGATTGGAATACAACAACACTGTGTAATATAAAACCTCTTACCATCTGCCTCTTGTTTTCTATCAAATGGGACCCAATGATTCCCAAAAAGGAACCAAAGCCAAGCTGGAATTGAAGCAGAGGAAAGTGTGTTTCAGACAGAAATAGCGTCAATTTTTACCACTAAAGAAATATTTTCTCAACATCAAGGCGTTATCTCACATTCTTTTTAAATTTAGTGTTGTTTTTAAACTGCTTGCTTGGTTACTTTTTTGTTTACTTGATTCACATGACTGAATCATGTACAATATATGAAATCATCCCAACTTAATACATCCAGTACATGCCGAATGAACTAGTAGTACTACCTGTCAAATGTAATCATCTGTCATCATACTGTATGGATAGATTAATACACAATAACAGTAACAGTTTCAGTGAAGTTTGTTCTGATGCTTGGAAACTCACTATAACTCCGGGATAGTATCCTCCCACTGTGATGTTCTGAGTCCTGGTGGTTGCTGCAAGGCCAAAGACCAGGATAAGGACTGACACCACAAACAGCATCCCTGTGACCATTATGGACTTTCTTTTTCTCCTCTTATATGATCCTAAAGGGGAAAAACAAGAATGACATATGACATACAAAACATATGACATTTCTGTCAGCTATCTCCACACTCAAAACACCTTCAGATGTCTAAGGGAGCTGGCTAATTATGTCTCCATGTCCTCAGATGGCATCTATGTGATGGTACATGATGTAGGTGCATGTTACAGGGATGAGCCAGATTGACCGAGTTGACCCTGTACCCTGTGTGCCTCATACAATCTACCTTCGCATAACAATGTCAGGCGTACAAAATCATTTACTGTGATCTTAAAGTGGGGACATGCAGGTCTCGTTCAACCATGCCCAAACATCTACCTGTAGGTTAATTCTGTCACAATATGTTGGTAACAACTGGTGATAACATCTGTCCGCGTGCTACACCTGCACTGACCGAGACAGAAACCTTGAGAAAACAGATGATGTAACTACTATTTCTCCCCGAAAGAGTAACAGCTCTGAATTCTTATAGACATTGGGCGCAAACATTAGATCAGTTCTTTAAAATAAAAATAAAAAACTGTCCCAGTATAAGAGAATATTTGCCCTTCAATCGCAATACAACAGTACAACATTAGGCTACGACTCTATGATGTACGGAAGGAAGTCTGCATAATTTGGCTGCAAACCCGTCCACGAGACCACTTCTATTTTTTACGTCTAGATACATGAATGAAACAGACTTTTACATTTTCAGGGCATTGACCTTGCACACATACCCATTGTATCAGAGAGAGTTATTCCATTGGCTTGATGATTTAGGTCCGCTGGCATATTTACTCAACAAGCGAGTAGCAGCCTATTAAGCAAGGTTTGGAGAGATATCCCAGTCACATATGAAAATTTAAAACGACTTTGATCTCGGAGGATCTTGGTTTGCGGTGGCATTCTATAATATCCCGCGTTCCCTTTGCTGACACGACTGCCTCCTTTGCATCAGCGCACACTGACATAAACGTTGCTCTGAGGTTCGGCCACTGTCCGGACCACAGACGCGGCGTAGCCTATTTCACCTAATTTACGCATGCGCTAAGAACACACCTCATCTTTGTCGGGGCAAGACGCAGTATACTTTACCATGACTATTACCGCAGTATCTTGTCTCTGGCCTAATTCAAATAACATTTGCTTTGCGATTAATTTAAATTTACCGCACCATAGGCTACCTAATGTGCATTAAGCAACGGGCGTAATGTAACGAATGTATACCACTCGGTCGCCTATACCACTGAAAAGAGCACATAGTCCTTTCATTTTGACGCAACTGAAAGAAAAGAAAGGGCGCCACCCTGCGACACAGAAACACTTTACATGTACCTTGGTTATGCGAAAGAGGACAGCAAACAGCCCCAGCCTCTCCTTTGAAACTGGTGATGGGGTGTATAGGCAATTTCACTTTGAACAGTTCCAACATTCAATATCCAACAGTTCCAACATAAGTTAAGTGTGCCAATGAATGTACATTCATTACATAATTTCCTAAAACAACTCTAACTATGGGTTTTATAACAAAGTATAATGGACAATAAATGTTTCAGTAAATAATTTAAACTCCTATCCGTTGCACCCATTTATATGAATGTGTGTGAATGTGTTACGCATCAACATCATTCAGTCAATAACGACCACGTTCGTGTAGGCCTAAATAACTTTTCGCCCTTCCATACCTTTAAACTGTCCTCACTCATCATATTCATTGAATGTATCGTGTAATGTTAGTCGTAGGAAATAATCATAAAAAGAAAAGAAGAACAGATTTTCCATGACGCCATCAGTCTTTTCAGGTTTTAAAAGAGGGGGTCCCCTGACTAACTGTGCGTAACGTGACCAGGATACAGATATTGGACGGCAAATGAGAACCACTTGAGTGTAAAATCACCACTGGCGACAAGTGGATCATGCAGTGCTACATGCCATGCGACAGGAGTTTCTTGTCTGGTTTGCACAAACTGAATGGAAAGAATGTGACTAGATATTGTGTCAAAAAATAAAGAACGAGTTATTGATTTGGGGTTAGATTGAAGAAAAAGACATACTGTCATTTAGAATAGGCTAAAGTACATTAAACGTGCAAACTCATCTGCTTTTCTGCAGTATTAGGCTACCATTACTTGGAAAGTTAATATATCAAACTTGAATGGCTTTGCATCGGTTGAAACTCTGCAGACAATGGGACTGTGTGATGCGTGTGCAGAATGCCACACCATGCTGATTCTCGTCGTTGCCAAAAGGTTCCTCAGGGATAAAAAAAAAAAAAAAAAAAAAGCCTCAGTACTTTCAATCCCACCCCCACTTGTTGCCTGAGAAATTCATTCACTACGATGATCGCTTAGTGGGAAGGTGGTCCTGTCTGTACCCTGAGCCTGGTGTATGGGTAAAACTAATTAAATCAAAGATTTTCGTCTGACCAAATCATTACTCGTATCAGGGTCAAGTGTGCTTGAAGATATCATCTGAATTAATCGTCCACGAAATAAAAAAAATCGGTATATCTCATTTAACTTTTTTTATTTAGCAATTAAGGCTGTTTTGCCTGAAAAATAATAACGGAAAGCGCGAAGCTGAGTCCATTCGATTTGTTTTATCTTCTTCCGATCTCTTTTATTTACTTTGGGAATTTTGGTCTGATCGTTAGTGCACTGGATGTGGCTATAATTCGTTGAGCTGAAGACGGTCTATGTGATTGGTTTAACAAGTACCTTTTCTCTTCTGTGAAGAATCATGGAGCCCAATTCAACCACGGGCGGGGCTGAGGAAGAGCTCCTTGAAAACTTAGTGGCCAAAGGGGTAAGTAGGAATATGAACTTGGCATTAATGGCATTATGATGTGCAATGTCGATGCAGAACAGAAAATTGTCTATAGGGTGAAATAAGCGTTGTCTTTTTCAGTCCTTTTTTGAACACGTTTTGCTAAATATAGGCCTATTGTAAATGCAGATCATATAGGCCAAATCTGACTTTTCTAATATACAATATGCAATATTGTTAGAACAACTGTGTGGTAGGCTACTTGATGCATTGAAACTGGTGAAACCCCTAGGCCTACTGCATGTTGACCTGTAGATGCCATTGAGACATGCATGCAATAAATAGCATGAAGGTGGATAATAGTTCAACCCCCCCCCCCCCAAATGATAAAAGTTAAGAGGCCTAAAGAGTCTTTTTATGATTTTTCATGCTGCTGTGATAAAATGTCAGTTATTCATGATTCCCAGGAAGTTTTGTCCAAAACTTTTTGAAATTTTAAGTCCTCATAGTTGGACCATTCTTTCTTTTTTTTTTCTTTGCTAACAGAACATCCAGTGTTGTCCCCTATCAATTGCTATTTGTTCTTTGCGTGTAAGTACTGTACATGTAAGTGTTCATGAATTACATGTACAGTAAGTTTTCATGAAGGAAGATATGCTGGGAATGGAGGCCTAGGCACAATGTGTTTATTGTATGCTGTTATCCCTGGTGGTCTATTCCAGCCAGGACCTCTGATCGCTGGCTGCTCATCAGAGTGAGTGCTGAGAATCGATGTGCAACATCTGGCTTGTGGGTGGGTGACCTTGCAGTCCTTGTGCAGCTGCTGCACTGAGCACAGAGGTTAGCTCTCCCAAAGAGGGTTAGCAGGCTCAGCAGGCCTTCTTCTTCTCTTTTGTCTGTTTGCTGGAGCACATACAGTACCAGCGAGGACACTGATTTGATGATCGACCGTCATTAATTGCCTTAACTACTGGGGGGAATATGGAATGAGAGAACGAGCGATATTTGATCCACTTGCACGAAGCAAAAGAGACGTTAGGGAACATTTAGGTTGTTCTGTGATGTATTCCAACAGACGCTGATTCTTCTCCTCTCTTTCTGTGGTGTGTGTGTGTGTGTGTGTATGTGTGTATGTCTGTGTGTGTGTGTGTGTGTGTGTGTGTGTGTGTGTGTGTGTGTACGTGTGTGTGCATGTGTGTGTGTGTGTGTGTGTGTGTGTGTGTGTGTGTACGTGTGTGTGCATGTGTGTGTGTGTGTGCATGTGTGTGTGTGTGCGTGTGTGTGTGTCTGTCTGTGTGTGTGTGTGTGTGTGTGTGTGTGCGTGTGTAGCCTGCGGAGGGACAAAAGCTTGGGAACAGGCTGGCAGAGGCTATGGAGGTGGAGCAGGAGCGACTGGTGGAGCACCAGCCTCTGGAACAGGCGGACCTGAACTTTGAGCGCTGGAAGCCCAAGCCAAGGCCTGAGAGGTCGCTGCATGAGCAGTTCGCTGTCGTCAAACAATACTTATGGAATCCCGAGACCAGAGAGTTCATGGGCCGCTCAGGGAAGAGCTGGAGTAAGTAGCAGTGGAGCTGGACTGGACTGAGCTGGACTGAGCTGGACCGAGCCCAGCGTTTCAAAAAGAAATGCATGCTATGTCCTCAAACAGTGCCAATGAGTTCAAAATAGACATCTCAAACTCGGTGAAATCAGTCGATCTGTTTAACTTAGAGGGCCAAACTTCATTTTTAAAGAGCTAGACTTGTCTTATTTATTGCTATGGCTGTGGCTCTGTACACATTGGGTGACGCTATGAGGGAGATAGAATCTGATATTCCTTGCCACACACACACACAGACACACACACACACAGCATACTGTGTAAGAGAGAGAGCAAGGGAGAGAGAGGAGGGGGGGACAGAGAGCATGTAGATATGTGTGTGAGTGTGTGTGTGTCTTTAAGTGTGTGTGTCTTTGTCTCCGATGTGTGTGGGTGTGTGTGTGTGTGTGTGTGCTGTCTGAGTGTTTACATAGGTGCACAGATCATTTAGAGCAATCGTGACAAAAACAGGCTGCCTGGGGACCAGGCCCCAGTGGGAGAGCACTGTCACAGGCCATGCTCTGGCCAGGAATCACATTCTTCATAGCCCTACCGTGCTTTCCCCTGCCCCTTTCCCAAAGCCCCCGTGACCCCCTAGACTGACTCCAACACGTTTGCGCTCCCGCTGTGCAGGCCAACACGTACTACAGCCACACAAGTGACTTTCCGCAGAGCTCTCGCTCGCTCTCTCTGTGAGCTCTCTGCGACTTTAACTTTTAGATAAACAATTTTTGGCCAAATCCATTTCCTGGAGAGGTTGTTTCCCACTTAACCAGTGGCAATCATCCCAAAATCTGTTGTATTTGTTATCTGTCGTTATTGCTTACATAAAAAAAAATCTGCTCAATCAAGTTGATTGATAATACTATTTATACATTTCATAGGTTTTGCAGATTTGGTTGAGAAAGAGAGAGTTTATGTGTGTGTGTGTGTGTGTGTGTGTGTGTGTGTGTGTGTGTGTGTGTGTGTGTGTGAGATAGAGAGAGAGAGAGAGAGAGAGAGAGAGAGAGAGAGTATGTGTGTGTGCGTGTGTGAGAGAGAGAGACAGAGAGAGAAAGATAGAGAGAGAGAGAGAGAGAGAGTGTGTGTGTGTGTGTGTGTGTGTTAGAGAGAGAGAGAGAGAAAAAGAAAGACAGAGAGAGAGAGTGAGAGAGAGAAAGAGTGTGTGAAGGAGAGAAGGAGTGAGTGAGTTCGAGATCCTGTAAGAGATGTAGCCAATGCGCTCCCTGTTTGGGAGGGGGGCTGTTGAAGTCTGTGATGTGTATCCTGTGAAAGGAGAGTGTAGAGAGGGACACAATACCAGAGTGGGGTGATCGAGCTCCTTGGAGCTTGCACTGCCTTTCTATGGCTGCAAAAGACTGTCAGTCTGATGGCAACCGGAGGTTCACTCTGTCCCCTTAGTGAAAGGACAGCTGGGAGAATTCCACTGAGTCCGAACAGAAAGCCCTTTGTAGCTCAGGGGACACAAGGCTGGCTGCAACTAGTCCTTGTCAAATCGCCTGCTCAGTGAAAGCCATTAAATTTTGGGGACACATTTTGTTTGATCAGTTCCTAATGGACAGTTAATTGAAATTAAAGAAGAATGGCTGCTGTCTTTTGTGTCTGGTTGGGTTGGCCAAATGCTCCTATAGGATCAGTTCGAGAGGCGAGGAGAGACATTGAGGTCATATTCGAGAGTAGATGAGCCAGGAGCATTGTCTGCTTTGTCAGCAGGAGAAAATGCTAACCTTCTTGAATTGTAGATGTGCTATATCTTGGAATAAACATGGTGTACACCATTCTGATGAAGAATGACCTTTTTTATGCTCCAAAATCATTTATAATTGTTCTCACACATTTAGAGTTCACACTATATTCTCAAGTAGGAATATAAAATGCAGGCATTTCTGTAAAATAACAATATATTTTTTTTATCCCCCCCAAGGCCTCATCGTCTTCTTCTATTCGGCGTTGTATACTTTCTTGGCGGCCATGTTTGCTGCGTGCATGTGCTGCCTGATGTGGTCGATCAGCCCTTACAAGCCAACATACAATGACAGGTTGATGCCAGGAGGTAAGATATTTATCCTCCTCCCCCTCAACTTACACGCTTTTAGATCCAGGCCTTGGAACAGACAAAAGTGAACTTTTCATAAGTGTGCTTAGGATCCTAAGTGCATTACTAGCAGAGTGCACTATTTTGGAGTAACACAATGCATTAATAGTGGATATTAAGTGCACTCAAAATGCTTTGCCATATTCTTTACAGACACTATATGGCAGGGTCAAGGTACTCAAATTAAAAGTAATGTAAAATTGATGTAATGCCAATGTATTGTCATTGCACTGAAAAAAAAAACACATTCAGAATAACACAAACAAAGAGCACTTCAAGTGCATGTAAGAAACAGTCATTCTAAGACATTTTGTCTTAGAATGACTGTTTCTACATGCACTGAAATATACTGTTATTACACTTTCAGTACAATGAATGTAATATTACTCTTAAGTGTTCAAGTTCTTCTCTTCTTCTCCCCCTTGGGCAGGCATGATGATGTTCCCACACGTGGAGGGATTTGACATTGCCTTCAATGCCTCAGACCGCAGCTCCTGGATCAAGTATGTGAAGGTGCTGGAGTCCCACCTAAAACGTGAGTTCTGCTGGTCCAGGGGCGCCGTAGGAGGGGGGAAAGTTAGGATGATTCTAAGGGCCTGGCACTAACAGGGGGGCCCAGAGAAAATTTCAATATTAAAGACAATATTTGAGGAGCCCAAAATTATTTTTTCTCTTAGGGCCCAAAATTTCTAGCAGCTGGCCACTCACCTTCACACCTCACAATGGCTCAATACAGCAAGTGGTAGGTTTTGACAGTGCTAGTAAAAACGGTGGGTATAGTTTAGGACTGAATGAGCACAGGCAGAGTTAGAGTTAGAGTTAGAGCCACTCTATAATCCGCTCCTGACAGACCCCCCCTTCCCAAGCCCTCCCTCGCGGAGCCCAGAGAAAAGCTGGCAGAGATGGAGAGGTTTTTGTGGGCTGAGCGTTTCCAGAGTGAGCCTCCCCGAGCTTCTTTGTGTAAGGCCCGACCCAGTAATCAACTGTTGTTGAGTTTATTTATGAGAATCCACCCCTTTGCCCCCCCCCCCCCACCATCTCTCTCTCTCTCTCTCTCTCTCTCTCTATCTCACTCTCTCTCTCACTCTCTCCTTCTCTTTCTCTCTGTTCCTCTGTCTATATCACAGCATATGATGACTCTGTCCAGGAGGAAAAGAATATCCCCTGTCAGCAGGACAAATATTTTATGCAAGATGACAAAAAGGAGAGTGCTGAGCGAAAAGCGTGCCAGTTCAAGAGGTCATGGCTGGGGGAGTGCTCAGGCATGACCGACCGTCATTTTGGCTACTCTCAGGGCAAGCCCTGCATCTTCCTCAAGATGAACCGGGTAAGACCCCCCCCCCCCACACACACTTCATAATGGTGTAAGCCAATAGCACTCAAATACATACCGTAATTTCCCGACTATTAGCCGCGGCTTATACATTGATTTTGCAAAATTTCTTCCCCTATGAGGTTAAAACAGGGGGGCAGTTAATATGGTTTGTTTTTTTCTAACTTGCATAAAACACTGCCCTGCGGCTTATACACAATGCGGCTTATGTGCAGGAAATTACTGTACATATTTAGGGTGAAGTTTTTGCAGAACGCTCATTTTCAAGGACACTTAGCCTACCACCGCATTTGCATCCTAAGTTTGTCCAGTACTCTATGGTGTTGTACTGTATAGCCTACTTAGTGACATCTTGTGGTGGAGTGGTAATATGCTTCACCTCAAGTTTTTTTTTAAAAGTGCACCCAAATGAATGCTTCAAGGTCACATGATGAATCCCAATGATAGGCATGACAACCCCCCCCCCCCCTTTTTTTTTTTGTTGTAGATCCTTGGGTACCTCCCTGGTCAAGGAACCCCTATAAACGTGACTTGTGCTCTGAGGGTAAGGGTCTGACATTAGTGTGTGTGTGTATGTGTGTGTGTGTGTGTGTGTGTGTGTAGTTTTGTAAGTTTAGTTAGTAAGTTTATTTTTTGAGTTTAAGATTATTTTTGTGTTAATGATATTTTTTATTTGTAGTGTTGAAGTTACAAGCCTTATATTTCTTATAACAATATTTTTCAGTGTTAAGTTTTATTTCAATGTAATTACATTTTTCATTTTTACAATAATGTATTGCAGGTCTATGGCTTTCTGACCTGCATATGCCTTTTAAATTTGTTTTTGTACCTTGTAACTTTGTTTTTGTTTATTTGCTTGTTTGTTTATTTATGTATTATTATTGTTGTTGTTTTCATAAATATATGAATACTATGTCATATGATGAGCAAGTTAATCTATCCAGTGCATCACTTATTCCACTCCACATGCCAAACCACTCACTGGATATGTCTGCTTCCACAGAAAGGTGATACAGGAAACCTTGGGGACGCTCAGTTCTTGCCAAAAAACATTTTCAATTTGATGTACTACCCTTACTACGGGAAGCAAAGACACGTGAGTGTTCCATCTTAATAAAGTATCAAATGCATGCGATGGTGATCATGTGAGTAAGTAGTGATAGTGACTGGTACATAGTTTTTCTTTGTCCTGATTGAATCCTTCTGTGCAGGTGAACTACACGTCGCCAATAGTGGCAGTGCGATTCCCTTCCCTTCAGTTCGACACCCTTCTTCATGTGCAATGTAAGCTCCACGGCAACGAGATAATTAATGATTCAGCAACCGATCGCTTTCTGGGAAGTGTGTCTTTCACCCTTGAAGTGGGTGCGTAGCTTCACCCAGTCACTGCCCTCCTCCACCTTTTGAGTTGTACACATTTGCAGATGGAAGATCTTAGAATTTTAGACACGGAGAATGTCCCCTGAATGACATACAATGTTTTTTTTTTAGTCTTTTGAAACTCCCAGGCATAAATAGAAATAATTTTTAGTAAGCACTCAAACGGACAAACACCTCACAAGAAAGACAAAAAAAGGAGAGAGAATGTTTGGACAGAAAATGAGGACATGCCACACTTTCCATAACGTAATACTTTAGTTTCACATAGCTAGTAGGACAAAGTTTGTTTTTTTTGTGTCTAAGGCTCGTAAAGCACTGCCGAAGTCAATTCTGTGTAAAGTGCACACATGCAAGACTTCACTTAGCTTACTTCACTCCATTCAAAAAGGGAAATTGACTGTCATTTTTAGTTACACATTAACTTTATCCTCAAGCTATTGGACATCATGAGTTTTATGGAATTCCAGTGTATCAGAGTGGTAAAACAAAACAAGTCACGAGTAGATTTTGTATAATAGCTTGGTTTAAATATTTTGTAACACTTTTCTTCTGATTTATCAACAATTCTTTTGTACAAAGGTTATGCCCTCTGTAATACAAAACAACAAAAAAATATATTTGTCTTATCACTGAGTCCAATTTCAGATAATCCCGAGGAATATTTACAGTACATGAGAGATTAAAAGTCTTGCACAAAGATTTCGGAGCGCTACATGCTCTAATATCTTTGGTCTTGTATTACAATATCAGAGGTTTCTTGATCCTGTAATGACATAATAGGCTGCTATTCTTTAGTATTAATAATTTCTGTCTATGATGCAGTTAATAGTTTTGTTTACTTTTAATCTAATAAGTAATTCTGTAAATTACTGCCCAAAAATGCAGTTTCATTCCATGCTAGTTTGAGATTTAAAAAAAAAAAAAAAAAACGAAAGAAGTAAATCTCAATCCTCTCTCTGCAGATGGATATTAAGTATGTTAGACATGCACAACTGTGATAGAACAATATGGATCAATTCTTAATGTTCTGAAATATCTGGAGAGACTCAGCAGTATTATTTATTAATGTATTTGATAATGTTGACATGGATCAATCAAATGTTAACGGTGAAAGATAGGCTTACTTTGGGAAACTGCGTAATCTCTTGGCAGTTCAGAGATGATATATTTCATTGGCAGACAAAAAAGTGTGCCAGAATACATTTTACATGAAAGCACTCAATGTTATAGAAATGTAAACAATAAACATGGAACTGAATTAACTAATTTAAACAAAGTGTGCCGTTTTGTTCTTTAAAATCTCTGTGAGAGCACAGATACTGTGAATGTGCCATTAAAATATTTATGGGTGCCTTTGTAGTTATGCATATCTCATGACCGCAATATTTCTTATGCAGTATGTACCTGCACCTGTATGACGGGTCAAAGTCTGCTGGTGAACAGGTGAGCAATGTAAAATCGGTCAGGTGACCTGATTGCTTACAATCATTTTCCAGTCCTTTACTGAGATAGAGATCTAAAAATGAGGCTCATGACCCAGATACTTACCCTCAATAAAAGATACACCCGATATTACACTGTGAATGATGGACAGTCATCATGTTTACAAAATAGGGAAGCCATTTTATTTCAATTTTCCCATCATGGTACAGGATACTTGTCTTGACATTCCTCAACTGATCGAAACAGACATTTGAATGGAAAATGAGAGAGTACAACAAAAAGGCACAACACTTCAGAATATTGAATGTTTATGTGACTGATAAATATCAGTTTTGCCGTGTACTATCTGAAACCTTTGAAGGGTGTATTTATGAATTGATTTGACCTGTTTTTATGAAATGTTTGGGACCAAAGCAATCCCATAATGTGGTGAAACACATATCTTGTATGAAATCTTAATGTTTCTTAATGTTGGAGGATGAGGATTAAAAATCAAAGTGAACAATTTGTAAACAGATTAGTCTTACGAACATGCCCTTCGCTGCTGTAATACCCCTACCCTTTACCTGAGGGGCCGTCAAAACAAAATGAATCTCAGTCCAAAGTTCCTGTCTATTCACCAATGTTTCAAATGCTAGTAAAGTGTCAGTTAAGATTAGTGTCCCTTTATAACAGTAGAGGGTATTAAGTGCAAAAAGGTATAATGACACAAGAACATGGTTAAACATAGTCACTAATTCAACAATCAAGTGATCAGTCCACATTGGTGAGAATCAGTCATTTCAACATGTGCATGACATACAGTCAAGGGCTTCAAAAATTAGCATTAGTTGTGTAATTATTTATCACCTTATTCATTAAATTTGACACAACACAAAAAAATATCATTTACACATCAGTATTATACATAACAAACAAAAGGATTTGTTTTGAAAATGAACCTTTTTTTTCTACAAGAAGAGAAAGCCATTCAGCAGATGCATTTCTCATGCGTTACACATCCACAGGGTGTTTCCTAAACCTGGAGGTGCTGAAATCAGCCCGCTTAGGAAATAAAATGTCATTTTCAGCTACATTCCTTGATTTGACTATGACCACCATTTAAGTTACCCTTTCTTACTGCCACTTAACCTTGACACTTGAATGTGTACATAAAAAATAAGCTCTGAAGAAAAATTTGTGTTGGATATTCTTCATAGTACAGCCACTTGATGTCAAATTACTGTGCAGATCTCCCTTATATCAAGTATAAGATCTCCCATATTTTACCCTTCCTCTTACCTTTCTCTATGCAATGTATGTGCTCCAGGTTCATGAAACCACCCTTTAGAATAGATACCAATTTAGAGAGCTATGATCATTGAAAATTTTTGGTTGATACTAAAATGATGCAGCCAAACTTCAGTCATAGTCTGACTTGGCTATTATTGTTATTATAATTATTATTATTATTATGCACATTGCAACACTTCATGATCGCAAAACATCTAGAACCAGCACTGATATGACAGAATTTAAGTTCCAAACAAATCAAACTAGGATTAAGATACATTTCAGAAAAGTTGAGTGCAGGATAAGAGAATGGCAGAGAGAGAGAGAGAGAGAGAGAGAGAGAGAGAGAGAGAGAGAGAGAGAGAGAGAGAGAGAGAGAGGGAGGGAGAGAAAGCGAGAGAGAGCAAGAATGAGAGCTAGCAAGAGATATGGGGGGGCAGCTGGGATGGTGGTGGAAGTGGGGAGGGGTGTTAGATGTTGCTGAGGTGAATTATACAGACTGGTAGCCAGTGCGACTCTTCCTCCGGCCAATCAGGTAAGAGATCAGTACAAGGATGATTAGGAAGCTGAGTGCCATGCCCACAGCAATAGGCACTAGAAAGCTCAAGTCAGAGTCCAAGAAGCAATCCTCAGCTGCCGCAGGGAGAGGAGGGAAGGGAGGGAGAGAGAAAGAGGGGGAGTGGGGGGGGAAGAGAGAGAGAGAGAGAAAGAGGCGTAGGTGAGCGATTACTGGACATTCTGTGATGGGAGACTTGGTGACTTCAGTAAAATCAAAAAAGTAGGGAAGCAAGGAGCAGCACATCACTTTTTAGATGCATGGGGTCTTTTCATTAACAAATTGGGATTTGAAAAAATTATTTCAATGGGAGGCTAACATAAATATATATTATCCTGTTAATATTGGGAGGTCACGTTTAGATTGGAAGCACTTTCACTTTAAAATTAGCACATTAAGGGGAAAATAATGGTGGCCTTTGCAACACAGTCAAATCAAATTCAAAAGGACGCTGCAATTTCGAAAGAAAACATGCCAGAAAATATTAGGCTCTGCTGTGAGCGGATAAGAATAAATCTGCATTTCATCATCATCATCATCATCTTTCAAGCCAAAGGAGGGGAAACTGACGGCCATGCTGTATTAAAGTGATCAGAATTAAGTGTTTACATTTGTCATCAAAGTGATGTGGATACAGGACGGGTGACTTAGAAAGACTCATAGCCTTGGGTTTGGCTTCTCCTTCTCCCAATGAAATAGGCCACCAACACTATGAGAATAAGAGCAGCCAAGGCAGCTCCCACTGCTATTGGGACAATGAAGCTTTCCGCATCATCAGCCTGGCAATCCTCCACTGGATAAGAATAAAGAAAGCAAGAGGTGAAGAGATTGTAGAAAAAAAAACACAAATTCAGTCTGAGGTCTGGAAAATGAACACTGTAATTACACAGCTCAAAGAGTACAACACACTCTTTATTTTGAAGCTCATATTTTGAAGTGGCCTTGGATGACTTGTCAATACTAAATACACAGACATTTCTATCACACTTTATTGACTCATTGCAACTAAAATCTTGCACTGACAGAAACTATTTTCATTGCGGGTCATGGGAGAACAATTACATTGATTACGAGAAAAAAAAAAAAAAAAAAAAAAATCAGATCTGACCAAAACATGAAACTGAAATGTAAACTGGGCATTTCTCCTCTCATCAGAAACATCCTCCAAGTCTTTGTGCATTGTTGTACTCTTATGTCCAGCTTACATTTCAGGGTCATATTTTGCCATGACATATTCTATGCTTTTGAAAGGAGCAGATGACCAGTAACAGGTATTCCCTTTTAGAAGGATCACACCTTGTTCAAATTGCCCGATATGTCAGATGCAGTGGAATTTGCAATGGAAAAGGCACATTTTTGGAGAACATTCTAGCGAACTTTTTGTCCACAACGAAACAAATTAGATGTGAACAGGGGCAGGTGTGGTGGGATCTGCGTCCTTTGATGATTATTTTAATTTCAACACATCACATAAAAGCAAAAAAATTTAATCGAAATGTCATACAATTACATTTTTTACATGAGCACTTTTGAAATCAATCCTGGGCAAAGAAAAAACACAAACAGCTCCTTATTATTATGAGGAGACTGAAAGAACATAAGCACACCACAGCAAAACCAGTCTTTTGCAAAAATAGCAAATGATCACACCTGTCTAAAAATTAGGACAATACTTTACATTTACCCATTTACAACACAGGAAATAAACTCCTGCTGCAACCCCCACCCCCCCACTTCCAGTTGCCAAGGAGACTATTCTGGGATCCATGTGCATAAGTGTTGCAAAAGCTATACACAAGTGTTGCAGAGCAGCACATCTTACCGAACACAAAGTATCCTTTGAATACATTTACATAAAACACATCTCCAAGCAACTTCTGAAATGCACGCATACAATTTACAACACTATCCCTTTTTTAAAAAGTCTAATGCCAAAAACATATTCAGATGTGTGAGTTGTAATGTAACTAGCTTTTGTAATAACTGGCTACAAACAATCTCCACACTGATATCATCACTTACGCCTGATGCTCGTCAGGAAAACTGTAGATCTAATTGTGCATAGACAAATTTGGTGGCAAAATGCTGCATCATACTGACCAAATCAGACTGCCATGTCGAGCTAAGCCCTGAGCTCCGATACCTCACTGGCATGAAGAAACTTTCTGTCTTGACTGATTCATGTCTGCCTAGTCTTTACGGGCTCAGGGCTTAAAGGGATACTCCATCTTTTTATGAAAATGGATTATTCACCCCCTTACCTGGAGTTACATATGTGGGTAAAAGCATTTAGTACATGCACTTAGTGCATGCATTTTCCTAGTCTGGCAACCCCAATTTTACCTTTTTCATAGCTTTAGCTTAGCATAGGCACTGGAATGTAAAGTAGCCAGAATGCAACTCTTTGGCAACATTGCATTCCAGCGCCTATGCTAAGCTAAAGCTAAAATTTGGGTTGCCAGATAAGAAAAATTCATAGACAGAGAGCAAAATGCTTTTACCCACATATGTAACTCCAGGTAAGACTGAATAACACAATTTCATAAAAAGGTGGAATATTCCTTTAAGGTTAGAAAGGAGGAAATTCAGATTGAGCCCTCACTTCAAACTGAGATTTCACACCGAGATCATCAATTTGTTTCAAAAATTGTACATTCTTAAACTACGAATGCTATGAGTGATACTTCTGCCAACTCTATCTTGGGGCACTGTGCATGAGTCACAAATGTATGTCTCAAACAAACATGCAGAAATCAAAGAAAGTACTGACAGCTGATTAATTACGACTTGGAACAATGATTGCACAAAAAGCTGATTCAGCTCTGTTAGAATTAGTTCCAGTCAAGATTAAATACAAATTCATGTCCCCCCTGGTTCTTTTTCAGCAATTTCAGCTAGAATTATGTGAAATTAACCAATTAAACATTGTGTGGCTTAACGAAATAAACTTAATTAAAACATGTGGGTTTGAAAGGGGGAAAAAAAAGGAATGTAGGGAGGAGGAAGCAAGTGTACAATCTGGGTGTGATTTTATACATGTTAACGGTCTTCATTGTTTCAACTAGAATACACTTGAACTATAAATGTTGATGTGATTTTGTCACAGGCTAACGGTCAACATTGTTTCAATTGGTAAACAAATAACCTTTCACCTGATATGTTTAGGCAAAATTTGTTAATAGCCAATAAAAGACAGTGCATTTGCTTCCTGAACACACATAAAGGGACATGGAAACTGAAAAGCAAAACAAAAACAAAAAAAAAGAAAAGAAAGAAAAGAAATAAATGATAAAACAATAAAACATAAAATAAAACAAGACTGAAAAGAATGTATAGGTGCAAGTGGGGGGTGGGTGGGTAGGAGGGATGGCTGGTCCCGGAATGGCCCAGGGCTCTGATGTTTTCAACTGTACCGGTATATCCATTAATCATGCTGCTGCTTTTGTCAATACGGGATTAATTCTGAGGGGAACAGCCACCAATATTAAAAAAAATATATTGCAATAGACACCTGCAACTCTTTTCCAGGACCAGCCTTTTGGGACCCACCCACAACACACTCCTTCCAAAACCTGGACTTTTTGAAGGGAGCACAGAATTAGGGAGTCAAGTGACTGCTTTACAGCGTCTGATATCCAACATAGGTCTTTCTCCGACCAATCATGTAAGCAATCACTACTATGAGAATCAAACCGGCCAGAGCGGCACCGACAATGATTGGGATTAAGATGCTGGAGTCATCCAATGCACATTCATGGGCTGCAGATAGAAAGAACATGGGTGAGCACACAGTGAAGGAGGGGGGCGGGGCCTGTGGGCCATGTGATCATCTCAACACCTCCACCATGACATCATACAACTGCAATCATCTCAACACCTCCACCATGACATCATACGACTGCAACACCACTTACTGTACATCCTGACTGGCTACATATCACCACTTGTCCATGAAGGAATGTCTAAAAAGGTAGAAGATAAAACAAAACCCACGTACCTGTGCTGAACTTTTCGCCCTCCACAGCAAAAGGCTGGATCTGCAGGTCATAGGTTTTGAGGGTGAGGGTGCTTGAGATCACGTCGTCCTGTTCCTTCCTGCACATGTAGGAGCTCCCCACGGATGCAGCCCAGAGAGACAAGCTTGTATTCGCCTCAGTGAAGTTCATCGCTAAAAACCACAACAGGGAAGAGATTTACATTTACATTTATCAGACGCTTTTTTTTAATGATATTTTTGGGCTTTTTTTGCCTTTAATCAGATAGGACAGCACAGAGGTGGACATGAAACAAGTGGGAGAGTGAGATGGGGTGGGACCGGGAAACGACCTAGGTCGGAATCGAACCCGGGTCCGACGCTCCAGCCACCGAGCCTAGCAGACGCTTTTATCCAAAGCGACTTACATTTGTCAATTATCAACTTCAGGGCAAGTCTCCCCTAGAGCAACTTAGGGTTACAACGGGCTACAACGGTGGCAGCCGGGATTTGAACCCACAACTTAGAGACTACTAGCCGACTAGAGTCAAGGTCCTTAACCACTATGCTACCACCGCCCCTATGAGATGGGTGTGATAGAACACTACACAACAGAAACACATAGCATATTATGTTGAATGATGGCTTACCGGGAACGGTGACGTTGAGTCCACTCAGGTGAAATCGGTTTGAAGCCTGAGGAACCACAAAGACAACATGTATAATACTGATACAAAACTTAGTTCTAGAGTATGCCTGAACTGTAAAACTTGGATGACATGATTCTACTACACACAACAACAACAAAGTAACTCACATTGGTGAAAGTGAAGGTCATTGTGATTGTTTCAGATTGCAGCATGAGGACTGAGTCGCTGCCATTGACACTGCAAGATCCACTGACATTGGTCGATCCAGGTTCCAGGTTCATTTCATGGGTGTCCTTCAACGCACGCACACACACAAAATTTATTTTCTCTACATTCTACAACCTAAACGCTCAGACATCAACATCATTGCATTTGTAACAAGTGTATACTGGTACTTACTGCGCCTTGCTTAAAGCTGATTTGCAGGCCCATTTTGGCCATCAAGCAGACAGTGGCATTGACATTTGGTTTAAGAGTATAGTTTCCAGTTTGGGGATTGGGCAGTGGAGGGCTGGTCGGGGCTGGAGTGGTTGTATTGGCTGGGGTGGGTGCAGCGGTGGTTGTGTTGGCTGGGGTTGGTGCAGCGGTGGTTGTATTGGCTGGGGTTGGTGCAGCGGTGGTTGTGTTGGCTGGGGTTGGTTCAGCAGTGGTTGTATTGGCTGGGGTTGGTTCAGCGGTGGTGGTATTGGCAGAAGCTGTAGTGGTAGTTACTGCAGTGGTAGTGGTAGTGGTAGTTGGGGGAGCCGTTGTAGGTTTCAATGTAGTTGGGTCCACGGTAGTGGGGCCAACTGTGGTTGGTGCCTGAGAGGAACTCAGGTTACCTATGGAACACAAAAGAATTCCGGTGCAAGATTAAATGCCAAATGGTCAATTCTTTTCCTGTAAGGATGAGTGAGTGCTTATTCTACATCATGTTGATCACAGGAACAGAGAAGCAATCAGCCAGTCAGTCAGATGTCAGGTCACAGTTTTTATGATACCATCATAAAGTCAGTGGTTATGGCTTGAGATGAAAGTTCATGTTTGTTTTCACTGACAAAATTATGGTATGGCAGAACACAAAAGCTATTTACCTCAACAAAAATCTAAATACACAAAAGTCAAATAAAATATAGTAATAAGAACAAGCTCAATAGCAGATACAGACCACTAACGTTACATGCACTACATAATGATAATAAATATTAATCAAAGAACAGGAATTAAGGTAATTCCCAGAAAAACAAGACTTTAAACAAGATTTTTCGTGTTTGACTTTATATTTTCATCACGAAGAGGGTTGGGCTACAGTTAGCCTACATCGATTCCCGGCAAAATTTTGAAAGGGGTGGCGACGTATAAATAAAGCATCCACTTTAAAGCCACGGCAAGATTTGCAGTGACCTAACGTGACTTCCTGTTCACGGTCAAGACTCAGGACAAGACTGGTCACACAACAGTGACATCTTGTTCTCCTAAAAGACTGTAACGTTAGGTCAAGTGAATAAGCTAATTTGTAACCAGTAGGTTTGCATCGTTTGGTCCTAAAAATCTTAGTCACATGACACCGGACGAGTCACAGCCCATTCTTGAGACAATCACATGTTCTTCACATGTTAGATAAGACCCGGGTAACTTTAATTCACCCGATAAATATAACTTCACTGACTGTGTACGTCAAGGCAAATCTAGTCAACATATTCTGATGAACAACCAGCCGATAATTTTCATATCAGCGAGTTATTCGAGTGTCCCAATTCGTTGATTTCATTCAACATGTTATTTGCAGGGTCGTCTCCGCCTAACGATAACGTTAAATAACCATGACATGTCCGCACTGTCTGAACAAGCAGTTGATTAAGTAATATAAGTCACCCCAAGTAGACCTAAATATACATTTAAGACTGAGTTTATCAATAAATCTACATGACGAGAATGTTAACCCAACGTTGCCAAACGGCACCAACGTCTGAGTGAATCTATGCCCCTGCATTGAACACTATTCTAAAATTTCAAATTGAACCTAAAAACACAAACACGACCTCAATAAATACATTCTGGTTAATGTAAAAACTACCGTAACGCGATTTACTTCTAGCTCGCGACATCTGGCTGGTTAACACGACCTGATTCTGCTATGGGCTAAGTTATTTACAAAATCTCCAGCTAAAATTTTCAGAATTGTTTGGCCGTGTATCCCGTGATTGCGCTGCTTATGTACATTGACGTTTCATCGCAAAGTTAAAGAAGGACATTTGTTTACAAAAGCCCTGAGAACAAGATCATTTCTAATGCCGTCGTCTAAAAGAAGTTCCATTGCTAATGTTAGCTAGCTAACAACAGCTTTTGCGTAGCAAAAAATTAGCCAGTAAGCTAGTTAGCAGTTTGGCTGGTTCTTTCCAGACAAGGCCTGAAGTGACGAGGCAAGAAAACTTTAATTAATCTAAGGTAAGATCGAATAACAATATTATGGTGTACTTACCACTGGCTATAACCAGAAGCAACGTTAGGCAAACGTGGCTAAACATTGTTTTAACGTTTAATTTTACACTCCGTAGATGGCAGGCATTAACTAGAACTGTGGCCAGTGCTGGCGCTGAATCTTGTTTCTATCTCCGCTAGCTCTGCTAGCCTATGAAGCAGTACGACAGGATGATAAAAGTCATATGACACGAGAAACAACATGCGTAAGCAGAGGACAGCTTGATGTTAGCCAATCAGACGCTATCTGGAAGTAACTCCCGGTAACGTACGGTAGATAGCTAGTAAAGTACAATGCTAAATGACCTAATGTTCGAGTTTTTCGATGCCTGAATATTTATTGAAACGATGGTAGCAATATGAGTTTGTAGTTCAAGCGACTGCAATAATAAGTAATGAGCTCAACGTAATTTAACGTTTCAGTAGAATATATTTCTAACACGCATTCGTGATTAACGTTACTGATATGTGACGTTAACCAACTTAGCTAACGTTAAGAACTTTGCCTGTTTGTAACAACGTCACACATTTTAGACGAGACCCCTTCAGAAGAAATATCATTTACGTTAGGACTACATGGATAAAGTAACGTAGCTAAAGCTATTAAGACTCTTCGAGAACAAGATGAATGATGGTGAGACATTAACGCTAAGGTATTACAAAACATTCCCTATGCAACAGTAATGTTAGCTGATTCCTAGTTCTAGCCTATAATGTTTTTGTGGTCTTTGTCGTTGTTGATAAATGCACACGATAGTGCCAGCTATCCAGTTTATAGTGACTTTTCCCTTAGATTAGTGGAAATAACTAAAGTACCATCGATACTATCATCGGCAGTGGCATTTACCCAAAATAGACCCGGGAATGGCGCCGCCATGCGGCACATGTTCGTACATGTAGCCCATCAAGTCAACCTATTTATGTGGTTGAAACAGCCATAGCACTACTTGTGCTAGGCTAGCAGCGCTAACACGAACAGCAACGCTAGAACATAGCCACTTTTGCAGCATTATCGTGTGTTGGGTTAAGTACTTCCGTTGGGTCATTGTGGCGCTTTTTGAACTTATGTTTTACTTTTAGAGTTTTAGTTACCATTTAAGGCCTTAAAGTACTCCATGCACAAATGCCAATACTATATAGACCAAGAAGCTGTTTATTGGTGTAAAATGCCATCGTATAAACTTGCGAAAGCCGCACGACAGTGGCCAAGAGGAAGCAGTAATCAACCATCTTTCTTCTGCCAGCAATAACAAGAAAGAGAGGATCCAAGTGGAGCTGCAGTTTTCAATTTATTGTCTCTTTCTTGCTGAGCATAGATTGGACTGAACATTTGGAATTTCGTATCACAAAGACAGAGAAGACAAAGCGTTCACCATCGACACGCGTGGGGCTTTAGTATTAGTAGGCTGGCTATTTGATTTGTATTTCTTTTTTTCATGTTTCCAACAGGTTTACCTTCCCCTAATCCCCCACCGCCAACCCAAGAGGCTAGACCGGCAGCTTCTGATGTTAATAGCGATAGTACCCTTACGTCTTCTAAGAAGAGAAAGATAAATAGCTCTGAGAAAGAAGACATCGATTCAATATCTTCGTCCCCAAAAGCCATTTGCAATTCTTCGTCCTGTTCTTCCACCTCCCAGCATATTCAGAAGAAGTTAAGGTTCGAAGATCCATCAGAAATCATTGGACTGGATGTGAAAATGGCTGAAGAGTCTTCACCGACTGCATCGTGTTCTAATAAAACTAAAAATGTTTTCTTGGCTGGGGGTGTTGGGCACCATGCAAACGGACTGACGAAATCCACCGGATCCACCACCTTTTCTAACAGTAAACCGGGAGCCGCTAAAAAACTAGTCATCAAGAACTTCAAAGGTATGTCAAGTTGTCATATCATGCCTAACTTACTTGTCATATACCCATGGGTCAGGATTAGCCTACAATGCTGATTTGTATCATAAAGAGAAGTCTTAATTGCTGTAGTTTGCACTGATGTCTTGACACCATAGAGATATTTAGCCTACCTTGGGATAGGGTGTTCTTGTGGCTACCCTCATAGTGTAGGTTTAGAAGTTGCCTTTGAAATTTTCTTGGTGTAACTGACAGGGGTTGATATAAAAAGGGCATGTGACGGACCCTCCCCTCAAACACTTTTCTTTTCTAGAGAGGGCCTGAATTGGGAACGCTGGCTTTTTGAGAATGTTCTTCATGATGGTATCCAATCTCTGTGCCCAATATATATGCGGAGGGTTGGTTCTTATGGGCACAGTGAGATTGAGATATGATTTTAGCCTGTTTGAATTTTAGCAGTCAGTTTGTTAAGACATAAGGATTCTAGTCAGAGATACTGACTCTTAGCCTAATTGTTGTGTAAATGTATTAAAATGTGACTAAATCAAACTTGAGAATACACTGGCATGTGTGAGATCTAGGACTACTTTAGAATGAATTTTACTAGCTTAAGGATGAATGCAAATAGGGAAGGTTTTGTACTATTCATGTAGTGTTTATGTTTGTAAGGAGGATACCTGGCATGTGAACACTTTAAAATTAAAGAACAGTGTTGTTCACTGCATCTATCTTCAAGTCTTGGTTTTGTCGGAAAACAACTCGGATACGGTTAAACCTTTGACTTGAATATTAGTAGTTACTAATATTCTTTAATAAGAAAGTTCCTTTTGCAACTGGGACGAGGACTTAACTTTTTGTATTTGGTGGTAAGAAAACTGGCAGTTTCATACAGCCACTGATGTCCCATAGATTACACTGATTGCATTAACTGCGTCTTTCAGTCATACAGTGATCTTGTGGAATAATGTAGAAGTTGACTATGCCTCATTACAGAAAAGCCCAAATTACCAGAGAACTACACGCAGGAGACGTGGCAAAAGTTGAAGGAGGCTGTTGAGGCCATACAGAACAGCACTTCCATAAAGTACAATCTTGAGGAACTCTATCAGGTACAGTAGGGTTGTCAAATAAAACCTCTTCGATTACTCTTTTTGATTTAAGAAATGTTATTAAACTTTATTACAGGCTCTAAGCCCAATAGAGACACATGCAACATACAGTAGCCTATTAAATGGACAGTAATAAAATAAGAAAGAAAGAAATATGTGTGTTCAGGAATACAAAGAATATGTTTCCTAATTGTTATTTTTGTTATCTCTTATGTTTTAGGCAGTTGAAAATCTTTGCTCCCATAAAATATCTTCAAAGCTCTACAAACAGCTCAGAGCTGTGTGTGAAGATCACATCAAGGCACAGATTGACCAATTCAGAGAATATCCTTTTGAGCTTTGTAGCCTAACCAAGTTTGTTTGTGTATGTTTTTTTTTTATTTAACCAGTGGTGAGAGTGGTTTTGGGAGTGGTTACAGTGTTGGATGTATAGTATTGTATTTCAAAGCTGTTATCTTCGCAACCCTGCTGTCAAACTTTAGGAGTTGAATGTCTTAAAAGCAACCACATGTTCCCTTAACCTATTCTTTACGGATGCGCTGGACAGTGTGCTTTTCCTCAAGAAAATTGATAAGTGTTGGCAAGATCACTGCAGACAAATGGTAAGGGTAACAAGCCTTCATCATGAATTGCGGACAAAAATATATTTTTTTTTAGTGCTGTCAATTTTTTTTTAATCTGATTAGTCACAAAATTTGGCTATGATTAATCATGATTAATTACTTTTAATCACAACTCATTTCTCCTACTAAGAATTTGGATGCTAGGGTATGTTGGACCCTTATTTTGTCCCTGATGCTTAATAGGTGGCTTTGTTCTTCTCAAATGGGGCAATTCACACGTATCCCTTACCCCCACAAATCCCCCAAATATCAACCCTCTGCGGTTGTTGGACATTCAGGAGCTAGGCCATAATGTTAGTCTAGTCTAGCCTTGCCATTTTCTATCTGAAATTGAACATAATGCCTACCATGAAGTGGAACCATATTCATCAGGATTAATCTTTATTAATTATTAATTAGGATTATTTTTTTAATTAATTAATCACTTCAGTAAAAACATTAACTTTGACAGCACTGATATGTTTTTTTTTTTTTTTTTTTTTTTTTTGATGCTTACTGTTAAATGTATGATGCTTTAACATAGATATGTTCTCTTTTAACAGATTATGATAAGAAGTATATTTTTGTTCTTGGACCGCACATACGTTTTACAAAATTCAATGCTACCATCAATTTGGTGAGTGTTTGTTTGTTATTCATGTGTTTATTGGCACACACACACACACACACACACACACACACACACACACACACACACACACACACACACACACACATTGTGCAACATACAGTAGCTCCAGGCCAGTGATTTCAAAATCAAAAGAATCACTTTCAGATTCTGATTGTGAAATTGATTCTAATTCTTTTGATTTGATTTGATTTTTTTCATTGTGACCTCCAGGGACATGGGCTTGGAGCTTTTCCGCTTCCACATCATCAGCGACATGAAGGTGCAGAGCAAGACTATCTCCGGGATCCTGCTCCTGATTGAGAGAGAGCGCAGTGGTGAAGCAGTGGACCGCAGCCTGCTCCGGAGCCTCCTCAGCATGCTCTCAGATCTGCAGGTACAGCACACACACACACACACACACACTCCAGCCCCCACCATGTCCATTAGTGCAGTGTTTAGACATGGGATGATGATCAGCTGCTCTCTAAATAAATATGACCTATATGCACATGCTTTTTTTCACATTAGCAAAAATGTACATTTTTACTGATAACACAGAGGATCAGAGTGTTTATTTGTGTCTATTTATTTGTTTTTTGTCAAATTCACCTTGATGACCTATGAGGTATAGCAGTATAGCAGCATCCCTAAAATGGGAAAAGCCATTACTCAGTGTTGCAAGACTTTTTGTTTTCTCCCCACCGTTGCACATAAAGGAGCTTTAGTTTCTCTTGTGATGGTGATTTCCTGTGGTGCCTGTGAGCAGAGGTGAGTTAATGCAGAGTGGAGGGTTTGACTCTGCTGCTGTTCCTCTCATTTCATCAGATCTACCAGGACTCGTTTGAGCAGCGCTTTTTGGAGGAGACGAATCGTCTGTATGCTGCAGAAGGACAGAGGCTGATGCAGGAGAGAGAGGTGAGATTTTTTAATTTTTTTTTTTTTTTTTTTCCCCTCCCTGTACGTACTAGAAGAAGCTGGAGCCTCAGAGGACAAAACCAGTAAATCACACAACTTTTTAGCATCAACATTTTATAAACAGTTTTCTATATATAAGGTAGATGTCAATGATGGCATCATTGACATCTTGTCCCGGGATAGGAACAAGGATACGTTGATGCACACAGATTTTGGTTCTGAGAACTCTATGAAATATCTTTTGAAGTTTTAGTGAAGCTCTGAAATCTTTTCCCAGGTTCCAGAGTATCTTCATCATGTCAACAAGCGTTTGGAGGAAGAGGCGGACAGGGTCATCACTTATTTGGACCAGAGCACACAGTAAGAGTCATTTTTATACGCGCATCCCATTGATTCCCATGGAGCTACAGTACTTATCGTATTGTATTGTATAGTCTCTCTGTCTGACCATCTTCAATTGTCACCCAACAGAAAGCCACTGATTGCCTCCGTGGAGAAGCAGCTTCTTGGGGAGCATCTGACGGCAATTCTACAGAAAGGTGGGGATCACTCATTTCAAACGAACAGTTGTTTTAGACCTGGATATGGGTGAACAAATGTTTTGTGCATATTCGGCTGAGCTCTGCCTCACTCTGTATAATTTGTATACTCAGCTTCCAATATCAGTTTTTGCCACAAGCAAACTTTGGTAAGATTTTCCATAAAGGCTCGTAATTCTGGAAGCCAGTAATCTTCACCTCCTCTCCTCCATGGATCTGAGATCAGATGGATCTTGACACTGTTAAGACAAGCCAACAACAACATTGCGTTGATGGAATGTTTTGGCACTTCATCTACCAGATCATCATTCTATTTCAGTGATCATTACCACAGTGGTTATTGCCTCAACTCTGTGTTAATGATGTGGGTGATGTGAGAGTCTCTCGTAACTCACTCACTCACTCACTGGCTGTTTGTGCAGGTTTGAATCACTTGCTGGATGAGAACCGGATCCAAGACCTCTCTCTCCTCTATCAGCTCTTCAGTCGTGTCCGAGGGGGCGTGCAGGCGCTTCTGCATCACTGGATCGAGTACATCAAGGTAGGAATTGTTAAGAGATGCACCGGTTGACCGGTCAGCGGAATCAGACATGTTTTACGTGATCGGCCATGACTGCCAATCAGTTGATCAAATGAAAATGCCGGTCAAACGCATCAGCAGCGCAGATGCACATACATGTTGAACATGTGCTGGTTAGCCTCATTCAGTTTCAGCAGGCCTGTAGAAGAAATATTTCATTCTGTCGCTATAGTGCTCCTGAATAAAAAAAAATTGTAAGGGATATACTGTACAGGCCTGCGTTACACATTGACAGTGTACCTTTAATTATTGAAAATATGTTTGTGGGCATTGGTGATTTATTTTTTTTTTATTTTTATTTTGTGTGTGTGTGTCTTTGTGTGAGTGTGTGTGTTTAAAGATTGTCAAAAATGGCACTAGTGAGACTATGTAGCCTAAACCAAATGCAGCTTCGTGGAAGAGAAAAGTTTCTGTTTGAGTTCATTTGAGTTTGGAGCCATAATTTAAAACTGCATTAAAATTGCAGAGCTTTCCATATCTTACTGATGGCAGCCAAACACAGTTACAGAAATATAATCTGTAATAATATGGTTTTGACTTTATGTCATATCATTAGGCCTTTGGAAGCACAATTGTCATCAACCCTGAGAAGGACAAGACGATGGTGCAGGAGCTGTTGGACTTTAAGGACAAAGTGGATTACATCATTGACGTGTGCTTCATGAAAAATGAGAAGTTTGTGAATGCCATGAAGGAGGCGTTTGAGACCTTCATCAACAAACGGCCAAACAAACCTGCTGAGCTCATAGGTAGGTTGCTGTCGGACTCACACACCTGATATGCATTTGCTCAGATTTAGTTGTTTAATTATGATTAAACCGCACTTAAACCGTAACATTTGCTGTATCCTTGTGTCTTTTAGCAAAGTATGTGGACTCAAAACTCCGGGCAGGAAACAAGGAGGCTACTGATGAAGAGCTTGAGAAAATGCTGGACAAAATTATGATCATCTTCAGGTTTATTTATGGTGAGTGCAAGGGTTACCACCACTTTTCTGAAACATTAAAATTGTCCCCACCATTTGTTTTATATATATAAATAGCAATGCATTTTATATCACAATGTTATTGTGGTACACATATTGGTTCTGAATTCACTTTAGTTCTTGTTGGATGAAATACTTTAGATTTTTGTCAGACAGAATCCACACATCATTTGAACCTATTCAATCACATTGTTGGCCAGTGTAGCGAGTGTGTATTTGTGTACATATAAATATTGGGGTGGAGAGAGTTGAATATTAAATAGTAATATTACAGATCCACTGACAAAAGTTGCTTGTTAAAAACCAAGATGTCATATTGTGGATTTTGCACTCTCATGGTTAAAATCATGGACAAGTTTGGCTGCAATGTCTATATTGCAACCTATTTAATAAAGCAAGACCAGTGTGTAAGGGGCTTGAACGTGCATTTACCAATTACTCTGGGTTAACACACCCAGTTCAGCCAGTAAACCCACTTTTTGAATGCCCCTCAGCTGCTGAAATGCCTTAACCGTTTGCTGCAAAAAGAGCATTAAATTAACATTATCAAATGAGATACACAACAAGTATTGTGGATACAGTTCTGCATAAATACAATCACTCAGGCACCATAGACATACCTGTTCAGCACTGTACAGTAAAGCACGGTACTGTAGCAATAATACCATTTTGAAGGCGCTTTTGTATCGTTTCCAACATTAGAGTGACATTTTGTGACTGCAAGCATTATTTTGCGGTGCAGTTTCAATAGGTGGGTTTCCATCCAACTTGTTCGCATTTCATATTTGCATTAACAAATATTCGGCTTAAGACTATTTACATCGGCGTGTGTTTCCATTAATTATGTAATGCGAATAGAAAGGGAGCTTTTGTGCTAATCAAATGATGTGTTCCCAGCTGTGGCATTAAAACGCCTACGGACAGAAATGCAGTATATGCAAGTTAAACTGTTTTGAAACGGTCTCGCATTAAACCACCTTTCTCAAGCGAATTAGATTTATATTCGCATTAGTCGAAATTTGCTAATTTGCAGGTGTTTCCATCTAAAGATTTGTTATTTGCATAACTCAAGTGTGAATTACAACTTGGATGGAAACCCGCCTAATGATTGAAATGTTAGTCAAAGGATGCCCTGTACTCCTCACAAATAGATGGCAGATTTCATATACACCTGATACTCTATATGAGTATAAAAAGATGTTTCTTGAAACGTGTGTTCTATGGTGAGATCAGATGTAAAATCAAAAGAAAAGACACAATGTCCCTTATCTACGAAACGACTGTATGTCAAAAAATCGTGTGTACGCTCATTCCCACACAAAACTCGGAACATCACATCTGTCATCAAACGATTAATGAAACTATACGTGCCTTACTCTACAAAGGTGGTCAGTGGAGGAAAAAGTGGTGGTGGGGGGAAGAGAATGCCCCTACCTGTGTTGCTTATTCTCTCACCTCTTGTCTTGTAGGCAAAGATGTTTTTGAGGCCTTTTACAAGAAAGACCTGGCCAAGAGGCTGCTGGTAGGAAAGAGTGCCTCTGTGGATGCAGAGAAGTCCATGCTATCAAAACTCAAACATGGCAAGTACATTTCTGGCTGTGAAAAAGAGTGCTGACATCACTTAAATCCGAAGTTGTTTAATCATACATTCATATATTCATTGTGATTAAAACATTCTCTTGTCTGATCTTAGAATGTGGTGCCGCATTCACCAGCAAACTAGAAGGCATGTTCAAGGACATGGAGTTGTCAAAGGATATTATGGTGCAGTTCAAACAGGTAACAGTAATGCGTCTTTTAAGAAAAGTGGCTTGTTCATTGGAACACCTTTTGTAATTGCCTTGTTTCAAACTATTGTCTGTTTTATTGTTCTCTCCATTTTGTTCTGCAGTATATGCAGTGTCAGAACATCCCTGGAAACATCGAGCTGACCGTCAACATCCTCACCATGGGCTACTGGCCCACATACGTTCCTATGGAAGTCCACCTGCCCCCAGAGGTATGGAAATGCTTTCATTAGAGGAAAAAATCTGATGGGAATTAGTCAATTGCTCTGTCGTTCAAGGTATCCAAATGGCGTCTGTAAGAAAAAAAAAACAAAAAAAATTGATGCTACGTAGATCGAATAACAAACCGATTACTGATGCTGACTGAATGGGACATAGTGAAATGAAACTGAAAGTAAGTTGTTATCCCTTATTCACTGACTGTGCGTTCGGATCGCAAGCAATAAATTGCCAAAAGTCGCCAAAGACTCCCAATAAACATCGCTTGAGCACAGCAACCAAAATGGCAAAATTGCCCATGACGTTTCTCTACAGGCATCTCACCAGTAAATCGACATTCTGATTAGTAATCGCCCAACCGCATCATAGCTCATTACATAAAGTTAACCGAAGTTTAACTTGATATTATCGCCCAAGTCGCCCAAGTTTCATCGCCCAAATTGCCTGCCACCTTTGTCGCCCAAATCGCCCGTCTCCATACAAAGTCAATTACTTCCATCGCCCATGTCGCCTAAATCGGTCTCGGTCTGAACGCACAGTTGGTGTTATAGAAGCTGCACATAGCAGTGTGGGAGGCACAGGCGTGTAACGTATGCGGACGTTTGCTGTTGGAGAAAAATGTAGACGACGACAAGTGCAGTTGGTACCGTTGGTATTATGGTATTAGTCATTCTTTTTCCTTCCTACCACACTAGGTTGGCTTAAACAACAGGACTATGGATTGAATACCATGTCTCTAATGATGATGACACTAATAAGCCACATTATGCTGCTTTACAGTGGGGAAACCCAAAAGAAATAGAAAAACATATAGACATGACATGGTGAAACATGCAAAAAATACAAGACAAGACGCTCCGCCATAAATAAAGACACAGACTCACTGATGTGCTTCTCATGTGTTCTCCACTCCAGATGGTGAGGCTGCAGGAGATCTTCAAGACGTTCTACCTGGGTAAGCACAGCGGGAGGAAGCTGCAGTGGCAGTCCACATTAGGGCACTGTGTGCTGAAGGCAGAGTTCAAAGAGGTGAGGATGATTACTCCTTCTTTCTTTTCTTTTCTTTTTTCTCTCCCTGTGTGTGTGTGTGTGTGTGTGTGTGTGTGTGTGTGTGTGTGTGTGTGTGTGTGTGTGTGTGTGTGTGTGTGTGTGTGTGTGTGTGTGTGTGTGTGTGTGTGTGTGAAACCTTGACTCCTCTGTGTGTCTGGCTGTTGTATTTGACTATGATGTCGTCTATGTCACTGCAGTAGCGTTCTTATCCCACATTCTAATTTCAATGTTTCCTCTTTTGTCATATAAAGGGCAAGAAGGAGCTGCAGGTGTCACTGTTTCAGACACTGGTGCTACTCATGTTCAACGAAGGAGAGGAGTTTTCCTTGGAGGACATTAAACTTGCAACAGGAATTGGTTAGTATGAAGACTTCGATATTCCCTAACAAATGTACTGTACATGTACAGTATTTGCATGTTAAACTACCAGTATGTGGCAGAGTAAAATAAATGCAGTCGTAAATTTAACTGATGTCTGTTATATGGTTTTAACCGTTTTGAATCGATTGAACTGATTGTGTGTGTGTGTGTGTGTGTGTGTGTGTGTGTGTGTGTGTGTGTGTGTGTGTGTGTCTGCAGAGGACAGTGAGCTCAGGCGGACCCTGCAGTCCCTGGCATGCGGAAAGGCGCGTGTGCTCACCAAAACGCCCAAGAGCAAAGACGTGGAGGATGGTGATAAGTTCTCCTGCAATGATGACTTCAAACACAAGCTCTTCAGGATCAAGATCAACCAGATCCAGATGAAGGAGACGGTACAGGAGCCTTTTTCGTCCATCTGCACTCTTACTATTGATTGGCCAGTTTAGTGTTTCCCAGAAAATTAGTTAGTCAAGGTGGTGGGGGAGTAGGTTGGCATCACAGATTAGTTAGAAAAGGTTCATTAGAAAGGTTATGTTGGGCAGGTTCCTATTATATATTATAGGAAACACGAAAAAAATGAATAGCCTATACTATTGTTTGTATTGCAACTTTTAAAATTGTGTCCACAATACAAGATTTTTATCTTTTCAGGGTACATAGTCAAGGTGTTTTTTTGTTGTTGTCAAGATGCCTTAACTACAAAGAGCTTGGGGAAACCCTGCTGTTACTGGTCAGGGTGGACACTTGACGGCCTCCTTTGTGCTTTCTGTAGGTGGAGGAACAAGCCAGCACTACTGAACGGGTCTTCCAAGACCGGCAGTACCAGATCGATGCAGCCATTGTCCGTATCATGAAAATGAGGAAGACCCTCAGCCACAACCTTTTGGTGTCAGAGGTCTACAATCAACTCAAGTTCCCAGTGAAGGTAACCAGTCTGTCACTCCATAGATCAGGCGTCTGTTTCACAAGTTATCAGCTATGTTGGTGCAATGCAATTTCCCACTGACAACTAATGAAGTTGCAACTAAGTTATCAACTATGCTTTTGGTAAACAGACGCCTGAACTAATAATGTGTTTACAAAATATGAAAGGATATAGTCACATTGTTAACCTGGAGAAATGAGGTGCCGTAGCCCATGTTTTCCTGATACTTTACCAAGATATTGGTCATTAAAGATTCTAACGTAGATTAATTGACAACGCACTTCAGACGAAGTTCATGACAAAGATGTCGCCTATGACTTTTACAGTGATTTGAAGTGTATCAGAAATGCCTAGTTTGTTATTCTATATTAGCTGAATATCGTATTTCAAACCCGAGGCATAAATAATTTTAAGTGTCAGAGAAAGGAAATATTTTCCCAATGTCTTCACAGCAGTCCGTGACCTTAATTAACATGTTTGATATGAAGTCTTTATTGGGATAGCCTCTTGAGATGTGGCATCTCGTTTACAGAGGGTCCCGAGCAAGACACATACAGCATGCTTGTTAATTAGCTAGAGTGGTCAAAGTGGTCGCATGCCACTAATACAAATGTTTCTGTCCATGAGTTAAACACGTCTGTATTGCAAGCCCATGCAGGGGAGTTGATGATAGCTGAAATAGCGTTATAACCAGGAAAATACAAAGTACCCTATTACACAAGTATAAACATACAGTACATAAGTAAAGTTACCCATTACCAATAGCTGCCTTGGGGGTTTGGGGGTTCTTGATTGACTTGGTTGCTTGCTGATGAATATATGGGTTACATTGAGGCGTTTAGCCAGATCTGCACTACCGGTAGTTATTTCTGGTGTTCTTCCCCTCTGCTCCTTCCTTTGATGCACACACTGGAAAGTGTTTTTAGACTGGCTGTTCAAATCATTTGTATTCATGAATAACACATTTCATCACAAGCAATATCACAACCCCAAAAGGAGGCAAAACACAATATTTTTTACTTTAAATAATCTTGGAGAAAGAAAGTGTTAAGCTTCTCAGTGTTAGAAGTACCTTGAATTTGTGATTAGAGGAAAAAAGAGGTTATGTTGTGCTGATTATGAATTGGCATGCAGAACAGTTGGGTGACATAATGTGCTGTATGCTCAAGGCCTCTTTCTCAGCATGCAATCTTGTTCAACAGAGACTGCTTCCCTGAAGGCGTCCTATTCTCACATCAACTCTATGGCTGTTTTAGACAAGCTTTGCTTAGTTTCTAATTCATCTTTGCTGTTTTGTATTGACAGTCAGGGCTGTTTCAAGATACTTAGGGGACCCCAAGCAAACAGGGCATGGGGGCCCTTCACCTTCCATAAACACCTACATAAACTACATTGATATAATCTTCAAGCAACTTTCGTTAATGTAGATATTTGTGTTGAACTTACAATTGTCTAGCTTGGAAAAACACCACCAAGTAAACTACTAAAATGATAAACAGTCATTCTTGCCTGGGGCCGTAGGCAATTGCCTGGTTTGCCTGTCCTGTTGAGACAGCCCTGTCGACAGTAAATCAAGGCATGTGTGAGTAGACTGTAACATTTTGCTTGCATTATTTTCTGTTTTCTCTAGCCTGCTGATTTAAAGAAGAGAATAGAATCGCTCATCGACAGGGACTACATGGAACGAGACAAGGAGAATTCTAACCAGTACAACTACGTGGCCTAGAGGGTGGAGATGGGGAGGAAGAGAGGAGGAGGAATGGAGAGAGAGATGGAAAGGAAAGGTGGAAGGCAGTCGACTTCTCTGAACACTCGGTCTGAAACCCTTTGCTCCAGTTGATGTTCCCATTGGCCACATTTCACAAAAGCAGCCGACAGCTGAATGGATATTGCTCCACAGGGTTTTCTGGTGTGTGTGTGTTTGTTCCTGTGGACTGCATGCCCATTTCAAGAGAATCTCGCTCATGCTCATAGTGGGAATTGGACTTTCTGGGGACAGGAAAAGGAAATTCATCATGGTTGGATATCCCTTCTTTCCTACGGAGCGGACACGTTTCTTTTTTTTTTTTTTTTTTTTCTCGAACGCTGTTCTGTGTCCCCATGTTCATGGCATTCTGTTCTGAAGTCTATTTTTTTTTTTTTTTTTTTTTCCTTTTTTTCTTTTTCTTCTCTTCACTGTGTATCCCATGCAAGTGTTGTCACCCACATATACTGTTCGTTTCTGCTTAAGGAATACGATGACTAATGAAATGAGACTGGTGTTTGTTCAGTGTTGTTTTAAAGACTAATCTAGAAACATTGACTATAGACTTTCATTTGACTGGGTCATATTTTTGTTTTGGCAAGTCTGTTGGAACTGTGGCTAAGTTGGCGCATTCTGAGTTGCACAGCTGTTTGTCTGGGTCTTTGTGCAAGCTCGTCATCAGTGTCAATCAGGCAATTGCTTAATTGTAGGACACGGTGAAGCCAATAAAAGAAAGAGACGACAGTATGTGCCAAAAAGATAGAGCACTTGTTTTGTTATAGGATTGGTCGCTGCTATACACCTTTTCCTTTTCTGCTTGTATGCATTTAGTTTTCCATTTTAAAAGTTGCCCTTCATATTTTTTTCTTTGTTTATTTTTTGTACATATTCATAGATGCATACACTTTACACAACCACAAGCACACAGACACACACTCGGAAACACACACACTTACACACACAGAAATAATAAAGTACTAAATTTGAAAGCTTTACATGTGCATCTCAGCTGTACCAATGCTGGGGGTATTTAGGAATGCCGTGAAAAAAGCAAAACAGAAAACAAGCTATTGCTCTTCACTCTGGTTTCATGTGTATTTTTGTGTCTATCCATTCCCTCGACTATCAGTAGCGAGCCTCGTAACGCAACACGATACTGGGTTAGTGGAGAGATCTGATCATGGTGTTTTTGAGAAATCATGCTTAAAAGGACTACTGGTCCCCCTCTACAGTATAACCGACATATTCTGTCTTTTTACTCCTGATGACGTCATTCTATACATGTTTCCTTGTAAATTTTGGTCAAAAGAAAAAACAAAAAAAAACCTCCCGCTAATAATTGGAGAACTGGAGATGTTGGTCATTCTACGCAATGCTGTCATCACCACCCACTCTTCGTGATTATTTTTCTGATAAGTTTGTTTTGTTTTTTGGGAAGTTCTTCTCCCGTCCCTTCTGTTCTGGTAAACCTCTTGAACAATGTTGCAGGTCTCTGCAAAGAAAACAATATGTGGCACATATTAAGTCTTGTTCTTTAGTCCAGAAAAGTGCCAAAAACCTTTTGAAAGAATTCCATGGGACAGATATGACCACACCACGTGTCTAAAAATGTCTAGAGGATGATTCTGCTCCGTATATGTACTCAGAGATGAGATGATTTGCTTTCACAAAGGTATGCCCTGTTGGTAAGTTTCAAAAACCCGTTTCAGCTTAGGTTTGACCTCCCTTTTTGCCCAGAACACAAAATAAAAGTTTGGTTTCGACTCCACACTGAGTCTCTCAATGCCTCTTTAAAGTACATAGCAAGCTGGCATGTTGGAAGTGTTGGAACTCTTGTATCAAAAGAGAACATTTGGTAAAAGGTTTCTATTACAGTCTATGTAAATAAGTGTTTCCTCTTTGAAACGTGCAAAGAGAACTCTTGCTGGTTGATTGAGTGTTTGGGTATGTTGTGTGTAACATTAAATAAAAAACACTTGTTTAACAAGCTGTGAACTACTGTGGTTCACTCACGTTTTGAGTTAAATATATGTATCCATTTTTTCCCTCTTCAGGTCCACTTGAGGTGAAGTTTTGAGAGAATTTCTTATTTGGAGTCATTCATTATATTCCATTAGTTTGGTTTGTAGTGTGTTCTATCGCACTCTGATTTTTTAATATTTGGTTACCAAACTTTGGTACAACAATATTGAATAAAAAAAATCAGCAAGTCAGTTAACAGTAATAACTTTATTGTATTCTAATTAGAAAGGGGGCAGTGAATGAGAAAATGGGTTGAAACATCTTAGAGGCCAGACACATTTAAAAAAAAAAAATCAGACACATTTCATGTTTAAATATTTGTACAAAAGCAAATATCTAAATTCGAGTGGTATGAAGAAAACAATGTTTGGTAAGGCTAGAAAACATTCCGGAAGTGTTGAGAATGACTGTAGGGTTTACAAGTGCATGTATAGGTCTTTTTCCTTAAGTGATCTACAATGAGCAAGAGCAGGTAGGCATTTAGGACTCCTGATAGAATCGGTTGCTATATGAGTTGAAACGGCTGAGTCACTGGAGTAGTGTAATTGCATTGTTGTTTATAATAAATAGGAAGGTTTTGTTTTCTTAACATTTTCACAAAACCACTTAAACATTTCCTAGGATGACTTGTGAAGGGTACATGAGGATGGTATGATTCTGCACAGTTACAGCTACTTCAATGCAATTGCAGAGGATATTGCATGAACTACTTGGGATAAGCACAGCCCAGGGATTGGTGTAGTAGTAGGAAACGCTTGCTCCCGACCCAGGAGTTAACACTCTATTGGTGGTATTCTCCCAGATGCTTAGAGGAATATTCCACCTTTTTATGACAAGAGGTTATTCACCTCCTTACCTGGACTTGCATATGTCGGTAAAAGCATTTTGGTCCCAGTGTATACATTTTACTAGTCTGGCAACCCCAAATTTAAGTTTTTCTTAGCTTTAGCTTAGCATAGGCGCTGGAATGTAAAATAGCCAGATAGCAGCTATTTGGAAACACTACATTCCAGTGTCTATGCTAAGCTAAAGCTAAAATTGGGGTTGCCATACCAGGAAAACACATGCGCGGAGAGCAAAATGCTTTTACCCACATATGTCACTCCAGGGAAGACTGTGAATAACCCAATTTCATAAAAAGGAGGAATATTCTTTTAAGTCCAAAAAAGTGCTTAGTGCTTAGGGCTGAAACGCATGGGGCTAAGCACTTCTTTTATTTTTTACTTAAGCACCTAGGAGAATAGGCTACCAGCTTATGTGCTATGTGTGCTATGTGAGTCTCTTTGGCGCACAGTGGTGGAAGACATTACAAGCTGGGTCATCTGTCCTTGAAGCTGCGCAACACTAAACAACACTCCATACAATTCGAGATAAAGATGAGGAGGCAAGAGTGTCATATAGGAGGTAGACTGAGATTGTCAGCACCTTTCTTTTCTCTCTCCCACATCAGAGCAGCTGCATGCATGGCTTTCCCTTGCATCATCACCAGAGAGTTGGACAGCACAGTGGAAACCCACACAAGTGTGGATTAAATCCAGATAGCAAAAAAAGTGCCTTCGCAAGAGATAGAGTTCCTGAATGACAATTTATCCCGTCACTGTTTTGTAAACATTGCTCTCTGCTGTTGGACTGCAGCAGGCCTCTGTTCCCCAAAAGCATAACTGCTAACCAGTTAGCAACTTGGTTGGTTGGCAATGGGAAATTGCATTGCAAACAACGGATCCCTGCTCTGCTAAGACCAGAGCCTGTGAAACCCCTCATCCTTTTACAGAACCTCAGTGGGAAACCCACAAAAAGTTTTTTTTTTTTTTTTTGTGACAAAAATGTGACCTTCAACTCTGCTGCCGATAAAGTGGCAGAAGAAGACAGTGGCCATACGGACAGTTTTCATTCTCCTGGGGACCAATTACTTACATGTCAGAGATTACTTCAGAAATTGTGTACATTTCGAACTGGAATATGATTAGATGCATAATTAGATTCAGCATTATATAGTAATCCCACTGCTCCATCCAAGCTAATTTACAAAAAGTCTTCAAAAAGATAACCGCTGTTTAACACGGCCACAGCCAAACAACACTCTTTCACTTCCTCATTCTAGAGGGGTAATTGGTTGCCATTGTTGAGATGGCCAATTTGAAGTGTAGGCCTACACTATGCCTTGTCGGACAACTCACGCCAGCAGTCGGAAATTTTTGCATAATTTTTTTTACATTGAAATAACTAAAGCTTTTCAAATTGTGTATCAGAAAATCAAGACCAAACCAGAGAATACAAAGTCAAAGAGGGGAGACTGTGCAATAATAAGGACAGTGTCCTGCCTGCTGACACTAGCATTCAGCGTCAGCATCGGTGGCCGTGGCGGTGGCAGAGACACTTCCGTTGGCTGCGCTGGGGCCGTCGGGCATGGGTGAGGCCGGGGTGCCATGCTCAGGGTCCTCTCCTGAGACAGCGTGGCTGATTCCGTTGGACTGCACCCCCTCCATCTGCTGCTGCTGCTGCTGCTGACGTCTCTCAACACTGAAACACAACCAGCAGGAGAGTCACACAAGGAGAATGAGTAATTAGTTTGTGTTCATACTCAACAAAACTCTGCTTTTTTTTTGCCTTTAATTCGATAGGAGAGTGTGACAGGAAATGAGTGGGAGAGAGAGAAGTGTATGGATCGGGAAATGACCTCGGGTCGGAATCGAACCTGGGTCCCCGGATTTGCGGTATGATGCTCTAATCTGCTGAGCTATGCCGCCCCAAAACTCAACAAAATTCAACAAGATCAGTATGTAATGAATGTATTCCAAATACCCATAATATGGGCCTAATGTCACCAGACATGAGCGAATTATATTCATGTTAAACACTGATATCACTGACGGTCGTACATGTAGTCCAGACAGAATATTTGCATTTGAAAAGCCAAATTGAAGTCCACAAGTACAGTAGTGTTTGTGTTGTCATTTCAAGTGGTATTTGTGTTTGTTGTGTTTGTTGTGTTTGTTGTCATTGTCAAGGCCTCATTATGCTTCAGAAAATACAAACTGTGACAAAGTGAAATTCCAGCATTAGATTAAATCAGTATGACTATCCTTCACTGTGACATGGTTGAACTATGTTGTAACATGAGATGTTGAAACAATGTTGTAGTATCAACGTCATCTTTCAATTCTTTCCACAATTTGATGGTGATTCGATAGTGACTCCAACAGTGATTCAGCACAGCAGTGACTAAACATCAACTAGCCAATTGGGACAGAGCAAACAATTTATTTGGGCCGATATTCTCCTAGGTGTTTAAGTCCCAAAAAACGCTTAGCTCCATGTATTTCAGCCTACACTAAGCAATATTTTGGACTTAAGCACCTGGAAGAACACCACCCTGGAAGACTGCAGCAGTGCTTACCTTCCGCAGTGGGGCGATGGCCCTTTCTCGGACATGGATCTGCGGACACCCCCCGTCTGTCTGGCTCCCTTGGGCTCAACGCCTGTGCCCGTGTCTGAGCTACGTCTGCCCACCGCCGCGCCATGACCCGACTCTGGGCCAGCGGCCGACTCGCCCGGCTCACCGCTCAGCTGAGGGCTGTCGCTGCTTCCCGCTGCCGCCGCCGCCTCTGGCTCTCGGCCACCATCACTGCTGTGTCCTCCATTCATGCCGTTGGACGAGGACACTTTAGCCAGGCCATCTCTTTCATCTGCCACAGAACAAACACACTGCCACACTTAGGCTTCACACACACTTCAGTAGTATTAGTAGAAGACAAACAGGATCAGCAGAGAGGGTGAAACACAGAATGAGAGTTCCAAACATTTGTTAAGTTCTGTATTTTATTTTTAAAATCCCCCTTTGTGCAGTCCACAGTCAAGTTCTCATACCTTGATATGAAAGATCATTGAAAAGTTTGTGAAGTGATGCACATACAGTATGTAGACCGGAATTATTCATGTTTGCTCCCATAGAAATTTATTACATTGCTCAATCTTGGTCAGTATTGACCAAGATCTTTAGGATCAGTTTGAGGTAGGAGATGGAGATACCTGGGAAAACCTCACAGTGCACTATATTTTTTTAAAAAAACATTAGAGCTATACTGAAAACTCTTGGATGTAAATATCTGACAGCAGATGTACTGGCATCATAAAATCAAATGAGGCTTAGAAACACTATTGACAGAATGTTCGCTGTAAAGACAATTCTAAAATTTCTTTTCACAGAGGAGGCAAAAGTTTTGTGAATATTTTCTCAGCTATTTCCCAATTCTATTCAGCCGCTCCTGTGGAAGATGTGTTGAGTGAAAGAGAATAAATGGGTCCTATCTATAGTAAGAGCTTTGTGTAAGCTGGAGCACACTGCTGGGGCAATGACAAAGTTACATAAGGACTGAGCCTAGGTCGCCCCCTACTGGAAACTGGAGTGCATCTTAGGTCCAACACACAAAAGAAAAGGTCGACTCCAGGATTACGGTATGGATGTGAAATAGAACATGAGCTCACTACATGAACTTCTCATCATGTAACTTTGTATTTCGCACTTAAATGAACAGTCCGATGGTGCATAAAAATAATGATCTTCAGAGTTTTTGTTTTCTATTGTATTCTATTTTGTATTGGTATTTGTAGGTTTCGGTATACTGTTGCAGTCCAACCCCTAAACCACAGATTTGAAGTGCAGGATTCCAAAAATAAGTACACAACCTCACCCTTGCTTGGACTAAATCAAGCACAATAAATGCGACTGAATCAAAAATGTGTTTCATAAGTGCTGAGTCATATTAGTGTCTAATGGCTTTACTGTACCTCCAGAGCTGGGGTCACAGGCCTGCTTGCGTCTCCTCCTCAGTATCACTTCCAGCTCGCTGTCCTTCTTAGCCTGCAGTGTCTCCTGGAAGCCTCGGTTGTCCTTCTTGGGTTGAACCGCCTCCTGGAAACCTCGGCTAGGGCTCTTCTTCACCGTGTCCTAACACAAGAGGATGAGGCCCAGTTACATGACTTCACTCAAACAGAAAGAAGTTGGAGCGTGTGCGGAGGGGAGGGGAGGGGAGGGGAGGGGAGGGGAGCTTCCAGTATTTCGGCCGGTATTCTCCCAGGTGGTTAAGTCCAAAAAAGTACTTAGGTCCATGTGTTTCAGCTTACACTAAGCATCGTTTGGACTTAAACACCAGGGAGAATACCGCCAGCGGAGCTTTTTTTTTTTTTTTTTTGATACCGCCCTTAATGAGTAATACGGAAGCCCAAGGAGGACATTTTTGTATCTCGTACCAGTATTCCTTTGAGTTCCTCCATTGCACTTTCTTGTGGTTTGGGTTTGTCCTCAACTGGAGGCGGTGGCTGTAATCAGATGAAAAAAAAAACACTTTAGCCATGGAAACATGCTGGATTACACTGTAGACTGTAGGATTGCAGGAGTCAGTGTCATGTAGGCCACCTCTCACAATCTCAGGATTAACCAACCAAAAGATAAGAACTCAGGTCAGAATGTGCAGCTGGTTACTATTTCAAAGAGCACCATGCTTGACGCCATGTTATTGATTTGGTAAGGGTAGCTCCCAATCTAATCAATCACTGCCTGTGTTGATTGACTGGATTTTAGGCTGTTTGTCCACATAAAGCCAGAATATAGACTTTGCCAGAACCATTAGGGCTCTATCCAGCTACCCATTTCCTTGAATAAAGAGGTCGGAAATGAACAATGTCAATGACTCCAGCAGTCATTATAACAGTATTATTTCCACTACGTTCTCAGTTTTATAGCTTCTGTTCTTCCAATGGCCACTGTCAACATGGCAGATTTAAGACATTACCAAGCTAGCTGCCGTTCCAACGAGTTGAAAGGAGCACAGAATCAATTAATTTCAATTCAATCACCTTCACTCCAAATCTCTTCAATGATGAAGTCAGTAGAGAGAGAGGAAAACAGAGACATGTCGATTAGATGAACACTGCATGACACTACATGACAACTAGAGAAATGAAGGTATTTATTTGATGGCAGATTCAAATGGATGTAAGAATGGATGGTGTGTCAGATGTGAACATGCGTTAAGGCCACCGCACACCGGTTCCGACACAGTGCTGAGCACTCCTCTTCCAACATTCTATTCCATTGTTTTCAATGCAACCTCGCACAACAGCGCCGAACCCTTCCGCCGTCGATTGTGAATTACGATTGAGGTCTATTTTGTCGGAGCCGTCCATTGACATCCATTGTTATTTCTCATGCTACGGGGCTAGGTTTGTTGAGGAATTGTCGGATTCGAAAGTGCTCCGCAATGCTATCGGACCCGGTGTGTGGCCGGCTTTAGCATGTGGCATTAGCTGGTGGCGGCGGCAGCGGCGATGATTTAGCTCCTCACCTTTGTGTCCTGTCCTTTGACTGGCCGCAGCACCACGCCGTGCTTAATCCTCTCCATCATCTCATTCACCGCCTTCACTTTCACATCATCCACTCCTTCGTTCGCTACAGGGACACACACACACACACACACACACACACGGAGACACACACACACGGAGACACACACAGATGAATGGCCATAACACAGACAGTCAGACAGACTTGGTAACAGCAGGTCCGCAGATGAAACATGGCTGGTGATGAGCAGAGCCAAAAAAGCAAACGGCCTCATCAGCAGACGGCACATGGCAGAGCTGCACTCATTCACTCCCATCCCTCCCTCCATCCCTCTCTCCCTCCCTCTCTTTCTCTCTCACTCCCTCTTTCACTCACCAGGCACTGGCTCTGTCTTCAGGGCACCCTTCCCACCCTTGGAAGACTTCCTCATGATGGCAATGAGAGAGCTGTCAAAGACACAGGGGACATGGAGATAGATGTACGCATGGTGGGGACACAAGGGAACTCTGATTGCTTATAGCATTTTAGATATACTGTGAGCAAATGAATCATGACTCTTACTGGTGTGGGTAGAAATATAGTACCGGTAAAATGGTCTGAGTTAGAAGCAAAACAAATGATGTGCTAAAAGCCGACCAGTGAAACAACAAGCAGAGCCTAAGAGGTGCTCTGGAGAGATAAAAAAAAATAAAGAAATCATGGTCAGACAGAGTGGCTTTTGCAAGTAGAGCATTACCTGAGGGGGTTGCAGCGAGAGGGGGGAGGAGGAGGAGGAGGCGGCGGTGGGGGAGGAGGAGGGGGAGGGGGCTGTGGAGGAGGGGCGGGGGGAGGGGCGGTCCCCGGAGACGGGGCTGCCGCCGCTGCTGCTGCTGCTGCTGCTTCTTCTGCAGGACCCGGCCCTTTCTGCGCCTCCAGCAGCTCTTGCACTGGGGAGAGGAGAGGAGAAGAGGAGGAGCAGAGATGTGCCTCTGGTCATTACAAGCGAAGCACCCTACAAGCCTCAGCTAATATTAGCCTAAACATGCAATATGGAGTGCTTATGGATGTCAGCCAATAAGGAAAATCAACAACTGTTTCAAATATTTTCTCTGTGTTTCTTCATATTGTTTCAGGTCTTTTATACCATTTTAAAATGTATAGTTCAATTGACAATAGAAGACAATGGAAACAAGCCTATCATTAAAACAAACAAATCACATTTCACCTGCTGTATCTTCCTTTTGAAGAAACAAGGCTACAGTTGCCAGAAACCCACTTAAAAATCACAAACATATGTGCTGCTTAGAGCATAGGTTTCTTGTGTCATCTATTCGGTAGATAGAATTACACATCTGTGTTACCTCGGTTTTCTAGACTTATTTTCTTCTTCTCCTCTTCCAGTAGTCGGACCTCCGTCTCTTTTTTCTCCTCCTCCAGCAGATCCAGCTGCTTCTGCATCTGAGCTAGTTGCTTACGGAGGGCACACTCATCCAACTGGGTCTCCAGAGCACTCACCTGTGGGGACGCAACACAACACAACACCCAACAATCACTCTCCGAACACACCTGGAATCTCAACAACCTCAGACCCAACAAAACGATAAACAATCTCTTGTGATCCAACACAGTTTGGACCTGTTCAGACAGAAGCAGAAGAACTGGATGCTTGCTTTAGTGAGCCACAGCTGCTCTGCTGGCTTGTGTAAGTTGTTAGCAGAGAACAGCAATCTCCCAGTAATCATTATTGATTGACATCCTGTGAATTTGGCATCCAGCTGCTGCACTCCCTCCCCTGTGTTGACAGTAAACGCATCAAGCTCTTTCTGCAGTGTTTGCTCGATGTGTGTGGAGTAGGGATGCGGAGAGCAGGCTTCCAGAATACCGATCACAGTCAGCAGTTTGGCTCTGTGGCACCAAACCGATTGTACAGCAGCACATGGACAAATGTTTGCCCTCGCTGGTAAACAGCCTTTTACAGCAGATGGACTGGCAACAGAGACAATCTGAGTATTGTCTGACAAAGTAGATAACAGACTGTGTTTGTCATCAGAGACACTGAAGTTTTATTTGGGGTAAAAGAACAAGCATCGAACATTTAGTTCTAGATTGGCCCGAATGAAATTTCAAAAACCAAAATTAGTTGTATTTCAAAGACCTACAGTATAGTCTCTTAAGTGATAGAATACTACACTGTAACACTTCTTAAAATGTTTCTACAAAGTTATATCACTCAAAAAGAGCAAGCACATAAATGCTATAGTGATAGCGTTATTGTCATATATACATTATACAGTATGTATACTGTTCATTATGTTATATGGCACATATCTGATCATTTTCAAAATAAAGTTATGAATAAGATCCTGCAAGTCGCTTAATAATGCCACCAAATTCTGAATGTACAACTCTACTACAGGACAATGGAGGGACAATCAATAGATCTCTTCTGGGATGTGATTGGCCAAGGGCAAAAAAGCAGGAAAATATACAGCCCATAGCGAGAATCAGCAAAATTGCAAAAAAGTGTCCCAAATGACCATACTTCACCCCAATGACCCATTACCTGTAGATATAGTCCTATATACAAAATACAGTTTAACCTGCCCTCCCCTCTGTTTAATTAACCTGCACAATTTGCGAGGGTCATACTTTTAGGTCTGAAAATCAGGAAATCCTGGTTTTTCAGGAAGAATCACATCTCTGCTCTTCTCTGTTCTAACAGCTGACAAACTCTAAAGGAGTTAGATTGATGTAGTGGTGCTGCAGGTGGCTTAATTATAGTTATAACAACGTTGAGAACACCATCCCTCCTCCTCCTCCTCCTCCTCTTCTTCCTCCTCCTCTCTCCTGCTTTGCGGCTCGGCTGATGACTAGTCATGAGTGCTGAAGCAGCACATTTTACTCGGCCTTGCAGCAGGAACTGCAGCTCTCAGGGATTCTTTCCTTTCACAGTGTGTCAGTCCCACACAGTTCAGAGACATCAACATGTCAAAGACAAGGGCAGCCACAGCCACAGCCACCGACACAGGCCCACTGTCAG
>JAODXP020000030.1:28901708-29099208 GCA_027497455.2 Sardinella longiceps | reverse complement strand
TTGATCCATTGTTTTCTATTCCTCTGCACAAATTACATTTTGAAGCGATATATACTCACACAACTGAATCTGACGTGAAAAGATGATTTTTTATTTAAACTTTATTTAATCTTTTAACCTTACCCCTGTTACTTATGGGTGTGTCCTCATACTGTCTGTAAAGCACCACAAGGCAGTTGTATTGTATTTGGCACTCCATCATTAAAAACTGAATTGAAATTAACTTGAATGAAAATGACAATGTGTGTTTCCTTTCTGGCAGCACACATACAGTACAGTACAGACACTGATGGTCCCAGCTACAATGGGAGCTCTGAAGCATCCACTCCTGCCCCCTCTATGAAGGATCTGGTGTCACCCCCATGTCAGACTCCAAGTGTTTAGTCAGCAGCAGACTTCCTTTATCCTCCAGCCATTCCATCCACCACCAGTCAGTGCCAACACTCTCCTATCAGTAACCATGACGAGCATAGCAACCATAGCAACCCAACCACAGCGCCATACCAACACACTCACTCCCCCTCACATGACATTGAGCTTTATCACATCACCCCTAGAACTGTAAACTCTAAACATATGCAGCCCAAATACAGCAATGCCCCGTTTTATATCCTCTCAAAGGTCAAGGTCACTCTACTGGATGCATGTTTACTGGCGGTGTAGTTGACATGGCTGTAACTGTAAGTCATTTGTGAATGGGGCTTTCGAGCAGTCAGAGAGAGAGGGAGAGAGAGAGAGAGAGAGAGAGAGAGGAGCTAGCAGCAGGGTCTGCACTGTGCTTTCCTCTACAAAGCAGCTGGTAAATTATTCATGGCTACTGCCTTTGCTCTGCTAGTAGCTAGTCTGGAATTGGGAATCAGGCATGTACTGTACTGTACTGTAGCACACTGACATACTGACTATTTCCCCCAAACACTTCTCAAATCTCTTTGGGCTGGTTTTCCTTTCATGTGGCACACCCATGGATGCAGCAACACAGAAAATATTCACACAGCCTCATTATACTGGCTGATTTAAAGAATAATAAAATAGAGCAGTGTCTTGAAAGTGACAAATTACATGACATGTAACACTAATTGATTATTTAAATATTGAATGCACTTAATATTGAATTAAAAATATTTCATTTACAATATTAATCTATGGCAAATTAAATATACAGCTTGTTTGACCTTCCTATGGGAATGCCAGATATTAAATACTCTTTCTAGAACAAAATTTAATCTAAATTTTCTTTCAAGGAATTAGAAGGAATCAAATCTTCCTTGAGCACTATTGCTTTAGCTAGAGAGAGATATATTTCATTGACTTAATTTCTTGGATGAGGACAAGAGACTGTATTGTTACTGCAGTAGAGATCGCTGTACCAACTGCACAGCACAGGGATGTCTTGAGCAGTGAGGCAGGATGGCATCCCTGAAAAAAAGATCAAAACTGCTGCACTGTTCTCTCCCCCTGTCATCCATCACTCGCTTCTTGTTGCCTTCAGGGGACAAAGCCCATATTCTTCCAATGCAGCAACATCATCTGGCTGCTCCACCAAGGAAACTTAAAACAGTAGAGACTTGCTATTTTATATTTCTCACCTGGGTATGATGATGCTCTGTGCTAGGGGCAAACATCTGTGGCCTAGATAAACATGTGTGTCAGTGCCACTCGCCTTCCTTTTGTATTTGAAAATGATCTACCGGTAGCCATTTCAAATCGCGCTCCTTTCACTGCCTGGGCCATTAAACCTTTGTGTCCAGTCAGCAGCCCTGATGAATGACTGCTCAGTTAAACAAAGCCTGCTGGACGGATGGATCATTCACAATCTCACCGTCTGTGACTCAAGAGTTGCCCGCCACTAAACATGTGGGTCATTTACATACAGGCGCAGCAGAGGAGAGGAGAGGAGAGTAGAGTAGGGTAGAGTAGAGTGGAGTAGAGTTGAGTGGGGCATATGAGGGACATGAACAGGGTGGTATGGGGGGGTGGAGTTGGGGGGGGGGAGGCACTGCAGATCTGTGCTAGAGCCCAAGCTAGCAGTCCTGACTCACTGGGCTGGCTGAGCTGGGCTCATTTGACTCTCTCATGGCAGACTGTTAACATGAGCGTTGCTCTGGGGCCGTCTTCTTGGGTGCCTATTCTAGGTCAGTAACTACACTGTGCTTAATGCTGCATGAGGGAAAATATGGCCTCGGAAAACCTGCAGTGGAGGAGCCCAGAGCCGCACAAAAGCAGGCATGGATGCCACTGTGAAAACGAGTATCCTATCAGCCGTATGTGATGTGTTTGGGGCAAACTGAAATTCCTCTCAGAGGATCTAAATAATGTGTGCAAATAATGCATAGGGCCACAAAAACATGTATAGAAGAAACCCATATGCTGAGTTGTACACAGGATATTAAAGAAGTAAAATGAGATGCGAGTATGACTGAGACAATTAGTATTTCACAGAGACACATGGCTTATTCAAGCGTGTGTGTGTGTGTGTGTGTGTGTGTGTGTGTGTGTGTGTGTGTGTGTGTGTGTGTTAATTAACAACCACAGATTCAGCATTATGAGCTGCTGGAGCCTCTTTGAGAGGCATGAGGTGGGAAACAGCTGCTGTACCAGACACACACACACACACACACACACACACACACACACACACACACACACACACACACACACACACACACGGTGCCTCCCAGATACTCAACGGCAGTCTCCCCAAAGCAGCCAATCATCAAATAGCATTCCGACCAATCAGAAGCTACCAGCACTAGGGCATTGTCCTGTAAGTCAGCAACTAGGCCAATCAACACTGACATTTGCAGCGTCATGTTAAGACACACCGCAAAAAATAAATAAATAAAATAAAATAAAATAAAATGTGGAAACTGTCAGTCTAATTCAGTATACTATTAAATTTAAAAATATTTTTAGCAATAAAAGCAGGGCAAATTACAACTGCAACTGATGCTTGAACATTCAGTGGCATACAGTACCATGTATAAAATCTGCTTTGTATTGAATGCTTTAATGAAGTGTGAGGCAGGCAGGTAGACGACTCTGCTCTTGAACAGTGGGCTCATGAAATATGAAGCAGCAGGGGGGAAAGGCCCACTGCATCAAATACAATAGCCGTCTGTAATATGGGCAGAGGCATCCACTCATTTTCTACTGATGAATGATTTATAAGTGGAGATTTTAATAATTTAGTGAAATAACATGACAGGGAATGAGTATAGAATTGGTAGTGGTCTACATTTCCTCCCTAGGGGGGGTGGGTGGGGTGGGACGGTATTTCGGATGACTCCAGAGGACAAAAAAAGTCCCTCACTTGTCCGGTTCAGGGGGGAGGTCCTCTGAACACCTGTTTCTTGGACATGGATCCTATATGTTGGCTTTATACTTTTAGCAGTTGCAACACTGAAGCACTGTTTTCTCAGGCAGCACATCATATTTTTGCATGGATTAGTACTACTACAACAACTACAAGACAAGATCATCATATTTAACTTACATGACCCCCAAACATAACACAAAGTTAGAGGGAGAGCATCAGCTGCCTATTCTGACGCTAAAGCTAGAAGGGAAATGACCTCCTGTTATTTTAAAATGCAACAAGGCTTTTTTCAATGACCTTAATTTTCTTAGCATCAAGTCAAGAGTGGTGGTATTTTCCTACACTATGAAGCAAACACACAAACATCTGCTGCAAGAATTCAAGCAAGTGACATTAGCACAAAAGGATAAACAATTATGTGTCCACAATGACAAACCCAACCAAACAAATTCAAAAACAGTGAATCCTCTCTAAACAATTGTAGTGCAAATCAATGGGGGACTATTTGGACAGTTTGGACTGTTTGTACTGCTGTTATCCTCCAAATCCTCAGACTGTTATCCTAAGCCACAGGACAAAGCCCATTAAAGGAAACATTATTAAATCGGGAAAAGGTTCTAAACTATACAGAGGCTGAAAAACACATGCATGCGAGCAGAGAATTGTGCCGCAAGACAACACAACAAAATGTATTTTTGAACACGCCACGCGACCTGAGAAAGCCTCCTTACCTAAGAGCAGTCTTCACACACAGCAGACTTTCAGCAGCCAGTTTGTGTGTTTGCAGATCAATTGTTAATGGTGAGTGTATTTCATTACATCTAACACCAGGTACTTATAAGGTCACCAAAACACAAATGCATTACATGGGTTGGGTTTGAGTAGCCATGGAAACTAGGATAACCTCTTGAATGTAGGTGTGGACGGCCATTCAGAGGCCACCTTCCAGACACTGTCATTATGGGATGGGTGTGGGAGGAGGTGTCAGAGGGTAATAGGGAGGGTAGTGTTGGGTTGAGGCAACAAGACCTCTAACAAAATCGACTCCCTCGCCATGATGCCAATAACAATGCAGAATCCCTGTTCCCGTCTTACTGAGAATATACTGTATATAAAATCTCTAAATTAGACCAGCTACACATGAACTCTGTAATAAAATGTGCTATAATGTGAGGTTGAGAGAATACGGAGATCAAATGCAGCTCCTCTCATTGCATGTACTGTACGGGACAGGTGTCTCACTCACCTCGTTTGATGTGTTTCAACTGTCTCTCTGCTTCGTCTCTTTCTTCTGTCAGTCGCGAGCACTGAGCACAAACACAAGAAATTCGGCCTGAATTAGGCTAGCTTTCAACCCAAGTCTATGCATACTAAAATTCAATTACAAAAAAAAAAAAAAAAGAAAAATAGAAATACAATTTAAAAAAAATAGAATAAAGACAGAATAAAGCACAATGCAAGGAAAATGCCTGGGAGACAACATGCATACAAAACTAAATAGGCCTACTTAAAAAAAAAAAAAAAAATACAGGTTCTGTGCAAAATGATTTAACTAGAGGTAAACAGATAGACCCTGTAGACTCCAGAATGGTTTGATGAGGTATATTTCCACATGGTTGGTTCTTGGCCATAATAACCAATAAAAGCACAGTTAGCTTAGGTCTAAAAGCACAGCCTATAGTACATGCCCCAACATTGGAAAAATATGCCCCTGAACTGCCTGTTTGGGACAGCTTCTTCTATTAGAGCAAGAGACATTTCTGTCAATTCATATTCTTGTCAAGTAGCTCATAAAATGACATCCTGGCAGTAGACAAGCAGACTACTTCAGTATACCTTTATGCTTCAAATCAACCGTTTCTGATTTGAGCACCTGGTTGTCTCTAACCCAGTTTGCTAAAAGAGCTATAGGAAAACAGGCATTCGAGTAGGCCTATAGGATATGCTTATGGCCAAGCTGTACCCCACAGCTATTACTCAGCCAAAAAACACTAATCTCTTTAATCTGGACCCCACACCCTAAACTAGTTCAATCCTCTTGCACATCCATCTCTAAGAAGCACACACACTTTCACACCCAGTATTATCATGATGTCTATACAATACTGAATTTAGATTATATATATCTCAAATCAAATCTCTGTAACTTAGGCTACACCTTCAGTGTCTGTGGGGGGTGGGTGTGGGTAAGCTACCATGGAACTGACCATTGAATGGCATATTATCCTAGGTTATTTTTAATAGGACAAAAAAATACTAGAAAATGACAATACAAAGAAATTCTTCAAGCCACTGACAAATCTACATGGGAGGTGTCTCCGTGCCTTCAAAGAAAGATTAGCCTACTGCCTGGTGTAAATGAGGGAAGGAGTGTCGAGTCAATCCAGGAAAATCACAATGCCGGCTTTTTCCGTCCATGCTTCACAAACGATTTGCTGCTTTAAACTTGACCGAACACACACATGACATTAAATCCACGTGAAAGGTCACCGGCAAATAGACAGTATTTCTCAAAGGAATCACTTACCTCGGTTTTCACTTTTTGAGCCTCCACCTCGCCGTCTCCACAGCCCTCCATCTCTACGACGGACGAAGATGAACAAGGCAGCATCACTCAACCAAACGCACAATAGCTAGGGCCCGTTATAAAAAGAGAGCATGTGATGAATGAGAATAAACGGCGTAGCCTATTTTCTTAAACAATAAATATTATTGTTTTCCTATAGGTCTACTTAATTTAAAATGCGCTATTTATTCATTCTTTCTATTCTGTCAAATTAAGCAGCCGGCCCAAGCACATACGTCTTGCATCCAAGATCCGAGGTTGACAGCGCAAAACCCTGATCTGACGGAGCCGCCCGCCCCTCCTCCCCATCCAAGGCTACTGCACACACGCAACCTCTAGTGGAAGGCTACTGGCGGAGTTGCGTACCAATTCTGAGCGGTGGCCAAAAAAGCTGATGAATGCGCAAACTCCGCCCATTTTCGCACAGATTTGAGGGATTAAGTCATCCATCATCTGGCCTTTGGAAACATAGCAGTCCATAGAAGTAGATAAATTTAGTTCAAGTTTACATACAAACAGATCCGAATTAGTAGACTTATTGCATCTAAATAAAAACCTACCTGTACAATCCGCAATCAATTTTAAATTGGAACCCAACAGCTACTTTAGTGGACATGTGGACAATGATGTGAGACAAACCAGTGTGCCAGTAACTCACCCACTATCTTGTGCCTCTTATCTACTGCTTATGCCACGTGCCCACGGCCCTGTCCACTTGCCAACTATTTAATTCTATAATACAGGACTTGTACTACTGGCCTACTGTCTTGTCTTGTGCCACTCCCCTGTCCTGTGCTTGCGCTTGCATACGGTCCTATGGCATATGCCAATGGGTATGGCATATGCCAATCTATGGGTTTGGGGGTAGGTTTGGTACAGTTGGCATGTGCCACAGGACAGTGTCATCAGGGCCGGTTCTAGCCTTTTTGGCGCCCTAGGCCAGGTTTGAGTTTGAGTGCCCCCCCTTCTAAATATATATATATATATATATAAAATAGAGATAAACTGAAGAAAAAAAGTAAGAAATGTATTGTGATGCCCCCCTGATATTTGGAGCCCTAGGCGACCGCCTTGTTTGTCCATGCTTAGAACCGGCCCTGACTGTCATGGTGCAGCAGGACAAGAGACTCAGGGGAGGAGGAGAGTGGTGCATTCATTCCATTACCAACTTCTACAATTTAGTTCCTGCTGCCTCCTGAATAACAATGAAGAATTGGGGTTTGAGGGACAGGCACAACATGCAGCTGCTTTCTAAAGTATTATCAGAGCAGGGTTGGCAAGTTGGCACAGAGGATACTAAATGTCTCTGACTGCAGCACCACAAATGGAATTTGGACCAAAGATCTCACAGAATATCACTCTCCATTCGAGCATGTTTCCCAATTAATCAAACAAATCAAATCAAATTTTCATAATTTATTACAAAAAAATACAATATTAAAAAATAACCATTGTGCAAATTTTCAAAAGTTCAGATGTCCAACAATACAAAATTACGCAATTAGCCCTACCTAATTGGCACGGCCCTACAGATTTTCTCAGTTTTAAGTATAAACACACTTAATGTAAACATCAATATGTCATTGGGCCACATACTCATATTCTTACTTATGACTGAGTAAAACATAATTAAATAGGCCTACATTAATATATATCATAATATATATCGTTGTTAATATAATAACTACTCATCCCATGACCCATGTCTGTATAATGTCACTCACACTTGCAGAAATGTAACTGTAATGTCATTACTGTTTTGGAAAATGTAATGTATTACATCATTAGTTACTAGAGAAAGTAATATTACAATAACTTATAGTGAATAATGAGTTACTTTCCAGCACTGGACTTGGTCATCCAAGGCTGAGTCACAACTCAATCATTCAGATTCAGATTTCTCCAACACTGTTCTTGTCTTCCCCTAGAGTCTTCATCAGTATACACTTGACCTGAAAAACAGACAAGAGGGACAGACATCAGCTGATGTGGGATCAGAAATAACAGAAACTATGTGTTATACTTTGTATTTGTGATGATGAATTTAGTATTTTGTTCTCTCTCCATCAGAATGGTATGACGTATGACCATTGGTAATTGGGTGGAATTAGTTTCATGATTTATCGATTTAGAAAAACACTTAATTTTTCACCAGTCTTCGTACACCTTGTTACAAAAGAGTCAAGTTTTACATAGGAAAATTAGGCTTTCCAGAATGCAATGAACAATTTTCAAGCAAGATGCTGATGGGTTCTTGAGATGCTAGTGGGTGGATCCAATGATGTATACTAACCTGAAGCTAAAAACACTACTGTCAGACAATGGCTGGGTGAATAGAAGTTCAGAAGGATGGGAGCAGGCTTCACTCAAGAGTCTTTTTGTAATTTTTTTAAGAGTGCTGGCCCAGCATTTTTGCAGTCAAGAATCAGGAAAGGAGGCCACTGAGGAACACACTGAACACACTGAGGAAGGCAGAACGCCGAAACGCGTCTGTGTGAATAAAAGGTGTATATGCATAGTGCGGCCTCCTTTCCTGATTCTTGACTGGATGAATAGAAGAAACTATTTTGTTCTCTACTCTACAACTCTAGGAGAGGTGTAGCCTGGTCATCACCAGCTCCTCGGACTGTGCTTCTCTTCATATGAAGGTCTGGGATCTCGGCTATTGAGAAACGATTGCTTACCGTAGATGTACTGTAAAAACTAAAAAAGACTGGATCAGCCCTTTACTGGTAGCGTATCGTGTTCTTGCATTGCGGTCTTATAGTTTATCGCTTTGATTCAGATAGGATGTACCAGATGCAGACAAGGCCAATTGCAAATAAGGCCAATTTGCCGAAAAGGTGAAAGGCTTGGAGTATCCATTCAAATGCACAGATGTCATATAAAAGACGCTTGAGCTCCAAATCAGTAGGCTTACTGGACAATGAATCACAACACTTGTTGAGTTACCTTGAGAAAGCTGAGATGGACATCAACCCCAGAATGAGTTCAAGGCCATAGAAAGCCAGAAGAATGGCATTGAGTATGAACTCAACCCTCAGCACGAAGGTCTGCAGCAGTAGATAGTAGACACAGAGTACCGTACAGGGCACCAGCACTCCCACACTCACGGACATGGCCAAGGCGCGCTCACACAGGTTCCCCTTCCAGCCTGGAAACACACACAGAGAGGCAAGAGATCCTGAGCGTTTCTCAAAGTCGAGGAAGCATGCTTGGAAGACTGCTTTTTCAAGCATTCCACATCATTGTCAGTCGCCAAGTACTGTTCCAAAGTCAAGCATCCTTCTAAATTCTAGCAAGGAGGACAGAGGCCTTTGTTCATAGATTTTTCAAGGATGCACTGATGGATCCTCGTTTTTGAAGTGTACTGCTTCCAAGGCTAGTGTGCTACCTAGGAAGCATTCTGAACTTTGAGAAACACTCCCTGTATAACCACTGGTGTTTGCACTGGTATCTCCAATGTAATTAAGGACGTCCAGCAAAAAACTACCTACCATAAAAGAGTCTGAGTATTTCCAGGCCAAGAAAGAGAAACAGCAACACAACGTCAAGGATGAGATTTGGAGGAGGATATGGAAGCAAAACACCTACAGAGAGGAGAGACACACCTGCTTAGTTCTAGTGGTCTTAGTGTAAATCTATACACATAATTTGTTTTGAATGAACAGACCTTTATATATGAACATCAGACACTCTGCAATGAAGAAGGCAGCAAAGTACCAACTGTTGAGATAAAGGAGAACCTGCAGTGGTGTGGAGGAAAGCTGACATATGAGTTAAGGAAAGTGTAACGTACAGTCAATTGGTATTTTTGTAGCCTAGGAGTATAATTCCTCATAATTATACACAACAGTATCACTTGCTAGGTCTGATCGTTGTACAAGTGGAAGGATACGATCGGCTGTTTCCCTGCAAAAGAGATAAACAGAGTTTGATCAGCAAAAAGTTAACTTTAACGTTAGCTAAATTAAGACAGATTTTGGACATTCTGGTTAAATTTGTTAGCTGTCGATAATATTACTACTGCTGTGCTATGACAACCGTGTTTTCATATTCTGCGTTTTAAAACTATCCTAGATCACAACGTATTTATTATGATTTAGCTACGTCTATGCTGTCATATAAACAAACCCACGATGCATTCCCGTATGGATGGTGCATCGAAATACACATAAGCATGACACATTAACAGATCAGAAAATACAAATGCCCAAGGAAGCGAAAAAGTGAGACACTAGCTAGACGCGTTTAGTAAGACGTCTTACAGCATCTAACTTCAGTTTACTGATGACGTTTTGAGATGGACCATTTCTTGTCCCAGGGCAGTACTATATTCACAGATATTGCTTTTATTCATTATCTAAAAACGTCTGTTAAGACTTTCCTCCCATATCCATCCACATACAACTTACCCCTTGCCGCCATGTTGAAATACCATGGAGACGGCGTCTGAAAGTACTATCGCGAGATCCGACGTGACTTCTTCTTGCCTTGGCTCCTGCCCTTTTTTTTGTTTTGTTTGTATGTATGGAAAGACATAAGCAGGCCTACTTTACCGACAGCATCTTCACAATTTTATATTTAACGCAAACATACAAAAAAATGTATCGTGTTATATTAACTGTAGCTGTTGATGTTATTTTGCTGGAGCTATTCTTTTTGAACATTCAAGCTTTTTTTCTCTCTCATATAGCCTAGTCAGTATCTCTGGCCTAGTCTAATGAAAGCTGAAGGTAGCCTAATTGCATGCACCCTCGGGTAAGACTCAACATCTAGATGGTTTCAGCAGGTCCCAAAACATTGAGAGGTATGCATGCCTAGTTTGGGTAGGCTAGTTAAAGGCCTTTTTTTCCTCACTGAAAATGAAAGGAAGGTGCTGCTAGCCCCATCTCTGTAAAGATATGCCCTAGTTCTAGCCTATGTTTTATTCTATTATAGGCTGTGGTAGGCTATATAGGCCTAGTTCTATTATCACAATGTAATTTACCTACCATCTTGAAAGTTGCTGCATAAATGATGCTGCACTGATGACAATGAGGAAAGTTCACCATTGCTGAGCAGCATGGATTGTAAGCTATCTTTGCAAGACATTTGCACATTAGGCCTACAGGGTGTCCTGCAGGTACTAAATGTGTCAGACTAAAGTTAGCCTAATACCTTTTACATCTATCTTTGGTTTGTCTGTGGTGGATCTCAAAGTCGCAATTCTTTTGAATAACTTAAAATTATGAAATGACTCAGAAATACATTGTACCCTTTAATGTTATATTTATAGTAGTATGAGTGGTATGATATTTTAGGGAAGTTTGTACAGCATGCACATGGAAAAACACACGAGCTAAAGACACTGGCATAGTAACACCACAAGGTGGCAGCATTGTAGGTAATTTTATCCACATTTCAACTGAAGAGTGTTTTATAAATAAAGTCAAGGGGCAGTACAGGATAGCACTCTCATGTGTTCATCTCCGTTTAAAATCAGTAAAATCTGTACCCATCAGTACCCATATTTTCTATGATAATCTATTAATTCGCAAAATTGGAAAGCTTTTTTAAAATCACTTTTACAGCGGTATTGCACAAGTGAGAGATGTTTTTGGTGAGATTTAGGCTGTCCCATGGAATCTCCTCTTCAAAAGGCTGGTCAGGCCTGCTGGGACAAAATGAGGTAAAAGGAAAAATTGAGTCACATCATCCGGCTTTCTGTTGTGTCAGAGGACAACGCCTCCAAATATGTAAGGAAATTCCATGAAGAATTTTTGAGCACACACACCATAGATAATGATCGGTGTTGTCACTGTCATGATGATAACAACCGTCATTCTCACAATATTCGGTGTCCATAACAGCAGGCTTTCCTGGAATAAAACACAAAATAGATTAGAGCCGTCTAGCCTGGATCCCCTACCTGATCTTCCCATGTTTATTGGCATACCTTTGATTGGACAGAGTTTACAACCGGGGCATCATAATCCTCTTTAATGGACAAATCTTCATCTGGAGGGAAAGAAAATGAGCAGTTATCTTCTCACCTAAAGTATCATGTCAACCAGGGCCGGACTGGGACCAAAAAAATGGCCCGGGCATTTTTGGCCATGGTGGCCCAACAATGATTTTATTCAGTATAAAATGAGTAAATTATTGCCCTGTGCCCTATGGCCAGTCCATGCCTGATGTCAACGGCATTATGTACATGCAGAACACACAGAAGCCTTGCCATTACTTTAGATGGACAGCGCTCTTTTTGAAACACTTACCAAATGGAGAAGGGGTGATGACACTGGTTTGGAGTTCAGGTCCTAAGGGGAAACAGGATTAATTGGGACCCTACTTTACACTAATTGTGCTCCAGCCACAAGAGCAAACCCCTGGCTATTTCTCTTACCTTTAAGGATAGTCAGCTGGATATTGATCTTCAGGTCATTGAACCACCCCGGTAACTCAACACGACAGCCATACACACCACTGTCCTCCTCTTGGACGTTGAGAATACTGAGGGAGACATCTCCGTCTCTTACTCGGCCTTGGAGCTGATATCTCGGCGACTCGCGATAGATTATTCGGCCCTCGTCGTTGGTGGTCAAGAGGGTGTCTGCGCATTGTGACCAAGGCACCTCTCCTCTTCCCCAGCATATGCTTGTGATGAAGTGGATCTTGGTGTTGTACTTGCAGGACAGTATCACGGTATCCCCAGGCAGTGCAACTATTGTTCTACTCCGTACTGTGGAAAGAAAAACAGATCTTTTGTCAAGTCGCCCATCGGGGAAAAGAATCATTATAATATCAGTTTCGTTTCCATATGGGACTCCAGCAGTCAAACATGTTGATGAAGTAAGAGCATATGTGTTTTTTACATCATCATTTTTCATCTTGTGTAACACATCAGTACGATGTAATGCACAAAAGGAATTACCCTGAAGAGAATGAATTGATTTAAAAAGGGTCCTTACCTCCAAAAAACATTAAAAGACAGAGACACGTTAAAAAGAAACAACACATCATCCCTGTTGCGACACTGACTTAAGAGTTATTCTTACCAACTTCCTAATTCCGTCCACTAAACTGGGACACATGAAGTCTGCCCACGTTAACCAATGATGCCTTCCCTGTAGTCACACGTTTTCATCCACATGCCTTTTAAAGTTTTTTTTTTTTTTTAATTATTTCATTACCGAATGTATAAATGATTGCAAATATTTCATGAAATGTATCCCTTGTGCTTTATACAATTTCTCTGTATATACAGCTTTTTAAAAACAAGACCTTGATGTTAAGGTATTTTAGATTACAAGTGGTCTAGTAAAGCTGTCACGCAGCTTCTAAAACCAAGACAAATGTAGCCAGATGTAAGAGGGAATAATGTTTGGCACTGCTTCAAAATACAATCACTTTCCTTCCAGGATTGGCCCTTATTCAGTCTTTCTGACCCTTGCAAACCGCATGGCTTAATCATGATTCACTCAAGGAAAAGAAACAGATACGTTGAGATAGATTTGAGTCACAATTTATTCCTTTTTGAGTGGTAGCATGTGTTTTTGAATCTTAAGTATATATTTGATACAGTTCGGTTTTAAGACCCCCTTGCCCTTGAGGGTAGAAGAGTCAAACAGCAGTGACCCACTGTTGTAGCGCTTGGACAAAAACCATGAGAAAAATCTAACAGTTGTGACCATGTTCATAACAACTTGAGTATAGACTATAGTATGGAGAAGTGTTTCAAGGAAAAGATTGTTACAAACATTCCTTCCACAGCTGTTTGCTCCTTTTTGACCTTGACTTCCAAAACATTCCTTATCCTAGGTTTGCCCTATGTCTTCTCTAAGAGATGAAACCCAGCTGCCAAACATAAAATTTAGTCGCTGTCTTATCGAAAAATCTCCTGCTGCCAGGCCACTGTTCTGCATTCCAAAGCGATGGCAAAATAGTATACCTGAACTCTTTTAGTGGAAGCCTTAAGGTAAATGTTTTGCTGGGACATCATTTTTAGGCTTAAGAACGGTTGATAGTCATCTGCAATCTATGTCGGTTTCACTCTTGAGATGTTAACATTGGAAGTACAGATCCTTTCAAACTGCTGTCACCACCTTATGCAGCAACACAAACACCTCGTCCTCTGACAGTTCTCCTAGATCTCTCTAGAATAGTGTCTTACTACAATCAAGGAAAAGTAGCAGGCCCGTGTGTTCACTGTCAATAGAATTGATGGACGTTTAAATGTGTGCTTTTAGAAGATTGTCTTTAATAGATTTTCTGTCTCCTTAAAAGAACATGGCCCTAAAGGTCCCTATGAATAGCTGAGGAGGCTGGCCATGAAGGTTAGAGGTGAGAGTGTAGGAGGAATGGGGAGAAAGGGAAACGTGTTCCCAAGGAGGAATGCAGGCCTATATGGGGGGAGGTGGGGGGGGGGGGTGGCTGAAGGGCTAGCTGTCTCAATTACAAATATTTCAATGAAGAGAATTGTCAGTGGTCTGATGAAAGAGGAGGAGGAGGAGGGGGGTGAGGGGTGGGGGGGTGTTTGGGGTCAATTTTTCCTAATTCCAAATGACTATAAACTCACCCGCTGTGTCAGGCTGAAATGACTAATTGAACAGCATTGAAATAGAACAGCATTCGACAAGAGCACTGGCACCGGCGGACAGACAGCCCAACGCATAAAAAACGCAAACGCTGCCAATATAATCAAGAGCACCAATATGTTTGTAAAGAAAGCTGATGACAAATGACTCAACAACATGTTCCCATGGGGTCACTCTCCTACTGCACTTCTGCAGGGGAAGAATGTCCAAATGTAAACAGAGTCAGAAGCAAGATTAATACTTGTGGATGGAAACAAACTACTCCAAACTCCCATCAGGATTTTTCCCTCTCCAGTCTTAAGTTAGGATTAGAGGCACTGTATGAATGGGACTGCTGAGGAACCTTATGAGGACATTTGAGCTTTTTTTTTTTGCTTCTCTAGCCGATGCATGACGCCTAGTACTGCAAATGAGACTGTGTGTGCAGTGACTGAAAATAAGACACTTATTATTTGAACTTCTCACTAATTTTCATTAGGTTGTGTGTAGAGAGTACAGTACAAGCTTCATTTGCAGAAATCTTGGCAGCATCAGACATCATCTCATCACGCAATACACATTTGTTTCTAATTGTCTTTTTAATTGCTGATATCCTTTTCAGGAGAGAGGACAGATTGTGAAGAATGGTGAGATTTGTATCATTTCATTGCATCATCCACCACATTAGCTGAGTTCTCATTGGAAACAGTTATAAATTCACTGACTTATCAAAGGAAATGATTACAAACTCAGGTTTTCAAAGCCTTGTTGTCGTCTGATGTAATTGCTGTTTTTCATGTCTTGCACACCATAACAAACACCTGATGCTTAAAGCATATGGTGTTACTTACTCTTTAGGAACATTTTCCTTTTCACATTCTCAAGAACAGATTTTGTAATAACAGTCTTTTGCTCCACACCTAGCAGAGTTTAGCCTTGCTTAGCAAATTAAGGCAGTCCCCCAAACTTCATCATCTTTTAATAAGTGAAGGGGAACATACGCATTAACCCTGCTGCTAATGTTTTAATGAGGCCTAAAATGGAAGTGGAGCCCAAGTGGTGACACACTGCAGTGTGTTCTCTCTGGGGTCAAGGGTCAACAAATACAAACACAGAGGGGATGCAGTGGGAGGAGAAGGAGAGCACAGAGACAAACTGTGCGGTGGCCGGGAAGCAAACAAGCCGGTTTTGAACTCATCCTGGATTAAAGAGCCATCAATCACTTCCTGGGGTCTGTTTCTCAAAAGCATAGTAACTAAGTTAGCGATTATGTTGGTGGTTACAATGCAATTTCCCATTGCCAACTAACTAAGTTGCTAATTGGTTAACAACCATGCTTTAGGGAAACGGACCCCTGAACAGGAATGTGTCACTAATAATAACAGTTTTGACAACGGTGTTCGAAACAGAAGAAACGTAGTGGCCGCTGTAGTCCCCATGAGTAGCCTGGAGGGTTTTGGTGGGGCATGTGTGGAGCGGAGGGTTTTAGTGGGGCATGTGTGGACTGGAGGGTTTTGGTGGGGCATGTGTGGAGCGGAGGGTTTTGGTGGGGCATGTGTGGACCGGACGGAGGCTCGGAAGGAAGCGGCAGCAGAAGAAGAAGAAGAAGAAGAAAGAGGAGTGATCTACTCCGAGGTCAGGGGGCTAAGCAGGGAGGCTGACATGCAGTGGGAATGCAGATTCCTCACACATAACAGGACACTCAAGGTCTTTGAAGGGCACAGCACTGGAGAACAGATGAGGGGGTATTTAAAGTCTCACTATTTCACTACTTTCAAAGTCAGCTTGACCGAACAGAAGCCACTGATATAACCACTAGATTTGAACTATTGGAGTAACGGTGCGTGTCCTGTCATTGGGTCACTTACTTACTACTAAGTTCCATCTCTTCTTGTCTCATGCCATAGCAACACAACAGCATTGATGTGAGATAAGATAGTGTTTTATTTGTCCCGCAGGAAATTCAGTGTGTTGCAGATTTATAATCAGAAGATTTCTTGTCTCATAGGATGTGTTAGGCTTTTACAATATCTTGCAAACCTCCACATGTGGCCATATTTTTGTTACATTCATCAATGTCGTTCAGACTAATCATGCTCTGGGGTGTCTTGGAAATATTCCTTTGTATGTGTGTGTGTGTGTTTGTGTGTTTGTTTGTTTGTTTTCAGAATGCATGATTAAAACAATTGTAAAACATTTCTATGAACTCTAATGCATTCTTTTAATTTCATCAGATATAGGCCTAATATTATATGCCTGTCTCCCCGCATCTATCCATAAAATGGGAAGAAATCAAGCTAGATAGGTAGGATGCATGAATTTCTACATATTACATGTACACACCCACACACAGTAGAATTTAAGAGCTTCCTTGGCTCATTGTGTATAATGACCTTTTCAGTGAAGCAGTGAATTAATGTCTAATGGCTGGTCTTCTTATAATGCAGGGGGAATCAAAGTCTTTTCAATTCAAATTATGAAACTGTAGTTCATTTAAATCACACATGTATCTTTCTCTATTATCAGAGCCGTAAAGTTTATCCTGTCTTAATGTGTGAACTTTGGTACAATTTGGTTCAATTCAAATAATTATGAAACTGTACTTCATTTAAATCACACACGTGTCTTTTTTCTATTATCCGAGCCGTTAAGTTTACCCCTACTTTAATGTGTGAACTTTGGTACAAGCGTCTGTGTTCACACTCAATTTCCTGTGCCTCATGGCCCAAATACTACTGAATAGAAAAAAGGGCTTCCCACATGAAGGGATGTGATTCCTTCTCGCTTGCACAATCCTCTGCTTTGTTAAGGCAAAATGGCCCTCTGGATAGTCTGGTTGAAACTCCTTGGAAACGCCATGGAGACATGCAGTCCGTTTTGTTGGAGTTCTGCTTTGAATACCAAAGAAACAAGTCTGTTAACTTAGCCATATTTTTTCCCATTGAGAAAACATAAAACACTCTGAACAACTGGCAGTAAAAGCTTTACTTGAGCCAGTAGGACATTTAATGTCTTTAATCCTTTTAGTACTAACATTTGTTCTTGGACTTTCTGCTGCTCTGACATAATTGCAATGCTTTTAAACCTGAACAAAGTAAGTAAAGAAGCATTTCTGCACTCCATGGATATTTCTTAGGTCTGCCCAACCTCCCATGGACTCCATTGGTTGAGCAACTCAGAAGACTCTGTAAGTCTTTGTTTATACTAAATATAGTTAATTTTACAGAGATGTTTTACAAGGGAGACACACCTGGACTACTGGGAATCAGGCATGGACTGGCCATAGGGCATACGGGGCAATGCCCGCTGGGCCGACGGTCATTGTTGGGCCGAGGCTGTCATTTACTCATAATTTTCATGAAGGATATTGGGTTAGTTGAATTAAATCTCTCATGTTCATGCAACATGTCCAACTTAGAGGGTTATTTTAGCTAGCCACAACGTTATCGCTAACGTATTATTGAATATAATCATGGAGGGCCGCCATGACCAAAAATGCCATTTTTTTTTGTCCCTGTCCGGCCCTGCTGGGAACTATAAAGGTACATCATAGAGTACAGATGTTCTGTCCAAATAGCCAGTGTGGGTAATGCCTTTCTGATGGATTGACTGGCACTGATCGGAACCAGAGCCAGTCAGGTCCAGTGGAGCGGCGTTGTGTGCATCATCAGAAGCACAATCAGAACTGTTTATTTCGCCAAGATTTTCACAAGGAAAAAAAAAAAAGCAAGGAATTTGTCTTGGTAAATTGATGGCTAGTTTTGATGGCCATACTAAAAAAAAACATCAAACATCAAAAACAATAAATATCATAGTTAAAAGAGTTGAATAAATCAGGATAAGAATAAATATGAGGAATCCACTTGTTTTTGCCACAAATTCACCACACTGTCCATTATTGGTAGCCTATTTGAATCTGTGTGTGGTTTTTCGATTTCATGAAACTTTTCCGAGGTGAAAAGCCATGATGAGCTGAAACATGAGCTGTTAATAACACAGCTGCTTTCTAATTCACTCCAATTAAACAGAGGGCCTGTGAGTCAGAAGGACTGTTTATATTGCAAGGAAATGCATAATTTTTCCAAGATGCTCTCACGTGTGTAGGCCATGCATGCATGCCTGCACTGCAGAGCAATAGGATCCTTCTCCCGGTTCTAAATCAGGCCAAAGATCGTCTAAGAAAATACCATGGAATAAAGAATGTGGAATAAAGCTGCACATCACGGAAAAACATGACCATGAGAGGCACTATGACTTGTTTGGACATTTTGGATGCGCTCTCCGCTGTTGCTCTCGTAGGGATGTACCTGCCTGCATACTTACCAGTGTCTCAGTCTGAGGATGAGGAGGATGCCTCTCGCGTTCCAGTTTACCACACAAGGGGAGAGGTGAAAAAGGACTTTGGAGTGTCTGCTGTGATTAACTGCCTCCTTGGCAGGACCAGGCTTGTTTCTCATGGGAAATAAGCAGGAGATTCTTGTGTGTGTGTGTGTGTGTGTGTGTGTGTGTGTGTGTGTGTGTGTGTGTAGTGTGAGTGAGAGAGAGAGAGAGAGAGAGAGAGAGAGAGAGAGAGAGAGAGAGAGAGAGAGAGAGAGAGAGAGAGAAAGAAAGATGGGGGGGGATAGCTAAAAAACAAAATGAAAAATAGTAAGAGATTCAGATCTATCATAGATTGAAGGCTTGGTGGGGAGTTGGGGGGGGGGGGGGGGTGGCACTACATTATTCCATTTCACCTTGAAACATTTATTTTCAGCCAGCAAATGTCTAATAATATATCTATGAATCACAGTGTTCATTTAGCACTATCTATTAATCAGTATCAGCCTACATGTAGATCTACTGTTGCTATGGGCTAAATCAGATTAGATCTAATCACCCTATATTGAGACCTATAGATCTCATCTCTTGATGCAACGACTCAAAATAGCTCTGCTGGCTGACAGGAAGTCAGTACTTATTCTCAGTTCCCCATTAGGGACTTGGAGTTTTGTGTATAAACAAGAGTCCATGCGCACTCTTGTCTTGCCAAATCTGATCAATAGATGGAGTTTCTGCTCCTCTCCAGACACGGATACACCAGCCAACCACAGTGCCAATGAGGATTCTGGGAAGCCGGGACAGCCAATCAGAGACTAAGACTGAGAGGCCGTATCTCTTTGCCAAGTGATTTGTGATATTATACAATGTTATCTCACAGAATCCAGTTAGCTGTTTTGGCTGTCAAACTCTATTGTCTATTAAGAATCGTTTCAAGGAGATTTTGATATCAGATATTAAATCTATTATAAATATTAGATTGCATATTTCACTTTGAGTTGTGTTTAACTTCTAAAAAACTGAGATTCTTAGAAGATCAAATGTGGCATGATTCCCACACACCTCTGGCATTCTGAACCTCTGGATGACATGTTATTAGAGTTGCTGTCATCATTGCATAAGATTACAACGCCTTTAACCTTCACACATCACAGCCACATTTTCGCCATTTTAAAGTAGCTACGTGTAATTGCTCTTTTCCAAAATTCCCGTTTTTTCCCTCTCTCTTTCTCTCTCTCTCTGTCTCAGGACATTTAAAATTTCTCAGGATGAAAATATCCCGCGCCCCCTATAATAATGGCGCTTGGCATCATCAGATGTCAAGAGAGCTATCTCCAAAACCTTTATTTTTGGGATGTTTATAAACTTCCATAAAAGTTCATTTAATCTGCGTCTTCTTGGCCATTTTCCAGCATGTCAGTGCTGTCCTATCAATGTCACAGAGAGTGAAACTGCTGCAGTAAGCATTATCTGCTTCTGCCCTTCCACTTACACACATCTGGAAACTCTTGAAACGGCCTTGTGAACTTTTTTCACCGGTACATTTAAGTATAACAGAACACAACCTTTATGCTTATGCTACGCCTTCTGTACGATTCTGATTTGAAGGAATAAGGTGTAGGTCTCTGACTCCCTACATGACCATTTCTTATTCTTATATATATATATACAGTATATATTACTAACATGAACCATGAGTAAATCTCCTGTAAGAACAGTTGACTGCAGAGAAGGCCCGAGTGGAACTGCTGTAGATATGATCTCAAACACCCGCTGTTACTTACATCACAATCACTGATGGCTACCAACTCAAGAGTACAGAAACAACCCAGTAAAAAGTCATGCCCAAAATTGGATGCAGGAAGCATGTTTAACCTCTGGAATTTTGAATATCTGACATGTTCCTTTTCCCACAATCCATACTATCTTTGTTTACACTCCCACTGAACTCAGATCAGTGGGATGAATGTACAAATCCTGGCTATGGATAAAAATGCTTCATCGTAACTTATGTTCTGCTCATATGGAAAAATAGAAAAAACTAGCCTACGCCCTCCAAGTGCCAATATAGTCATCCTGTTTATTTAGCAATTCTTCTGTGCCAGATGGCACCAAAACTAATGTAGCGATAACATTGTAATAACGATAATGTTCTCTTAACGTTTCTTTTTATGTATATTTCTGGCTTGATATGGGCTTGACAAACCGGCCTTGGCAAGAGGCGCAGCTGAGAAGCAAGCGATGGATTGATCTGCTGAAGGCTTTATCTGCCTCTGAGCGCCAAGTGTGGACAGTGGGAGGCACAGTTAAGCCCATTCTGAATTTTTGTACTTTTGAGGCCTCTGACTGCTGTATTCCAATCATGCCTACTCTCTTTCAGAATGCCATCTCACACATATGGATCCAATCAGCATTTATTGAAGGGGTTATGATACTCCCTACCACCTCAAATCAAGAGCTTATTAGAGGAAATCGCAGAGAGGCAGGGAAGGTCTGACTGGATTACCAAGAGATATATTCTCTGAAATCTTCCCAATTATGGTGGTTTTTGTGTGTGTGTGTGTGTGTGTGTGTGTGTTTTTATGCTTGTGAAAGCTCTCCTCTGGGGTCATCATAGCAATGGTGTAGAGTGCAGTGATAGCCATCACCTCTGACAAGAATCTTCTTGTAAGAAACAGGCATTCACTGATAAAATCCCAACTGTAAAAATTAATATGATAAAAATGAATGTGCAATTTTAACATAATAACCTTTGGTTTGTTCTGTTAGAGTAAAGGTCATGTAGTTTGTTTTGAAAGACAAAAAAAAGGAGCTACAACTGTTGTTCGGAGTGTGTCATATAAAGTATTATTGATATGCACAATGTGTATTTTATTATTCTGTTCACAAATCATCAATCAAGACAGGGCTGCCGCTTTAAAGGAATATTCCACCTCTTTATAAAAATTGGTTATTCACCCTCTTACCTGGAGTAACATATGTGGGTAAAAGCATTTAGGTCTCAGTGCATGTGCTTTCCTATTCTGAAACCCCAATTTTACCCTTAGCTTAGCATAGGCACTGGAAAGTAAAGTAGCCAAAGGGTTGCTATCTGCTAGAATAAAGCTAAAATTGGGGGTATTGAATAGGGAAAACACATACACTGAGACCAAAATGATTTCACTCACATATGTAACTCCACGTAAGAGAGTGAATAACCAATTTTCATAAAGAGGTGGAATATTCCTTTAAAGCAACTTTTCAGCATGGTTTGAGGAACCCACCCAGGCCAGGAGCACTATGCAGTTGTGGGGGAAGGGTAGGAAACCACTACAAAACACTCTATAATAATAACACTGAACCCTTATAACAGCATGACACTGTAGACTGTATGACCATCAAACAATAATAAGTCTGTTCTGGCAGTGCCAGTAAGGCTCTGGGACGTATTTGTAAAAGTCCTGTGCCTTTTAGGTAGCTAGTCCACTAGTTGTACAGCAAAATTTCCAACATGTGGCTTTTAAAGACTGTATAATTTAGTTTCATCTTAGATACAGATTCTTAAAAGTAAAAACAAAGATGTGTACTAGTTGTATAGCCTACTTTGAGAACCATCTCCCCTTAGTGTATTTATGATCAATAGTGTTATATTAGCTTTTAAAGACTGTATAATTTAGTTTAATCTTAGATACAGATTCTTAAAAGTAAAAACAAAAAATGTCTACTAGTTGTATAACCTACTTTGAGAACCATCTCCCCTTAGTGTATTTATGATCCAATAGTGTTATATTAAACATGACAAATCAAGACAATCTCCACATCACACACGCCTGCTTTTCCGGTGAAAGTGGTCCCAAAGCTTGGGCTTTGCCATCCCAATAACACAGCATGCCAGTCTCTCTCCAGCGTTCCCATGAAGCAGGCTTCCAGCGTCTCCCCCACGCCCCAAGTCATCCTCCTTTGCATGCACCACCACTGACCTGCCAAGAACCGACAGGCCACCAAAAAGTGTCGCATCTGCATCCAATGTCTGCACTATCTTGCCGTTTGAAGGTAGGAGGTTGCCAAAGTCTCCCGGGTGTTGTGGGTGGTTAACTGAGAAAGGGTTGTAGTGGCCACCAGTTGAGGTGCAGCCCTCGTGCATGTCCCCATACTGGTGGATATGGATGGCTCTGAGCTGCACATCAGGGTTTGGAAAGCCATACAGATTGATAGCAACACTTAGCTTATCACTGGCATGTTCCTGCTTGAACATCACATGCCCGTAAATTTTTGGCATGCCAGGGGTGAGTTTGGGATTGGGCCGCATTCTGCAGGTAGCGTACAGAGTCCCACTATTCTCTCTAAGCTCTGGAGGGCCTACCTCACTGGGGCTGGAATCATCGCTGAGACTCAGGCATGAGAGACCGCAGCAAAGGAATACAAGCAGGAGATGGAGATGATGATGACCCACCATTCTGACCAAACCTACAGTAGAGAGGGTTAACATAACATTAGTTTGTGTATGAGATATTAGTTTTCCTTGCCTTTTAAATAATCACAGATGGAGGAGAGGTTGCATTTCAGTTAACCTATAGTAAAGTGATAGCGCCTTGGGATTTCCTTTTCAAGCCAGACTTATAACTACTGTGACAAATGCCCAATTAGCTGACGATGACGAAAAATGTCTATGCGATTCCATGGTCATTATGTCATACCCATAACAACAACATGCGTGGGATTTAGTGAAGCTAAGCCATGTAAAATGCGCAAAATAATGAAATAAATAATACTTGCTCATGTTCTTTAAAATACACCGTGTGGGAAGTACCCTATGTTTAGCCTACTACATTTGCTTCTACCGTTACAGTTTTGGCACGCGGATGCGGATACAAGGTAAGCTACGACGACGGACTGTGCAGTTGTTGGTTGATAGTGGAGCAGTTTTTAATCCGATTGGAAGTCGTGCAAAAGAAAAGATTCGGGCAAATTACGCAACGCCATACTGTGTGTTCCACTACTACACTGTGATCTTTTCTGCCCTGGCAAATGTGGTTCTAGACCATAGTCATTGTTGCCAAAAGGATGTTATTTAGAAGTTAAATATGCTAATCATAAGCAGTCTATGAACAAACGTACCTTGAAGACAGGAAGAGATATGTCGTCTGAACAGATGCTTCTGAAACGTGAAGCAGACAACATCAAATGCCACTCCCTCTAAATTATGCTTTTGTAACTGTAGCCTACTCTGCAAGTATAGTTGGTAGTTGCCACGTCTCAAAACAAATGCATCCTCAGGAACAAGTAAGTTCTAAGACTGTAAAGAAGCAGAAAAAGTCCCCCATCAGAAAGTCCTTGTAGCCTTTATTTATTTAAATCACTCACTAATAAAGCAGTCTAGTTGGTAGGCTACAGGTGAGACACATCAGCTAATTAGCTGTAATTGGAATCACCTGCAAAGAAAATGTATAAACCTAGCTTATAGGACATTTCTTTCTTTTTAACCCTACTTTGAGTCTATTTACCCAATATCTTCTCATTAGCTTGTGTCTGTGGAGGCAGCGGGTGGGGTGGGGGCGCTGATAGTAGTGAGGAGTAGGGCTGTCACCATCTTAGCTGGATTTTCTCTGTAGATAGTAACTTGTAATTTTCATTATTTACTCGTCCACTATCTTCCCTTACTCTGTTGTTGTTTGTTTAACTAGATTGCTTAGGGATACTGGGGGCCTCACAGGTCCCAAGTTTCATTATGGTGTCTGAATTGTCTGTCGCATAGCCTGGCCATGTGCCTTCCTACGGACTTCCGCTCGATTTTCATCTCCTTCCATGACTCCTTGTCAAGTATCCCCAGCTGCGGACTTGCAGCCTCAATGTGGGCTGGGCTCAATGTTGTTCCGTTATCCTGTATGACATATTGTAACATCAAATCTGTACAGAGTAATTCAAAAGGAGTGCTTTATCAAATAGGACATGGTAAAAAAACGTCTGATATCAGAAGCATTAATTAATAAAAACTGGCCAAACAGAAAGTGAAATTCTAGCTGTTATACAAATAGGATGAAACAACCCCTGGATGTGACGCGTTATATCTATTGTAAATAATTTTCCAGCCAAGATGTTTGAGCCTCCCGTGTAAAATTAGCCCAACCAACTCACACACCCCAAACACACCCACATTTCTGAAGACCAATATCATATATGCTGCCAGTATCCACCAGGGCACAGGAGGGGTGATGATACGCTAGAGGGGAGGTGATCTGATACTGAACCGGCGCTTTTTCTGCATTTATAAACTCTTTACAAGGCCCACTGTCATTCTGAATTAATTGTGATACAATTTAACGCATCCATAGGCCTATGCCACATACATTAACTATTCAAAACTTCTTAATGTTAGACTTTAGTGTACTAGTGTAGGGTTTTTATATGGAAGACTGTTCTAATCTGCGTAACGCAAGACTGTACATTGACCTTTACGCAACTCACACGGGGACTTTCTCTTGTAGCCTATCACAATTATGTACATCTAAAATCATTTACCAAAAAATGAATGTAGATTGGGACTCTGCATCAATGAAATGAAGAACTCGATCAGCTCTGTTCACTCTGTAAACTAACGTTCGATTTTGAGGCGTTTTTACCTTCCAATAAAACGCGCGAGAAAATGAACCTAGGCCTATTCAAACCAGAGAGGTAGCACAGCATCTTTGTTTGAGCTGCCTGTTGCATGAACGGAAAGCTCCGGAGTAGGCTACTTGCGTTGGTTACGTCACTCTCATAGTTGCTGTGTGATCAGTGTGCTGGAGCTGTGTGAGAGCGCAGTGAGGATGTGCACTGCATGAACGCTAGTGTCTCCTTGTCTAGAGAAGTGGATGCAGTAAAATGGACAAGGTAGTTAGATGCTCGGCTACGGGAAAATGTGTTTCTTCAACCATACATTTTGTTCAGTAGACTACGTCGGTCAGTATTTGTTTTAGATAACTAAATGTGACGGGATTGCTGTGCGCAATGAGACCACAATAGGCTGTTCATTAATATCCAATCACACGTCCTGGAAAACGGACTGCTATGGCGTTTTTGTCAAAATGAGAAATGTCAGTGAGGATGCAACATACCTCTGGCAAAACGACTCTTTCGAACTTTACAATGGAACCCACTCTACTGAGAACCATACCAACACAACCTCGCCAAACGGAACAAGTCACACTGCCTTGGTACTTTGGAGAGCGGTGCCCCTTGCTCTGGTTTTGGGCACCTTTATCATTCTAGCCATTGTTGGGAACATCCTCGTAATTTTATCGGTGATTTGCAATAGGCACCTCAGAATCCCAACGAACTACTTTATTATAAATCTGGCAATTGCAGACTTGTTACTTGGCACAACTGTGTTGCCAGTGTCCGCAACTTTGGAAATTTTGGACTACTGGGTCTTTGGGAGGATATTTTGTGACATTTGGGCTGCTCTTGATGTGCTATGTTGTACTGCGTCTATTATGAGTCTTTGCGTGATATCTATTGATCGATACATCGGAGTGAGCTACCCCTTACGATATCCCAACATTGTGACGGAACGCAGAGCGCTTCTTGCAATGCTCGGTGTATGGATATTAGCTCTGGTGATATCCATAGGTCCTCTTCTTGGATGGAAGCAACCACCACCGCCAGACAACACCGTCTGTGCAATTACCGAGGAACCATTTTATGCGCTCTTTTCATCCTTGGGGTCTTTTTATATCCCACTAATTGTTATATTGGTGATGTACTTTAGAGTGTATGTCGTCGTCAAAACGACAACCAAAAACCTTGAGGCCGGAGTCATGCGAGAGAGACTGAATTCAAGTGAGCTGACGCTCAGGATTCACAGAGGCTCTCAGATGCAGGATGGCAGCGGCGGTGCCAAGGGTCAAGGGCATCAAGCAAGGAATTCTCTCACAGTGCGAGTCCTCAAGTTCTCTCGAGAGAAGAAAGCTGCTAAGACCCTTGGTGTTGTGGTCGGAATGTTCACCCTTTGCTGGTTGCCATTCTTCCTGTCCTTACCCATTGGTAGGTATGGGGTTTTGGCAATGCTAAATAACATGGGTATAGTGTGTTAAATATTTAGTTAAAAAAATAAAACTATAAAATATGAGCTTTAAAACAGTTACATTTATGGCAATTAGAAATAATTTTTTTTGTAATACAAGTATTCCTGCCAAACCGATTCCTAAAAGCTTTATATGTGGGCATAAACGGACCCTTCATAGACATTTGGGTACCGTTTTGGTCATTTTATCATAGATCAGCTCACAAAGTTTACACTTTTCACTACAAAGAGGATCTAAGTGGACTTTTGACAACCACAGTACTAGAGTATTTGATATCTGTGGTAGCTTGGGTCTTGCCACAGTGACAGTGATATACAGTAGGCCACTGTTTAACCTCATCATCACCCCTTGAAGGCAGGGGGAAGAAAAGCAGACATGTTTCCTTAGTGCCTTGCGGGTGTGGTTTTTGTAAGCTTTTTAGAGGAAATTAAATGCTCTTTTTTTTTGACAGACCACTTGTACAGTGGGCCTGCTGTGGTCAGAGAGAGTCCATGCTACCAGGGGTTATGACAACATAAATCTGTTTTATGACTTAATAGTTTTAAAGCCTGTTTTGTGTGGTTGGCCCTTCAGGCAGTAACTGACAACAAGGTCACAGCTGCTCTGCTGTACGGCCTGCGTTATAGGAAGTAACGCTTTCAACACAGACACAACAGTGAATCACTGAATGAATGGAGTTGATCCTCTCCTGTGGAATGTTAATAACCCTAGAAAATGTCATATAAAAAAGAATGGAATTCTGTGGACTTAGTCTCTCGGCTCCTTAATTAATGCCAAGTTGCCATGGCGCTCCAGGTGAGTGTAGATACACATGGCCGATAGAGTTTCTATAACACAGTGTTTCTCAAACTTTTTCAGACCGAGGACCACTTTGCCAAAAAAATATTTTTCAGGGACCACCTACCCTCTCACCCCCTCACCAACTTGCATGCTGCTACCCCTTCCCCTTCGACCAAATCAATATGCAATTCTAAATTGGCATTTATGGGCACTTAAAATTCAGATAGTTTCAAGTTTTTAATAAAAATTACAGGCCTGCTTCATAGTATTCATTGAACAACTCCTCTTTGGCTTTCAAATCATTTTAGTGAGAAACAGACTAATTTCACATATTTTTCTTTGGAAATCCCCTTGCGGACCACTTGAGCTTCCTCGCAGACCACCAGTGGTCCATCAACCCCCCACTCCCACCCCCAACCCTGTGTGAGTAGTGAAAGACCATCAAAGATTGTGATGCTTTTGCCTCATGCAGCTATTTTCCATTTCACTCCACCCTCATTTGGACTGCAGAGGTTTGCTGCACATGTCCACGTCCATGCGCACTGCAGCCTGCAGATGTATCTTTGAGTAGTGAAGGATTATTACATATTAAACAGATTCCTCTGCTTGCCATTTTTATGACCATGGGTCAAACGCTGAGGCTTATCTTCTGTAGCCTAATTGAACATGGTTTCTTTCAGTGTCAGTGGCCGTGTCTTCTAATAATTATCCTACACAGGCACAGCAGCACTTGCCACTTGCCATGGTGGGAATCAAGGAAATTAATTACTGCCAGTGGCATAATAGTACAGTACATGCTAACATGCATACACATCCCCAAGGAGCTGACATTTAGCTGTGTAGCTTTAGTGTGTGATAGTGCCGTGCTGTGTAGCTTTAGTGTGTGATAGTGCCGTGTTCATGTTTCCATTTGTGAATAATGCTATGCAGTCAGACCAGCTGCATGTTTCTCCTTCAAAAATGTGAAGTGTAGTTTTCATCTCTAACTTCATTTATTTCTGACATTTTTTTTTTAATTTTATTTTTTTGCATAAATTAGCCTATGCAATGGGTGTTGTTAATTGGTTGTATCAACATCAACAATTCAATAACAAATCAACATCAACTAAGCAACTCGATTCACCTCCCCCTTCTCTCTCCCACATAAAAAATGCACTGAAAACTGGTTGCAATATTGATATCAGCAAGTCACTGCATCAGCAGTACATAATCACTCTCCAGCTGAACAAGTGATAACTAGCCAATGAAGATATGAAGTGTTTGAAACTAGCAAGAATGAAAACAGGATGCCTTGTTTCCCTCCCAGGGTTTCTATTGTTTTTCTTTTTTTCTCTTTTTTTCTGTTTGTTCGCTCTCAGGAAGGAGGTGGAAAGGTCTTTTAGGTTTTTGAAGTGTAGGCATATATATATCTGAAACCTATTTGTTGACTCTTCCCATTGTTTCTATATTTACTCTTGTGATATGCGGTAGCCTACCATCTTTTGTTTATTTATTTAAATAGCAGGAAGGGTGAGAGACTTTTTTTGTCTGTTTATCTGCATTCAGAATGTCCCGTGCCTTTGAATTGGGCAGTGTATGGATGAGTGCAAGCAAGTCATCTTATTTTAAACATATCATCAGCCAAACTAACCAAAAATGTGTTATGAACAGTTCTGAAGTCTGGAATTAAGAAAAACAGAATCATCTTGGGTCGTTCTCTTAGGAACGTTGCCATATCTATGTGTCTGAGTGGAGATAAATGGGGTTTCACTCAATTTTGGTATTTTCACATGCTATTTTCACCCCTAGAAACCACACTCAATGAGATTATGTAACATGCAAGTTATATTGCGCCACCCCACTTAATATGGGGGGCCTGGACAAACCTGTCCAGTTATGCGACTATAATGAATAGGTATATTTTACTCAATGAACAAGCCATTACTTACTCAGTTACACAGTCATTTTATATGCTATACCAACTTTTCTCAATAGTCTCCAGGATTCTTTCTCATTTTGTTTGTTCTTGTGTTTCATAAAATTAATGTCATGATTCTTTTGCTGGAATGTGACAGCAGCTTTGGCCGTTCGCTTCTGTTCAGACTATTGGCCTTGTGCTCCGGTCTCATCGGGAATGAACTCTGTACAGCGAGCCACATAAAATCTCTTCTCATGCTGCTGAGAATCACTTAGCGCTGGTTTACTGTAAAGAACTCTTCTGTCCTCCTCTTTCCATTTTGTCTCTTTTATTTGCTCTTTTATTGCAGAAAAAAGCTCAAGCTCGTAAAAGCTCATCAGGTTGACTAATTCTGTTCTAACATGCAGGAGTAGTGCCTTCCTTATGGGAATTAACAGAGACCTAGGCTATTTAATTGATTAAGTCATAAATTTACTGCACTGAGAAAATATCAAACTTTGGCTGAAGCGTCATTTGGGAACTGAAGAACTTAGGCGCACTCAGGAAATGATGATTGGACTGTGTTGTATTGCCAAGAGCACATATCCTCCCTGAGGAGCGCGGATCATTCTTTACTCTCAGACCTTTGACACGCAAATTCCCCCACATGTGGGTTAGATGGCTTTTAAGATAGGGAGACTTTCATCTGTTTAGAAACAGATACAGGCACTTACACACTACACTAGCACATCTGCTACTGTACCTGAACTGTAGATGGAAAGCAAAGGCTGTTGCCACCAAGTGTAGGCTAATGCAACTCCACAGGGTGCCTATGACTGTTTGATAAAGTCAAGAATGTTTCCTTGGTAGAACACTCTTGGTAGAACACTCTAGAACACGCCTTTGAAGTCGTACACTACAGAGACAAGGTTCTAACTGAGCTGCCTTGAAAAATCTACAAATGAAGGACCAGGCCCTTGATAGCTTTTAGGAGTGTCAGGAACAGTGCTTGGCGACACACAATGACGTAGAACACTAAGAAAAGCAGTTTTTCAAACATGCTTCCTCGACTTTGAGAAACTCTATATTACGCTTGTTGTGAGGGAGGGTTGAGTTCATGTAATGGTCAGATCACCTTTGAAGACGGCTTTTGAAAAGCACAATCAGTTTTTGAGGTGATTTTCCAACTAATTTCACAAGAGGTTCCAGTGTTGCAATAGAGAATTGCTGAACCTGCATAATGTTTCTTGCTTTAAACATGCTGCCACCTACTGCAGAAACAGTGCAATGACATGAATATAGTCATGAAGGTTGACCATACTGCCATCAGTACACAATAATCCTAGATAAGTACATACAAAGTGTATTTTTAAAAGATTATATTTAATAGCCATAATTGATTCAATGGCATTTGATTACCATGATAAAATGTATTTCATCAATGTAGATTTCTGCATGCCAAGAATACATTGGGTGTAATGAACATGTCAGCCTCTGATGCTGTACTCCAGTAAAATAAGACAATCTGAAAGTCTAATCCATGTCTTGTGGAATCTCCTACAGTGTCCTTCAACAGCAACCTGCGGCCCCCTGACCTGGTGTCCAAAGTGATCTTCTGGCTGGGCTACTTCAACAGCTGCATGAACCCGGTCATTTACCCCTGCTACAGTCGGGCCTTCAAGATGGCCTTCATCCGCATCCTCAAGTGCCAGTGGCACGAGGGCAGGCGACCGGGCTGGCGCGGACGCGTACACAACTACACGAGCTCCCAGTCGTGTGTCAGCGGCTCCTCCTCCCACCGAGGCTCGGCAGGAAGCCTTCACCCAAACGACAACAAGCGGATGCTGTCATTGGTCCATCGGGGGTCGAGCGCTAGCCCCGGACTGGCGCCCTGTCCGGAGGACGTGCCTTGTCAGACCCTGGAGGTCGTCTCCACCTCCGCACCAGGTAATACCTCAGACTACCAGCAGGGCCTCATGGGAGTTGAAGTCCAGTCAACACGGGCCAGCCTACAGATTTGAACACTTTGACTTTTCACTTTTTTTTTTTTTTTGTTTTGTTTTTAGATGTTTGGATTTCATGTACTGTATATATCAATTCACGCAGTAGATTTGTATAGTCACACGCACATATTGATGTCTGCTTTCATTAATTTGTGTTTACATTGTAGCAGTCGGGTTTTGTTTGAAAGTGGTGATAATAAATTGATAATTCTAAACTATTTTCCCCAATGAATGTAAATCTTATGTACAGCTACATGAATGATCCAATAGGGGAGGCTGTGAGATAGCCTGACATAGCCCGCCCATAATACTGCTGTTCATCCGCATTCATGGTCTGGAGGTTCTTTAACCTGACGCAATTAGGCTATAGGGCGGGGGGCATTCAGTTCTGGTTTGAAACGATTGGACAGCTCGTCTAATCAGCTTCGCTTATTGGCTGGTTATCTCTCTACCGATGTAATCCCGATGTTAGACCACGAACACGGATGAACATCTGTATAATGGGGGGCTATGTCAGGCTAGGTCTGTGCTGGACCTGTAACAAGCATCCTCTAATCAATGCATAGCACACACTTGTGTTATTGCTCAAGTTTTACATCCTTACAAAGGGAAACTACTAGTAGCAGGCATATAGCTCTGTTCAGTGCATACTGTATAGGCCTAAAGCTCTCTTACATGCATAGAGGCCAATAGCACTGTTCCATGCATATACTGTAGGCCAACAGCAAGTTTCAGACATGAGTAATATAATATATTACGTTAACTGGATACTTTTGTTTTTAATCATACACACCTACAGTACCTAGAGTATATCTACTTTGAAAACACTTTCTAAACTAGTGTAATGTAAGACTCTGATTTAAACACCAAGTCCATAGTGGTTTAGATTTCATAAATGTCTATACTTTCCCCTCCTTACTATATTGAGTAAGCACTCGGTTTGGTTTGGTTTGGTTTCTGGGCGTCCTGGAAGTTGGCCTACTAAAAACTGTAAAAGGAGTTTTTGGTTGAGACCGTATTCCTACCAATCAAGCAGGGGTGGACTGGCAATATGGCACACAGGGCAAATATATAAAATACAAGTATTTAAAAAAAATTCATTCTTAGATTAATACTTAAAGGGTAGCTCCATAGTAAGTTTAAGCATAGCCCTATTGCACAAGCCAGCAATATATTTTGCATGGAATGAAAGAATTTCAAAAAGCATAGACCCAGCGCAAACACAAACCACATTACATTGAGTCAAAGGGACCTCATATCTTATTTTCGGTTTTGAATAATGAGGTTCTATTGATTCAGTGTAAAGTGCTTGTTCGTTTCTGCGTTCGTGTTCGGTCTATGCTGTTCCAAATTATTTTGTTCCACTCGCTAACTAGTGCGTTTAGCAGGCTTGTTCGGCAGGGCTATGCTTGTATTCACTCCGTATTATTCCTTTAAAGAAATACATACAAGTAAGGTTTTTTTCCCCCAAAACAAAACTCAGGACTTTATTTCACTGCCAGTTAGCTCATTGACCATTGATGTGAAGGTACATGTTTTGTCAGAAAAAAAAAAAGTTTGGTATAGCGGTCTTTTACAATCTTCTCGCATTAATTTCTGGCTTTCTAGCAAACAGATGTACAGTATGTGAACATTCTGTGTGTTGTTCAAATATTCCCAAATTAGTATGGAGACATAAAAACATCAGTGTAAAATCAGTGATGCTCTGAAGTTCATAAAGACTTGCATGAACACGTAACTATAAAATATCTGTAGTATAATTTAGACATGAGTGATTTCCTGAAACTAGATAATAAACAGTGAAAATACAGTTAATCACATTTTCTTTTCAGTGGACCACACACAAGTGTCATTATATTAAAATGAACCAAATTTCCAGCTAAGAAATCCTGACAACTGAAGATATTGTGTCACATTAAAGAAAGCTAAAGTTAGAAAATGAAAATGAAACAAACGAAACAAAAACAAAAAACAAGACTGTGGGTTTCATACCATGTCTTATTTTTGGTGAACACTAAAGAGACTTTGAAAGACCCTCACAAGCCTTCTGTGCGGCTCTCTTTCCCACGGCACAATGGACGGTGATGGAACAGCAGTTAGATGTTCCTTATTTCATGAACAGGTCCCTTATTTGCATAAAGACTACTTGGAAAGCTTGACCCTGAGAGAACACATTTTTTATAGGACCCTTCTGTGCGCTCCCGTACACAACTCATACATTCTATCTAGGGATAAGGCTTTATTGAGGGGAAACATTTTTTTATTTCATCAACAGTGTTCTTGGAGTGTAAAAAAACAAACTAAACTAAAAGAGTACAAATAATAATAATAATAAAAATACGTATAAAAAAAAGTATAAATAAACCTTAGGTAAATGGTTTCATATTCAAGTAATCCATCAAGTCCCTGATAGCACATGGTTGATGAAGCAGACCTGTGTAAACATCATCAGTGAGGAAATACTCCTTCTACACGCCATAACGTCTTCAGTTCATTAAAGTCCATAAAGGCCAGCAGCATTGGTTACCAAAAGGATACTAATAAGAATATCAATAAAAAATAAAAAATAAAAATCCCTAGGCAATAAAAGTGTTCTTTTCTGAGGATAAAATGGAATTTCAAAAAGCTTTTTCTTCAAAGGCGTCACACCAGCATTGTGTGGATGTGGGGTGCTGGAGGAACGCAAGATGAGGAGAGAGGGAACAGAAACAGTGTTTGGACACAATCATCTTCTTCCAGCCAGCCAGCCCCCGCAGTCAGTCCCTTTGAGAGCCACGTCTCCCCTGCTCACCTTAAAAACACTCTCAATGGGTGCACACACACACACACACACACACACCTAGAACACTCTCGGTGCGCTCAAACACACACCTAGAACACTCTCAGTGGTCTCACACACACCTACAACACTCTCAGTGGTCTCACACACACCTGAAACACTCCAAGTGGGCTTCCGCCCATCTAGAACACTCTAAGAGGACACACACACACACACACACACCCAGAACATTCTCAGTGAGCTTGTGCACACACACCTAAAACACTCTCAGTGGTTCGCACTCAAGTGGTTCTCCTTGCACAGCAAGATCCAGGGGCCAGGGATCTGTAGGCCCCCGTAGGCACAGTGAGCTGTAGTAGGGCCAGGCACTGGCTGCACTAGTGTGAGTCGCCAGCTAAGCATGTGAAGCAGCTCAAGTATGTGTCCCTGCTATGTTCATGTTCAGTCACGCTCCCCACACACACGCTGGAGAGACCGACCGGAGAAGCCATACGGAGGATTCACTACATGGCTTTCTACACAAATAATAATAGAAAAAAAAATTAAAATAAAGAAAATTGATCACAGTGACAGGAAACAGACTTCCCTTGGTTTGTAAAGAGCAGCTCCAGACAGAGAGAGGAGTCTTAACGAGTCTTAAGAGCTCTGAGGCGTCATGTCAGTGTGATGACCTCCACGGGCTCTTGGCTGGTGTTTGTCTTAGGTCTGTGCTTGTGCCGCCGCTCCCGCAGCGAAGGGGGCGGCGGACGCGAGGCGGACGGGGGTGGCGTGGCGAGAGAGAGGGGAAAGGCGGCGATGGCGGCAGCGGTAGTGGTGCTCGCACTGCTGCTGCTGCTACTCGGGCGCTCCCGTTTGCCTTTCCTCTCTCGCTCCTGGCGTCACCTGTTGAAGCAGCCCGCGCTGAAGGTGGGGTGCGCGCCCAGGTAGCCTCCAGCGGCGTAGGCGGCCATGCTCATGCAGTGGCGCGGGGGCTCGGCCGCGATGGCCACCTGCATGGAGATGGGCCCTTGGAGGGCCAGGGTGCGGGGCCCCGTCTGCAAGCCGGCTGGAAGGCCCTGGTAGGAGGGCAGGCCGCCTGCCATCTCCGAGCCGGGCAGCATGGCCATGCGGCTGTGGCTGTGCAGGAAGTCCTGAGGCACCATGGCGCCCAGCGTCTGGGGCTCGGCGGCGGCGGCGGCAGCAGCGGCCAGCGCGTGCAGCTGGGCGAGCGATGGGGAATGCTGGGACAGGTGAGGGTACTCTCGGGCCTGGAAGAGCAGAGACTGGGAGCTGGAGGAGGACGAGGACGAGGAGGAGGAGGAAGATGAGGAAGAGGAGAGGCTGCTGGGGGTTAAGGGCAAGGCGGATCGCTGCACTGCGGAGACGGGCGAGAGGTGCATGTGTTGGGCCACCGGCTGCAGGGACAGCTGGCTGGAGGGGTGCGGAGATTTGGATTTGTTGGCCTCCTTCACGTCGTTGTCATGAGCACTAGAGAGGGAAGGTGAGGAGGAGAAAGTATTAACAGTCATTCCTATTTTATGACCATACCAAAGCAATGTGACACTGACCAAAAATTATTATTATTAAAAATTGTTTTTATTTTTTATATTTTATTTTTCATTATTATTTTTTATTATTATTTTTGTCTTTAGGAAAAATTTAGTGGACTATGGAAGTTCTAGTGGGGCAGGCATATGGTTTGAAGCAGAAGGAGCAGCAGGAGGAGCTTACAGCAGCATGAGCTCAATGCACTTGGTGAGGTGGTCCCAGGTGTAGCCCGTGAGCAGGTGCAGGGCCGTGGTCCAGCTGGGGGTGATCTGCAGACAGATCCTGGAGGCGGCCACACAGGCAGCCGCTACCTGGGATGGCCGGAAACTCAAGAAGGCGTGATCTGGAAGAGATGGCATGACAAGTGAGTCTGATGTTGGCACACGTGTAATCCAGCTATCAGACCAAGAACTGGGGTCTCCAGCTGAACCATTTATACACCCTCTACATTAATTCACACCCACACAGATTACTTCTTCACTCAAGGCCATAATCACTCGTTCATTCCTCAAGACTATGTGCACCCTTTCATTCTTAGTGGAGTATAGGAAAGGAAAGGTACATTTTATCCCAATCCCAAACCCATGAAAAAATAGCTGAATGTCAATGCCTCCCAAAAGCCTAAACCCTAGAGCCCTCACAACCATAAGTCCTCAGTGACTGAGCTGGTGTGAATGACCTTGTCCGAGAGGCTGATTCTGATTCGTGGGAGTGCAGTCCAGTCTTGGACACTAGGGGGCCTCACTGGAGAGAATCAGAGAGAGCACATCGGCTTACTCTCCAAGTCAGTTACTCTCAGCAGAGAGGGGAAAAGTACGAGTGAGAGGTCTAAGCGTTTTAAGTTCCGTGTTTCGTGGGGGCAGGGAAAATCCCTGACCAAAGTCAAGCTCTCATTTACCGTTATTATGGATTGATTGTATTGTGATGTAGTGCACTTATGCAGACCAGGGAGGTATTCCAAGAAGGCAGTTGAGTGTCAAACTTGGATAAGTTAAGCTGGAAGTAGTGGTAAATCTCATAATAGAGGAGCCTCGACTCCTTGTTCTCTTAACTAAACAAAGCCTGCATGCTCCTCTATTAGCTGGTTTACGACTTCCTCTAGATTAACTTAGCCAGGCTTATCACTTATCCACCTTCTTGGAATACCCCCCAGAACTAATTCATGTGTGCTCCCATTAAAACCTATTACGTTGCTCTATCTTGGTCAGTTTTACGTGGTCTTAACCCTCGGCTCTCGGTAAAAGCGAGAGTGAGAGGTGTAAGCGTTTACGTTCCATGTTCTATTTTCCCAAGGGGGAGGTAGGGAAAATCCCCCTTTAAGCAGACCAGTCCAGGTCTCATATGCTGATATTATAGACTCTCATACTGTGACATAGCACACTTAACACCGACAACAACTACAGTATTCAGTTCACGTATGTTCCCATTAAAACATATTATGTTGCTCTATTTTGGTCAGTATTCCATGACCTTTACCCTCAGCTTCCTATTATTACCTTGCAGAGACACTTCCAGGAAGTAGTGGGTGTACTTGTCCATGAAGGCTTTGGTCTTGGAGAGGGAGGTGAGCGGCCAGCTGTTGTAGAGGTCTCCCTCCTGTACGGAGGCCTGGAGGTAGTAGTCGATGAAGTGGGCGGGCGTGGGGATGCACAGGTTCCAGTTGAAGGTCTCCAGCAGCAGCAGCTCCATCTTGATGAGGTCACGCTTGTTGAGCACCAGGTTGAGGCTGCACATGATGCCCAGGGAGTTGAGCTGCTCCAGCTTGGGCACACGGTCCTCCTTCTCCTCAAACTTGCCTGAGGGACACAATGGGGGTGGGGAAGGGGGTTAAGATGGGGTCTTTGGTATTTTTTGCCCTCAACGGTGCCTTCCAGGCAGCGCTGCCTTCAAGGCACATTAGGGTTAGGATGAGGGTTGAGGGGGTTAGGGTTAGGAATAGGGCTGAGGTAGTGCCTTTTAGCCTGTGCTGCCTGGAAGGTGCCGTTGGGGGCAAAAAACACCATTGAGCGAAAGATGGCGACTGGAATGCCGGGTAAGACAGGCTTCTCATTGTCTCATATCTAGCCTATTGCTGTGTCAAAGCATAGTGCATTCGGTTGACTGGGCAGTGGGCAGTCAATTTAAATATACCGTCATGCAAGTTTTTCAGTAAAATCATGATAACAAAAAAAAATAACAAATGATGGTGTTTTTGGGTGGTGTAGCCAGATAGACGTTTGATACACTAAAACCACAAGGAAGTTGTTGCAAGACCATGAAACATAGTTAAAACTGACCAGACTAGTGTCAAATCATAGTGCACTCCATGACTGGAGAGTTGATTCAAATATACTGTTATGGAAGTTTTTCAGTAAAATTCATTGTAGCAAAAACTAACAAATGATGGTGGTGGTGGTGGTGTAGCCAGATAGATTTTTGATACACTTAAATCACAAGGAGGTTGTTACAACAGCAATTGAATAATATTAGAAACATAGCTAAAACTGATCATACCAAAAATGGTGATGCTTCAAGGTTTCTACAAAGACCGTGACGTTTGAAATAGTGCTTTCTGTGGCTGTCAACAGACACGCTATAACCTTGATAACCCTACTAAAATATTTTCTTTCCATGATAGACATGCCAAAGTAACAAATCTTGGGTGTAGACGAAGAGAGAAGGAAAAAAAAAAAAAAAAAAAGCAAGCAAAAGAACACTAATCAGCAGACTACAATAGGCTTCTGTGATTCCAGCTGCTTCTCTCCCTCCCCAGCTCATCATTTTGCATAAGAACACACTGACAGTCAACTGAAAGAGGGGGAGACTGATAAGATCTGGCTGTTTTATTTTCTCAAGCTTCCTTTCAACTTCCCCGTCTTTTTCCCCTCTCTGAGCTCCAGCTCCTCCTCCTCCTCCACCTCCTCTCCCTCCCTCTCCCTCCCTCCTTCTCTCTCTCTCTTCCCTCAGCTGCTGCCTGCCTCATGTGGACAGGCCCTGCCCAGACTCAGCTTCTTGCCTGGTGGGTGTTTTACAGCTCATGCCAGGCGGGCCATAAAGCCTGGCGGTCCGCGGCCTAGGCTGGCTAGGGGGGCAATTAGCGAAGGCAATGTAATAGCGTCTAATGGCTAGAGACAGGAAATGGCCCTCTCTCTCTCTCTCTCTCTCTCTCTCTCTCTCTCTCTCTCTCTCTCTCTCTCTTTACTCACTGTCTGCCCTGCTGCTGCAGCTTTCTCTCAGCTCTGGCTCAGCCTTCATGCACCCTTCCTGACTGCCTGCCTGCCTGTCTGAAGACTGGCCCACCACTTGCCTGCTCAACAAACATGGCTCATAGCCTGGAGCTTTTTTGACTGCCAGTTTTCACACTTTAAAGTGTGAAAAAGCATTAAAAACAGTCACTAACATTATGGATAATGTAATTTCACTGGTGACCCCCCAAACTATAAGTCTTATACAAGCTAAAAAAATATCTGACCAAATTATTACCTTGATGGACCATCTCTTTTAAAGGCTTCCTTGCTAAAACAACTTTACATTTCTTATTGAAAATGGCTGATATTTTGTGATGTGTAACAAGGCTACATGTATGTGCCAACTCGGCTCGGTTTAAATTTCAATGAAGATAAGGAAAGTACAAGATGACACTTTCCTGCTCAAATGAGGGCTGCTTGATAAGCTATAAAGGCAGAGGTACTGACTATGGTAGGGGTGAAATGACGCATGCACTGAGTGCTAGGGGGCTGCTGTGGAGATATGTAGCTATGCTAACAGGCAGCTAGGCTACAACCTGCACTGCTTCAGGAGACAAAAAAAGTAGCACCAAAGCAGATGCCGGTGGATTAAGAAGATTTGACAGGCAATTTACAAGCTCAATTGTTAGTAATTCCAAAGGCAAACAAGCCTCGCCTGTCTGAGGCGTGACTGAGCACTCAGTCAGCAACAGGGATGCGGATCTGAATGAGCTTGTGGAGGACTTACTACTAGTGCAACAGATTAAAAGAGCCTCTGGTAGACTGCTTGGAGGTTTCACAGATATGGCTACCGTGAAATACAAATTACTGTTGTTGGTGTTGAGCCAACTAGGCCTAAACCATAGACAGAGATATCACAAAATATAACCACTTCAAATGGTCAGCGAAAACCAAATTTGCGGCCTTCCATTAAAAACAATTTCTAATGGCAGTAGAAGGCTTCTTTCACAATTACAGAGGAAAGTCTCCCAACATTCACACAGACAAAAATCTATATTCTTCAGCCAACTTCTAACAGATACTCATCTCAGGTTGAGTCTATTTTGAGGTAAAAGATCAAACTGACTTAATACAGGACTCAGACAATCTGGAAATTTCCTAGCATTCCTGTTAAACGGTTGACTCGTGTGTTTGTCATCCATACAGTTGGCCCTTATCACCTGCATGGCAGTGTTTGAAGTGTACACACACATTCCTCTGCTCTGCTTCACTCTCCCAGTCCACACAGAGGAGAGGCAGCTCCGACAGGGCCTGCCTGACGCAAATCCGCTCCAGCACATACGCCAATCACTTATCACTGACTAAAATTCCATGCCAGCTTGTCTTGGATATGGGACACTGTAACGTCTGTAAATGCTCTAATCAGCACTGCATTTGGTGAACAGCCAAAGACTCATAATGTTCTCCTGAATCTAGAACACCAAGAAGAGGCCAACATTCTGGTGAGATATTGACTCAGCATATCTGGCACTATTAAAAAACAATCTGAAACAGATTACCACACTACGTCTTTATTTGCTGTGACATAGTCCCTCTGCGGTTTCCTTGGAGTCAATACTGTGCTCCTCCACCAACTGCTCATACTCACACTCACACTTTAATAGGCTGCAAATGCTCATTGTTGCTTAGTGGCATAGGTTTACACACACACACACACACACACACACACACACACACACACACACACACACACACACACACACACACACACACACACACACACACACACACACACACACTCGCTTACGCCCTAAAGGTTTAAATTCAAGAGTCCAATTATTTACGTGTGCTATACCAATAGTTGCCTTTGAAATCTATATTGTACTTTAGCCACTAACAGTCAGCCAGAATATTCTACAAAGCTGAGTGGACACTTATTTCCCCCCAGGACACTGTGGCACCAAGTGACCATTTAGCTGCAGTCCTTTATTCATATGCATTACAAAACACACCAGAGTCTACACATCAACCAATTAGGGAAAGGACTTCCTATCTTCAGGGGAAGTTAAGAACAACAGACAAGAAAAGTATCAGTAAAAGCGTTTATATTTTGATATATTTTCCTCTTATTTGTTTTCTTTAGAATAGTAATGTTGACTATCCAAGCTAACAAGGGAATCGCTTTAAAAAAAATCTACTTGACAACTTTAATATCATAATTACTAAAAAGCCTTCAGTAAGCAACTAAATTCCAAAAATATGAAACAAAAAAAAACACAGTTTGCTACAACTAAATCATCCTTAATCCATCTAAAGAATGAAAGGGGGAAGACTTTGACAGCCTTAAAGGAAATTCCTCTGTGCTCGGCAAAGGTCTTTAATTTGCCAGCTCGTCTTTCGTTGGGGGTGTGAAATTGGTCCCAGCTCAGCAGCCACAGCCACAGGCCTGCCCTGTGTCCCCACTCTCCACTCCCCACCCCTGGCTCTGAGCGCAGACAGACAATACAGATCTGCCCGGATCTTTGACCCTGGGTGCAAATGCATGGCAGCACAGCACACACAGAAATCCTCCCACAGGCATCTGCCGACCCTTCCGATGGGTGAGCTAGCTGCTTAGGCCACATTATGGGAGACTATGGTGGAACAATGAACTAAAAAGTGCTCTCTGACTCTCTCTCGGTCTCTCTCTCTCTGTCTGTCTGTCTGTCTGTCTCTCTCACTCTCTCTCTCTCTCTGTCTCTCTCTCTGTGTGTCTCTGTCTTTCTCTCTGTGTCTCTCTGTCTCTGTCTTTCTCTCTGTGTCTCGGTCTCTCTCTCTCTCTCTCCCTCCCTCTAACAGTGTCACTTTTTTTTTTGACAAATATCTTTATTAACTTTTCTCAATTATTACATAAGACATTCAGATATAACACATAACATAGAACAAAAAGGCACACCCATCATTAAATAATATTCCAAATTATAGGGGATAATAAGACATGGTTTAGTCGTTTAGATGCTCATCACCAAAATAGAATTGTTCAAAAGGAAAAAGGGGAAGGAACAGTGTCACTTTTAAAACCATGGAGCACATGTCCACACACATAATACTGTGTTCTAAAATAACAGACACCCGATAGGCAACGCCAAAAGGGTGTTTAAACTACATTTAACCTACATTCAGGATAATAACATAATGGTTCCGCAGGAACCTAAGTATTTTTAGCATTGTATTTTCGACTAAAAGTCTGTCATGGTGATATTAAAAATTTAGGTTGCTCTATAAAAGAGAGCAGTAATCAGTCTCAAAATCTGCAATGCAAAAATAATTGTCTTAAGTGTCTAGCAGAGGCTTAATTCCTTTGCATTACCATCAAACCCCTGAGGGACTGGGCTTTTGGGGTTGGGGGGGGGGGTGTAATCTACATATCAGGGTTCCCTGCTGGGTCTTTCAGCTCAAACATGTGCCCCCCCTCCGCTGTGTCTCGACACCCACTCCTCTCCCTCTCCCTCTCCCTCTCCCTCTCTCTCTCTCTCTCTCTCTCTCTCTCTCTCTCTCTCTCTCTCTTCCACTCTGCTCAATATCAGGCCTCCACCTGCCTTTGAAGCTGGCTCCTTTCCTGTTCTCTCCTTTCCTCTTCGCCTCTTCCAACCCCCGAGGAAACTCAAGGCTGATTTTTACGGAGGCCATTTCTCAGGGCCATTCAAGCCTGACTCTGACAAGGTGTGTCACGGAGGTGCAACTCCACAGGCACATACCACAAAGGGCTTTCCCAAAACTCTCTCTCTCTCACACTCACTCACACACACACACACACATACACACACACACTGAGAAAATGTGTCAAATGTTTAAGGTTTACAATGAGGTCTGCTGAAATTGTTTAATGAATTAGTTGCCATTCCTTAGCCTTCATTTAGAAGAAAAAAAGGTCCAAAAGCAGATCCTAATCCGTGAAAATAACTTTGATGCAAGAGGTAGAAATGAATATGGATACAATGTAGAATTGTCTTTGGAATGGATTATTAAATGTTTTTTTTTTTTTTTTTTTTTTTAAAGTTCCTACTGCTGTTTCTGAGCAGATCCAATCCCATCCCCCACCATGATGGTGGGCCGACCTGCTCAAAGTCTGTGTGTGTGTGTGTGTGTGTGTGTGTGTGTGTGTGTGTGTGTGTGTGTGTGTCACAGAGTGGTGGGGCTTTTGTTTGGGGCCAACTCGAGCAGCATATGGCATAGGGGAGGAGGGCTGCAGGGGGGGGTTGGGGTGGCTGCTGCACTTTTTTTAAAGCCCCTCCACGAAGCCCTGTGACTACAGCTGAGGAGTTTCCAAAAAGCCCATCAAAACACAATAAATAACTACAACCACCCAGCGCCTTCTATAACACAAGGCCAAAGTGTTATGTGGCTATTTAAAAACAATTACTGTGTACATACATTTTATGAAAGACTGTTGAGACAATGTTTCATTCAGACTATCATTGTATCAGATTTCCTTTGCATTTCTCAATCTCGAATTTCATAAAACGCAATAACTATTGTGACAACTGAAAAAGAAAAAAAAAAAAACTGCCGTTCTTGTCCAAAACAATAAAAGGTAGAGAGAAGTGTTGACATCCATGGGCTCATAACTATCAACATTATTTGCTTCCACTTTTAAAAAGTTAAAGCTCTATGCCTCACACTAAAGCAGCTACAACACACACACACACACACACACACACACACACACACACACACACACACACACACACACACACACAGTATTCCTCCCCCTCCTTCTCCCAGGCATGTCTCTTGTGAGTGGAGCATATCCCAGTCTCACTCAGTGACAGTTTCATTAGATTAATTGCCCACGCTTCAGTGGCGCTCAAATGAACTCAAGCATGGCAAAATAATACATCATTATCACTCCCTAATCTAGCCAGGGTGTAATTTCTAATTATTTTAGCAAGCCCATCTAATGTGCTTCATGTGATGAAAGCTGTATGACCCCCAAAAATATACACAACACTGGCATGAAAATATATACACAACACGTAGGCCTGTTTCTTTCCTATGAAGGCTAAAATGCAGACAAACGCGGGTTAATGTCTAATTCACTCTCAGTAAATCTACCCAACACGAAGTCCGTCTGTCTCTCGCCACTGCTCCCTAATAAAAACCCACTCAATTGCTTGACAGGAATTTTCAGGGTGCAGTGAACATAACCCACTGGGCATATTGTGCCACAGCCTTATAAAAGCCCTGCCACCACAACCCAACACCAGAAAATACGAGTCAACACTCTGGAGGGAAACTGTACAAATGTGTCTCACAGTTTGTTTTTCTCTCCACACGACCACCACAGACACTTCTTGATGTGCCAACGTTAGATGAGGACTGCGAGCAGTCACAGACTTGAAACACTGACAGTCTAGAATGTATGCTCACAGTGTCTATGTTTGTTGCTTGTTATATGTTACTCTCTACTGTTAGCAATATCTCTTTATCATGCCTTATATCTTCATATCAATTGCACTTTATGTTCTAGTGAGTTGTGAGTCTTAATACAGTTATATATCTTACTTGTATGTAAATTTTTAACTTGTGCACATTTAGAGTTAGATGAACGCAATTTCAGTCTGCTTGCAATGTACTGTTGTGCTGTAAAGCTTGATTCACAATAAAGTTGGCTTTGACTTCAACACTTACTGGCAAGGAGGAGGCAGGAGAGTGCGATGACGTAGAGCTGCTTGATGGCCACGTCGTAGTGGTCCATGAAGAGGTCCAAGAGGTAGACGGCCAGATGGCGGGCTGTGGCACACAGCTGGTAGCGGTTACTCAGGATGGCCAGCAAGTCGGCAAAGTAGCGGCGCATGCCAATCTGGGGAGAGTGGGCATGGTAGACAGGCAACTTCAGTTCCTGAAGAGGGGGAAAGAAAAAAAGGAGAGGAAAAACAATCATGGAGTTAGAAATAGAAAAGACAATAACTCAATAATGAGCCAAAAAAAAGTCTCAAATAATGCCTTAACACTTTCAGACAGATGTGGTAGTAAAGACTCTGTTAATTATGTCATTTAAAATAATAATCACCCCCTAAATTGAAATAATCATGAAAGCACCTTCTTTCAAAACATGCTTACCATGATGAATAGATACAGGCCAATTACATTCCCTTGACTCGAAGGAAGAGATTACTTAGGCCAATAACGGAGATTCATTAGCAAGCCCTCTCGTTTTCACATGGCTGAACACTGAAACTATTTCTTTGTAAGTGGCTTATAAAACCTGCAAAGAATGTGTTGTATGCACTTTGTGTAAGTCTTCAGTGGAACCATATACATTTGTAAGCATATGTGCAACATATGTTTGGCCACATATAATAAGTAATTTAAAACTTGGCATACGTTCTCATTAATTACTAAAATTAACTTAACAGCCATAGGCCTAATATATGGAAACACAGGGAAAACTTTTAAGCCGTTAAAATAATGTGTTTTGAAATAGTATACATAAAACCCTTCCATTATCTTTTAACTGGGGTGAATTATTTTTGTTGTCATGTGAACAGCAGACCTCCATGTGTAACAACCCAGCATGTGCAAAAGCACAACAATGTCAGATGCAGTCTGGTCATTTAGAATAACTTAAAAATGATCTATTTCATCTTTGACAAATACGCTTGTGAATGCTCACAATGGAAATAAAAGTTTAATTTTAAGGAAATCTTGTTTACTATTTTTCATTCGCGTTTTGAATCCACAAGCAACTTAAATGTTGTTGGAACATCTTAAATCCTTTAGGTGTTTTTGGTGTCTCAAAAACACAAACCGTGTGTCCAAATATTATGACAAAAACAGTAGCATACAATTTCAATGGCACAGAAAACCCATCTTTTCAAATGAGACAATATTGCATGAATGAAATCTATCGTTATAAGGCCTGATAAATGCTATGGTTAAAGGTATTTCAATGAAAAATACCATCTAGCCTATTAGTACAGGTTTTCTGTATGAGCTGGTTTTGTGTAAAATGTATAGATTTTAACTCATGTTCAGAACAACTAAGATTTTAAAGACACCAGGATGTCTTTGCTAAGTGTTACATTACCAGCCATAACTACAACACTGGGCATGACTGAAAACATAAACAATGTGTAGGCCTAGTGTAGGCTATTTTAGATGGAGAACGTTGTTTTTATCAGTCATTCTCTAAGGGATTCTCATTGTGTTCGAATGAAACCCATGAGAGGAGTTCCTTTCAAAGTGTGCTTTGAGATGCACACAAGTTGGTTCCCTCTGTCAACATTTGAAATCAAATAAGAGTTCCACGCGTGAAGAAAAGTCTTGTCAGACAGTGCCAGTCTGCATCTAGGAAAACCACAAACAAAACAAAAACCAAACAAATCTTACTTTTATACGGAGAGCTTGATGGATATCCGCAGCCAGCTGTCCTTTCCACCATTGCGCCTCCGTTTCCATTTCTTCCCATCCAGAACGCACCAAGAGCAGGCTATGAATTCAACCCTAGCAGAACATTGGAATGGAATGGGCACAGATATGGTCCGTTTAAAAAGATTACCTCACTCTGACTACAGTAAACTAATTCAATACATGTTTGACAATGAACGACACGCCAGTATAAATATCACGAGATAAAAGAATTCGAGATACATTCTATCAAGTCAGTGTAGGCTACCAACAGCGAGAATTTACTCAGTAACACGACACCGGACAACAGCAAGTGTGAATAGCGGGTAGGGATTTAAATGGTCAATTCTTTATGAGTTCTGCTTATTTATCAGTTTAAAGAATGCTGGTTTTGTTATCGTTACTCTGACAACTGTTCCAAGCAGTAAGAAAACTAGAGACAGTCGGTTGTGGTTTCACGCGTAATGCTGTCTTTAGTCCCGCATGTTATCAACACCACGAGAAATCTTGCTATTGATGAACTCAAAGCTTTGTTTGTAGCTACTTCAGTTGTAAATTCAAAGTGAATTGGGATGAGATATGGGATATGATCAACAAACAAGATGAAACCATGATAACACTGAACATTGTACCATAGTCCTAATCCACAAAATTGATAAAGCATTTGTTACGCTCGTGCCCCTTACCACTCCGAATATGCAATGCCCCGGACCCCTTTGTCTCAGACCAACATCCTGAAATTCCTCGTTGGAAGTTTTGGTGTAATCCTTCTTCAGTAAACAACAATGAGCACGTATAGGTCCACCGGAGAAGGGAGCAAATAGCACTATCTGTGTAAAGTAGTCCGCTTCCTTTTTCACTGTTGTCCACTTTTAACAGCTTTTTCTTGTGCTTTTTTTCCCCAATGTGCTCAGCCAATACACTGGGCTGAATTCGCCAGGCTGCTATTGAGCCACTCTACTCGTGAATGTCCCTACGACCGATTGCAATGACTTGTGGGAGCTGTAGTCCACCAGAAGAGTCGCTATAGTGGTTCCTGCTCCCCGTATGGCCAAGACATGAACACCAGACGTCTGATTTGCATTGCGCAAAGATGACTATTCGCCAATTCCAACTGACCAGTAAATTGAGAGAGGCAGGCTTACCAACTTGTTGAGGGAGCTATTTCTTCAATGTAGGCCCATGAAATTATTAATTGGTAGTCTAAGTCTAGTATCGTGGCATATAAAGTTAAAGTTGAGTTTTTTATTGATATAAAATGTTTTGCCTAAATCATTGCACGGTTGATTAACATTTTGGTCAGCCAATTGAAATTGTCCTACTCAATTAATTAGGCTAGGCCTAATTAGAAATGTCACCATTTACAAAACACATTTTTTTTTGCATTCACACATTGACCAATGTACCAATCACATTTTGCTTTAGCCTTGTTTAGTAAAAGTAAAATACAGTAGGCTACAGTGCAAATGTGTGGGGTGGGGGTGGGGGGTGCTTGTACTGACAGGGGGCCCCAAAGAAAATTTGAATGTTAAAATCAATGTTTGGGGGGCCCAAAATTATTCTCGGCCATAAGGCCCAAAATTTCTAGTGCCACTTCTGGTGCTGATGGCCGCCTCAGCAGAAGTTCCTGGCAGGCTGTGACAGGAGGCCTCTCGATCAGCTGTTGATTTCAATGAGGTTCACCCAAACATTTGACTGGTCTGAAGAGCATTTAGACAAGGTGAAATGAGGAGGGGTCATCCCAGCTGCTACAATACTGGTGATCCACCATATTGTACTTCTGAGTGGTTGTATAGGTGGTCCCTCTTCTCAACGAGAGTAATAACCCTTGGGCCAGGCCAAGTCATTTTCATGTAAGCAGAACAATAAATGAACTACACCAGTTGCAGCTCTTCACCAAGGTTTTAGATCTGCCCAATGCTATATCACCCTTCCCACTTCTGAAACCACTGTTTAATAGCAAGAACACTGAACACAGGGACTTTCTTCCCTACAGTTACTGTCCCCTTTATCAATCCATGATATGCATGCATGCACAGACCCATGACTTCCACAAACTACCACTAGATGGGAGCAGAATTGACCCCCAACTATTAAAAGTTTCACTTTGGAAAGACAAATGAATGGCCAAGAGCATCTGAGCTTCTACAATGTATGAGGATCATATATGTAGCCTACATGTTTTTGTCTATGTGTTCTTTACAGATGATTTTATTCAGTCACATACAATACATAAATATTTTATTGAAAACAAAAAGCACTTGGTTAAAATTTACAATTAGTATTTATTTTTGAATGTTTTTTTTTTTTTTTTTTTACAGTGTTTGTTTTTTAGAATTACTATGACTATACCAACAAATAATTAAATGAATAAATAAATAAACAAAATAATCCAAATATGGTGGCTCAGCTTTCGCCATGATCTGTATACCAGACTGTAGGTGACACATTGGGATGAAGGAGATATCAGCCAACACTAAATTATTTTCCCCAATATAATATCTAAAGCCATGCTATAAACAAATTCCTGTAATTTCAAAGCCAAACTATTACTCCACACAGCACTTATGCATTTTGTTTCAGCAAAGAAAACTATTGTGAACTACTTGTACCTAAATGGTACCTAAATAACCTTCTCTTATATGAAATTGCACACAACCGTAAATTTCTCCCTAACAATGGTCACAAACAAAACTTTTATGTTCCAAAAGAATCCTAAAACAAAATTATCAATAAGTTCTATAAAGTCAGATTGACAAGGAACCAGACAAATGCCAAAAATGCAAGGCATTTTTAAAATAAAATAAAATAATGAATTAGTCTACCAATAGCGTAGTCTTTCTGCCTTGTAGTCTCTAACTGAACTGATATATTTCTTTTGAGGGACCATAACTCCTTTTTACTAAGAAAAGTTGATCAATTCAAATCCAAATAATGAGCATTAATAAGGAATATAATTTCAGGTTTTCACATGGATTAATTATCAATTGGGTTGTAATCAGGTCTTTCAGACCTAGAACCTTACATCTTTTTGTCTTTTAAAATGTTTTGTTCAGTTATACATCATTGCTGGAAGACCCCAACGTTTCCTATGCTTCAAGCTAACAACACATCCCCCAACATTATCCTCCCACCAACATACCTGGGCAAACAAAGGTCAGGATTAGTCTCATTTAACTAAAGGAAAGACCTTCCATAGGGTCAGACTTGGATACCCATGGAAACAGAACCAAATATGAGGGTGAGTTTTGATGTCTATTCTTTAGAGCAGGGGTGTCAAACTCATTTTTGTCGAGGGCCACATGAGCAATGGGACTTTCTTCAGAGTTCCGACCTGCCAAATTTACATGCGCGACCACAAACATGGGTGAAAAAAATCCACCTTTCCTTATGTTTCTGACCATCACTAACACAGTCCTAATGTGCCACCGTTTAATTTTGCATTCCTTTCCTGTTGGTAAGCAGGTCTAAGATGCACCTCATAGAGAGTTGCTAAGATTGTGTTGCAGAAAGTGCATCGTCAGAACTGTTTTTAAACAGGCAACAAACACCTACAATTCTTTCAAGCTTTTTAGGCGGGCCGCATGAAATTATGTAAAGGGCCACATCCGTCCCCCGGGCCTTATGTTTGACACCCCTGCTGTAGATTGACAGATAAGAGCTAATCAGTCTGGCAATTTATTGGAATACATCTATGATAATTATATAGACATTTTGAGAAAATGTGATTACTGTAATGACATTTAGTCCAACATAAGATTATACCACTATAACACAGGGGATAGAACAGTCTGCTGATCATGACATAAAGATGAATCTGACGAGCATTTTGTGTAGGCTGCCATCTTGAGGCAACGCCATAGTTGGACTGTCAACAAACCTTTTTGACAATGTACAGTCAATGACAGGTAACAGCAAAGACTATGGAATACTCTGACATTATACAGGTAGTAGTGAATCTCGTAAATCAGGGCATTTTATAGTGTGCTATCACGTTATCCCTATGGACAGATTGGCAATCTAACAGCTCAAAAATGGCGCCTGCTTACTTCCGGTGGTTTCGTCGGATTCATGTATACATTACTGTTATTCACATCAACTCGTTTCTTCATCTGTTTTTTGTCCCTCAACATCAAAGTCCTGGTCTGCATATATGAGGAATCCTGTGAAGAGACTGTCTGACCAGTATGGGTCAAAAAATAAACCATTCTGTTCAGAGTAGAAAATCTGCAGCCACACTTGGTCATCCTTCTTCAGACGCAAAATAGTTGACCCCGATGCCACATCATTATTGCCAGTGTTCGCATCAAAGGTTTTGATTTTATACTGACCATTGTGTACCAAACCAATAGCCAAGTGTTTGTTAGCTAAATTGATGTCGTAAGAGAAGAAATACACACCTGGAATGGCACACATAAACTTGCCACTGCTGGCATTGTAATGGCCTCCGTCATTCATGAGGATGCGGTTGAAACGGATAGGCAAGCGCTCCTTGGGGTAACTCTTGGTCACTGCAACAGAGAAGGCCGATCGTCCTCTGGAGCCACAGTCGCAGCCTCCCATGAGCCCTGCTTCCCCTGGGTCTCCAGAGTCTCCTTTACCTCCACTCACACCAGCCAGACCAGGAGCCCCACGCAAGCCTTTCAGGCCCCTGGCGCCCGCTCTCCCCACTACGCCAAGACGCCCTTTGATGCCCGGCTTACCAGGATTTCCAGGTCGCCCCGCATCGCCTATTAGGGAATGAACACAGACAAAAATATCAATTTGAAATGACAAAATATACTTTATATCTCAATGACAGTTTCACAGACATACAAAAATATATGACGTTACAAATTACATAGTTGTAATCTATATGATAAATCCTTCTTATTCTTTAGTGATGTTTGTTATGGTTATGTTTCCATAATTGTAATACAACTGAATAGAAAACTGAAATCCTTGCCGTCCTTTCAAGTTAGAGCTTAGTTTATTTAGACTATGGTAGCAAATGATGTAAAAAAAAAATTGCAGTGATTGATGACGACTGATTCAGGACTATAGCCATAAATCATTGTGCGGTCTGCATATGTTAGAAAAGATATCCCAAATCTGGTCTCAGAATGTCCAAGACTGTAGTGTTCTCCGCAGGGCCAGTTCTAGGCATAGACGAACTAGGCGATCGCCTAGGGCACCAAATATCAGGGGGGCATCACAATACATTTATTACTTTATTTTCTTTAGTTTTTCACTTATATTTTCTAGAGTAGAGGGGGCAGAACTCAAATCTGGCCTAGGGCAGCCAAAAGGCTAGAACCGGCCCTGGTTCTCCGTCATGTCATTTGGATGCTTTTGGAGGAGTATCAAATATCTAAAACAGACTGTATCTATAACGGTGTAACATGCTAAAGAAGACAACAGGTGTGACCTTGAGCCCACTGAACAGAGGACTAGGTGTGAGACATGTACAGTACCTCTGTCTCCCTTCTGTCCCTTCTCCCCATCCCTTCCATCTGGGCCATCCTTTCCTGGTGCCCCCATCCTGCCCATGATGCCAGGAGACCCAAGGGAACCTGGTTGGCCTGGAGGCCCCTGGGGCCCGGGATAACTACACACTAGCTGGGAAGACTGAATGGTGATATTGCGTCCTTTCTTGAAGGAGAGTATGTCCGTGGAGACGGGAGACAGTACGGATGCAACCACACATAAACGGAGTACGGTGCCAACTGCAACAGATAAAATAAATAGTCTTGTTTCGCCATGAACAAAGGCATAGATTCGTGAGACCTGCAGTACCTTTAACTATGGGGTAATTAAAAAATGACAACCTTATTTATTTTGCATAATTATATACCCCTGAAATTGTAACTGTTCCGAAAACAACATAGCATACACTGTTAGTAAAAATAAAAAAGGAATGTACTTACTCAGCCTTCGAGGACTGTAGGAAACATCCCAATCATTCAAACTTGTCAGCGATTCCATAACGATAAGGTAATGAGTTGATTTAACGGGAGAACGTTAAGGAAAATTAGATTGCAGCGATTTCCCCCCCTACGCTATGCTTACCATGTTTTTAAACGACCCGACCACACTGTACACAAAAGCTATCTAACAGGGCGATTATACTCTCCAAGGCAATACTTGCACCATGATGTAATCGCATGTTTGTTCCAACCTGGCGCGGAATAAGTTTCCTAAGATATACAAACACTTGTCAGATCAATCTAATGTGTGTAATTAATGAAATCAAAGAAATGGCGTTGCCTATTTGTTCCCTGCGCTCTCGCACAAATGTTCTGTCTTGACATGTTTTAAAAGTTCTCAGACATGGGCGTTGCAACAGCGCATTAGCGCATAATTCCAAGATGTCCCTAGTTGTATTCAGTGGGGTGAACGCCAGATGCGAGACACTTTTTTTTTTTTCAAACAAAGTTTAGGGAGTGAAAATATGACACACTCTTCCCAAAATACAGTACAACTTACCAAATATATTGTCAGGTTAACATTGCATCTACGCAACATTCAGTTGAAGGGTCGTTTTGATTTAGGTATAACAGCTGCGTAAAAGTCTTCCAAAACTTTTCGCTTCCAAAAAAAACCGAGATGCGCACATATGGTTTTGAGTTTCTGTAAAAACTTTTATTACACTAGGCAAGTGTTGAGGAGGAAAATCAATATTACTTTATGGACATGAATGTAGGCAGTTGCAAAATACACAATTTTATATTAGACAGCGATAAATGGGAAAACAAATCAAATAGGCATCTTTAATCTTTACAAAACTTACTGTGCCACCAAAGCATTTAGACAGATGCTTAATTCAAAACAACTGCCTATGGTATTAAACTAGACAGGTTTACAGAGTTGCAGAAAAGAATCCCTTGAGAATCGCTCTGAGAAAGGGCATTACTATAGGAGTTCAGACAGCAAGACTACAGTGCCCAACTGACCTAAGGTGGCTCAATAAGAAATATCAATAATGTTGGTCAACCACAGATCGGCTCAAGTTGACAACCAAATAACTCTTCACCAGCCTGACAAAAATGTTGGTCCACTCAGGAAGGCTGACAAATGCTGGTCAACTGTGTAAGGATGGCGTTAGGGAATGAGCTTCCTAACCAGGGGAGGAAGAGAGAGAGTTCCCTTAAAATGCGGTGCCTCTCATGTGACCTCTGCTGGATTACACTATGCATGTTGAAGGGCAGCACTGTAGCAGAGCAGAGAAGAGCAGAGCAGAGTGAGCACGGCTCACTATCACAGGAAGGAAGCCATGGGGTCGTCGGCTCGTGGGCGCTTCATGCGGAAGGCCTCCATCTCCTCTTCGGTGGGCTCCCGCACCTCCTTCAGGCTGTTGTAGGGCCGCTTCCTCTCGTCCAGCTGCATCATGGCGTCCACATCCTGCTGCCACTGCTCCTCCGCCAGCAGCGCCTGGGCACAAGACAACAACACAGAGACCATGAAGACAGTGCACTAGACTCAGTGAGGCAACACACACAACAGCAGGCCATGCTGAACTGTCATCGAGGTGTCCCGAAGTAGGAGGAAAAATGGACAAAGTGGGAGCGAAAGAGAGCAGAACAGCGAAGCCGCTTCTACAAAGCTCTGTTTGTTTATTGCTTAATAATAATCATGTGTTTAAAACTAAAAATAAACGTGCGGTTCCATTTAAAAATATATATAAAAATATAATATAAATATAATATAAATATATATTATGTATTTGGTTGGAGAACTACTTTCGTGTTGAAATAGATCCACAAGGCTGTGTCATAGTTACAATTCTAAAGAGCATCAATATGGAATGGTGATGAACTTTTTTTCCCCAAATGAATCTCAATCTGGGAATAACTAACACCCTCTCAGAAAACGGTATTTCATTAATCTGTGTGATGATGCCTTTTATTCTGCTGTGATAGTATCTTTCGGTGTCTAAGGAGGTGTCAGGAAAAAGCACTTGGGATTAGCCAGGAGCTAAATGAATCAGAGACGTAAATCCACCCACCTTCTTCAGCTTCTCCTTCTTCTTGGCCTCGTCTTCCTCGTCACTGCTGTCAGAATCCCTCTTCTTATGCTTCTTGTCCTTCTTCTTCTTCTTCTTCTTGTCCTTCATCTTCTCTTGGTGAAGCTGGAAGAGGAAGGACAAACAGATACAAGCACTCTTTTATACTCACCGCTGTTCAGCTGCTTAACTCCATTAAGAAACATAGAGTATTTATTTATTCTAGGCTTATCTATTTATTTATTTTTATACTAAGTGTTTCATACCTCTAAGAGCGTCTTTGGCTTCTCTTCCTCCTCCTCCAGGTTCTCCATCCCTTCTTCAAACGGAACGCAGACGGTACTCTGTGCAACCACACAACACAGCTAGTCAGTGGTTCCATCACCAAACATGTTCTTGAAATAGCTGTTTACAGTATTGATGTGCATTGATTCAGCAGCTTGCAGGCCGAATGCAATGCAGACCATTTCCAAAACTTACCGTCGTTTTCTTGCCTGCTTCTCCCGTGCAGTAACTCTGTTTGACCATCGAGTGGCAGCATTTGAAGCCCCACATGCCGTCTCTCCAGTACGAGCCCCAGATGCACTGGAAACAGGAAAAAACAGTTTCCTTTCATCTCCACAGTCCACAGGAAACACTGGATGGCCACACAATCACCCTTCCTCACAGGCAGCCCACACACACACAAGCAGCAGCATAACTCACTCACTCACTCTTAGGAATGTGATGGCGAGAATCAGCAAAATCGCAAAAAAGTGTCCCAAATTACTTATATACCTCACCCTACTGACGCATTACCTGTACATATGGCATAAATACTTGTACAAAATACAGTTTTGCCTCTGTGCTGGCGGTGAGACCTACAGTGTGGTTATTGATGAGCACGTCCTCTTCATATTTGGAGCGGGCGATGGCCTTATCCTGTCCTTTGAGGACAGCGCCGTGTCGAGAGTACTCCACATACTCTTCCGTCTGAGCCAGCAGCAGCTCCCGAGGAGGGGCATCCAAGTGCTCTTGACCGCCATACTACAACACAACACAGCACAATTCAAACAGCACAAGTAGTGAGGCAAGATTGTCTAAGACCACTATCTTTGATATTTAGAGCATGAATACTAGGGATCGGTTTTGATAAGATTTTATCAATATCAATGCCATTATCAATTCTGCCTATCAATCCAATTCCTTATCAATACTCTTATCGATTCCTGAGTAGCCTAGTTCATGCCAAAAAAAGGCAGTCTTTATAGGCTTGAGATCAGCTACGTGTCTCTGTCTCCTCAACATGGTAGGCTATGTGAATCACTGGAGTTAATGTGATAGCTTGCAATGAAAATTGCAGTTAGCACGTGACGCTAATGCACCGCGACATGCGGGCAGAGAAATTAAAGGATTGATAAGAGAATTGATAACGCTTGGAGACGTACAATATCGATGGAATTGATAATTTTGAACCGGTTCTGAATTGGAATTGGTTCTCGATACCCAACCCTAATGACTACATTATTATTATTACTTTTTTCTTTTTTACATGCACAGTGAGGGTAAGGACATTCAAGTTTTGGTGTCAACACTGCCTCCTCTTGGAGCAGAGGTGCCATGACAATCTACTGTATGTGACCTTTGCCCCTTACCCTTTCTAGGATGCTCTCCTTCTGCATCTGTTTGAAGTCCTCCTTCTTGACTTTAAAGGACTGATGCAGCAGCTCCAGTTTGGTGGGGTCAGCCTGCAGATGCACCTCTGAGCCTTTGTCATAGGCCTCCCAGGCAAACACTGAGGGGGAGAGACGGTAGATAGATTACATAGGATTGCAAAGCAGGACAAAGCTTAACTGAACAAAAACACAAAAGAAATCCATCTATTCAGCCAAAAACTAATAAATGAACACTTTTACTCAAGTGATTAATACTGATTAACCCATATTAATATGCACATATTGATAGATATTACCCTATTGTGGATTTTGTTCAAGACTTTAAATAATAATAGTTTAAAGGATCTATTTGCAGTTTGTCAAGTCAAGTCAAATCAAGTGTATTTATATAGCGCATTTTAACACAACTCAGTTGATCCAAAGCGCTTTACAGTGGAAGGGGGGACCTCACTAACCACCACCAATGTGTAGCAACCACCTGGGTGATGCACGGCAGCCATCACAGTCGGCGCCAGAAGGGCTCACCACACAGCTTGAGGTGGAGAGTGAGGGAAGGGACAGGAGAGAAGGGATGAATGAGCCAATTACAGTGGGGGATGATTAAGGGGCCAGATTGAACGAGCCAGGTTGGGACTTTAGCCAGGACACTGGGAAACTCCCTACTCTTTGCGACAAGTGTCATGGGATCTTTTATGACCACTGAGAGTCAGGACCTCGGTTTAACGTCTCATCCGAAAGACGGCCTCTCCTACAGCACAGCTGTTTCCAAAACACAAGTGAGAACTTACACTGAGTTGAGGCCATGTTAATGGTGTCTCCAGAGTACCGGGCAAAGTTATCTCCAGCGTAGCCGACCCTGTGAAAGCAAGCACATGGTCAGAACATGCCTACAGGCCTACAGGAGAGGGGAACCATCATAGAGCCTCTGAGCTTTAAAGGAATATTCCACCCTTTTAGGAAAATTGGTTATTCACCCACTTACAGTACCTAGAGTTACATATGTGGGTAAAAGCATTTTGGTCTCAGTGCATGGATTTTGCTTCTCTGGCAACCCCAATTTTAGCTGGAATGCAATGTTGCCAAAGAAGTGCTATCTGGCAACTTTACATTCCAGTGTCTATGCTAAGCTAAAGCTAAGAAAAAGGTAAAATTGCGGTTCCCAGACTAGGAAAATGCATGCACTGAGACCATAATGTTTTTACCCACATATGTAACTCCAGGTAAGGGGGTAAATAACCCAATTTCATAGAAAAGTGGACTATTCCTTTAAGGGGATGTTCAGTTCACACATACTCTTCTGGGTTCTTCCCTGTGTTGGCATAGGGGTTCTCCCTCATGGCTCGAGTCTTGGGATCGTAGTATGCCGAGTTTGGATCCAAGTTCCTGAGGTACTACAATGGAAAGGTGGATAGACCTAATGAGACCACAGTTCATGGAGATACACATTTCCACTCATTTTGAAAAAGAATATTAAGAGGCTAGCCTGGCTTTGGCCATCCCCTTGGTCTACGCTTTAGCTTCGTACAAGGGTCTGGCATTGCACCATTGACGAACGATTGCAAGCTAGAGGTGTGAACAGTAGAAGTTTGAAATGATTAAATCTGATTTCACCCAATCGCTAACGTCACGCACCAGCTTGGTCATGTCGTAAGCTACGCTACAACAGCAGCAAGAAACAAGAAACCCAACGTTATCTCTCACAACTCCCGATCCTGCTTGCTTTTTAGAGCGGTATGAAATTGATCTCTGCAAACGATGCCAATAGCTGGAATGCCAGACGGAGTCGTGGAGGAAAATGATTATTGAGCAGAGCTACGTAGGAAGGCAAAGCAAGGCTATTAAGAGGCACAAACTTAATGTATAATGGGTCATTCCAATAACAGAGGAAGCAGTAATTTTAGAGTTTTAATGTTTAATGATTCTCTAGTTCAGTTGGCTAGTCCTTTAACTGTAAGCATGGGCAGAGGGTTTGTGTGCACTATAGATATATATAAACGATTGATAAAGTAAATCATGTGTTATAGGTCTGTTCCGTACCTTTGCAATGTCTTCTCGAATTCTCAGATTTCTGACAGTGATACGTCTCTTTGAGTCAAAGTTCTGTCCGGGCATGTCGATGTCGTCTGCGTATTTATCTTCGTCCTCATCCTCACTGTCATGCTCCCGCTCCTGACAGAGAGTGCATATCACATCAGGCAAAAAAACACACACACACACACACACACACACACATTAGGATGCTGGCAGGAAAGCAACCATCATTATATAAACATAAACAAAGTCGTTATATGAACATAAACATGATTTGCCATATTTTTTAAGGGAACAAACAAGAGGAATGGAAAATTGTTCACTTGAAAAAATCCCAATACAATACTGCATAATTAATATATACTGTATTTAAGAAAATTAAAAGTTTTCAAATACTATGACTGTAATGCCACCTGATGCATATAATAAACCTACCGTCTGGTCCACAAGCCTCCCTGATGCCAATTCCTCTTGCAACCTCTGTGCTTTTAGAGTGCGTTTTGCCTGGGAAAAGAAACACAACTCTATGGAATAAGCATACCTGAGATAATAAAATCACAAAAAAAAACAAAACAACAAAAACACACAACAAAAACACAACAACCAAGTAGACAAAAGTGTCCATCAAAAGACATACACATATCAGGGAACATACAGCAGCACTGCAGGTCTAGAGAGACTCACCAGGTCAACCTTGGAATACTCCTCCACAATGCGCATGTGATCATCTGGGTCATAGCCATTCCAGCGATCTCTTTTCCCATCGTAATCCATGTCCAGGGTTATCTGAGAGTGCTCGTCTTGAGCAATTCCTGTGCCAGTGAACTTGGCCCCCACCTTCCTTGGACGCTGGGATGGAATCGAATAATGTAAGCAATGAATTGAGACTGAACTGAAGTCGTTTCACCAAGTCTCACAAGCCACCGGAAAATAGATGATCTCTCTATATATTGTATGATTATTTATTGTGTTTTACATCACCTGCCCATTCATTCACTATTGCCATTATTTATTGGCTGAAGGATGGTAGGGTATTTCCATTGTCTAAATGTTTGTCTCATGTCTTTTTATGCTATTCTGATACAAGCTGCAAACCAAATTTCCTTCTTAAGGTTACAATATATGGTGGAGGTGAAGTTGAAGTCACCACAATTCCATTTATGGTAATGAAAGTACAGGAACTATTGCCATTCTGATCATGTTTGGGAGTGGAATACTACTCTTCTCAACAAAGATAGATAGAGACAGAGATTCTTTATGATATCTCGAAGGACATAAAGTGTTAAGAAGCATTAAGACATCAAACATACATCTAAGCACACAGCCTTCAGACATATGAAAAATTAACATTACCACAACATTACCACAAGAGATATAAAGGAAGATATCACTAATGTTTTTTTTTTTTTTGCCATTACAGGACCTTCTCTATCATACAACAAAGAAGACTATTGAATCTTAACTTGAAAGCAGAAGATTGTACACTGTGTTTACCTCAAGGCAGTCCTTCTTCTTGTGGGTCAGGGCACCACAGTTCTCACATGCCCCCTTACGGAATTTTGTACTGATTGGCTTCTGTTAACATATACATTGAAAAACAAATAGTCAAATAATAATTACTCAAAACGTTACATCCAATGCATGACTTTAAAATATAAATTTGACAGAAGGGCACCAACCTCCTGAACTCCTCTCTTGTACCATTCCCCAATAGTTGAATACTGCTCCTGTTTTTCTTCCTGAGGCCTCTGATGCTTGAGAGTGGGTCGCTTTGAGGGGTCAATATACCAAGGCACTGATGAAATGTACTGAGGAATGTGAGGGTTGATGTCCCTAGAAGATGATGAATGAAGGTAAATTACACATGTCTGTTTACCAAGAAAGCCTCACCTTTTCAAACTAGGTCACATAAACCCAATCTTGTTAACGTTACAGTGTAATGTTTACGTTAAGTTACATCACATTATTTGACAAGGCAAAGGGAAAGGGCTAACGTTATAATAAAGCATGTCAGCCCAGCATTGGTCTCATAACATAATCTCCTCAAACGGATAACTTACTTTCCCTCTTCATCCACTTCAGCAGGGGCATTTCCCAGCTTTCGCTGTTCTTCTAGCTCTTTCTTCTTTCTCCAATCCTCGCGGGTCATTTTCTTGGGCTCCTCGAGACCCACCACCCCCTCTTGACCAGTTTCTGGCTCCTGCTGCTGCTGCTGCATCATGATTTCTGCAACACAGATTGTTCATGTAAACTGTCAATAATTAACGTTACACTGATGTGAATCAGATTCAAGATTGCGGTCCTAGTATTTATACTGTCTACGTTTATCCTTGAATACATACAATGTATCATTCAAAACGGGCCTGCCAAGTTTAGATAGCCTAAGCTGTTAAACTTAGTGTGATTACGTTAACGTTAGCTTGCTAGCTTGTTTGCTATCACGTTAGGAGACCATCCGCTTTTGGGGCTGAAATGAAATAAATATTAATATTTGCCAACTGATCCGACGTCGTCTTTCATCTACTGAAATGAGTAACCAAAATAACGTCCCAATAAATGTGAATGTAGGAATGATAAGGCTGTATTTACCTGTGGCACGTTCACAATACGCAGTACACTGTTTACAAGGGTTTAGCTTCCACAATCCGGAAGTAATGTGGAGCAAGTCAGGCACCGGAAATATCGTCAAAATAAAAGTTCAAGCAGGCAGTTTCATCTGCCTGTCATACTGTACAGATGCGGCGATAGGCTACACTACAGCCACCAACAGCGTCAAAGTCCTAAATGTTTCTGGGTAAACATGTTGGCGTATGTTGGCCAAGTACACACAGTGTTGTGGTTATATTCAACATCTGTGGTATTCCAAACATTAGCCCTTCTCTTGATGGTGATTAGCCTAATTGCAATTAGTAACCTGCCCTGCCAGTAGGCCTATAGGTTCTGCAAAACCTATGGTTACGCAGTTTAGATAGGCTACATAAAAACTTAAACAACAATAAACTATAAGGAAAGCATTTGGTGTTTACAGGGACTTGAAGGGGATGGAGAGTAGTAACGTGATAGAAATAACTGATGATAATGTGTCCAGGGCCAGGCTATCTGTAGTTTTGTGTAAGATTATGGATATTTTTCTTGAAAAGTGTTTAATAGACTTTAAAACCAAATGACCCCAAGACACCCGTCTAGAAAACAGCATTAGATGATAGATTACATCATTTTGACTGACTGAGAAAGAGCTGTTATTTGGCAGCATAAAGGGCCCATGTCATGTCAGTCATGTAATATTTGTTTCAAAAATGTTCATTGTAAATACACACATTGGCCTTTGTTTACCATTGTAATTGGCTTCTGTTTACTTACTATTGTTACAGGCCTACACAGGCTTCTGTTTACCATTGTAAACATATAGGCCTACATAAGCTTTTGTTTACCATTGTAAACACATAGGCCTACATACTGTAGGCTTGTTTACTTACAGTACTATTGTAAACACATAGGCCTACATAGGCTTCTGTTTACCATTGTAAACACATTTATAGGCTTCTGTTTACCATTGTAAACACATAGGCCTACATAGGCTTCTGTTGTGCTGAGATTAGTGTAGATGATGGAAACCTTTAGGTGATCCAGTGACATAAGATATTATACAACTCTGGAGCATGCACAATCATGGCACGAACAGTAAAACAAAATGATGGGTTAGTATGTGTTCCACCCACAGTTAGGTTCCACCCACCAGTTTGTGTCAGGATGTCTTATAGCTTTCAAATAAGTATGCAGGCAGGACTGCTAATATTGAGGAACAGTTGGATACTGTTTCAGCACAAGGCAAGATTGACATTTCTGTCTCTTGCCAAAATCTGTAGTGGCATCAGACCAGTTTCACAGAGTGGAAGGCACGCTATTAAAAATGTAACTTGGTCCTGGGACTAGACTACAGTTTAATTCATTTTATCAACTCTTGGATAGTAAGATACAGTATGTATTTCCAATTACATTAATTCAATGTAAAGTATAGTAGAATAACAAAAACAAAGCCCATGCCAGATATCGTGAGTGTCACAACAACCACCATCGCTCTCTCACCAGTTAGTCTTGTGCTATTCCTGCTCTGGTAACTAAATATAACAATAGTGTTCCTATAAACTGGTTACACACACACACACACACACACACACACACACACACACACACACACACACACACACACACACACACACACACACACACACACACACACACACACACACACACACACACACATAAATACACTGTATATCATAGTTCTGTAAGCTGATTTCCTGAATGTCTTATGTATTTTTGTTAGTTCTAACATCAAAACAAAGAATGTTTCACTAGCTTGCTGTATAAATAATGCATCAAGATTTTCATCATAGGGCCTGTAGACTCTAGCGTTACAAATCTGGCAAAGTGAAACTTTGTTTTATAGAGTGTGTTCAACCTTGTCTACATCTTTTGCCTAAATAGACCCATGCTTTAACTGATACCCTTCCTAAAAGACACATCCAAACCTCCAGTGGAAGTTAAAAAAGTCTTGAAACATGAGAGTAGGGGAGTTATATATTCATGTTTGTCATAAATACCATGGGATTTAAAATACTCTTAGAGAAACAGTGCCCTGGTTTATCATCCCAAAGATAGCACTGGGGTTGGAGAGGTTTTAGTTGTCCTATCAGTTACCTAGGAACCAAGTTTTATTTGACTATACTGTAGGAGGAGACAGCAGCCATTCTGTTGGAGGTGTATCCAGTGGTGTTTTGGGTTGGAGACAGTAAGCTTTATCTGCTATAGTCTCGCATGCTAAAGCCCCTTCATTGCAAAGCTGCCTGAAATTCTTTCCCTATGAGTGATACAGTGCCTGTGCATACAGGGCAATGCTTTGACAAAGTAAAATTAGACTGAAGGTATCGAAAACCCTGTTAACAGGGCTGTCTCAATAATTAAGGTGAATGAATTAAGATTGACAGAAGGCTTTGTGCGTCTTTGACGTCAGAGTCTTCCTGTCACTGTTGTCCTAAGAGAACTTGTACTTGAAGGCCATGGGTGTCTATTGACACTAAGCACTTTCACAGGGTCAGAATGACTCAGAATCCACTCAAATATGGTTGTGTTTAAAGGGGTTTCCCTGCAACTACATGTTACCCTTTAAATCAGACCTAAGATTTTCGTGGACAATGTCCATCTTCTTACTGTATGTGCCTTACAGCAATGAAGATGACATTTTGTGTCCCTTGCGCCTTCAAACACACGATTGAGTCTGTTCCCTTGATAGCATTGGTCTATATTTAGGAGGGCCCTGTGACTGTTGGCAGAGCGTGTCAGATTCCTATGGTATGCTCCTCATTGGCCGCACTTGCACCTGCTGTGAGCTATAACCCTACACTCCCGACCGGGCTCAGACTGAGGAGCCTCTGCCAAACTTCAGTCATAAAAAAATCCAGGTCAGATTTATTAAGTCCTTTTCTTGCAGAGACTTATTAAAGGGGAGGGGTTGGGTGTGCCCTCCTTTCCTCCTTCTCTAATCTCCCATCTTTTTTAATGATGTTGTATCTTTTTATAATACGGTGTCGATATGTCTTTCAAAGGGGCCAAGGGAACCAAATGCGGCCAGACTGACACTGTGGTTGGCGGATACCCTGCAGAAGTGCTGGATTCTACTGGAAGAGGACACTGGCCCTCATGAGGGGTCAGTGAGGGACTGCAGACACGGGACTCCTCTGGGAGGGCTACTGGTTGGAGGTAGAGTTCAGTTCAGACCACTTCTGCTCTTGCTATAGGCACACTCATGTGGGTGAGTTAGCTCTCCCATTCAACCCTGTCAGAGAGAATGCCACTGCAATGAAAAGGTATTTGTTCTCAGTATGTACACTTTTGCTATGTTACATATGTTGAGAATGGTTTGTCATTGAAAGCTGGAGTAACGGTTTGAAGCAAAGGAGATACAGTACAAGCTGTACTGTAGTTTGATTTGAGTTAGTTTGATTGAACTTGCCTCAGGAATTTTAGATTAGGGAACATTCCTGGGGAAAAAAGATATCTATGTGGATATTTAAACATGTGATGAAAATGAAATAATAGATTATTAATTTTATGGCTGTCCTTTTCTTACAAAATACGGAACATTTTAGCAGAATGGGATTTTGGACATATAATTTGTTTTACAAAAGTTTCTGTCTGTGCCATACTGTGGTTAGATATATTCATTAGTCAGACAATAACTCATATTATCTCAAAGTTGGATTATGTCTTAACAGACAGTAATAGTTGTATGTTAAATATTCACAGACTGTAACAGCCTGACATGAAGACTGCATTAACCACCAGAATAGCCTAAAATGGACAGGACAGGTTTCTGCCCAACAGCAAAGTTTGATCTTTGTATGGCTGTTTATAGTTGTATTTCTTGTCTTACTTTGATATTAGCTTTTGCTATTTAAATTATTTACATTGATGTTTGCCTTGAAGACATAATAATTATGTATATAATGCAATTATCAAAACTATTTCTTTGTTTAAGCTGAATGCCTGACCCCATGAACTAATTTTACAGATCTCAGAATATCCAGGACTTTCACCCACAACATCCCTCTCTAGAGCAGGCAGTGTGTGATCCAGATTGGCCAACTTACTGTACCATACTGGCGCTTCTACACACTGCACCGCTGCATCCTGTGACACTGAGGTTTGCCCAGAAGCAATGGAAAGCTGGGTCCTAAAGGGGGACAGCTACTCATTCCACAGCAGTGCTCCTCGCTCCTTCAATTTGCAAAACAGGGACGGGCCAAATCGTGTGGAGATCTTTGATATCACCAGAATCCCAAGTCACCACAACGCTATTTCCGAGACCACTTGCCTCTGTGACATCTTTGGTGACGACGGTGAAGCGCATTCCCTCGCAAGTAGCCCGGCCTCAACGTCGGTTTTTAAAAGGGAGGTGAATGAAGTGACACCTGTGGAAGATTCCAACGATTCATCAGGATCTTATCACACAGCCAACAACTCAGAGCAATCGAGGGACTCAAGTGATAAATTTGAGGAGTCAAAAGAAGCTCCTCCCTGTACACTCAAAACCGATCTGAACACAACTACAGCAGTGACAGCTATATCAGAGGGTGTGCATACAAGCCTAGCCTTACCAAAAGCTGACTGTCTGGAATCTGACTCTAGGCCTGGGACAACAGTAGTGTTCTCTGAAAGTCAAGGAGTGAAAGCAACTTCCTTGAGAGAGGCCTCTTCCATTGGTAAACCTACAGCTCCAGTAGTGGTCAGCAGCTCCATTGATAAATCTCAACTTGAAAAGCCTGAAGAAGGATCAGTACAACCACAGCCAACTGAAGCCTATATTTCTGAGACAGAGGATGCTTTCTCTCAGAATACGTTTGATGATATAGTCTCTCCACTCGACAGAGCAAATATTTGTCCTATTCCTGTATTTTCAATTATACCTGAATTCAGAGACAGTCCTCAACTCTTCTGTGAGACAAGGGATACAAACATTTGTGCTGATAAACTACAGAAAATTAAATCAGATATAACCTTTTTGTCTGGACTTCAGGGAGAATCTAGTTCTTCTCAACAAAACATTACAGCCTCGTCCTCTGAGGAAGTGTTTGAGGTAGACCATATTGAAAAAAGACACACCATCCTCTCAAATGGCATTGGGAATGCCATTTCCCCATCACCTGTAAGCAATAATTCACCTGTACCTACAGAGTCTGTGAAAGAAACTCAGTCAGAAATTTGTAATTTATCTGAATATAAAGAATTACCTAACTTACCGTCACCAGAGCCCACTGTAGTGGAAAACAATTCACCTGAATCTACACTATTGACAGATCTGTCCTCACTTGAAGCTAAAGAAGTTGCCAGTTCACCTGAGCTTAAAGAAATAGCTGATTTCCCCTCACCAGAGTCAGCATTAATCAGTGATCTTTCTGAGCATCTAGAGGTACCAGGTCCACTCAAGTCTGAAGTAGATTCTGGTTCATCTGAGCTTGAAACTCCACCTTACCTCCCCACACCTGAACCGACAGTAGTCACTCATTCACCTGAGTCTACAATAGCTAACTCTTATTCTCCTGAACCTTTAGCGACTAGGGCAGAAACAGGAGTTATCTATTCTGTGGTATCTGAACAAGCAGATAACCTCACTTCACCTGAACATACAGAATTTGTTAATTCACCAGAGCCTGAACTAACAACTAACTTCAGTTCATCAGAACCAACAGAAATAGTTTGTTCATCAGAACCAACAGAAATAGTTTATTCACCAGAACCCGAGTTGACAGCTGACTTCACTTCATCTGAATCAACAGAAATAGTTAATTCACCAGAACCCGAACTGAGTTCTGAGCTGACCGCTGACTTCAGTTCACCTGAACCAACAGAAAGAGTCAGTTCAACAGAACCCAAATTAACAACTAACTGCACTTCACCTGAACATATAGAAATTATAGATTCACCAGAACCTGAATTGGCAGATAACCTTACCACACCTGAACCCCCAGAGATAGCTAATTATTCAGAATCTGACCTTTCATCAAATTCTGCTTACACTGATCTCACTAAATCGGATTCATCAGAACCTGACAACAACAATTACTTCTCTTCATCTGAAATTTCTACAGTTTCAAACTCACCTGAGCCTGAAACAGACGCTAATTTTTCTTTACCAGAATCCACTAAATTTAGTTGTACACCTGACTCCGCTTCAATAGCTTGGTCAGAGGAACCCAACCTAGTCTCTGATTTATCTGAACTTATGTCTGTTGCAAATTCACCTGAGCCTGATTCATTTGAATCACCTGGCCGAGGTATTGCAACTCAGCACATCACCTTTTCACCGGAGCCTATTATGATTACTCCACCAGAGCCTGAAATAAACTCACCTGACCCCATAGTTGTTTTTACACCTGAAACAGTATTTGTTGCCACTCCTCCTTCAACCTTAGGTATTCCCTCAGTGTCATCTACCCCAGAACCCACTAGAATCTACCAGTCTTCGGAATCCACGATAGTAACACCTGAATTTGTACTTAAATCCCCAGCCCCAATGCTAAGTCCAACCTGCCCATCACCTGAAATACGGGTGACTTACTCAGGTGAACCCAGAACAACCCCTTCTCCCTCTGAGAACATGAGAAGGAGCTCTTCTGACACTAGAGGCATGTCTAGCTCACCACATTCGGGCTATGCACCCTCCCCACTCGACTCAAGAAGAATGACCCTGACCCCTGAGATGAACATCACCACACAGGCCCACAGGAGAAACCTATCACCTGAGTTTACAAGTAGAACTCCTTCACCTCTCAGAAGTACAGCAATACTACCTCAGGTAGCAGGTTTTGCATACAGTGTGGTGTCGTCTGATGGCAGAGTCATGACCGAGTCGCCTGAAATTAAGGGTATAGCTTGCAGCCTTTTACCAAATGAGATGAAGCCAACAGCACAGTCACCAGACTGCCTATCTGTTAGAAGTCCTGAAAGTTCAAGTCTGCTGGCTGAAACCAGGAATACGACCCCATTTTCAGAACTGAAGGACATCTGTTCCTCACCTGAGTTAAACAATGCCACCCCTGAGCCGGAGCGCTGTGTTTCCGAATGCTCTCTTGAAATATGGTCCCCAAGCTCCCCATCTGCAGTGCGAGATACCGCATCCTCTCCAGATTTACAGAATAGAACTTTGTCACCTGACGCTGCTGCAGCTCATTATTCACCTGTACGCCCATACTCACCTGGGCAATCAACCACACCTGAAAAAAGATATGCGGGTGGTATCTCACCTGTTGACTATGCCAGTTCACCAAAGTCTGAAGATCGTCACCTCTCACCAATCATTGTGAAAAGTGGACTCAGCCCTTCTTCAGAGATTATGGACAAAGGACATCAAGATTCCCCCCACTCCTTTAAAAGTAAAAGCGCAACCCCCATATTAGAACCTAAGTTAAAGGATGAGCCTCAAGAACAAGACATTTGTGGGCTGGATCCTCATTCAAAGACAGGAGCATCACCGGCCAATCTATACAGCCCAGACAACAGGCCAAATCCCTCACCTGAATCTTTAAGAAAATACTCAACACCAGGGCAAGGAGATACTAATGATACTACAGAAAATAATTCAGAATCAACACATTATGAGACTCCAGCAAATTCAACGGGTTGGCCCCCTTCTGAATTGCCCTCTAAAGTGGAGCTTGGTAGCTGCTGGGAAGAGAATGGAAGGTGGAAGCCAGAAACATTTGAAAGACAATCGGTAGGTGTGAGGACAGGCCACATGGGATTGCCATGCAGGGAAAACCCCGCTGTCGTCGGCCATGGTGACGGCAGTGGAGAATATGAGCGCTGGCCATGCCAGGACAGGGAGGAGTGTAGGGAAAGAGAGAGTGAGGAGAGGAAGGCGTCAGTTCAGGGGGAGGGGAGAAGTAGAGAGGCGGGTTACAGAGGGGAACAGGTTGAGCTGTCATTCAGTGCCAGGAATAGAAAAGAGCCCGCCAGCTACAGCGCAGCTCCCACAAGCAGGGATCCGAAGCTGGGAATTCCTTCTCGTGGTTATTCAGAGTGGCTTCTCGCAACACGACAGCAACAGAGTCATATCAGACCTCAGACTTTGCAGCAAGAAAACAAGCCTGGTGCCAGGAGGTTAAAAGCAGTCCCCCGGCGCAAAGTCATAGGGCCTGATCACGCAAGTGAGACCTCCAGCATGGGGAGTGAATTTGATGAGGCTGACAGTGAAGTGAAATGGCTGACAGACGTGGCTTTCAGTAGCCTCTCAAGCTCTCAGGTGGATTACCTGGATATGTACAACTCCAGCCACAGGTCATCTACAAACGCATCACAACCCTCCACTCAGGATAGCCCAGGTGCGGCAGCATGGATGTCGTATGCAGAATTCCAAGGCTCTGGTCAAGGTGAAAGTGACGAGGTCCCACGTCAGCCATCGTATGTCCCACCCCTGGGTGCCTTGGACCCCTCAAGGCGCTTTGAGCTGGGAAGTTTTGAGTGTGTTGATGTGGCTTTGGAGAGCAGAGAGGAGGTCAAGAAGGGCAAAAGAACAGTTCCCAAGAGGCAGATTCAGCTCAAGAGGCGTGGCAGCAATGAACCAAAGATGAAGGAAAATGTAGATAGTCTTTTGGATTCTCCCTCTTTGGAGAGGCGTCTCCAGGATACCTTTATCCGGCAACATAGTACACCAGTGACCAGTGAGGAGGACATGACAACAGATGGCCCTGATGTTGATCAACCTGACCAAAAACAGAGGATCAAGAAATCCTTGTCCCTGGATGAAACATCAAGCAAAACAAAAATTGCCTCAGGTCTTCTTAAGAATATACTGTCAAAGAAAATGCAAAGCGAGACCCACCAAACTACACATCATAAAGAGGATTTAAGTCCATCTGAGGACATAAACAAGCCCTTTGGGAGTACATCCCCGCCTCCTGAGAGAGAGGACTCTAAAACTGACAATGACAGGTCCAGCCAATTTTCAGACAACAGCCTGCCACCTATGAAACCTGAGCAAAGTCCACTCCTGCGAAGAGGTGCTGCACCCAAAGTGCCCCCTAAGCCACTTCATTACACTCTGCCTCCTCTGCCCCAAGATGTGTCAGTAAGGACTGAATCACAGGACAAAAGAGCAGCCAAGAAAGGAAGTGCTCTAGGTGCTTCTATAGAGGGCAGAAAATTGGGGAAATGGGAGTCTGGTTATGGGGAACAGAAGGCAGCTAACGGTAATCCTGGAGGCAAGCATGGCCGTGACTCAGCGAATGTCAGTGTCGGGAACACAGGCACGACTGCCACCCGAGCTCTGGGCATGTCAAGTGGAATGATAAACAGGGACCAGGAATGCCACGCGAGACCGGAAAATCATAAACAACACAGTGGCAGGAGCATGTTCATGTCCAAAACACCAGAAATAATGCTAAAGCCCTGCACGGCAAAGGAAAGAAAACAGGCCTCAGTGAAAGTATCTTTGTCTCCTAGCCTGGAGAGAAAAGCTATTAACAGCCAGGAAAGAGTTCTGGACGAGAAGCAGGAGGAGCCAGAATTAGAGGTTGAGACAGAGCCAACCGAAGACGAATGTGACACAAACAAAGTAAAGAAACCCATGCATAAAGTGCGGGATGTAAGAAGACTTGTTAAAAATACATATAACCTTTCCTTTAAAGCTGCAGCCCCTGCTGAGTTACCACAAGAGAGTGAGCCACAGGCTCAGGAGGAAACAATAGCTGTCAAACCTGCCCCAATGCAGATTCAGTACAAAGCTATTAGCACGAAGGAAAACAAAGAATTGTCTCAAGAAATTTCCAAGTCTGAAGACACTTCAAAGACAACCCGACATCAGGAGTTCACAGAAACAAAGATACCTTCAAGGTCCCCCCAAATCCCTCCAAAGACAACTCAAGTCAACACAATGACCTCACAAAACCCAGACTTGCTAAGCAAGGAACCAGACACTGTTGGCCCAAAAATGGGGACCAACACTGTTTTAGATGCATCCAGTTCAAAGGAGAAAGCCTCACAGGACACTGCTCAACACCCAAAACCAAGCAGCTCACCCCAAATTCCCAGTAAAGTGTCAAAACTTTTATTTCAACCAGATGGCTCTTCCAAAGGCATTCCAACTCCAGACGCTACACCTGCCCTGCGTCAAGCAGCCACTAGTAGCAGCCACTCTGTTTCAATGATACTCAAGGAAAAGGGGATGCAAGCTGATATTGGAGTGTGTGACGTTGTGAGTGAAGGCAATAGCAATCCATGTAAACATGTGAACAGGATCGAGGTGCCACTACAGACATCCTGCACGGATGATACCACAGGAGAGACTCAGAGAAAGGACGGAGAAGACAAGCTTGCGCCCAAGCACAGGAGCTCCCCAAAACCACAGGAACAAGACAAGAGAGTTCCAAAGGTGACATTTGAGGAAAATCAGCAATCAGCTTCAAGAGAAGGACAGAGACTGTCTGAGGCTGACAACCTGCCGGTCCCGCAGGTTGTCAGCAGTAGAAAAGACACCTCTTCACCCGTGGCAACCAACAAAAGCCAGCCTGTTACAGAAGTGAAGCCAGTGTGTGGGGAAGCGAGTGTGCCTGCATTGCAAAAGAAATCAAAAGAGATAGAGCTTCCTATTCAGGTTAGATCCATTTCATATGACAGGCCTAAACCAGTGCTCCCCACAAAACCAAGCTGCAAGCAGCCCCTTATAGAAATAAGGTCAATATCAAATGACAAAACAAAAACAGACAAGGCACAGCCTGCTACTTTGGAGAGAAATCAGAACACAGAAGAACGAAGGTTTGAATCATTTGTACATGGTGAGTCAATGACAAAAACGGTGCCACCAGTCCATACAAATAAATTAGCGGTATCAGCTCGCTCAAGCTATAGGCCTCCCCCAAACAAAATGGCAACAGTATCCAGCTTGACTCAGAATACAACTGTGTCTGAATCTCAGTCACTTGAAGCAACCACATCACAAGCCAGTAAAACACAGGGCCCTACAATATCAACATCCACAAGAATCCCAGGACAACCTGTCATCTTGGACAAACCAAGTATCCCTGGGACATCCACTATCCCAGGCACTCAGGAGCAAGTGATGCCAGCCAGTTCCAGTGGTTCTGTCCAGACAGTAGAGCCACTGATGGCACAAGCCCCCAGCTACACACAGCAGCTAGCTATGAAACCCACCAGTAGTCAGGTTCCAAGGGAGGACCTCCATTTCTATGCTTCAGATGACCCTCCAAGCTATGACGACAGAGAGAGTTTCAGCCCTTATCTCCTGCCAGACCTGCCTTCAAGAAGGCCAAACAGATACCACCCCAATGCCAGGCCTCCGCCGTGCTCCTGCACTGCAGCTTGCCCCACCCATCCTGGCCAGCCCCGTCTCAGCCCACACACTCGCACTCCACCCATGGCCCCACACTCACCGGGACAGACTCTGCCCTACCCTGGGGTCCCACCTCAAGCCCAAGTTCGCCCCCATCAGTGCAGACCAGATGGTCCACCTCTGAACTACAAACCAGGCTCTCCTAAAGGCCCTATGCTGAACCCCGCCCAACCCCCTGGAATGTTCCAGCCCCTTCATCACCCGCCTGCCTGCCCTGGGCCACTGCTGCAGCCGTGTGGGGATGAGCGACAGCCCCCCTCCAGCCAGCATGGGGACCGGCGTCCACCTCACCATCCCCCACAGCAGCAGCAGCAGCAGCCATCAGGTGCCAGCGGGGGGCCATATAGTGACCACCTCCATTCATCCAGCATGGCGCCCATGGAGTCTCGACCCCAGTACCTCTGCAGTCCACACGACTTGGGCTCCTCGTACGGCCCAGAGTATGGGACCGATGGGCCGGGTGGTGGTAACGTCATGTACCCAGACAGTGGGTATGGACAAGGTCCTCGACGTGTACTCCTAGACCCTGACACAGGGAAGTATTTCTACATCGAGGTGCCTATGCAGCCCCTCAGAAAGATGCTGTTTGACCCAGAGACTGGCCAGTATGTAGAGGTGCTGATCCCCCAGCAGGCTCTTTCACACTCAGGCCTGTATCCCCCTCCGGCAGCCCCTTACTCCTCTCTGCATGGGCCGAGTATGTACGCCCCTCAGTACCTCCCTTACCCTGTCCCATCCCATCCCCAGGCAGCTCACCCTCCTCGAAATCCTGAGCCCCCTGTTCCAACTACGCTTCATCAAAACAACATGGGTTATGGGAACCCAGGAGGCCAGGTACCAAAGTCCGAGCTTCAAAACCAGCCACCTCTGGATCAGGGCTACTTAGAAAGCATGTATTATATTCCAACAGGAATGAATGCAAGCCCGAACCCCTCGCCGTCAGACTGCTATCATAAGCCCCCTAACTTGCCTAATTCAGGTAGTAGAAGAACTTAAGTTCATGGACTTTAACTTTTCTCATTCAGAGCCAGTTTTTTTTTTTTTTTTTTTTTAAATCCTGGTGTAAGAAGGGAGGCTGTGCCACCCAGCATGAAACGACACCTGGCCCTGACTTACACTAATTGAATTGTCTATGATGGGCCTGTGTATCAAATTGTACAATATCATCATATCTCCTGTTTATCAAGTTTCAACCTTACCCTTCATTAATTGGATTGATTTGATTTAAACACAAATATCAGATGTGCTCACCATTTCAGTATGGTAACATTTTGGCTCTCTCACTAGCAGTTATTTTGTTACACAGTATGTGAACGAAATGGGCTATCCTTAATGAAATACTTTTTCGTTGTGATTGGAGTACATGAACAAGTTAAGAGGCCTTACCTGTCCATAGCAGTATTATCTTGTGGTACTATTTGTGTTAGATGTTATTTTATGTACCTTAAATGTGGTTTTAAATTATTGATAGGTCAATATATTATTTTTTCACCTGTACTAGGCTTCTCCTGAAATCCTGTTACCACCTATGCAAGCACTTTCAATTTTTCTGGGGTGGAATGCAATTTGTGTGCACAAGAATTAAACAGTGAATTTCATTGCTGTGTAGATCTACTGTATTTAAAAAAAAATGTTTAGATAAAAGTTTTACACATTAATTCTCCATTCTGTCCCATTCTATTGTCTTTCCTGAAATGAAAATACCTATACAATAAAGACATATAACATAATTCATTTAAATTTTTCTAGTATTTTTTTTAGAATTCATGAAAATATTGAGGGTTTTTCCTCCACTCACAACAATGAGTTACTTATGTCGCATTGAAATTCCTTTCACAGCCAATTAGAGTAATTGTAGATAAATTGACCCAATCAATTATTTTAAGTCTCACTGTACTCTAAACCATTTCAATTTTATAATGTTAACAATTACATAATCATTGAAAAAAAATAGATTGTTCTAAAATTAAATAAAGGTTTTTCTTTCTTTTTTGAGTCAACCTTCTGCGCCTCCCCTCAAATTATTCCGCGCCCCCCAGGGGAGACCCGCCTCACAGTGTGGGAACCTCTGCTCTAAACACACCATCCATTCCAGAGACATGTTATTAAGAACATATTATACAGTAAAGGCCCATTGGCTCAAACATATAAATCATCAAGACTGATCTTTATAATCATAATATGGAGAAGGTGGTGTCATGATTATAGTGTTGATGTGTTTGTATTTTGTATGTTTTAGTAGACGAGATGAAAAGCACGCAAATCGTAAAAGTGCAGTTGCTCGACTAAAAAGTGTAACTAAGAAAGAATGATAAAGGTCTGAACACTCCCAAACGCTCTCAAGTGGATTTATTTAGTAGAAGGTTTTGGACATGTACTTGGTCAAAGAGTGCCATCTTATGGAGAGAAAAGAAATGAACTCACTGGATTAAGCCCTTACATTTATACACAAGGTAGTGTTGATAGGACATTTTACATTATACCAATTCTTTCTCAGGCCAACTGTTAAAGGTTCTTTTCTCAATATCAAGAAAGCATGCTTCACCAGCCTTCTCGGCTGCTGGCTACAACAACACTGAACGTGGCAAGCACTATTCCAAAGCGCAGAGTGTTAATTTCTGATAATTTCCTAAGATACATCGATATATTCTTGATGTTTAAGAAATAACCATAATCCTTGGCATACATGAGCAAGTTGTCAGATTTTTTAATTGTGACAAAACACATTTATCTCAAATGTTACAAAGGTTCTCAGTCTTTCCTAGGTATTCAAGCCAAGCTGACTTGGAAGTGTTCTACAGTATCAAGGAAGCTTTCTCAACACTGAGAAAGAGCTAAAATAAGTTTCGTGGGTAAGCTATGACATCAGGCATATAAAAAGACAGGATATTTCATTATTATCAAAATTTTCTCACACATGGGTGTGACCACAGCTGAAAATAAAATAGGAAGTGAACTGCTGACTATAACTCTCATATACAAGAAAGGTGTAATTCAAGTTTCAAAGTACAACAACAATTGATCAAATAAAATTGAGAACTGATACAGAGAAATAAAACAGAGAAAATGAGAACTGAATCGAATGAAAGAGATACTTAATGAAACCAGCACTTACACAGAACTTCTCATTAACAAGAAACTGTGTTTTATGTTGCCTATCAAGTCCAGCACTGTTGTCAGCTGTTGTTGTCGTTTTTAAAGCGTTTTATAAATAAACATGACTTGACAACAGTTTATTGTTGGTGTAAATTTCAGTGCGATCGTTGGTTTGAATTTATTGCCTCTTCCTTCAGAGTGTACTTTAAAGCAATAGTCCAGAGACAAAAGTCAAAATAGTCTTGTTACAAATTATTCACAACAGCACTTTGCAACCTTTAACAACAAGGGCTATGGATGGACTGAGGATGGAATGTCCCTTTAAGCTCAGTGGTGTTTTTTTGCCCCCAGAGGCACCTTCTAGGCAACACAGCCTTAAAGGCACTACCCTTGCCCTATTCCTAACCCTAACCCCCACAACCCTCATCCTAACCCTAAACTGAGTGGATTAGTACCTCAAGAGCAGTGCTGCCTGAAAGGCACTACCCATACCCTATTCCTAACCCTAACCCCCTAAACCCTCATCCTAACCCTAAACTGAGTGGAGTAGTGCCTTCCATACAGCAAAGCCTAAAAGGCACTACCCTTACCCTATTCCTAACCCTAACCCCCTCAACCCTCATCCTAATCCTAAACTGAGTGGAGTAGTGCCTTCCAGACAGCACAGCCTTAAAAGCACTACCCTTACCCTATTCCTAACCCTAACCTTAACCCCCTCAACCCTCATCCTAACCCTAAACTGAGTGGATTAGTACCTTAAGAGCAGCGCTGCCTGGAAGGCACCGTTGAGGGCAAAAAATACCAAAGGCCGTTGTAGCTGCTTTCATCTACCAGAACTCAGCCAGACCAAGCCCAGACCCAGACTTGTGTCAGGGTTCCGTCTGTGTCAGATCCACACACTTTCCTGGGCTACTCACCAGGACCATTGCATTCAGGGTAGTTAAAAAACACCGTACACACATAAAAGACATCATACTGCTGAGTCATTGGATTTCTCCAGCTGTTTGAAACAGACTCATTTAATAGAGACCGACCTTTTTAACTACTTGTGCTGAGTTGCTCTGTTGTCATCCAAACAAACAGGAAAGTGCTCAAAACAAGACCCTCAAACAGGTGTTATGCCTGAAATCAAAGATAAAGGCCAGCTGTTCTTTGCATGTGTGTGTGGGTGACTGGTATGGGCGATGCATCATTCATAGCAGAGAAGTGTGTGAGCCTCACAGAGTTTTCTGTTCCTGATAAATTACGCTTCTTACTCCTCTTGCTCCTCATAAAATATGCATGATGGTGTCATGGATAGTGTCATTCAGAATAAATAAACAATACTGTCACATTTCCCCTCTATAAACAAGTTAAATCACACTGTTTATAAATAATATAGCCTAAAGTAAAAGTATAGTACTACTGAGACTGACTTTTAGAAAGTATTTTGATCCCTGTAAACAGGGCACAGGGCCAAAAGATACTCCTTCATTTTATCATCACATCATAGGCTATGAAAACGATGAAAACATTTTTAGAGCTTTCTCACTGGCAAAATGTACCGTGAGAATATCATGTGAGACAAACAACCATTTCATTTTCTGAGAATGAAATCACCCTCCATACATCAAGCATGTACTTAAAGCTGATGCCATGTGATTGTAGACTAACTGTGTGAGGTGGGCAGATCACACGGATCATGAGGACGTGCCCTCAGGGTTTGTTTTCTGTGTGGAGGCACTGTTGTTGTTCAGGCTTTTCCATTCACTACATGATTGCCTTATTGCCATGCCCACCCGCCAAGTATACACACAGACACAGACACACACATACACACACACACCTCCCTTTTCCCCACCCACACTTGTAACCGCACCTCTGGGTGACTTGCCTTGACTTCCTGCCCGCGTCTGGTGTGTTGTTGACCCACGTGTGGAGGGGGGGTGCGGGGGAGGGAGGTGCCCGGAGGCTGGGTGCCAGTGCTCCCTCATGGATGTAGCGGCTAGCTGGCTAGCTCTGTGGGCAGAGTGTGTGGACTGGAGCGTCCCTTTGGGGGCGGCAAACAAAACTGAGTCAATAGATAACTGGCCAGGCTGTTTTCTTTGAACACTGATACCGCTTGTTTTTGCCAGGCTGTGTACGACCTCGCCTATGATTGTTTCCACCATCACCTCTTTGAACAAAGTGAATCTGGAGAGCAACAGAAACAGGGCTGTTGTGTGTGGTTTTTAGGGCAGTGCTTTGGTCGGACACCTTGATCATGGACACTACACAGTTGCTTAAAGGGCTACTCCAGTAATTTTCAACAAGAGTTCTATTGCTCAAGCTACCTCAGATTAGCCAATTCTGAAGATGCAAGACATTTTGGTCCAACCATATAGGTTTCCTTGAACAGAGAATAATCACTTCCAACTAGCCCAATGGGGCAGATTTTTAAACTGTTTTCAGCATCTAAACATGCTCCAAATATCACCCCAAAAGCTATGTAACATCTTCAGACACATTACAATAAACAACTGTAGTGTTTATGACCACAATGTTCTGACAAAGTGGTGAAAATAGTGTTTTTATGCAGTGTTTACAAAACCGTTTTGTAAACAAACTATGTTTGGCTGCTTGCATAAACACACCGTTTTAACACTTTTTCAGCTATTTGTAGTCATACAGAATACAGTTCTGTGTTGTAAGATGTCTGTTGATACCTCATAGTTTTTGTGGTGACATTTGGAGTATGTTAAGAAGATGTTATAAAAATACAGTTCAAAATTCTGCCCCATTGGGCTAGTTGTAAGTGATTATTCTCTGTTCAAGGAAACCTATGGTTGGACCAAAATGTCTTGGGTCTTCAGTATTGGCTAATCTAAAGTACTGTAGCTTGAGCAATAGAGCTCTTGTTGAAAATGACTGAAGTTGCCCTCTAACATGGGTGGATGTTGTGCTCTCCAAAATGTCTTGCATCTTCAGTATTGGCTAATCTCAAGTGGCTTGAGCAATAGAGCTCTTGTTGAAAATGACTGAAGTTGCCCTTTAACATCAAATTCAGTTGAGTTTTCCTGAGGAATAATTGGGCCTCGCAGACCCATGCTGGATGTTGTGCTCTCATACCTTGTATCAGTGTAAAGGGGACATTCCAAATATAGTTAGATGTATTTAAGTCTGTGTTATATCTTGCCACATGTGATTGTTCAACTCCTGTAATCAGTGGCAACATGGCCTCTTGATTTGTATATACAGTATACAGTATATATATGGGTGTGGTGTGCACTATACTTTATGTCTGATGAAGCACAGGTGACCCCTAAACATCACGTAAATAAATTCATTTGGGAGAAAATTCATGTGCAGACTTTCCTCCCTACTCAGACATTCCAGATATACTGTACATGGGGCGATGAGAGCAGACATGACAGAACTTCATGTTGTGGTCACCGATACACTCATACCTCACCACTCGCCACAGGAATTATATTTGAATGTGCAATGTGCCAATGACCTTGCGAAATGCCATTGGGGATATTCCCTGAACCATACTTGTGTTTGTGTGAAGAGAACCCAGCTTGGTTTTTTAGTGATTATGATGATAGCCAAGGTATAATCTGTGTCATTAATGACCCAGCAACCTGTGGCTGGTTCAGTCTAGTTTGAGCCGCTTGCTCACAATCACATCATCCCATTCTGTTGGTGCAACAAACTTTATTTGAACATGTATACACAAAGGCTACTTGATGCCCTTATAAGGACTTCCTCCTGAAGGAGGCACGTCTGACAACACGCACCTCTGTGCAATACACCTGGTGAGCGAGGCGGATTGAGTAACCTGTTTAAGCAAAGGCCTTCCGGTTATGTTTGGTTGCCAAGCAACAACCACGCCTTTGCCAAAGCCGCAACCATAAAATTAAGGGGGGGTATATGTGTGTGTGTGTGAGTGGTGTGTTTGTTTGTGTGTGTGTGTGTGTGAGTGGTGTGTTTGTTTGTTTGTGTGTGTGTGTGTGTGTGTGAGTGGTGTGTTTGTTTGTGTGTGTGAGTGATGTGTTTGTTTGTGTGTGTGTGTGTGAGTAGTGTGTGTGTGTGTGTGAGTAGTGTGTGTGTGTGTGTGTGAGTGGTGTGTTTGTGTGTGTGTGTGTGTGTGTGTGTGTGAGAGTGGTGTGTTTGTTTGTGTGTGTGTGTGTATGTGTGTGTGAGTGGTGTGTTTGTTTGTGTGTGTGTGTGTGTGTGTGAGTGGTGTGTTTGTGTGTGTGTGTGTGTGTGTGAGAGAGAGAGAGAGAGAGAGAGAGAGAGAGAGAGAGAGAGAGAGAGAGAGAGAGACCAAAATGGCTTTTCCCAGGTTCCACCAGGAGGAGCAGTCTCCCCCATGTTGTCACCTGCTGAAATTTCACACCATCCCTCCAGCATTACATCATCTCAAGCGTTGGCCAAAAATATGAGTGACAGATGTTTTTCATCAGCAGAGTGAATCACCTCAGATTGCTAGCCACTCACTTAATTACCTTAATAGCTTTTTTGGTCGAGCTTTCCTCAAATCTCAGATTAACATTTCACCCAATAAAATCAAATGACAAGAACCTCTGATCACACACCCACCCGCATGTGACTTCTCTGTCTGCTGTCTGCCTTACTGGCCTGCAAATGTGACGAGGCGCAGCAATGCTCCTGTTCTTTAAACATTGAAGCAGAAATAACGCGTCTGCTCTGCTGTCTGACACGGCTTCACAGTGAAAGTGAAGTCAGAAAGGAAAATACTTGTGTCGTCCGCGTCGGTCTGTCTCTCATACTCTCCTGAGACACATTTGTGGGTGAGGTACGGGGTGATGTCATGCCTTCAGCCCTTTGCCCGGCTGCGGCCCAGAGAGAGAAAGAGAGAGAGAGAGAGAGAGAGCAGCTTTCACCCCAGCAGACTCCAGTGAGTGAGGAATCACAGGAGAATGGCAGGAATGTGACAGAGGGATCGACCTGACAGGAAATCGTTAGACTACATTTTCTCATTTTTCACCTTTGCCCAAGAGACTTTGCCCCGGGGCCCAGAGCTAGGGGGAGAGAGAGAGAGAGAGAGAGAGAGAGAGAGAGAGAGAGAGAGGGAGACGATGATGATGAAATCATAATCATTCACATGTGTCTAAAAACCATATACCCTAAAATTTAAAGCTTGCTTTGAAATAATGTGGTAAAATCAAGCAAGGGTTTGCCTGTGGAAACACGTTTCACGGTGTCCATGGAGACGGCAAAGCACTGGGGATTCCCCTTTTTTCCACACGAGTCGAGTCGACCACTCCGAGGAGCCAAGTCCACATGCAGCAGCAGCAGCTCCACTCGGCTGGCTGTTAAGGTTTTTAGCTGCAATTACATTTTCACAGGATGAGATAAGGGGAGTGACTCAGGCTCTGAGGACCTCGTCTGGGATCTCCTCAGTGGAAACAGGCCCTGTTGCTCTCCTGGAGCTTCTACAGACAGACACATCGGACTGAATCAATTCCACTCACCTTTTATTGTCCCGACACCCAATATGTATGTCACCGGTGTCTGTGTGTGTGTCTCAGTCCTCACCGGCTGAGGATGTGAGTCCAGTCATTCAGTCACAAAGTTGGACAGCTGACAAAAGAAACCAGACAGGTCCAATATAAAACTGCTCCTCTGTTAGTTCAGCCATTGGCTGCCACAGCAGCCGCTGGTCTCATTTTACAAAATGACAGTCATTTGTTTATCCGGTGATAAGCATCTCGAAAGTTCTAATTTTAGAATAATAAGTCAGTCAGTCAGGAAGACAAAAAAAAGAAAGGTAGGAAATGCAAAGTATTTTGGTGAATAAATGGCACTGTCACTCAGGGTTTATAAAAGTCAGTCTCAGTAGGTTGAAAAAGTTTTGCATTTGATAAGGTGCCTAATTTAAGACGTGAAAAAAAAGGAAGTCTTTCTTTCCTTTTATAGCTCTCAAGTGTCATGCCTGAGACCATAAACAAACTGTGACAGCGTTTGTAAACGTCCAGCACCCAGCTTCACTGGAAGACACTCGGTTATTATCACACAATGGAATTTATGGAATCTCGGATCTACCCTGCACAATCTAGAGAATGCCTGAGGCTGAACTCCAGACAAACAGGCAGACTTCACTGAAGCATGCAAGAGGCTCACCAGAAGGGTGGTACTAGGCATTCCAGCAGTCCACTTATCCGTCCCATCCAACCCTTCTTCACACGCCCCCCTACCCCCTTAGATCAATACTATCAGCTCCCACTGATTTTGGTGGGAAAAAACTCACACCACACACAAAGAGTCACTGTGTAGTCATTCAGGTTGTTTGAAATTCCTTTAAACCTGGAGTGGCCCACATAATTGGACAAATAACATTTAATTGTGTTTGGACGCAAGCACAAAAACTACTGCTACTGCCCAAATGAGTAACCACACAGTGAAACTGGCAGGCTGTGGTTTTTAATATGCAAGTTTGACATTCCTTACACCCTATAAATGCCTGTACCTTCGAACTTGTATTTCAACATCGTATTGGTTTGACACACATCTACTTAACCTCAGTGCAAACACCCACACTCACTGAGAAGCCAGTAGCAGAGCAATGAGGGCTCAAGGACTTGGACCTTTAGCCAGCATGATATAGATGCGCATCTTAAGGCCTGTGGAGCGGAACACCTGTCTCTCTGTGTGTGTGTGTGTGCTCTCTGACGCTAAGCGCCCTCATCATATGTCATCTGTGCTCACTTCCTGTGGTCACTCTGCATTTCCTGCCTTTTATCCCACGCGGAACACCTCCTTCTGTCTCTGAGACGGGGGCAGCAGGAAACCAGTGCGATGACTCGTCCCCACCGTGGCCACGGCCTCTGGCTAAAATCTGCCTTGTGGAAATGCTGCCCACAAACCCTGGAGTTTTCTTTTCCCTTCGAGCACCCTCTTACGCACGCTGGCATACCAACCACACCAACAACTTCTGCTTCTTTTCTCCCAGAGCCAGCAAGCAGGCCAGACCAGACCAGCACACTGGACTCAAGGCCTCTCTATAAACAACAACGCACGAGGCAAAATCTGGAAGTATTTATTTTAGTGGTATTTTTAGCCAGTGATAGCAAGCGCGTACAATGTCAGCCATGAAAATAAGGCGGTGCCAGGCTATATTTACCTGGGGGGGGGGGGGGGATGATGTTGGGAGGGAGCGAGGGAGGGGGGAGGGGTTATTGGGCTCCTGGTGGTGGCACACAGACACGGGTGGCAGCCAGGCGTGGGGCAAAAGTGTGGCCCCATTTGTCAGTGGCCTGTATGTCTTTCCAACCCACAACAACAACACGACAGCGACACACACAGGCACAGAGGTCTGGGCCGGCAGTGACGAGGGCAGCCGCTTCATGGCAAGAGCACCATTCATATCCTATCCTATCATATCATATCCCCCCCCCCCCCCACACACACACACACCCTCTCCCATGGGGGGGTCAGTGTTACACTCTTAGTGCCAGCTCTCCACTCACTGTCCAGGCTGTTGAGGTACAAACGTTCTCTGTCATGTGTAAGGAGAGTTTGTATTACAGTATATTCTGCAGTCGTGTGTGAATGGGAATCTTCCGGAACCATATGGAACATGGAACATGGAATATGAATACGAATGTCTTCCGGGGGTCGAAGGAAGTCTGCATTTGTGTTTACTGATTAGGGGGGGTTACTTAAGTGAAACTGCAGAAAGGGCAAAGAGGGAGGAAATCCCCCCATGAAACTCAACAACCCCAGACATCTGCATCAGTCATGACCATCCAAGCAAGCCCTGCAGGTTGTGCAGACCTGACAACAACATAGACCTTAACCAGACAGACATACTGCTACTGCTCCAGACAAACACACAACCCAGCAGGCAGACAGACAGAGAGACAGACAGACAGGAAGACAGGAAGGAAGTGACAGAATGAAGGACAGAAATAAAGACAAGCACAAATGGAGGGAAGAGGAACAGTCATGTAGAGACAAGGGGCAGCTTCCTCTGGATCATGCATCACACTGACAAAACCATTTCTCTCTCTCTCTCTCTCTCTCTCTCTCTCTCTCTCTCTCTCTCTCTCTCTCTCTCTCTCCATCATTTACAACAATGCACAATCCTCATTCACTTTCACTGCTCAGCCGTCACACTCCTATAAACACACATAATGACACGTTATGAGTCATCATCCCATAATCACAACATCAACATGAGCTGAACAACATCTGAACATGCATTTTTGACATTTCTTCTTTCCTCTTATTTCTCTGAGGGTGTAAGTAAGAATGCTTGTGAAGTGTTAAAATGCCAGGATGTAAAAAAAAAACAAACAAAAAAAAAAACACACATTCTCTGGGGGCGTAAGTAAGAATACAGTGAAGTGTTAAAATGCCAGGATGTAAAAAAACAACCACTTTCTCTGAAGGTGTAAGTAAGAATGTGCTGTGAAGTGTTAAAATGCCAGGGTGTTAAAAAAAACACACTGGAGTGTAAAAATGACACAGTGGCTCACATCAAAGCGCACAGGAGGAGGTTGAGCGCAGAGCTGCAGAGAGTTAAAAGCTCCTTATAGGGACATTTGTATGTGAGCCTGGAGGCGCTGAAACTAAAGAGGGCTTCACAAATCCCCCCAACTGCCCTCCCCAGGGGTATTAATAACAGCCACCCATCCATCCATCCGCCCGTCTGCCTGCCTGCCTGTCCATAAACAATAACGCGGGTCAGGCTGAAGGAGGGGAGCCAGAGAGGGTGGAGGAGCCGATGGGGGTTGGGGGGGGGGGCGGGAGGGTGGAGGGGGGGCTTGACTGGGGCGGAGGAGGTTATTCTGACAGGTGCTGAAAAGACATGTCACCACCCCATACACCTCTCCATCCCCCCACTTAAACTTCACCCCTCACTCCCCCCCCCCTTTCACCTCACCCCACCCCCAACAAAAGCCTGCATCACTGCTTTGGTCTGGGGTGGGGTTATATACGGCAGGTGATGGAGATCCCAAGAAGAGTGTATTGTGATCATGGGTCATGCTCTTGAGAGGGGTGTAGGGTTGTATGCTTTGGGTGGATGAGGTGGTAAAATGGCAATGCTATCATGTCATGTTAGGGATCTGAGTCATCATCCTCATCCTTACCACATGATATCAGCCCAACAAGTGTTCATCCATGTCGCATCAGTGAGACATTGGAGAATGCTTTTTTTTATATCTTGCATGCACGCCCGCATGCATGCATGCATGCATGCACGCACGTCTAGTTGTTGTGCATGTATTCATTGTGTCTGTTCGTGTATGCGAGAGGGGTGTGTGTGTGTGTGTTTTCTCAGTGGTTTGTATGTGGCGGTGTGTGTGTGTGTGTGTGTGTGTGTGTGTGTGTGTGTGTGTGTGTGTGTATGTGTGTGTGAGTGTGTATGTGTGTGTATGAGTGTGTGTGTGTGTGTGTGTGTGTGTGTGTGTGTGTGTGAGTGTGTGTGAGTGTGTGAGTGTGAGTGTGTGTGTGTGTGTGTGTGTGTGCATGCTGTGTGAAGGTGATAGTGGTGGCGGCGGCGGTGGCGGTGGTGGTGTTGCGAGCGATGAGATCATATGCTCATCTCTGAGCCCCTGGCAGAGAAGCCGCTGCTAAATACAGTATTGGGGGGAATGCTGGCTATGCACACACACTGTACGGACCCTGTGATGGCCTACGGGGCCTCCGCCTGAGTGCGTGAGTGCTGAGCTCAAACCCTAGATGAAGCACACACACACACACACACACACACACACACACACACACACACACACACACACACCCTTCATCCACTGGCATGGCAGAGCAGGCAGGAGGCGCAGCCAACCTTGAGGTCATAGCTCTGCCTATTATGCATGCAGGTCAGTTTGAAATCTGGGCGCTGGACGAGACCCAGGGATCTTTTGGACTTCAGACAGCCTCTCAACACCGTCTGTAACTTGTAGGGAAAGTCATGTGTGATGACTAATTATTAAAATATTGACATAAGTTGCTGGACACAGTTGAGTTCTGTCAATGATTATAAGTTATAACCAAGTTTTCTTGAGTTTTCAGAGTTGGAGTATTTGTCTAATTATTTGAAATGACACCGTATCACCAATTAGGCCTACTCAAGGATATACTGTATATTTGAATTTTTGAAGAGAATGGATGTTCAGATTACATGAACTTGAAAATTTAGCTTTTTGTAACACTGGATTTGAGAAGAAATTTGTAGTGGGTCTCTTGCAGTGGGGGCTGGAGTTCAACATACAGTAGTGACATACAGTTTTACAGCTGACTGCAGAGCTACAACAAATACTTAACCTTTTAAGACATGAAACCTCTTGCTTAGTTATCTGAGTAAAGCCCATAGACGGGACTGGAGTATTTTTTTTTTTGTTGTTGTTGTTGATGTAATAAATAAGCTACCTGTTGAATCCAGGGTAACTAAAATAGTTCCAAACAGCATCAGTGAACTGAGTAGAATCTGTTTGTTTGCCACTGTAGCTATAAACAACCCTCGCTTTATGACTTTCTATTGCTTGTTGTTATCTTGGAGGGGACATCAGGGCATCTGACATGGTTACTGCTGGGGAGTGGCTATTTACTGGGCAAACACTGTGCGTGACGTACGTACATGTAGGCCTCAGACTAGAGATTTGATAATGACAAAAAAAGAAAAGGCTGCACAACAATAAACTTTTTTTTTTTTTTTTTTCTTCACTGTACAAGCTGCCCTCTGGCAACAAGGAGATCCTTAAGTACTACATTCCAAAGTGCTGAAGGCTACATAAATGACTTTGATGTCACAATAGGGAAAGGAGCTCACTCACAGTAACAGGCATGCCTGGACAAGACCTGCCTCCTCCCTGGCAACGCTTTGGGCCCAGTGCAGAACACCAAGTCCTCCCTGCCAAGCCCAGATTTCTCCATCCAAACACACTGAGGGAGTGAAATCCTAGACTAGGCATATTGTAGGCACAGGATCTTTCAACAAGCCCTCAGCTTATAGCGTACTGTATGACCAGGCAGGCAGGATGTTGTTCATTATTACGACGGCACCACACAATGCAGATGATGATGCTTTTGTCTGCGGACATATGCACTCATACCTCCAGCTGAAGCCAGTGATTGTTCGCTGTTAAGAGTGATCGTCTTCCAAGATGCCATTTTTTTTTTCCATTGAAGCTCCTTCAGTTCCAAGGGACACTTTAGTTTATGTTGGCACCAGGGCTAGCATTCATATGCCAGTCTCTGAAACATGGCGTTTGTCTCAGGGATCCCCCCACCCCCCTCCTGCCAAGCCGAGGCATTTCTGAATTTCAAAGGCTGTATTGTTCTGGGGTCAGGAAACTCTGTGGAATGGAGATATATAGTGAATGACTCTGACATTCACTAGTCGCAGGCAGGCAGGCAGGCAGGCAAAGAGAAGAAAAAGAAAAGGCTGTGGAGGGAGGGAGGCAGACTTTTACCACGGCCAGGAGACTGTGGTTCCTACAGTAGTTGGCCATCGTTGACAGTTTCCTCCATTATTTAGCCTGACAGAAATACTGTACAGTGGTCTGGCTACTGACAACAACATCATTACTTTGTCTTCAGTTTTGGCTGCTTGGCCTACTCAGCGACACCCATGCATTCTCTATTACATGGAGCTGAGTAATGATAAAGCCGTTGTTTGGGGAACAGACAGTAAACAGCCGTGATTCTTGAGCTGGACTGGAAAATATTCTCTGATTACAGTAGCATTAATCCTTAGACCGATACCTCAAGCGATAAAGTCACGCCAAGTAGGTGCAACCATAAATTCCACAAAACTCGTATCTTCGTCTGCGACAGCGTTGTGAGAAGTTTTTATGACAGAAATGATACTGCAAGGTGTAGACAATGTTGAAACTGGGTTGACCTCAACCCTGAAAAAGGGGGAACTTTGCTCCACATCCTGGTGTTGTATCAGCGATATACAAACACATGTGTCAAAATGATGCCCTTCCTGACCATTTCTCTTGAAACGTGTGGCTTTTCACTGTGGTGAAATCAAACCAAATCAAACATGCGGCAGTGGTTTGAGGGTTCAAGATCATTTTTGCATTTCATGAGAAAATATGCCTCAGCCATTTTCAACTGGGTACAGGAGAGTTTCTGACTGCTGACTGAGCCAAATCCACCCACTTATTCTGCTATTCTCACCTTACACCAATGCAATTACAGTAAAGACAGAGCAAAAATATGTAATATTTTAACAAGTTTAGCAATCTATTCCTCCTCTTAGCATTGAGGCTAACTGTGTTTCAAAAGCTCTTTGACTTACAGCTCTGTAAATTTTCCATTTCCAAATAGAGTCAGGCTTCGGCCTCGGGGATGGTGTCAAAACCTTGTCAGGCTTGCATTGCTTGCTTGATTAGTTACTTAACACAGGAAGTGAGAAGACAATTTGCTAATCCATATAGATTACCGTAGTCTCAACGTAGCCTAAGACTTTTTCTGTAAAGACAATGTATTGCAACATTCTTTTTTTGTTTTCTTTTTAAGTCCCCAGTTTCCTTTGTTGTTTTTTTCCCCCTGTGTTCTGGTAATAGCCACAATATTCTATGTTGTTTTATAGCCCATGTCTGCCTTTAACCTCACTAGCCCACACTAGCCCCCACAGCCCACATCCTCCCTCCCTCCACACAGCATTGTGCTTCACTTCACAGAGCTCCTTTAATGTGGCCTCCCTCTGTGTGTGTGTGTGCCATCTCATCTCATCTAGCTTCTAAGAGGCTTGTGGTGGTGGGTGAGTCAGGCCGTCACACACCTGTGACACTGCAGCGGGAGCCGGAGTCGGAGCCACCCTCCCCTCTCATCATAAACATTCACCTGCTGCTGCATACTTCTGCGGCTGCATACTGAAGTACACATGCAACAGCCACCTGGCATTTGGACATTAAAAGAAACAAAAAATTACCACAAATTACGACGTCAAAATAAAGCTGCCAGCCAACATGCCAAGCAGGGCAAAGCTGAATAGGAAGAGAATAAAAGAGGAAATGTGATCTTTCTGAGTAAGCACAGCCCTCTGCCATCTCCGGTTTCTTTGGAGCCCTGTGTGACTTTCCCCTATTGCGTCTACTGGTGCAGAAGTTGCAGGTACTATTAAGAGTGACTGGGTCTCTCTCTACTAGGAGACAGCCAGAGCTTTTGAAATAAACTGACTAGCGAAGGATGACAGCAGAGGTGATGAAGCACAGGGCCGACAAGTAACACAGCCCAGGGCGACGTTTCAGACATGGCTCTTCCCTCTGACTAATAAACACTCCAGGTTACATTCCTTGGGCTTCCTGTTAGGACCTGCACCTGCGGAGGTGAGGTGAGGTGCTCTCTCCGCGCCGAGGCAAACAGCCCAATCATTTCACTCAGAGCAGTAGGTTTCCACACAGCAAGCCCACAGTGTGTCAGCTGAACAAAAAAACGCCTCAGGGAAGCCAACAGATGTTCTGTTTGAGTAACATTCAAACATAAATTGTCCCACTCAGAATGAGAGCTCCAAAATCAGCAACAGATAGCCTAGCACATGCTGTTCATTTACTGTCTGTCAAGAAAGACACAGTTGTGAAATATAGGTACTGGCACATTCGACAGGTTTAAAATATCAAAATGTTTTTAATTTGAACAATAAAACCTCAGCATGGCCAAATAAAGTACTAAGTGTTTCTTATAAAGCTAAAAAGTTTAGATTAGCGCATTGTTATGGACAAAATAAATAAAAAAATTCTCATAATCACTATCACATCAACCTTGTCCTTGTCCTACTCTTTGACCATAAACGGCATCATGAAACAGTCTAAAATAACTTGGGCAAAATGTGGTACATTGTGATACATTTTGTTCTGTGACAGATGGCCTGTCAACGCAGATATCATTCAGGAAACGTGTCCTGAGCCACACATATAGAATACAGCAAGACTGAACAAACTAAGGAAACACACTCCAAGGCTCCAGTCTTAACTACAAGACCTTACTGAACACGACAAGGAAACGAGAGTTTGTCTGACATGAAAAGCTGTGAGGGAGTTCATCACTGTAAACTTTAACCCCTGACGTGACTAAGACCCTATTGTCTTCAGAAATTACAGTAGAAACAGTTTCTGCGTCAGCCAACAGGCCCTTTTTTTTTACACACAAATTACAGACTTCCGTGAAGTACCAACAGTGAGTTTTACAATCAGATGGGTGACTGTGTCACAATCGTGCTTCCTTATCTTTGTCACAATTGGTTGGGTTTCTGTTCAGCAGGTAGGAATGGGCTGAACTATGGGCTCCATTGTGCCCTGCGGTCGTGTTTTTGGGCCTGGAGGGAGAACTCTTTCCATGACATCACAAGGGTTGCTATGCTTTGTCTCCGCTAATAATTTCCTCCATTGCTTTTGGTCTGTCTCTCACAACACAAGCATCACATTCACACAGACATACAGGAACACAGACCCATCCCCATTTGTCTCTCTCAGACGGACAAACACACACACACACTCTCTCTCTCTCTCTCTCTCTCTCTCTCTCTCTCTCTCACACACACACACACACACACAGACACACACACATTGTAAAAAAGAACAGGAGCGAGAAGAAGAATGTGGCAGCGCAAATGGGCTTGGTGCCACTGCGCTGTTTCATACACATAACATCGGAGGCATGGAGAGGGGGGATGGAAACCAGACAGTGTCCAAATGGAAAAGTATGCCTCTAATGGACGCACACTCACGGATGGGCATTCAAATCCATTAATGGGGTGTGTTTACTTGGGAGATTGCGGGAATGAGCACGATGGTGTGTGTGTATCTGTGTGTGTGTGTGTGTGTGAGTGTGTGTGTGTGTGTGTGTGTGTGCACATGGGTGGATGTGTGTGTGTGAACGTGCGTGCATGAGTGTGTGTGTGTGTGTATGTGTGTGTGTGTGTGTGCGTATGGGTGCATGTGTGTGTGTGTGTGTGAATGCGCGCACATCAGTGTGTGTGTGTGTGTGTGTATATGTGTGCATGTGCATGTGCTGTGGATGTCCATATGTCAAAGCAGATAACACAGACACCAGATAAGCTTTGATTTTCACCAGTTTATTTTCTGTTCCATGATTATTTGTTTTGCTCCGGCGTGTTGTTGGCTCATTGTTGGGACCATATTTTCCAAAGGGCAAACAAAGGCCAGCGCTGGGTAGTGTTGCTCAGAATAGCCCCGGCAGCCTGTATATAGAATAACATTGTTCACACCGGCCTGTGGAGAAGGAGGAGAGGGAGAAGAAGAAGTGAGGCCTGGAGGAGAAGACAGATGCCTTTGCAGCTCAGCACACCAAAGACAACTGAGGAACTGTACACTCCTGCAGTTTTCACCGCGTCTTCCCTTCGGGCTATTTTTAGTTTCTTTAACATTGGCAACACCCCGCCTTCAAAGAAAACATCGTCAGAACAGCTTCACACAAGAGAACTGGCCCAGTGTGTGTGTGTGTACTGCATAAAGGGTGAGGAGAACGAAAAAAAAGGAACAATGACTTAAATGTTTATAAAAAGATTGTGTTCATGGGTTGGCACTGAAAGACTGTGGACAGGGTGGGGGATTTTATTCACTGATCATGGATAGATCATGGAAAGAAAGACATGGAAAAGCTGTAGAAATGACCTCCAAGCAAGAGCAGTCTTTCTAGTCCATACAGACAGAAAATAGTCCTCACTTCAAGACTGAACTTGCAAAGGCTTAATATAACCCACAACTCCCATCCTGGTGACCCTAATGGACCTCACCTTTGGCTAGAGTGCCCCACTGACCTTGCTGTTTGTGATGCTCTTACTGTACTGTACATTACAATGAGCTCCACCAGAGACTGTGACAACGCTGAAACAGCTGTCGGGAGGATGAAGGGATTCAGAGCACCTTTAACCTTGAGAGCCTAACCCTTAGCGTCCTCACGAGGTGTCTTTCATAGCCGATAATCACACACATGAAAGAGCCGCTCACTCATTCAGCTGGGCTTGGGTGAGGCGGTATTGATGAATGGAGTTGAGTGAGAGTGAAAGAGGAAGCTCTGGAGAATAACTGGTTATCTTGGTTTGTTTATCTGGGTTTGTTACTCACAGCAATATTTTGTACACATTAAAGAGACTAATAGGTAACTTGCAGGGCTAAATGACCTTTGCTGTACACAGAATGGCTTAGTAGTTGCATTGTCATGCGGTATTTCAAAGTAAACAAATGCATAAATAATTCATTGGCTACTTTTGTGAGTAATAGTATCGGAAAGAGAAAAGGGGTGGGTGGGGGGTTGTCAAAGAGAGTGAAATAAGAGATAAAGTTCTCCCTATGAAACGCCAAGCCTAGAGGTGGAATGCACATCACTGGGCATCAGCCAACTGATTCCAAGAATGAATCAATAGAGGACTGGAGTGGAGACAGATGCCTTTCAGGTGATGAGTTTGTAAAACTCTAAAAGTCTTTGTCTCTGTGCTGCTCAGTCTGCTCCATGTGTTCAACAAAGCCTGAGGACAGGACAGGTTCATGCCGCCATTTTCTGCAGGGCCATTTCAAGATAGTAGGAGGCCCCAGGAAACAGGACAGAGCCCCCCCCCCCCCCCCACACACACACACACACACACACAAAACAAAACAAAACAAAACTGAAACACCTATCTTGGGGCTCCCTCAGCTTGGGGCTTGGGGTTTTCCTGTCCTGTTGTGACGGCTCTGATTTTCTGACGTTTTTCTACTTTCTGTGCGTAGGCCAATCTTAAATGACCTTAACTGGCCAATCTTGGCTGACCTTGACTTCACATCAGATAATTGCTGAACATTTACGTAAAATTTTCATTCCTGGTGAAAGAAACTGTTGGCGTGAATCAATCATAGTGGCCCAGCAAACACACACACACAAAAAAAGAACATACAGATCTCCCTCTAAGGAAATGTTGTTCCCCGTAATTATTCTTTAAAAAAAATCCGGACTGGAACTGTGCCTAATTCGGATCAACTCCAGTAGTTTTCTTTCCAAGCACCTTTGTGTTACAGCGTCGGCCTGCCTGCTCCAGCACCTCCACATCTGGGTGGGTGGGGCTGCTCAGAGCAGAACAGGGGGAGTGCTGACCAAGCCAACAGTGGAGAGGAGAGGCAGATTTGTGAGCTCATCCGGGCCCAGGTGACATTTAAGAAGTCAAAGGAGAGGGAGGGATGGAATTCAAACACAATGAAGATGCAGCACACAATGCGCCTGTGAGGAAACCACTTGAAGCCACACAGCTGCACTTTGCAGAAACAACAATCAAATCTTTGTGTGGCCTCGTGCAATTGAGAGCCCCTATGGAAAGTTCTCAGTGTAACACGCGAAAGGGGAGAAGGTGCTCTGACAGAGAGAGAGAGAGAGAGAGAGAGAGAGAGAGAGAGAGAGAGAGAGAGAGAGAGAGAGAGAGAGAATGAGAGAGGAGATGCGTTAGCTTTGCCAAAGCGCTTGTCCAAAACAGGTGTGCGCTAATATGCGTTCACTGGAGAGGTAAGCTTTGCACTGAGAACACTTGAGGACAGAGCATAGTGTCAGGTTTCAAGGACAGCGTATGGTGACCTTTGCATACTACTCTTGGGCTGGGCTTCTCAAGATTGTCGCTGTCTTCTTTCCAAAACACACAGTACGTACAGTATATTCAAAGGTTTCACTTGAATGTTCTCAATACAGTCCCTCTTTTAAAGTGTGCAATAAATGAGATGTCCTGTACTTTGTGTCACAACCACTTTTTGTTAGCTGCAGTGACCTCATATGCTTTCAAAGCAGTTCCATAATTGAACAATTTTATAACCAATTACTGCAATTTTGATGATAATTATCGAGACAGGTGCACCGTTAGCTGGTTGCCAGGAATATTACAATGATGTTAAGTGACATCTAGTGACATCACTGACATGATGCGTGATGTGGCGTGATGCGTCGGGACGTTTGGAAAAGGGCCTCTAAACTGCTTTTGGGACTCGTGCATCACAGCGTCTGAATCACTGCCGGGGACACTCAGACAAGGCTGGCAATGGTCTTTGATGAGAGCAGCAAATTCTGGCGGAATAATAGCATGAGTCACTTGCTGTCCCCAATGCTCTTTCAGAGATGGCCGACACCACCACCACCACCGCCACCGCCGCCACCGCCACCACTACACATTCAGCAGTGCAGCGGACCGACAGACAGACAGGTCACTGAGCTCACAGTGAAAGGCCTTTGAGTAGGAGGCGAGCTTTTCACACCGACATACAACGAGTCGACCCTCTGACTCACCGGCACTGCGAAAACACTCACTCACGGCGAGGAAAATCGACTGACTAATCATCCGACACCAAGTCTGCTTTTACAAGTCATTGGGGGGTCCTGAGACACAATAATAAACAGATCACTTCTCAAGATGGGGCTTGTAGTCAGAGAGAGAGAGAGAGAGAGAGAGAGAGAGAGAGAGAGTCAGCCGAGACATTTGCAGACTAGACAAGAAGGATTTTATTACTAAGCCCTCCTTGCATCTTTGGGCCAAACTCTTGGCTTTGGCTCCCCGTAACTGTGGCTTGTACCACTCCTGGAAACAGATTGCAAACTGTTTGGCAGGCCTGTCCCAGATACTGCGGCTAAAGCAAGTGCTTTACGTAGAGAGGCCATACTGTGCCTCTCTGACACACACACACACACACACACACACACACACACACACACAGCACACACACACACACACAGAGGGGACCCATGTGACATGAAAAGAAATAAGAGGGGGAAAAGTAACGCTTGTTTGGATGATCAAGCTATCATCAAGCAGATGGACGTCTTAAGTCGAGAACCGCACCAGTTGGTGTCACCGTTTTTGGTGCCTGTTTGAAGGCTCTCTTGTGGTGGAATCTCTGTCATGACACTGCGGGTCACTCCCGCAGAAAAAGCCCACAGCCCAAATGATCTCACCAGTGAGAAAAATCCCCCTGCGCTCAGGCGCGCAGCGCTGGCCACATTCCTGGGCCCTGAGAAGCGCTCCCACACTGCTCTCTCGCTCGCAGTGGGAGAGGAAGAGAAGGGAGGGGAGGAAAGAAAGGCAGAGAAAGAAAGAAAGAGTGAAAGAAAGAAAGAAAGAGAGAGAAAGGGCAGAAAGAAAGAAAAGAGTGTGAAAAGAGATGACTGTGAGGAAAGAAAGAAGAGAATGGGACAGGCTCCATGGCTCCTGAATGAATGAGAGAGCGAGGGATGAGTAAGAAAAGAGGAAAGAGAGCGAGTCACAGGAGACAAAAGAAGAGCACAGAGAGAGAGGGAAGGAAGGAGAGCAGAGGAGGGCTGGGGGTGGCAGTGAGGAGGGGGGGTGGGGTGGGTGAAGGGGCAATGTCCGTTTATAGTTTTTGGGTGATGACACTGTCGTGATGGAAATGTCAGCATAGCCATTAGAAGATTTACTCCCTGAAGTGAGATGCAGTCTCCCCTGCAGAGACAAGGGTTTTACCGAACGCCATCAGCCGTTAGCCATAGCAGACGGAGGGAGCGGCTGGGCCGTATGTAGGGTATGGAAAGATGCTTAGAAAGCTCTGGCCCAAGAGTCCTACTTTCCCTCTGTGTGTGTGTGTCTGTGCCTCTGGCTGCCATTTGTGGTTGGCACTGTTCCCTGAGCTTGCAGCAACATGGCCGCTTGTCTCCCCGCTGTTTCCCCTGACACAGGAAAAGTGGCTACTGTACCTTCACTAAATGAAAAGCAGCTTGTTGAATGTTGACTAATCCCACTGTATGATTGACTACCGCTATTACTGCTATGCCTCATCATCACGCTTCAATCCGTAATTTCTCATCAGACTTCAATCTCGTTTGATACATGAAAGCATACAGTACATGGGAAGTCATTTACTTGTTTAGAAAATGCTTGCATCCCACTCGTCTCCAAAGAAAAATTCCCCACACCCTAAAGCAATCTTCTGATAGTGGTTTGGTTTTTTTTTTTATCAGTCTGGCTTGAACTTGCCATAGCAGTGCTATCCTGCTAAGTGTAGCATAGAGTACATGCAGGCTGTACGCTGAATCACCCAGACCACATTACACACACATGGCGGATATGGGAGCAGGGGGGTTGAGGTCCTAACAGCTTGAATGGCCAAAAAAACAAATGAGTCAATTGCAAGTCATCATATGTTTGGAGCCCAACACACTGCTGCGTGTGGCAAAACCCAACCACAAGCACACAATCGTTTCAGCATGTCTGCGTTTATGCACATTTTTATGCGCTGAACGCAAGCATGTGAAACACTTTATGTGTTTTATGTCTGTGTGTGTGTGTGTGAGCCTATATGGCTGCTTACATCGTTACACCCAGCCCTCTTAATCTCGCCCCCGTCCACCTCCCCCCACCCCCCCATCTGCTCCCCCCAAGGTGCACTTGAAATACAATCCTGTTTTGAGCTCCTGAAAGTCTAAATAAACTCGTGAGAATTTAATAACGTGATCAAGATACATAACAAGTGTGTGTCCAGGGCTATGAGGTCACCGAGGAGGAATGTGCTGGGCCAGCCGGGCCAAGTGAATGGGGGAGCAGAGAGCCGGGCCATGCTGCTATTTATTCTCCAACAGCGGCATCCAGTTGACATCTACTGAGAGCAGGCCGAAATCAAGCCCCCCGACAGAGAGAACGAGAGACGGATGAGTGAGAAGATGGAAAGAGAGAGGAGTGGAGAGGAGAGGAGTGCAGAGGAGTGCTGGATAGATCAGAGCACAATGCAGCAAGGGTGGGGTGGGTCTCTCTCTGCTCTCTGATACAAAGACAGACAGGGAAAACGCAGGGGGATTTTCAAAGGATCTGCGTCTTTCAAGTGACGGTGTTGCCCTTTGATCAAACAATAGGGCTCTCTGATGTCCTTTTTTTTCTGTGGCGAGCTTTAGAAATCTCTCACTTCTCCCTCTCTCTCTCTCTCTCTCTCTCAAACCCAAATTCAAAGGTGCTTTATTGGCATGACAAGAAAAGTGTTTGTATTGCCAAAGCAATGTCAGTTATACATACAATAACTTAAGTAAACATATGTAAAACATGTCTTCTCTCTCTCGCTCTATCTATCTATATATATCTCTCTCTCTTTCTCTCTCCACCTTGCTATCTCTCTAACTTGTAAATACTATGAGCTGTTGCCCCGTGGCCCCTGCCTGTCAGAAGTCTTCCCTGTGCTTCCACAATGGCCGTGTCAACGCCTCATCTATCAGGCCACGTGTGTCAGCACAGTTCACTCAGGGCAGCAGCAGCTGCTCCACGCTCCTGCCAACGCAGATCCCCACACAGCAGCACACACTCCCACACACCCCCACACACTCCCACCTCCCCACACACACAGGTTGACAGACCACTAAACAAACAACAAAGCCTCCAAAATGTCTGCCGCAGTTAACAGCCCACAACTATGTGTGGTAAAGCCGATTAACGTGAGACTTCAGGTGTAGCTGTTGTAAACACACACACACACGCACACACACACATTGGCATGCAGCTCCTTTCACATGCGTAAGATGTTTGCTGTTTACTGGCGGCTCACTATGTTGTCGTGCCCTAGCATGATTACATTTCCAACTGTGTCACCGCTCACTTCCATAACGCAGTGGAAATGGTCCATTGTTTGCACTGAGGGAGTCAGGAAGCACCTTGCACAGGCAAATAAAACTTGAGATGATGCCGGCTCTTTCTTACGGGAACAACGGCAAAGACGTTACTCAACCAGGGTGGTTTTCTTATTGCCTCTGGGCTGTCACTCAAGTGTCCTTTATGGGCCAGTCAATTGTCAACAAACCTTTGTCGTAAGTAAAGTAAGTAAATGTGTTACACCTTTCCTGGAAGTTCAATGAACAAATGCTCATTCTTCTAATCTGTAAAAGACAACAGCATGAAATAACGCCGTCATTGTCAATCTGACTCATTTTGAAAACAACCTAACAGATCGGAATAGATCTAGCCATTGGCCCAGGTGTGATAGCATAGCAACAAAAAGTTTTCCTGTCTCCAGAATCCTGTTGTTATCAGTGGAAAGAACAATTCCTTCCTTTTTGTTTGACTACCCGCAAGGAAAACAATAATATTATCATTTACTGTTAGTGGATAGGGTCATATCCTTTTTAATTATTCATTCATTAATGAATGTAGTATTTGACAGAATACATGTATTACAAGACAGTAAGTGGAGATTTCATCTGTCCATTTAAACTTAAACTTTTTGCTGGAAGTTATAGCCACAGTCACTGCCACACTGATAACAAAAACGGTGCTTCCAAAGTGGCACAACTTGTATTGTTTACTCTAAACTGAACCTTATCATGGCTGCCATACAACCTTACCAAAACAAAGCCAGTGAATAGCAGAGGCAAACCACCTCTAGTTAGTGTTAGATATACTGTGTGTCAGACAGCCCCCCCCCCCCCGACTATGATGAATGTGTGACAAATGCCATCACTTGAGATTACAAGTTTTAAACATGATCAGATTAATGACTCATGTACCTGCGGAGGTGAACATGACGATCAGAGTAGCCTACTGTCTGCTACAAGGGAGATGAGACTCTCACTGCACTTTTTTTATCCAAATATGGTGTGTAAGCACTCACTCTTTGCCACAACATGCCCCTACTTCCCCTGACTTTGCCATGGTCCTTCTTTCATTTATTTAGTCGATAGAGATTGTAAATTAAATCTATTCATCAAATCCAGACGATGATTTTTTAGGAAGCAGTCAACTACAATCTGACAGAAATGCCATATTGATCCTGCATAATGTGTAGTCTACATAATGAAACATGCCACTGACTGCTGTCTTAGCCAACACCTGAACACACATGGATGGGCTGCTGCTGTTAGTAGCCACTTAACTCTCTTCCCCTCCTTCCGCTGGGTCATAAACCTCTTTCTGAAAAACTAACAGTCTTACCACATCAAACACACATGAGGCAGCCGGCAGTCCTCTAGCGCTCGGAGGAAAGGATCTGCCCAATGGGGGGTTCTGGGGGTGGTGGTGGTGGTGATGATGACATCATGCCATAACTCACCCAGTGAATAACTCACGTTTGACTCCCTTGCCTTGCACTCCTCCTCTCCCCCCAACAAATCAAAGCCTGGTTGCTGCTTTAGCTGGTATTTGGTGGATGCACCACATGGACAAAGATGATCTGGCCACTGTTTGACTAGTTGTTTGGCATAATCTGGTTTCGCTGCAGCTGAAATAGTGACAATAGGAGACTGGTGTGTGGATGTGGACAGGTGTGTGAGCCACACACACACACACACACACACACACACACACGCATGCACGCACCCACACGCTAAGGATACAGGTGTGCCTTACATGAAAGGGATCACTGGAGCGCGGAGGGGCGCTGGGAGGATCAGCAAATATTATTCTTCCTATGATAAAAGTCTCTTAGGAGTCAAAAGGCTATATTTGGGTTATCATTCCTCACATTTCTCCAAAATAATATTGCCTGAGGGGAAGACCAGATTCAACCGGCTCGCAAGAGGAAGTGACTCATTGATACTAAGGCCTGATCTCATTTGAAGACTCCAGTAGGGCTTCAGGATATAATACTTGGCTTGTGGAAATGGGTGGCGGTGAGGCTAATGAAACATGCTAGTGAATATAGGCTACAGTTCAATAAAATAAAGGAAAATACGATGAATCGTCTGGATCATTTCATGTAATGTCATTTAAGTTCCCTTTTCTCTCATTGATGCTAGCCTATACAGTATATTATGTTATAGTCTGGCTTGGCAGGCTACACATGGGACTATCAGAGGACTAACCCCCCACTGTAGTCCTCCTGCCCTGTGCTGGGATATCTAGATGGAGTGGGTAAAGTTAACACATGGGACTAGCAGAGGACTAACCCCCCACTGTAGTCATACTGTGCTGTGCTAAGATATCTAGATGGAGTGGGTAAAGTTAACACATGGGACTACCAGAGGACTAACCCCCCACTGTTGTCATACTGCCCTGTGTTGGGATATCTAGATGGAGTGGGTAAAGTTAACACATGGGACTACCAGAGGACTAACCCCCCCACTGTAGTCATACTGAGCTGTGCGGCAATGTGGCCTCGGGGTAGGGAAACGGAGATGAGCACCATCCCACGCTTCACACATGGAGCGGGAAGGATTTAGCTTTACTTTAACTTGTCAGGCTACACTGTGTTTTTTGCCTCCAACGGCACTTCCCAGGCAGCACGGCCTAAAAGGCACTATCTTTACCCCATTCCTAACCCTAACTGGGAGGCTACACTGGATGCGTCAAGTCAAAGACTTATCTGCTGTAACATATAAACAAGTGGCTACACCAGATGCGGCAGCATAGCCAACATTCTAAATTCTATTCACCATTCATTTCAATGTATTTTTGATGGAATTTGACATAACACTTAACTTAATGTATCCAGTGTAGCCCTAGGTTAACCCCCTCAACCCTCATCCTAACCCTAAACTGAAGGGAGTAGTGCTGTCTGGAAGGCACCGTTAAGGGCAAAAAATATTAAAGACCCACTGATACACTGTGATTGACTGGTTTAAAACAGCTTTAATTCACATTTTTGAGCTTAAACATTGATCTCACTGAGATGATCACAGACGGAAAATACAACAGTCCACTGTTGGATCATTGGTGAGTTAACAGTAACTACAGTAATGGAATTCTGAATTTCATTGCAAAAGCATTGTCCTCTTACAGTGGCATAACAACGTTTGTTTTTTTACCAGTCCAAAGATCCTAAATATTTTGGACAAGTGGTAACTGAGACAATGCCATGATTATGACACAAATGCATAGATTGAGGTTAATGTACAGCAATCTCCATTATTAGTTCTTTTAATAAACTTTTTTTAGGGAATAGAAACTGTTTTGCCCATAAATATTGAACAATAAATATTATAACATTAAAACCAGTACAAATATACGGGCAGTGCTTTTTTTTTTTGTTGGGAAACATCAGAATAAATATCACTTAACATAAATAAATAAATTAAAAGATAGGCATAAATAAAAGTTTTTTTTTTTACAGTACACAAAAAAAGACAACGAAACAACGAAAATGTGCGGGGAGAAAGAAAAAAAAAGCAGATTCGCGTAAACACTCCTTTCAAAGACGAGGTTCATCCCAAGAGCCCCACAATCTTCTTCATTATCATCATCAGGCACACTGGTCTTAATGCATTCCACAGTCCTTTCTCTACATTCCTAGCACCTCCTCTCCATCTCAGACCATGGCCTCCAGATCATCACCCTTCTTCACACTGTGGCTCTCTGCTGCAATCCTCTTGGGCCTTACTCCCAGATACTGAGGCCTTTCTCTGTCCCCATTGCCTGGACTTTGGGCTGGACAATGCAAGCGTCCCAGTTCATGTGTGTCCAGTGGGTCAGTGGGCGAGAGGAGTCGCGTCACGTCACGTGTGTGTGTGTGACGGGAACAGTCACTCTACCTCCTTCTGTCCTCTTCTCATTCTTCTTCTTCTTCTTGGCCTGTTTACTTCTTGTTTTTTTATTTATTTTGAGGTAGACTTTCCACATCTCCACCCTAAAATTAAACAATCACAAAAACAGACATGATTAGTCACACTATAATTCCAGTCCAGTCAACCAAAATAATAATAATAATAATAATAATAAAAAAAAACAACAAAGACACTTTTCCATGTCGGCCATATTGTGAGGCAACTCACCGTTCTTTCTCCTCGGTCAGTGGTGTGGCGCTTCCCCAAGCTTCACCTTCTCCTCGTTCGATACATCATAGGCACCTCGCTTGTGAAACCTATGGTCAGAAGAACACAGACACACTTCAGACCACCAGTTCAGCCATACACAAAGATCTGCCTGTCAGCACTCTGTATATACAGTTCTCTGTATATACTCTGTATATATACTATATGTACTGTATATACTTCAACTCTTTCAGTATAAGAGTCCCCCCACTGTACCCTTGGACATGTGGACTAACTCACCTCAATGCCAAAAGGAGGCCAATGATGACGAGACATAGTGAGGACAGCACGACTGCCACCACTGCCAACGCTGTCGTCCTGTTATATCCTTTATCTGTTCCGTTACTGGGCAAAATCAAAATGAAGTCTTGGCATCGCTCCCCGGAGTAGCCTTCATGGCATCTGTAGAACAGAGATTAAACATGGCATTAAGGATTTTGCACATGGTCCTTACAGTCATAAAAGGCAACAGAAAAGATTTGTAAGACAACATTCGACTTCTACAACTTGGAGTAAAGTTGGTAGATGTATTACAAAAAGTTCCATGTTAGGCCTCATGGTTAAGTCATCATTTAGCAGGTATATTCAATGACAATGCAATAGATCATTTAGTACAACACTGTATGGAATATGTGGCGCAAACTGAAGTTCGAGTGAAGAATACTCACATGCATGAGGGTTTGCGGATGTTAGCGAGGTACTGGCAGGTGCCATGGATGCAGAGATCCTTATATTTCCTCAGACACGGGTTCCTCTTCTTCCCCTTTCCCTTCTTCTTGCCTTTGCCTCTCCTCCTCTTTCTCTCTGCTCTTTCTTCTGACAGAACTTTGCTGGGGTCCTTGGGTTTGCTTGAGAGGGCCACTACAAAGGCAAAACAAGAATGAATCAGTTTGATCATGTAGAACAACAAAAAAAGTTACAACAATCACTATTTAGTTACAACAAGTTACAACAATCACTACAACAATCACTGTTTTGAAAAACACACAGTTTCCCTCTAAGGCCTATTCGAGAACATACCTCGTGGACTGTAGTCCCCTGATACTTCGTAGTCGTCCTCGTCATCATCATAGTAGTACTCATCATCTTCATCATCTTCTTCATCGTCGTAATCCACCGCACGTGGTAAACTCTCTTCTCCAACCCTCTTCTCACTCACTGGTTCCAGCAGGTTAAACACTGCAGTCTGTGGTGGTTTTTCGCTTTCATGCTTGTCTATTGAGGCACCTTTGACCAAGTTGGAAAGCACTACAACAGGAGAGAAACACATTTCAGTTAAATTAAGTGATTACTTCTTGTAACTTAGGTAGTAGTAAATGAAGCAAAGAAAATAAATACAGTTGTGAGTTGTTGACTGATGTTTTTGACAGAAACATTCATTCTAAAAATGTATGTTCATACACTCAAGAGAGTTCTTCTGTAGACATGCAAAAATGCCATGCATAGACACTTAGGTAATGGTGAATATTAGGGTTAAAAATAAATATATCCAGTTACATAAAACATGATTTAAAATAGAGTGATGACCTAGATCTAACCCCTATGGTCGAAGTGTTTAACGTTAAGGTTAAAATAGATAAAAAAAACTATGTTTAAAACTAAATTCCATTTTAGATTGGCTGTATGTTAGAAGGCCACAGAGAAGCATGATCATAATGTAGCCCAACCTATGTATGGGTTACAGCGCGCGCACGCACGCACCCTCACGACTTTCAAACAGTTGACATCATTGCAGTTGCTTGTTGTTGTTAAATCAAAGGTTATAATGGTAAGGACATGTCTACTTAAGTTTTTCATAAATTCTTATTCTGATTTTTTATTTTTTTTCCCCGAGACAGTAATAATGAACTCAATAAAGGAACATTGTGAGGCTTACCCAGAGCATGGACCAACAGAAGTATCACTCTTAGAATCCTCATATCTTCGGCAATAAAAAACAAGCGAATGATCTTGAAATGTAATAAATAAATAAATCACTTCGAGAACTTCTTTTCTCTTGATTACGTTGTTGAATCCACAGAAACTTTGAACCCAATCCTTTCGTTTTCTATCTTCTAATTCAAACTTGAAAGATGACGGGACAGCACAGCTGCGTGACCAACTCCCTTGCTGGGTCTGCCGAAAGAGCCAGAGTTGTAGAGCATCAAGCATTTATATAGGCACTTCAACCACGCCTATAAAGTACGAAGTAGAAGCGCAAGCGAAAGCGCAAATGGTGTGTTGGATTTAGCGCTTTCATGTTCATGTAAGATTTCGAGTTACGCGCGGATCTATGCGCGAAACAGCTAGAAAGGCTAGTTGGGATGGCGATTTTATTATTATTAAACGAGAGAGACAAGGTGTTGGAAATCGTGCTCCTGTAATAGGGGCTGGCAAGTTGCTGGAACTAAGACGTTTCTGTTGTGCGCAACCGGCTATCTGATAAATTAGCCATATGCCAGATGCCAGAAGTGAATAGGCTAGCCGGTTGGTTAAATCCATTAGCCTGCAATTAACTTTTCAGTGTATAAGGATAGCCTGTGTGGTTTTAGTGTGCGTCAGCAATGAGCTTTTATCAAGCTAGTCAGCAATACTTATTATTTTCTTTATTTCGACCAAAAAGGCAGGTCTAGGCATGTCGATTGGATGAGATGTTTTCCCTCTGTCTCCATCAAGTGGCGATGAAGCTAAACAGCAGAAATGCCCTATGGCCTGCATTGTGAAGTTCACAATAAAACAAAACCCCAGGAAAACGTGTAGGTATATACTGTGCCTACTTAATGAGGAAGTAAATAGACACCATTATTCATTTTGCAGGCTCTTAATAGTAGGGTACAACTTTTGATTTCACTGCCAATTCATTGATGATCACAATGATCACACCTTAGCCCTGTTGCTTTTGGGTGCTCCTTGTTCATGTGTGTTGTAAATTCAATTTACAACATGTGTGTTGTAAATTCAATCTAGGCTACAGGCTATTGCTCTAAGTTTACATCATCTGTACACATACTAAAGCTAAAATAGATTATAGAATAAAATAGATAAAATAGATTTATAAAAGTAATAAAAAAAGGACTTTAAGGACTTCAAGTTTTCTTTGTGAGTGAATAATGTATCGTGAATACATACAGTACATACGTTCATACATACATACATACATACATACATACATACAGTACATACACATACATACATAAATACATACATGTACAGTACAGACCAAAAGTTTGGACACACCCCCTCATTTAATGCGATTCATTTATTTCCAGAACAATTTATATTGTAGATTCTCACTAAAGGCCTCAAAATTATGAATGAACACATATGAAATTATGTGCTTAACAAAAAAAGTGTGAGATTATGATAAACTTTTGGACCTGAACCCGATCAAGATGGTTTGGGGTGAGCTGGACCGCAGAGTGAAGGCAAAAGAGCAGACAAGCTCTTAGCATTTCTGGGAATGAATAACTCTTCAAGACAGTTGGAAAACCATTTCAGGTGACTACCTCTTGAAGCTCATCCAAAAAATAAAAGGAGGACAAAGCAGTTATCAAAACAAAAAAAGTATACTTTGATGAAACAAGAATATAAAACATGTTTTCAGTTATCTCACACTTTTTTTTATTAAGTACATAATGCCACGTGTTCATGCATAAGTTTGTTTATTTCGTAGATTGTCACTGAAGGCAACAGCCATGAAAATAAAGTAAATAATTTAATGGGAAAGTGTGTCCAAACTTTTGGTCTGTACTGTACATACTCATAAATAAATGTTATTCCTTAAAATACAGGGGCTCATAAGTATAAAAGTATTAAATTCCCATGTTATTTCATGGATCCAAGATACACTGCATCCAAATAAAGTTCCCTTGGCCTTTGGAATTAAAAGAGCTCCACATCATCACATACCCATCACCATATGTAATGATTGGCATGGTGTAGCCTACTTTCCACATGAACATCTCCCTATGCAAATCAAACCAGCTATTAGGTTCAACTAAAATAAAACCCATGCCAATCTCTTGGTATAGTAAAGGGTATGGGATGATGTGGGCTATTTTAATAGCCTATTAAGAATGTTCCCCCTATTGACAGAAAAGATTTTCTAGGGTAAGTTGTGAGGCAACCTAATAGAACCTAATAGAACCTAAGTATATTGTTCTGTGCCATAGAGTACTTCTCATACAGTCACTACTCCTAGACAAGAAAAACATGACAGATTACAACTACACTAGCAGGGGACAACAAAACAGTTCAACAGAGGATGTGATAGGCCTGTCACCATGTACTTGATTCAGCTGTCTCCCTGTTAGAAGTATATGACGTCATTAGGTCTATAGCAGTGGTTGCCAAACGTTTAACTGTCCCATACTCCCTGAGACTAACCTTCTGTGTAGGCCCTTACACTACAGACACCAAGACGTTTGCATAATCCGTGCTGCAACACATGTGAACACATATCACATCATCATATAGTGGCAGTTGGGTTTTATTGTTGATAGTGTGAGTAGGCTACAAGGATATTAGTCTGACACAGCCCGCCCTTAATACTACTGTTCATCCATATTCATGGTCTGGAGACGGTCTTCTGGGGAGAGTTTAGCCTGTTAACAACCCCCCCCCCCCTCCAGACCATGAATACGGATGAACAGGAGTATTATGGGCGGGCTATGTCAGGCTACAAGGATATGCCCATGTTATGTGGCCAAGTAAAATTCACATGATCTTCTCCCTGTTTAGGCCCACATGGTGGTTGTGTGATATGAAGAAATCCTCATGCATCAGATTGGTTCTTATGAATAGTAACTACTTTTACATGTTACTGTTTTTTATTATTGATATAATGAAATTAATATTACATGAATAGTAACTACTTTTACATAAGTTACTGTTTTTATTATTGATGTAATGAAAATGTCTTATTTGAATAAGAGGTTGTGTTATTTGGTAATTTCAAGGCTGTCTGCAGTGTATGTTATCCTACCTCGATTAATCACGTCTACCGGTACTAGGATAAATCCTAATAGATTGCTCTGGTCTTGCATCACATGTTTGTTTTGGAAAAATGGCTGAAGAAGCAAAAGAGGCAAACTCGGTAGAGGAAGATAGTAACGTTAAAGATCAAGAATCAGACGTCCTAGAACTTGTTCAAGACAAGAAAGAAGACGGTAATGAAGAAGAGCAAAAAAACAAACTAGCGACTGAAAGCACTTGGTCCGCACCCATTCTGTCGCTGGCACGGAAAGCAAGCGAGACGATTAGCAGTGGGGTAAACACATACGGAGCAGCTTTGAAGAATGCTGCACCAAGCTCTGCAAGTAGTACCTCTCCGACTGAACTTTCCTCGGTCGATGAAACGGCCACCATCAAGACAGGTAAGCTTCTTCAATCTACCTCGGGAAAGCTCGCATAATACAGCTTACGTGTCATGCTGTAAGCTCATTGTACAACCAGAGACGGCCGATGAAAATAGCGTTATCTTTGGTAGCCTACAAACGTTCCTCTTGCCTCAGGTGACCTCGTTCGAAAAGGTTGGCCTAATAAACCAGAAGTAACATTATATTAAAACAAATTGGGGAGAGCGGGTAAAAAAAGTGTCCTGCTACTGCTTGAGATAAGTAACGTTAACTTTTACACAGGCAAGGCGATAGCACTTCGAAAAAGTGGTCCTGTGGCACAGCTTGCCCGTTGTGTGGGGTAAAATGAAATGAAAAGTTAAGCCAGAACAATATTTGTTTTGCATTTGTTTTGTTCAAACAAGTAAAAAAGCAAACAGACATATTTGACAGAGATCTAGCAAGATAGAGCAAAGGCATTTTAAGTTTTAAAAAGTAGACCAATGGCCTTGCGCAGGCTGTTGGCCTATATTTGCATTCCTTGATGGCAAGATCAACAGATACATGTATGTTTCCTAGACATAACGTTACAGTAGGCCTAGATGTATTGAATAGGCTCAATTTGCCCCTAACCTATTGGTCATTGGCCGTATTTTAGTCATCATAAAATGGCACTAATTGAGATGTAATGTATCTTAGTATTTATCTATTCAAGCTTTCTCTAAATATCAATCATCTAAACACTGGATGTGTAGGGAAAACACTCAGATTGAAAACACCCCCCCCTTCCAAAAAAACAAAACACATTTTATATAATTATTTTAGCCCGTTCTCCAGTGTAAATATATACAGGGTGCATGTATTGAAATGAGATACCTAAAACATTTGAGTTTGAAATGTGCTTAGTTTGTACTAAAGCCTCTATCTTATCTTATTTCTGTGTCTGCAGCCGTGAAAGATCCTATGACCGTGGAGAGGTCCAATCTCCTCAGCATGATGAAACTAAGTATAAAAGTTCTCATACAATCTTCACTTAGTTTGGGTCGGACCTTGGATTCGGACTATCCACCACTGCAGCAGTTTTTTGTTGTCCTAGAGCACTGCCTGAAACACGGATTAAAAGGTTGGCAAAGTTTTGAGTTTCGTCAGGAGAATATTAGGCTAACTGCTAAGGAAATATGAAAAGATTAGTATGTTGACTGATTTTGGTAGCCTGGTATAGGGGGACTGGTGTATTTGAGGTAGTTTTGAACTTCAATCTTTCAGAATAGTCTTACAGTCTAACACTGATTATGAAAGAGCTTCTTAACTTCATAGTTAGCCCTAGATCCCCCTTATGTGTGTAAAAAAAGGAAGAAGGCATGCTGAGTGCAGAGTTGGAAAACAATTATCAATGTGTCAGCTATGCTGTGATCATGTGTGATGTTTCCCCTTTAACAATGCAGCTAAGAAATCCTTCATCAGCCAGAATAAGTCGATATGGGGTCCACTGGAATTAGTTGAGAAACTGTGTCCAGAATCTTCTGATATCGCCACCAGTGTACGAGACATGCCCGGCATCAAGTATGTTTGTCACTCACAGTATTGGTCTGTTATTGGTCTGTGTCTGCGTGTTCATTTTTCCTAGTGAATTTTGTCTGTTGTCATTCACAGTTACACTACAACATCTACATGGTTTCTATTCTTTTTCTCTGTATGGTACTTGGTTCAGGACAGGACTTGGCCGAGCTCGTGCCTGGCTGCACTTGGCCCTTATGCAGAAAAAGGTGGCAGACTACATGAAAGCCCTAATAGACAGAAAAGATCTCCTTGGGTAAGTTGTGAGGCTCCATGACTCAGGTTTGGTGTGTCCCTAATAGTTAATTAAGACATTATTATTAAATAAGTCATTATACCTGGGGAAACAAACGGTTGCGATCCACCAGCAAGGGAAGCGAACTCCTTCACTTCGCATTACACCGCACCGCTCATGTTCGCAAATATGTTTGTCGTGGGTGTGTTTCAAAACACAGTTGCTGTTGAGTGGTTGAATCAAGATAGCCCTCCCAATCGCGTATCTGTCATTGGATGCGAGTTGCATGCGAAAATCGCTCTCATTTGCATATAATTGGGCATTGCTGAACTTTTTTCGCGTCCACCTAGCCGCATCGCTTAACCAGAATGCTTTGCAGACGCGACGGCTGCTTCTCATTGAAATGAATAGAGGTACCGCGGTGCGAAATTCGCTTAGCTTGCTGGTGGATGGCGGGGCGTAAGGCCCGGGGGGCACATGCGGCCCATCCGGCCAGTGGAGCCTTCCCAAAATATAATAATTTCTCATTTAGCTAAGGTGACTTAGATTATAGGCCTGATTTATCAAATTTGTTGTACTGATTAAATACAAATCTAACCCTTTTAAACCTGCATGTTATCATGTCCTCTGAAAACAGTGGGGCTACTGGTTTGAGATGTAGAGGAGATATTATTTTTATGTTCTAGAAAGTGTTTACAAACTCCAAAACATCACTGACTGCAGATTTAACGCAGGTGCTGAAACAGCCAATTATGTAGCTACTATTTACATAAAAATGTACAGTCCAATATTCTATTCTATTCTATTCTATTCTATTCTATTCTATTCTATTCTACTTCCCTTTGTCAGGGATTTTTACGAAGCCGGAGCACTAATGCTGGAAGAGGAAGGGATAGTGATTGTGGGTATGCTGGTGGGACTGAATGTCATTGATGCCAACCTTTGTGTCAAAGGGGAAGATCTGGACTCCCAGGTGAGGCCCATTTGTGTTCAACTCTGCGGTGTAACCCTGCTGTTCCACTGAATAAGATCCATTGTTCTGAGAGGCATACATTCACAGCCACACACAATCCTCTGTCTAGGCCTCCAGAAGTGTAATAACTGCCGTAAGAAAAACGGCTTGAATATCAGTTTGTTCCAAAAGGATTTGTTGTGCAAAATAATGGATATTCCATATTTCTGACAATGCTAGGCTCTGTGTAATAAAAGCCATGAAGCACATGCATGCTGTCACCAAAGATTGTGGAATACTGACCAAGATAGAACACCATACGTTACAATGGAGCAAACGTGAATAATTCAGATCAGGGGTCCATTCCACAAAAGCATAGTTAGCCATAGTTAGCTAAGCTAGCCACTTTGTTGGTTGCAATGCAAATATCCATTGCCAACCAAATAAGTTGCTAACAGACGCCTGATTAGTGCATCACAATATAAACTTTACAGTGATATCTTTTGTATCAGCATATGAGAGCCTGTTCTGCATAAAGGAGGATCCCCCTCACCCCCCCCCCTTCACTAATCTAAGTAGCTTGACAAATGTCTGTGCTTTTCTCTCCACTTTTACCCTGTCTGTTGTCAAAGCCCTCTACACCACTGACTAAGTCTGTCTGTGTCTGTGTGAATCATTTAGGTTGGCGTCATTGATTTCTCTTTGTACCTGAAGGATCCTCAGAACAGTGAAGCACCAAAAGAGTGAGTGTCAAAATGGTGCCTATGATGCCAGACTGATTGTAACTTTCCCACTCTTTCATGCTCATCCTCTCATGTCCTCTCATTAGTTCTTTCCTCTCCTTTCTTGTGTGGTTGTCAGTGACGACAAAATGACGGCCATTTTGGATCAGAAGCACTACATTGAGGAACTGAACAGACACCTCAGCTGCACAGTCACTGACTTGCAGGCCAAAATGGACGCACTGGAAAAGACTAATAGCAAGCTAATAGAAGAGGTCAGCTGTCTCAAAATATACTTCATTGTGACGCTGAATGCAGCACATCTCCACATCTACTGTTGACCTATAAATCAAAATATTTTCCACAGCTGACAGCTGCGACCGATCGGATGAATTCATTGCGTGACGAACAAGAGGTTCTGAGACAGGAGAATGCTGCCATCCTCCAGACCAGTCAAAAGAAAGAGGAGGTAAGTCTCTAAGAACTCCACCCAGTGTCACACAAGCAGTAAAGGATATATTTATAGTAAAGTGTTGCAGATTGGAGCTATACAGTATTGCAGTACTCTGTGATAATCACAGGATTGTGGGAATAATGGTGTGCTGTCCCTCAACAACATGTCACCCTATCTTTTAGGATGTATACAGTACAGTATTCATTGTGTACAGTATTACTATTCACCTACATCAAACTGAACATGACTTAAACGAAACACAACTGGGGCGTATTTCACAAAACCAGATTAAGTAGATCCAAGATCAGTGAGGAAGACGGGGCTTGGCCTAGCTTCTTGTAGGTAAACAAGCTCAAAACGTTTCATGAATGTCAAGCACGGATGAGTTGAACCGTCTAGGTCAAGCCGGGTCTAAGTAATTCTGTATGCACGCACGTGCTCGCTTTTCAACAAACTCACTCGCGGTGTGCATTTGAAATACGCATGTAATAAAATAGTTTGCGTGAAGAAAATAAGTGTAATTGCCGGACGCTAACAAGTAATCAAAACTATTTATATCAAAGACGGGAAATGCAATAACATCTGCAAACTTGAGAGGAGGCGTGGCAGACAGCTTACTGCACAAATACGTATGCTCCCACGTGTGATTGCGTCCTCATCTTGCAACGTGAAGTAGTTTATTTTTATTTAAAGCATGCCACTGAAACAGTATAACTTTACATCGTCTTTCTCAACTAATCTATGGCAGATATCCTGGCCAATATGTCCCACATTTCTACTTTGGAAGCTTTCTTCTTACCATATGAATATTAACAATAAGCAAGCAATAATTAACATTATAATAATAATTGTAAAATAAAATACTTGTAAAACGAAATGGCATTTTGCAAAATGAAGATTTTCTGACAGCTTTTCAAGTTAATACAATGATGCAAAGTTTACAGATTGTAGAATCTTTCTAACACGTGAGGGTCTGTTTGGAGTGACAACTGACTAAACCAATGAGATACCAGAATTATCATCAGAATAAACTAAGCTTGGCACTTAGCCTCGTCAGGAGCAGGCTAGCTTCCAAGTATAAATTCCCATGGTAACGTATATGTGATGTCTTCTGTGAAACCAAGTCAAGGCTATATCCATCCAGGATAACCCAGTGAGCCTGTCTAAATCCCCTATCTTGGTTTTGTGAAATACCTGACTGATCTGGGTGATATTCCAAGAAGGTGGTTACATGTGAATGTCAAACCTGGGATAAGTTAATCTGGGGTAGTGGTAAACCTACTCATAAAAGAGCCTGTGTCCTAATTTTCTTAACTACTCCAAGCCATTAGGCTACACTATTAGCAGGTTTACCACTCTCTCTAGGTTAGGTTTGCCAGGTTTATCTCTTAACCACCAACCTAGAATACCCCCTGAACTAAACTTAAATTCAGTTCAGTTCAGTTCAGTTTTAAGAAAAAAAACTGCACAAACTTACATTATGGCGCTGCTTCAAGCCTTGCCATGCACATGGTCCGCTAGGCATCCTATTTAAGATTATTTTTATGTAAACGCACACCTTATGAGGTGCACACGGCGATCAAGGCAAACTTGTAAAAAAGAAAAAAGGTGTTGTGCCACACTCAGAACTTAATGCAGAGTTAAGTCATCAGCCTGATGAAGGCGTAAGCCGAAACATTGGTATTAAAATATTGCATTAAGTTCTGAGTGTGCCACGACACCTTTTTTCTTTTTTACAAGTCCGCTAGGCATCCTGTCAGACAGTTGTGGAATGGGAGCCACTACAGTAGTCCATGTGTTATCTGTCCTCAGGCCACCCTGCAGGACAGCCAGGTGGAGCTGGAAACCTACCGGCAGACACGGCAGGGCCTGGATGAGATGTACAACGTTGTGTGGAAGCAGTATAAGGAGGAGAAGCGCATCCGGCAGGTGAGAGTTTACTATCCGGGCGGGGGCATCTCTTACCCCAGGCCTACACTAGATGTGTGTTATGTCAAGTCCCGTCAAAAACACATTGAAATGAATGGTGATTTTTAAAAAAAAAAAAAATTGAACAGTGGCTGTGCTGCCGTATTTGGTGTAGCCAGTTTCATTGTTTATAATGGAAGCTAATTGTTATGGTTGATAAGTCTTTGACTTATCCAGTGTAGCCTCTCTCTTAGGTATAAAGTCAAATCATTTATATATGTCTCCACAATAAAGTGCAGTACATTCTGTTACATTGCAGCCCACGTTTGTATGTTTGGGATATTGATTAGCAAACCTGTTTTCTTGGATGTTGCTTTAAGCACAATATTTATGTTGTTCTCTAAAGGTTGTGATTGTGAATGTAAACACAGCCATTGTTGGAGCCACTCTGAATAGTCAACAAAGATGTTACACTATCAAATTGTAGAGAAAGCATAATATAAGGACAATGAACCCATCATCCTGAGATGGCTTGTATTATCAAGGCCAAGCCACTGGATTTTTTAAACATCATTAACCTCTCCCTGTGTGTGTGTGTGTGTGTGTGTGTGTGTGTGTGTGTGTGTGCGTGTGTGTGCGTGCGTGTGTGTGTGTGTGTGTGTGTGTGTGTGTGTGTACATGTGTGTGTGTGTGTGTGTACATGTTTGTGTGTGTGTGCGTGCGTGCGTGCGTTCGTGTGTGTGTGTGTGTGCGTGTGTGTGTGTGTGTGTGTGTGTGTGTGTGTGTTTGTGTGTGTGTGTACATGTTTGTATGTATGTGTGTGTGTGTGTGTGTGTGTGTGTGTGTGTGTGTGTGTGTGTGTGTGTGTGTGTGTCCAGGAGCTTGAGAAGGAGCTGGAGCTGCAGGTGGGTCTGAAGCAGGAGATGGAGGTGGCCATGAAGCTGCTGGAGAAGGACACCCATGAGAAGCAGGACTCCCTGGCTGCTCTCCGGCACCAGCTGGACCAGGTCAAGACCCTCAACCTGCAGATGTTCAACAAAGCTCAGGTACAGTAGCCACTAGCCACCTATTTGCACTAAATATATGGGTGGTACTGTCTGTTCCCCTAAACTAATAAAGAAAAAGGTACCACACACTTAAAGTCCATAGAAAATTTAATAATTAAAAAGTCGTGATGACGTTTCGGCACAGAGCCTTCATCAGATCGACTGTCTGTTCCCCTCACATAAAAAAAACAAAACTTTTAAAGCCAAAAAACAAAACTTTAAAGCCATTGTCAGAAGTACCTGGAGTATAACAGAGTTTAACCCTGTTGTTTATGCTCACAGAGTGCTCTCAATAGGACAAAGAATGAGAGAATTTTGAATTACATGGAATGAATATCGAGCTGCCAGCTTGCGCTAACTGATGTATTGTTAAGCTTGCTCTCAGTTTCATTTCCCCCAGAGCACACCTGTTAGCATAGGATCCTGCTTCACTATTTGGTGTGTGTCGTTCTAAATTCTCTTTCCTTCTTCGTCCTACTGACAGTATTCAATGAGCACGAATGGCAGGGCTTTGATTAATTATCAATTTATTAGACATCCTGCTGTTGAAAACCCACACCACCAGAGAGGACTTTAGGTCATTGAGATGTTGAGTGTTTCTCAAAGTCGAGAATTCTCCCTTGGTAGAACGCCTTTGAAGTCCATATACACTACAATGACGAGGTTCCATCAGTACAGCCTTGAAAAATCTACGAAAGAAGGACTCGATAGAATTCAGAAGTGTCCTTGACATTGGGACAGTGCTTGGCGGCACACAATGATGTGGAATACTTGGAAAAGCAGCCTTCCAAGCATGCTTCTTTGAAACAGTCGATGTTCTCAGAATGGGCCGTCATGTGACCTGCTCCTTTGCTCTGTGAAACAGGAAACAGACAGGCAAGTGAAGAAGAAAGAGGAGGATGCAGTGAAACTCTCTGAGAAGATGAAGCACATGGAGGAGGTGATGAAACAGCTGGAGGACAGGTGACCACATGGATAGGGCTTTACAAGAATCTCCTTTTTGAAATAATAATTAAACTATTAATATTAACAATTAGTAATATTAAACAATTGCCGGTAGGCTGGAGTGAAGAGGGCTAGAAATGTTCTCGCCTGGCTATATCCAGCCCCTTGGTCTATGCTTCTCTTCGTAGGAGAGTCTGGGATTCTGGGTATTGAGAAACGATTGCTTGCTGGAGATGTTTAAATTCAAGATTGGATCAGCCGTTGACTGATAGTCTATTGTAATCTTGTGGCATTCTTTAAGTTCGCTGATTGGGTCAGACATGATGTATTTGATGTGAATGAGGCCAATGGAATGGAATGGAATCCCAGGCGAAATACTGGAGGCAGATGAAAATTGAGTGGAATTATGTAGGAAGGCCATGACCAGGCTAGGATTACTCTGGCAGTCAAACTTTACTATGACAGACCTTGATCAGCTTGACCTTAAAGTATAAGTCTGGAGTAAGTTCAAGCATAGCCCTGCTGCACGAGCCTTCTAACAGCAATATATTTCGCATTAAATGAAAGAATTTCGAACAGCATAGACCTAACACGAACGCGAAGCACTTTACATTGAGTCAATGTAACCTCAGATCTTACTTTCGGTTTCCAACAGTCAGATCCCATTGATTCAGTGTAAAGTGCCTGTTCGCTTCTGCGTTCGTGTTTGGTCTATGCTGTACCAAATTATTTTGTTCAACTTGCTAACTAGCGCATTTAGCAAGCTCTTTCAACAGGGCTATGCTTGAATTCACTCCGGTATTTTCCTTTAATCAACTCTCTGGGTGTCCATGTGTAAGTAATTGGTGTGTTTGACCGCATCTGCTATTTCCTGCTGCATGTCCTCAGGTTGGTGAAGTCGGAGCAGGCCCGCAAGCAGACGGACGAGAGTGAGCAGGACATGAGGCAGGAGCTGGAGGGGAGAGTAGATGCTCTGCAGCAGCAGCTTTCTTCCCTCGACTCCCTGAGGTAGGAGCCACACTGGTGTCCACCACAGACAAATCTTGATGGAAGTCTTTGAAAATAGCTTTGAATCACAAACACCCCATCCCCCAGAAGAGCTCCGGGTGGAGGTGGAGGCAGTTTGTGTGATGTGGCGTGGCGTGATGGATAACAATAGCTGTAACAATAGCTCGGTTTTCCATCCAACTTATTTGCATTTCATATTCGCATTAACAAAAATTTGGCTCAAGAATATTTTTACACTGGCTGGAGGTGGAGGCAGTTTGTGTGGTGTGGTGTGGTGGATCTGTTTCTGTAACAATAGCTCAGTTTTTCATCCAACTTATTTGCATTTCTTATTCGCATTAACACAAATTTGGCTAAAGAATGTTTGCTTCTACACGTGTTTCCTTTCCATTAAGTGTGTAATGCAAATAAAAAGGGAACATTGCACTAATCAGTGACCTGTTCCGATCAGTTGTGGGTTTAAACAAAATGTAATGTCTATGGACAGAAATGCGGTAAATGCAAACATACGCAAGTTAAACTGTTTCCATCCAACTTGAATCACATTAAAGCCTCATTTGCATAAAGTTAATCCACCCGAATTACATTTATATTGACATTAGAGGGAAATATGTGAATTTGCAGTTGTTTTCATCTGAAGGTTTGTTACCTCCGCCAAGGAGGTTATGTTTTCAGTCGCGTTGGTTTGTCTGTCTGTCTGTTTGTTTGTTTGTTTGTTTGTTTGTTTGTTGTTGTGTCTGTGACCACATTGCCTTGGTGGAGGTCTGCGCTCTCTGAGCGCTTTTCTAGTTATTCACATTAAATTAAACGTACATTACCGGTACAAGTTTGATGGAAGCACATCTAATGTGGTGTGCTGTGTTGAGCTGAGCTGTGCTGTGTTGAGCTGTGTTGAGCTGTGTTGAGCTGTGTTGAGCTGTGTTGTGCTGTGCTGTATTGTGCTGTATTGCAGGCTGGGTCTGGAGAGTGACCTGCGCTCGGAGAAGGAGCAGCGTCAGGGACTGCAGAAGGAGCTGCAGAGGGAGCAGGACAACAGTGCTGAGCTGCGCACCCAGTTACAGCAATTACAGGGGCTCCAGAGGGTCAGTGGAAGCTCTCTCTCTCTCTTTCTCTGTCTCTCTCTCTGTCCTTCTCTCTCTCTCTCTCTCTCTCTCTCTCTCTCAGACAGACAGACAGACAGACAGACAGACACACACACACACACACACACACACACACAAACACACATGAGCACTGACCACTGGGAGACATGTGATTAGGCTGGTATGGATATATACAGTAGCAGAAAGCATGGGGTTACTGTTTCCCAAAAGCATACAGTAGTTGCTAGCTGAGTTAGCAGCATTGCAATCCCCCATTCCCAAACGGACGCTAGAACTGTAAAACTCTTGCATCAGCAAGTCCAAAACCTGTCATGCAGGCTTTCGCCCAGTGCTTTATAATAGTTAACTTTGTCAACTCCTACCTTGTGCCCAGAAAAGAGAAATATTTTGTGCTTTCAATCCTATACCATGAAACTGCACGACATAATCTTTCCAATGATAGTAGTCACTAGTTTCAGATATGACTAACATCCCTCCAACCCTACCACTCCGCATGCCCCCACCTTGACTAACTCATTTTCTGTGGGAAACACTGCTGTCATGGATTACTTTGCACTGGTGACTTCACTAGCTGATCGCTCACTCCACAGCAGTGCCAATTAGAATCACCTCATTTTAATTAACTGTTTTAACGAACATGTGGTAGGATGGTTACCAGAGAAGGTTTGTAAGGTCCGACTTTTACACCTTGGATGTTCTCTAGGCGCATAAGATGGGCTAGCTCCTTCGTCTAAGCAAAAATTCTATCGTGGAGCATTCTAGAATCTTTGCTGTAAGTGTGAGGTTCAGGATTAGGTGACGTTTTTCTGCTTCCTAAGAATGTTTGTCAGGGTGAACATCCTCAAATGGCTCACAGTGGTTTTACAAAACCTACCTCACCAACATGAGTCAACAAGATGACTCTTGACTCACATCATTGTGACTGTGTGTCTATGCAGAATACAGAACAGGTTCAACTGATCTTATTTGAAGATCAAATAAGAAGCTGATACGAATCATGGGCATCATTATTTGTTTATTTGTTTTTAGTGTAAACACATGATATAGTCCTATAATTTACACAGATGAGTTCTCCATCACCCATTTGCATAGAGGGAGCACTCTAGTTCAGTTTAGGTGCGCCTGCTTGCTGCAGTTCTGAAGCATATTTTGTGAGGTCCTTGTTTAAGTTAGAAAAGTGGTGTTGGACAAGCATCTGCTTGGAAATGTAAACAAAATCAAAAAGCTGTGTCATCCAACAATGCTGGCTTCACCTTTAGTATTACCAAACTGTGGTGAGGACAGACCCAATGCCCCCTGTAGTCCCTCTGTGTAGTGCTGGGTACTGTATGGGACCTCTGTAATGGTTTGTGTGTGTGTCCAGGAGCTGTTGGACTTGCAGCAGGAGAAGAAGCAGCTGCAGCAGACGTGTGAGGAGCAGGAGCAGGCTCTCCAGGAGATGGGCCTCCACCTCAGCCAGTTAGTCTCTCTCATTCTCTCTCTCTCTCTCTCTCTCTCTCTCTCTCTCTCTCTCTCTCATTGTGTCAAGTACATTGTGACCTTCTGTTTTGATAAGGCCACGCATTAAGGAGAGATCTGGTGTGATTCAGTCTATAGCCTTATTTGCATTATCAACAAGTTCGGTCTGTATGAGAACGAGGTTAAGAGTCATTGTGGTGATTCTTTAACACTTTATGGGTCTATTGGTGGCTATTTCTGTGTCTAGTGAATTTGAAGGAAGATAAATCCAAGGTTCGGCTGGCAGGCCACGGCTAAGTCTTGCAGAGCTGTATGGGGAGAAAAATGAGAGCACAACTCAAGAAAACAGCGAATGAAATTGAGTCTCTGTGTCCCCTTCAGTTAGTGTTAGCTGTTTGTTTGCTATTCGGTCAATGCATCAAACTCTGTTGTTCTTTTTCCAACCGTTAATACTCAGTGACCTTAAACAAGAGGTCTAGGGATTGATGATTCATACACCAGATTTCTCCTTTAAAATGCCAACATATTCTTGAATGATTCTTAAGTGCCTGGTGAGGTGGTTTCTCTGTATTTCCACGAGTGATCAGTGTTCTCTGTGTCACAGGTCCAAGCTTAAAATGGAGGATTTCAAAGAGGTGAATAAAGCTCTGAAGGTGAGTAATCCAGATGTTTCCATATGGCATACATGTTGTGGGAAAAATCTAGCTGAATGTCGTACTGTACATAGACAAATTTTCCAGTGATTGGTACCGAGTGATTTATCTGTTCTTTCCTGGGGACTCTTACTCATAAGGGTCATGCGTGGTTGAAAGATGATGAAGCGACACAATGCAAGCAGTGCCAGAAGGAGTTCTCAATTTCACGCAGAAAGGTGAGAATAACTGAGTATTATATTTGTATGGAGCAATCTAGTTTTAGTCTGCTCTATTCCAGTAGGCATTTAGAAATGTTACAGGTTCAATTTGCATGTTTTAAAGGAAAGAAAAATGACACATCACCGTTTGAAGCGTTACTGTGTCATGTCTTTTGTTATATGCACACTCCATGTAGCCTGACATAGCCCGCCCATAATACGAATGTTCATCCGTATCCATAGTCTGGGGACGGTCTTCTGGGGCGGGTTTACATCGGTAGAGAGACTACTGGCCAATAAGCGAAGCTGATTAGATGAGCTGTCCAATCGTTTCAAACCAGAAGTGTCCCCCCCCGCCCTATAATCGTGTCAGGTTAAAGAACATCCACGGGGGCGCCGTGGCTCAGTGTCTAGAGCGTCAGAAAATTACGCCGGGGACCCGGGTTCGATTCTGACCCGAGGTCATTTCCCGATCCCACCCCATCTCTCTCTCCCACTTGTTTCCTGTCCATCTTTACACTGTCCTATCTGATTAAAGGCAAAAAGCCCAAAAAATATCTTAAAAAAATAAAGAACCTCCAGACCATGCATACGGATGAACAGCAGTATTATGGTCGGGCTTTGTCACTCCGTGCACACTCCTAACTTGCTCCCTCTTGCTCCATGTGCAGCACCACTGTCGGAATTGTGGAGACATCTACTGCAACAGCTGCTCCAGCAACGAGCTGGCTCTGCCCTCGTACCCCAAACCTGTCCGCGTCTGCGACATCTGCCATTCCCTGCTGCTGCAGCGAAGCTCCTCGGTTGGGTCCTGACAGAAGAACATGCGTAGACACACCACACCACACAAATAGCATCTGTCATGTAAAAACCTAAGTTAGACTGTTTTTTTTAGCAGTTACTGCTAGCTGTAGGCTAGTATGAAGACTGTGTGGACTTTCTCAATCCCAGCCCTATGCATCAACCTATCTGCCTGAAATTCAGGACCATAGGGTACAGTGTGAGGTAATGTTACAGCCATTTCTACAAATGCAATGTCGTCGTCTCAAGGGGCAGCAGCAGGATTCTCAGAGTGGTTGGTTCTGTTCTGCTCGAGGCAGTCTTGAGAGCAGGATATTAACCTTTGACCCCATCAGTGTGTCCTGTCCTTTCAAATCACTAAATGTTTTCCTTCCTCTTATAACACATTTTTACACAGTGTAGATATGGTGCCTTCAGCAGATACTTAAAAAAATAAATTAAAAAAATGCCGTTGCTTTCTGATACTAAAATGGAAGCCTATTGAAGACATGGCAGTAATGTGACATGAAGACTGTACTCACTCTCAGAAGTCTACTGTTCATTGAGCAGGGGTCTTAACCAAGACTGCCATTCACCAGGACAGTAGGGTGGGTCAAACCCAATGAATGGAGTCCAGTGTGAGTGTGTGGCATGCTGTTGGGTCAGGACTCTTGTCTAGTATGTACTGCCAGTTTCTTTTCAAATGGGGAGTTCCCCAACATGTCTTTCAAGTCACATTTTCTAGCCTTCATGAATGGTTTGGTTTAGTATAGGAAGGGATGCATTTTCTTTTGTTGATCATTTGTATGCAATCTAAATTGTCACTAAAGCTTTTTAGTTTGGGGACCACCTTTAATACATATTTGGGCATTGTTCTGTGAGCTTGGGCGCACCATTTGGAGTCGCAAGCTCTGAATTTCCCCCCAACTTTGATTTTAATAAGATTGTTATATCTTCAACATTGTGAATCATGTACATGTAGATCAGTGTATTAACTAACAGTTAATTTATTGAGACTTCACTTATTGAAACATAAGGGAAAGATCCAGACGGCTTCATAGGATTGAAAATGCCTGAAGTGTTTATGTACTAAAAGAATGTTCTAGAACTTTAATCTGTTCAAATCTATTTTAGAATGTAAAATATTCTTCCTGTTGGAATTGTGACCATTGCTTCTGAAGCATTTTTTTCCAGAAATCTTTTTGGCATATATTCTAGACAAACATGTTTTATATAAATACAAATTTGATAAGATGATTGCAGTATTTAATAAACATTCCCCAATTAAGTCGATTGTATTTGGCTAGTGTAAGAGTATCACAACACACTTTATTTTTTTCCTTTTTTCTTTTATTTGTGCAGTGCATCATAATGGATACTGACTACGCTATGGAGGACATAGAAAAAAAAAAACTTTACAGGAGAGATGAGAGAACAAGAACACATTTTGTTCCATCACTTATACTTTCCCTTCCAACATTCTCCAAAATAATACTTAAAAACTAAACCTTTCATACTATAAAACCTTGAGTGTTTTCCTATTGTAAACCTTAACAGAACTCAGCTATGCCGACTAGAAACAGGAAAAATGTCTTGTGCCAAAAAAAAAAAAAAAAAAAAAATTCATCTCATTAAACCAGCTGTTATACTGTTTTAAGTTGCTACAAGAGCAACTAGAATGAGGAGAACACAATGTTAAATAGATGGGTTAAATTTACATGAAACTGTACACAAGTTCTTAGACAAACCATTCCTCTTAACCACGTGCTGTCGTTTTCCCCCACACGTCATTAACAAAACACTTAACATTGTCAACCTTTGGCCATTAAAAAAAAATAGCCAAAGCCACCATAAAAGAAAAGACTCAAAGTATCTCAGATGATCCGCCCCGTTGTCTCTGGAGATTCCCTGATGCTCGATGGTGTTTTTTGCCCCCAACAGCATCTTCCAGGCAGCACAGCCTAAAAGGCACTACCTTAACCCTATTCCTAACCCTAACCCCCTCAACCCTCATCCTAACCCTAAACTGAGGGGCGTAGTGCCTTAAAGCCAGCGCTGCCTGGAAGGCACCGTTGAGGGCAAAAAATACCAAAGACCTCCCCGGCACAGGCAGGTGAGGGGACGAGAGGAGAAAAAGGCTGCTACATGCCCCACCCGGCCCCCATGCTCATCCCGCTGTTCAGCCCGTTCATGCCCATGGATCCACGACTGCCACCGCCATAGTAACTGCTGTTCATCCCGCCCTGGTTACCTGGAGGAGAGGAAGAGGAGGAGGAGGAGAGAAACAGACAGTTAAGACACCAGTAGACCCAGCAGTCTGGGATGACTCCATCTCCCCTCTTCATTCAGGTGGATCATCATCTTTGCATAGTTGTCACAGTCACACACAGCTCAAGTGGCAGTCGGTCATACGTTTGTTTTCCCGCTCTACTATATAATGCAAGGAAGAAATATTGCAAAAGCATACAGTAGTGTGTTTGTCAGGATTGGCTGTTAAGATCTACTGTACATGGCAGCACAAACTGGCTGGTGGACCCCTTTCCCCCCCCACACAAGGCCGAGCTGACACTCACTGTAGTCTCTGTAGCTTCCCACACTGTTCTGACTGCTGTAGCCTCCATTGTAGCCAGAGCCTAGCTGCTGACTGCTGGCCCCGTAGGATGACTGGTTGGCTGGGTTGGGGAGAATGTCAAGTCAAGTGGTTACTTCTTTTTTATGGGAGGGAGTGCCTGGGCAGAGTCTTGGACTTCAAGGCAACACTGCTTGCTCCTGACTGCCAATTTAACAAACTTTGGGATAGGAATACCAGTAAGCTGGATCACGTCACCCAATGAACACAACTCCATCTGCATCTTTTTGGTTGGAAAAAATGTCCTTACCTGGATATTGGCATTCTACCTCCACAAACGCTTCTCAGTGTGGCTGGTGTCAGCTCGGTTTGCTCTTAACCAAACAGATTTAGCAGTGACTAAGCAGGGTGGGGACACTTACCCATGGCTCCCATCATCTGGCTGCCATAACCACCATTGCTGCCCCCTGCTGTCGAGTTGAGGAATAGTTCTACATAGCGGTGTTCTGTTGGGCAAAATACATGCATGCGTGCAACAGTCAATTATTTTTACCAGCTTTGGGTCTTCCAATCCAATGGTCATTCATTCATACATTTTTTTTTGCAATTCCACGCACTAGAAGTATTAAGTTAACCGTTTGAAAAAAACAAACAGAACCAAAAAAAAAAAACCAACAACAAAAAAACACACACAACAACCCTACTGTCTTGCCACTCACGCATGTTGGCTTTGTCCTTGGACATGGCTGCTACGGCATCCTCATGGGTTGCAAATTCTACATCTGCTTCACCGGTGACCCGCCCATCTGGTCCGATCTCTATGTGAACCCGCACGGGATTCAGTGGCGAGAAGAACTACAAACACAAAGTTTGTCAGTTGGACTGTCTCCAGTATCAACTTCCGGTCAGGTGAGCATTTATTGTATATTTATGAATTCACTGTAGCATAAGCTTTCATCCAGAGTGACTTACATTTGTCAATTATCAATTATTTCAGGGCCAGTCTATCCTATAGAAACTTGGGGTTAAAGGTATAATTCGGAGTGAAACAACACATAGCCCTGCTGTTTTATACTGCTAAGCGCTACTGAAAGCCACTTCAATGATCGCATTTCGTGCATCCTAGACCGAGGTTGCGAAACGTTAGCTAACACTAACTGAATCAGGCATGTCAAAACGAAACCTAATCGATATGCTTTCGTTTTGAGATGCCCCATTCGGTTACCGTTAGCTGCCGTTTCGCTATCTCAGTCTGCGTTGCATGAAATCGAGTGATTGAGGTGGCTATCAGTAGCGCTTGGCACTATAAAACAGTAGGGCTACGTGTTGATTCACTCCGTATTATTCCTTTAAGTGCCTTGCTCAGGAGCACAACAGTGGCAAACAGGATTGAAACCCACAATCTCCAGGCTAGTGAACATATCAAATATCTGTCTTGAAGCTTTAGCGGTTTTATTTGGGGGACTATTATTCTATACGCACATTGTAGATGTCTGTTTCGGTGGCTCTGTAGGGAAGGCCTCTCATGTGAACACAGTGGCCGGTCGTACTCTGAAACGATGAGCCGCCATCGCCGTACCGTCCATCTGATACGCCTGTAAGAAAGGGGTTCGTTTTGAAAACAAGTAACCAACACCCTCCAACATACACACTGATGCTCACTGTGTTACCATCTCCCATCCCATATGCAGGGTGCCCACCCCATATTACAGAAAAAAACAAATACAGAGGATTCACAGAGCTCACTGAGCCTTAGTGAATCTACCAGAAAAAGGGGTTAAAGGTAAATAGAGCCAAAGAACATTTGGTTAAAACTGTTATTTTCAGTTGATTAAGAAATTGATTATAAGCCTATGTAAATGGTGCTTGTTTGTGTTTCTGTGTGGTGGACAATAAAATTCTATGACTTTTCCAAAACTTTTAATTAATTTCGAGGTTATCCGTAATCATGGGAACCTTGCGCACATCAAGCCCTTCTATGCTGATATTGAGGTCCTATGGTCCTATAGTCTACATGTAGGAACAGACTGAGGATGTAAAAGCCCAAAACCAACCTCCTCCATATCCTCCCCGGCGCATGCGGTCAAAGGAGCCTCCACGGCCCATGCTGTTGTAGCCACGGCCGACTCCTGGCCGGTCATACGGCCCAGGACGCTGCATGCCCATAGGCTTTCGCTGAGGCTCGTAGTGGGTTCGCACCTCGGCACGACTGCTCTTGAAGATCTCAATGTACCTGTGGGCATTGAAAGACAGTGATGGAAAAGCAGGGTTCTCTACAAACACTTACCATTAAGCATTCAGACAGAAGGAAAATGCATTCACACGTACTCGCCAAAAGATAGGTGATACTACCGAGACCAGTCGAGCAACTTGAATAATCAGCCACATACTGTAAGCTACTTAAGTTAGACTTAGAAGTCAAGTAAATAAATCAATGAAAAATGAAGGAATCCTTAACAAAAAAAAAGACAACTAAAATGAACAGGACTTTTCTTATGGTCATTGGATAGGAACCTAGTGAGCTGAATGACACCATGGCTGTGCATGGAGTCTGTGACATCCTCATATGTGGAGCATAAAACAATGAGACTGTGCAGATTAAAAGGGGAAAATAGAGAGGTCCAAGAACACTACCAGAGGATTACCTGTGAGATGTATGATGCTTCACCTCCTTATCTGCATGATCTTGGTTGTTCCCTATTTGACTATTTATTTGTGCTGAGCAAATGTTCTTTCAGTTGAAAGTTTTTAGCTTCGTCATTCGTTATCCAAGACGAAAACTTTGTGAATTGATGTGAAAAAACAAAAAACAAACCTCAGTGTATACCTCGAAACAATTTTTAACAATCTAATGCCATATCATTTCCCAGAGAATGTCCTCAAGGTGTTGTGGTCCTTAAGAATTGGCAATACCAAAGTATACCAATGGTATACCAATACTTTTTAAACATGGTAGGTGTTTCTCAGCATGCCATCCTATGACACTATATACACATTTGACTTGAAACCAAATGGCAAAATAAGCAAACGTCCTACACACACCACCCTTTAATATTGTCCGCTAAATCTTACGTAGCTTAATGAAAGAAAAATCCTACTGCTCAGCACTTACAGTACGCAAATAAACGGTTGAAATATTTTGGTGGAACTGATTCTCCCAGAATGAAGTGAGTTTGTTTGTGTGTGTGTTTGTTTGTGTGTGTGTATGTACAGTATGTGCATTTCTCAGCATGCATGTTCAGGTCTGAATGTGTGCTCTAGGGCAGTGGAGGTCACTGTTAGGTGTACACCATAAGAAAAGCAACTTAGCCAGCCAGCCAGCCAGCCAACCAACCAACCAACCATCCCCACCTGTGCCCTATTCTTTCCTTGTGTTTCTTTAGAGCCTTTTCAGCTATATCCTGTGAAGCAAACTGCACGAAGGCCTCCCCCGTACTCCTCCCCTGGAAGTCCACCGGCAATGTTATCCCATTTGGCACGATTTCCAACCCTTCAACCCAAGGACAAATAACCCCATTTGGGGACATTAAATCACATGCCCATTCACAAAACAAAAACGTTAGTGTTTCTACTATGGATGTTTTTTTTTTTTCTCCATTTAGACAAAAAAAAGAAAGTAAATGTTTTATGTAAAAATCACAAACATACCAGATGAGAGAGTGCAAATTCAAGAAGTGCATTTATATGGACCATGAATGAGCGATAAGAGTGCTAATTTAGTTAGACTGTAGAGAGAACCCTGCCCATGAGGAACATGGACTTCAAATTAGTTCCAACACCAATGTGCCAATGCTTTTGTTACGATTCAATTTTGTCCTGAAGAAGGTGCAGTGATTTGGGGAACAGTTTGCTTTTTCAAGAGAGTGCCAAGCCATTTTACCATTATCCAATGTGGGTCTCAATTGAATACTTCCAGACAATAATACTTCCGTAGAATGACTAGATGAATACAATATGCGGTGAGTAGGTCTACATGTTTTTTTTTTCTCTTTTCTTTTCAAATCAAAGTTATAAATATTTCCCCAGTGTAGCCTAACGGTGGGAATTAAAGAAAAAACAGATGTCCATAAATGCAATTTTTAAAAATAATTTAGAAACAAAACAAAAAGCAATCTACACTAAAAACTTTTATGGAGGAACTTTCTTTCACACACACACACGCACACACACACACAAATTAAAATATTAAGGAAACCTCAAGCAAATCTCCTGGTAATACTGTAACTCCAACAGACAGACTGTTGCTTATGGGTGAAAGGGGGCATGAAACAGGAGCAAGTGAATATGTACCTGCAAAAAACTGAACAATTTCTTCTTTGCTGCAGCCGAAGGGAAGACCCCTCAATCGCACCAGGCCATCCCCAGCGGTCTCTGGACAATTAGGACCTGTGTGCTTCAGGACCCAGTCCATTTCTACATTATTGGATTTGAACACTGAAAACACACGCACGCAAACCAATTACAAGGGTGTACACACAGCTACTGAATTTCATGTAAGAATTTAACTCTAAGCCTAGTTTCAATGGCTGAATGCCAGTGTCAACCCTAAACCCTAAGCCCTGAAACCTACTAGACAAACTAGAATGAGTGTCTTGTGATTGGCCAGTTCATGCCAGTTTAGTCTTTGAGGATTCAGGGTTTAGGGTTGACACTGGGATTCAGCCAATGTCTGCCCTTATGAACTCACAGGCTTAAATGCGCTGTACTGCATGTTCAGACCAGAAGCAATACAGGCCTAAAAGTGCCCGCACCAACCTTGATGTTGTATAATTCCTTAACGACTTAAGTTATGACTACGAAACTTGGTGACTTTTCCTAAAATTTATTTGGCTACAATTTAATACCAAAATATTATGTTTATCGTTGTTGGGGTTGCCATGGCAACGGTTTTCTGACAGGTATGTCTGACTAAAAAAATCACTGACCTAAGTCTCATCAGTGTGCCTTCTTTATCGCATACTTATTATTTCCATTAGCATCATCAACCTTGTGACCATTTAAGTGGTCTGAAGCATATAAATAAAAATAAAAAACAAAAAAAATAAAAAACAAAAATTGAGGTGCATTACCTACATTTGATGGAAAATACACTATGGTGGCATTTTGGCCAATAAAAAGATAATGATGTCATAATACCACACAATGACACCAAAATTATGCCATGCATAGTTTTCTGGATGTATATCATCAAATTTTGTGGTCATACGCCATTCCGTTAATAAGTTATGAATGCCAAAAAAGCCCAGTCTGGATAGGGTTAATACATTGTACACATAAAGCTCAAGTCTCAACATTATTCATACAAACCTTCCACGTATCTGTGACCCATTGTTTCTCTGTCTTTCTTGAGGCCTATTTTCAAATCTTCCTCCGATTCAAACTCCACAAAGGCCTCTCCACTGGGTCGCCCTTCTCTGGTATATGTGAAATGGATGCTGTTGGCATTGTTTGCAATTTTGCACTCTATATAAAAAAAAGACAATTATAATGACCAATTAAGAAGTCTCATAATAACAGTTACTCTCTCAAGATACAGAAAAGAACACGGGCATTTAAGCAAACTCGTGTGTAGATAGAAATAATAAATGCCATCTTGAGCGCCAAACATAGGTGGAAACTGAATTGTCATATCATTCAATATTTCCATCCCAAACGCAACATAAAGTATGTGGTTACAAGAGAGAGAATTGGTCAAGGGTGGACTTTCAGTTAAAAGTAGAGTTAGTGTAATATTATTCATCTTTAATGAATTTCAAGCTCACCATCTTAACTCTACTGGCAAATTATCGAATCATCTCAATAATAGACTCACTATAATTTTCTTGCCGAGGATGAAATATCTTTTGCATAGGAACAAAACCCTTCCAACTCCATCTATGTATTTTTATACATTAGTTACTTTACCAGAGAAAAAACGCTGAACTTCATCCACTGAACATGACCAGGGTAGACCTCGGACACGGACCACATATCCTTCACCATCTGCCATCTTCTGACCAAACCTTTATTAAAAGAAATAAAACAAATTTCTGATTATATGCCATTTGTTCGGAAATCACAAGCCTGCACATCCAACATTCATGCTTCTCTAGTCCGTCCACATCAGAAGAGGAGCCGAGTGACGGTGCACGGTGACCGACTGCAAAAAATCAAACGCCACGCAACTAGAGTGAACGGAGAGGGCCACCGCTGGAACTATGCTGGGGGTCAGTCTCTAGAAGAATTAAGTAAAATCTCAGTACTTTCTAAAAATCATAGCTACACATGTTTGCTAACCAACAATCAGTTGATTTAGCTGGGGATGGCCCTTCCCTTCCCTTCAGAATGGAATAGTAATAATAGAGGTAGCAACTGCTATGTGGAAGATCTCCAGAGCGGACACCAACTCTTGTAAAATAACTTAGTAATTGCAAATGGTGATTTGTCAACATATGCTACTGAGTGCCCCATATACCCTGCTACCCTAAGGCTAATTAACGTTAACAAGCTAACGTTAACTAAAATTTGCCTGGCAATGCGGATTACCTCGGACCTTCTCACTTAGTTGGAAAAAGGTAATTGGACGAACCTATACACGAATCAAGCTCTCTATATCATATAAATAGAGTAGGTTGTGGTAATACTATACGTTTAAGTGTTAAGACTTGCCTATTCGATGCTAGCTGGCAGTTAGCAAGACTAATGTTAGCTAACAAAGACGGGCCTTTACGTTTCAATGGTAAGTCATGCTTTCACTTGTGGTAGCACTAATTTGCACGTATCCTCGTTATGTACACTTGGCGAATACTATTTTCAAATATTCTTTTTTGTTTAAACAACAGAAAATTATTAATATTACTTACCGATTCTCACTGCAGATAGCTCTGACTGCGTCGGCGGCGTGTCTCCGTCCAAGTAGCCTGATAACACTGCGCGAGGCAAGTAGCTCGCGAGAAGTGATGAGCTCCGCCCCGCGCCTGCAGTCAAGTTTTGCAGTTTCTCACGCTGCTAGCTTAGGTTAATAATTTTTGGCAGCGACTGTTCCAAGATCAGCCATTCTTTGACGTTTGGGCGTTTGCCTATTATTGTTTTCCAGGCAAACCCTAATGTTTTGGAGAAATACAGTGTACATCCCTATGTGAATATAACCCGTGTGTTTTTCTGTTTGTCGCCCCCAATGACATATGTGTTCATGGAATTTGAGGCAGCTTCTCAGAGTAAACATCATCTAAAACTGGCCATGTTAATATTTAAGTAATTGGCAATATTATAGAATATATTTGCAGTCAAATATTTCACAGCTCTGTGATGACACCGCCCAGCCAGCACATATGTTGTGGTTTGTCATCGCTAACGTTACCTGACATTAGCAGGGCAAAAAAGTTATTTACTTTGGTGTACTGATGTATTGTCTAATTTAAAATGCTGTACTAGTTAGTATTACCCTGATCTTGTTATCTTGATATTTCATTTCAATAACAGTGAAATTATGTACGTCACAGAATCATAACATTACAGTACGATTGCCGTTAACAAGCTTTTTGGAAATATCGCTAACTTACATGTTCTTGACCTGCTAAATGTAAGCTCGCATTAATATTAATTTCGGGGTTACCTCCCATATTTTAATGTAGATAAGCTTAAGTGTCTCTATGTTATTATCTATCACCTAAAAAGCACAGTCGTAGGAGGCCACCACAGTTTATTTAACTGTACAAGGGTGCAACCGCATGGGGAGTATTTCGCAATTCGTGCTAACCATCATTAGCAGTTGGATAGCATGACGTTAAGTCGCAAAGCCTCGTGATACTGGTAAACCTAACTTTCTCTTCAAGGTTTTACATGATTGTCAGTGGTGTAAGCCAACCAAAATGTAGGGTCATAGTAGTTCAGCCAATTGTATTGCATAAAATTCTTCAAAGGTGGGGCTTATTGAAGACAGGGTAGGTTGTTAGAAAGTTAATGGCTGGGGGAGAAAGATATGCCTCTACTCTCGCTTCAGGAGAGTTTTTCGATTTCCTGAAGTGAAATAACATTAATTCAAATCAGACGGTAGATTACTTGATTAATATTTTTACCTATCTACGTATTGTTCTGACAAGTATGCAGGATGCATTAGCCGGGACGGCTATGCTGACGGACGGCTTTGAGGACGAGATTGACTCGGTGACTCCACGGTCCCCAGCGGTAGGGATGGGGGTAGGAGCAACACCAGGAGTCGGACTTGGGGGAATAGGTATTGGTGTTGGAGGAAAGAAAGTGCGCTTGTTTAACGAGCCTGGTGGGCCTAGTGCAGACAGACTGGATTTTAAATTAGCAGCGGCCGCTGTGCTCTCATCTGGACCTGGGTCTGGCAGCGACGAGGACGAGGTTTCTGAGGTAAGCTAAGAGCCATCTTTAGCAAGAATGCTAGCAATCGAGCTCACAGCGGCATTAGTAGCTAGACAGCTAGCTAGTTAGCTAACTAGCCAGCATTCACTGGCCGATAAAAATACGGAATGTAATCGGGCTGAATGGCTTACATCGTGATAACACACATGTGAATCATCAATTACTTTCATTATTTGACGTCAAGCGCGCTTTACGATGGTATTTTTTCTACATATGATCGATGTTATGTTTTATTTATGCGGCGTAGGCTGAGAAACGGGCCTAGAACTGGGTGGCTAGCAATGGCAGCGCCAATGCCCAAGTCTCGCACACATTTTCAACTTTGCAGCGATTTTCATGTGGCCCCATGTACTGTTTTGAAAACGACATTGGGCTCTTGTTTTTCGAACCCACCATTTCAACGACTTGGCCAGTGAGTGACATATAAGTTTAATTAGTTGCACCTACAGATGACACTGTCTCTTTCCTGATACTTTTAAAGCCGTGTTTATTAGCTGCGTGTGTAAGTAATACAAGCTGGTCATTTATTATCCTAACGCATCATTCGGTTCTAAAGTAGGCTATATATATGCGGGTACTGTCAAGTGGCTGTCGGCCTTTAGCAATTGGATAAGTATGGATTGTTTTTTTCCCCAGCATGTTATGGTTTTATCATCCACTTGAGCTACAACTTAAAATTATCCTGTCTGTCATTTAAACGCAACATAGGGGTTAAAGGTGCCTTCCGGAATTTTTCACCTCAAAGGAAAAATGGCAGCACGTAGGGTCCCCGAAACGGCACACAAGGTGTAATACGTCATCTGGAAGTCACGTCCTTTAAAAGCGCCTTCACTTGTAGTCGGTGGGACTGGCATCGGTTCCCCTCTCTCGCTCTCACCTCCGTGTGAGTCACAATACAGAGGGCGGTTACAAATAAAGCTCATAAGACTTGCTACATAATTAACCAGTCATTCTGAGAAGCATCGTCAAAGGACAATCTTGTTTTTGAATCAGTGAGACGAACATATAATTCATTAGGCTACTGTATGCTTTCTTTACAACCACACACTGTCATGTTAAGGTGGAGACCAGAGACCCGTGACTCATCATAGGTTTAGATCAAAAGTTCATTTTCCACATGCCAGTGATGAGTAAGACATCTCCCAAAGCATCTGTAGTTGAGGAATACCAAAGAGACTTTTTTATTAAGCACCGCATGCTCTTGGAGGAAGAGCTTCGTTCATGTTTTGCTGTCAATAGTGGGCATACCTTCCTCTTCACAAAATCTGTGGATGCAGCAGTTGAGCAGTGGATCTTTTTTTATCAACATATACAGTGGATGTTCGCGCCCAACATATGCCATGGATCTTCTCTTCCGGTGGTGTTGTTGTGTGATGCCTTAGTTCTTGATGGATCAGTGAAAGGGGGGAAAAAAGTAGAAAGCTGCAGTTCCAGGGCATGACATCATCTTTTTCACCCAATGATGTAGCGTAATCTGATGTACAGTAAGAGATTTTGAAGTAGACCTATGATATAATAATAATTTTTAAATGGAGAAGGCTTGGCAACTGTAGAAAATATTAGACACTGGTATGTTTATTGAGTCAACATTGTAGATAATTACAAATATTAGGCCTAGCTAGGCCTATAACAGGTTAAAAGACATTTGAAATATAATCACTACATATCATAAACCATCACAGTTCTGCAGCTGATGTCACAAACTGAAGAAGTGCTAATGAAATAGCATTGGGGTGGCAGAGCAGCGGTAGGCCTAATGTTGCTGACCGATTTTTGGTAAAGCCATGTTCAATTCTCAACTCTCTTCTGATTACCAAACAGATTTCAAAATCTGTCCAGATGTGGACGAAACAATGACAATTTTAACTTCATGAGACAAACTTCCCCTAGCAATGCTTGGCCTTGCTCTGTCACAGCATGCTTTGCTCATTTAAAATACGCATGGCTGTCATATGAAGTCTTTGCGATACCAGTATACTGTAACTAGCCTACTCAGCAGTTCTCGGCAGCAACACAGAAATCTACAGTTTGGAGAACCATGCAAACACAAAATCCAAATTCATTTGTTGTTAAACTGTAGTATTGAATCTGCATTCCATCATATTTATTCTCATCAAACATAGGCTAATTGCTACCCATCTCACTGTATTACCATGTAATCAGTTAGGCTTAATGCAAAACACAATAGGCTCCAAAAAAGCCCCCCAAAAAACATAGGTCTACTTAACAAACAACAAAACCCCCCACAATACTCTACATACAGTATGGCATACCCACAGTATAACATTTCTGTTTATCATGACATGGAAATAAAATGCTCTATAGTTAAGAATATGATATTGCCCAACCAAGTGGTTCAGGATAAATCAGAGTCCCTCTCCTGCTCCTGAACCATAGAGTGATCTATATATACAGCATAAAGTGAATAACCCCCATGTGATCTAGCCTATGTAATGAATGTGTTCCAGACTGGGTCTGAATTGCATGTGGTGGCCATTGCAGTTGTCCTGTCTCTCTCAGTTGCTCTCTGTCACAAGTGACAGGTGCTAGTATTGACAGTAGCTACAAAACCATAGGGTGTCGGAGTGTAGGCTAGTTTTCCTAAATTAGTTTTTTTTTTTCTTTCTTTTCTTTTTTAAAAGAATATATTTATAGTCCTCCATGGGTTTACAGCTTGTCAGAGGCCTTTTGGAATGGCCATTGCACAGGCTTTTGTTAAGTATTATCCCTGCCAAGAGCTCACTGCTCCAGGCCAAAGCTAAAATTTGAGGTCCAGGATTAGGTGAATGCTTTTCCAGGCCTTTCCTGCTCTCAAGGCGGATTTGATTCTGGGAACTGTAGTTCATTAACTGGGAGAGGATCCTGTTCATTGTTACTCAGTAGGACTGTTGCTGGACTACAGTTCCCACAGGTCATTGTGTACTGCATTCTTTACATTCATCTCCCTCCACATTTCTGCCCTCCATTAGCAGTTGCCCTTGCTCGCTCCAGCACAGATAGACCTTAGGAAAGAAACTGTTCATGTAAAACAAGGAGGTGATTGATATTGGAATGACAATGTTACAATCAGTATGATCGTAACACATTGGAAAAAGGCTCACCATTCTGCAGTTGCAGAGATTTTGCCGTACAGTAGGACACAGTGTTTTGATTAACATGGTCATGAGGGCAGTAGGCCACATTACATGAAAATAGTTTGTCCAGTGAGAGATGTATTTATTCTAAGATTTATTTATAGGACATTAATCATGTTTCATTTTGGCTAATTAATTTGAAGCCCAGTTTCCTAAATAATTCTTTTGACTGGTTTGTGTACAGTATGTATGTTCTTGTTTGACGTATGGTGTCGACCTTGGGTATTTGACACTGCTGTCAAATGGTCAAAAGCCCAAAGAGCGACATGCATTCAGTGCGTTTGTGGTGTTCCCCCCTCCACTTCTGGTCACCATCTCCACATCAAGAGCCTTACCATGGCCCCGGCGTCCTTTGGTCATCTGAAAACATGACAGACAGGACCACAGCAAAAGTGGAGAAATAGAACGTCTCTGTATGACTATATGCATGCTCTGTAATGACTATTTGACTACATGCAGTATACTCTGAATTAGTCTTCTACTAATTAATTCTACAGCTTACATAGTTTAGATTCATAGTCTTCAAATTTACCATGGGGATTTTCTGATTCCTAGGCCCATTTTTTTGCCTGCTAATTTAGGACTACAAACCAGGAACATGAAGAAAGTTTCTACTAGAATGGCTGATGTTGACCCCTCAAAATGGGCACTTCATCGTTAAGGCTACATTTTAATAGTTAACACATTAATTGGAGTAAATAGAAATGCATAGTCTACATTTTACTGATATCTTTCTGTTCTGTTCTGTTGTGGATATAGGTGCTCATATTTTTAGTATCTTTCTACTCTATTTTCAGTGTATATCTTGAATTAAAGCAAAGAATTCCTGTGTTTCCTTGAACTGTGTAAGCTAGTTCTGTGTTCGTTGAATTCTGTTTTGGATAGATATTTTTCTTTGACTGTACCAACACCTGTGGTTGCACTTAAGTATGCATATGTTCTACAAAAATATGCCCAGTGAAGTTAACTAGATGTGCCTGAGTTTTCTACATTTTCTGAATATTTTGGTGATTAAATGTATTGGCTCCGGTGATATTTGTTATTATGGAAGAATGGAACAGACTGCTATTGTTTATCTCACCATGTTAAGTAGTTACAGGCGCACCTGTGTCTCATTCAAATTTTGTACCCTGTAATAACCAGCCGTGTTAAGGCAATGCATTATTTAGCCTAGCTTGCAAGTTGGAGCATCCTTACCTGTTGTTTGTTTGTTTTTGTATATGTGCTTTTTGATGATGTAGACTTATTATAAGCTCTTACTGCGAGTAAATATATAGAAATGGATCTGTAAGGCCTTTTAAAAGTGAGGGTTTTCTTGGAAGTAAGGTATTTCAGAACTTGGCAAACAGATAAATGCAGTACGGCGTGGCATTGTTCTCCCAAGGACCCTTTTCAAGCGTTTTCACTGCCTTGGCTTCTACGAATGACTGACAGACAGACCATTGTCCAAATTGGTTGGGCATGGCCTTATTCCAATAAGCTGAATCCTTTTGAACCAACGTATGTTTTTAGCCATTGCTATATTCAGAGTCTGATCACCACACACAGATATCCCTAGTTTTCGGTTCAGGCAAATGGGTTTTAGTCGTATAGACTAGGCGTGGGTGTCTGCGAGGATTTCACAATGATTCGCTATATAGTAAGATATAACATGATGCATATCATGTAAAGGATAATGTTCTGTGAGGCGCTCGTTATCTCTGTAGGCCTCTGGCTGCATTGCAGCACTCTGTCGAAAGATATTCTACGACAATGACAGTGTTGCAGAACGTTATCCCTCCCATTACACGGCTACCTACTGTACTTAATATGGCAATGAAGCATTATTATTTTTTTTTATGCTTTCATGGTAATTTTGATGATTAAAATAGATAATAGAGTAAATGAGTAGTCCGTTAGCTTACAGATCAGCTGATTGGTCAAGGCAACGTTTTGCTTCACTTTCCTTGACAGTGGTCTACTATACTTAGCAACAGTCTGTTATTGAGAAATATCATACCATGGAACTTTCTCCGTTCAGTGAACAGAGCATTCTACAGCATTATGAAAAAAGAAAATACGGCATTAAACGCTTCCCACTGAAATCAACGTGGTTCCTCTGTTCATTTCTAATGTCTATGGGCCTACCAAATAAGGAATGACTGGAACCTTATATCAGAGCACTAATCAATGGCTGTCGGTCTGTTTGTGCTAGTTTTTAGTATCAACTCGTCCAAAGCAGATCCGAAAAATCCTACCAGGTACTATTCTCAAAGGAAACGTGATAGAGTAGGTACTAAAATGGTCCAAAAAGGGCCAAATAACTGATTATACAAGTTTAGTTTAAGACTCATTACATTATAAACCAAAAATATATTCAACGTGATATTTGGGGAAGTAGCCTTATTTTCCACCTCTCCTCGAGTTAAACAGTCGAGTCTTACCATTATTCAGTTCATCCTGCCGTTCTCTGAGTATGAAGGTAGGACTTTTCGCTCTAACTTAGCATACATCATTAAATCAAATTAGACCGTTAGCATCTATCCTTCTAAAAATGACTACCACCAACACAAAATGAAACCCTGGGCTGATATGACATGAAAATAGTCCCTCCTCTCCACCACTTTTTTAGTCATTTGTAGTCATACTCAAATGAACACGATTAATTGAACTTTGAATGATTTTACCTTGTTGCTTTAGCATACAGTAGATAAAGATTGATATCAATCGGAATGAGGAAAAGAAACATTAAGCAGTTTTTCACTGCAGTCTTTGACTGACTAGCGTGATCTTTAGTGTCTTAATTAGCTACAGGATTTGAGTGGCTACCAATCCTCTTAAAACAATAACAAAATTTCTTTCTTTACATGAGTTGCACAAATCGACATACCAATCCCATGTTGGCTCTGCAAAAGCATTGTAACTAGAAACAAAATGAAATGCCTGAAGTGTACCGTTTAGTATAATATCACTATAATAAGCCTTAATGAGTGAGGCAAGACCTGATTGTATAAGTTTTGGTCTGAAATGTCTTGAGGTGAATATTGAGGAAATTGAGAAATTGCCTACTGTTGTATTTCTGAACAGAGACTGGAGTATCAAAACAAACAAAACAAAAAACTAAACATTTTTTTCTTTGTTCACAAGGTGGAGTCTTTCATCCTGGACCAGGAAGATCTGGACAACCCCATCATGAAGACGGCGTCTGAGCTGCTCCTGTCGAGCGCCACAGACGGTGTGGACCTGCGGACGGTGGACCCAGAAACCCAGGCCCGCCTGGAGGCCCTGCTGGAGGCTGCAGGTATGAGGGGAAACACCAGAGCATGTTGCTGAGTGAGGCACCTTTTATGTAGCCTGACACAGCCAGACCATAATACTGCTCTTCATCCGTATTCATGGTCTGGAGGTTCTTTAACCTGACGCGATTATAGGGCGGGGGGGAGGGCATTCAGTTCTGGTTTGAAACGACAGGACAGCTTGTCGAATCGGCTTCGCTTATTGGCCGGTAGTGTCTCTACCGATGTAAACCCGCCCCAGAACACAGTCCCCAGACCATGGATACGGATGAACATTTGTATTATGGGTAGGCTATGTCAGGCTACCTTTTGTGACCGTGGACAGTAGGCGCCTTTCCACTGCCCAAACTACAGTAGCAAACTTTACACCGCAGGAGCTGCCCCAGGGGTTCCTGTAAAAGAATAAGGTCCACAAAGGTCCTACGTTTGCTGTAGGTACATCTGTCTGGTCCTGGACCCACTAGGGTCCACTTACAGGTTGAGTTCATGCAGTGGAAAGGTGCCTAATCTGACCAAAAGAGTGAAGCATTTGTGGCAAGTTGTGGCTTGGGACAAAGAATGTTGAGTTGAGTGCACTTGAGTTCATGAATTGATCACGTGGCATAAATCGGAGCACTTCAGATTCTTCAGATTTTGGTTATTGAGGTGTTGCAATGGCTCTACATATAACATAGCCTAACTGTAAGCAACTGGTACACTGGATGTCCCAATATGATGTGACTACGTGATATCCCTGGTAACTTGTCTGAGCCATCACATCGCGAACATCTGCTTATTCATAAAGGGGTCCGCACACAGACAAAGTGTGGAGCATTCCGTTTCCAACATTCTATTCCATTGTTTTTGATGCGACACAGCACATTAGCGCTCAACTCTGCCGTCGTCGATTGTTGGAGCCGTTCAGAACATCCATTGTTGATTCCGTAAGCTAGTGCGCTATGTCCACTACTTGTAGTGCGCTGCCAGTGTGCGGGGGCAAACAAAATTGTCGAATTCAAAAGTGCTCTGCAATGTTGTCGGAACTGGCGTGCAGAGGGCTTCAGTGACCCACCACACCCACACAGAAATAAATAAATAGTAGATGATGATGATTGGCCATGGTTTGACTGAATTCATCCTTCATCTGGGTTAGTAGTGTTTTTGTTGTGACATATCTTCTTCTCAGTTCTGTCCCATGTAAACAACCCTCTGCCCTGCCACGCCCCATTACCCTTGGAGTAATCTAACATTTTTGGCCAGATTTTTCTATTTGCATGGAAATCTACTGACTAGAGATAAATGAAGATGTGGTCATAATTTGGTTAGGAATACTGTCCTACTCCCCTGCATATACAGCAGGAGAAGGAGCAGATGCGTTCATGGAATGTTATATCAATCAAACAATAACTTAACAACTAAACTCATTTAGGCTAATTGTGCACTGTGTGGCTTTCTGTCTGATCTATTGATGCCTTAATTTATGCTATTTAAGTAACCTGAATAAGCATGAATGGCAAGGGAGGGCATGCTATGTAGAAGGCAGGAACCATTGATTGCTGTTCATTTCAACAATAAAACCAGTAGGCTATACACTGGGGTGGTCTAGTTTGTATCGTGGTGTTAAGTTCATAGTTTTCGTTTCTGTCCTCAATCAATAAATCTCTTGTTATTTTTTTTAGTTCTAGAACACTCCACAACTATACTGTACTTATGCATATGATATAGCTTAAAGGAATATACCGAAGTAGGTTTAAGCATAGCCCTGCTGCACGAGCCTTTTAACAGCTATATATTTCGCATGAAATGAAAATTTCGAATAGCATAGACCTAACGCCAAAGAGAAACACGTTACATTGAGTCAATGTAACCTCAGATCTTACTTTCGGTTTCCAACAGTCAGGTCCCATTGATTCAATGTAAAGTGCCTGTTCGCTTCTGCGTTCGGTCTGTGCTGTACCAAATTATTTAGTTCCACTCGCTAACTAGCGCATTTAGCAAGCTCTTTCAACAGGTCTATGCTTGAATTCACTCCGGTATTTTCCTTTAATTATACACGGTTTAGGCCTAGCTTACAGTATTAAAACATTTCTTTGACAATTTCTCCTCATGTTTAGTTACAGTTTGAAATCACTTGGACACCGTGGAGCTCTATGTGTGTCACCAATTTTATGCGTATATTTTTACGTGCGCCTCCAATGTAGATGTGTAGGAGACCGATGGAGATAGGAAGGTTTGTGAGGCCATCCTTAGAAATATGTTTTCAAAATCAGAAAAAAATTGGGTCGGTAGGTCGTTAGATTTTTTGCGGAAGAAAAAATAGTTCACTCGGTTGTTTTACAATATTATGGTCTGCAAGTCGACTGAAAAGCCTGTGAAAAAAAAAACAAAAATGGGCTCGGGCCGAACAAGAATAATTGTAAGGATGGCCTAATCGGTCGAGTTCTATCTTCCTGCTTTGTTTTGTTTGCAGCAGCCCATTGTAGGTTCTTTTAGCAGCTATGCTAGTTCACAGTTTAAACTAAATAATCCCCAACATTGTTTGGGATACAGTGGAAGGATTTCCCAATTGGACTGTGCATATTATTTCAATAAAGTTTTAAAATCGGCACTTTGTCAACAGGCATGTATGTCAGGAGTTCACTTGCTAGCAGAAGATACATTGGCTTGTTCTGTAGAGACCTCAAATCCCTTGTGATGGCAAGATGTAGCCAAAGGACTTTTTTTTAGATGTTTGTACCATAAATTTTATTTACTGTAGTATAGCTTTTGTTGGACTAACACGTTTACCTGTATTTTGAGTGCAAGTGCAAGTTTAGTCAGAATAATGCAATAATTCCATTTGATATGCTATTTTGTAAATGTACTTAGTGAGGACTTGTGGAACCTTTTGGCTTGTGTTTGGAGGACCTACATTTCTACTAACCTCTGACATACCGGTGGGTTGGTTTACATAACAGAACATGAAGCATTGTGTGGCAAGAGCCTTTCACAACAAGGACATCCAGGTCCTGTGTTGATTCATAAAACATTGACACCTGAGTTTATTACAACCGACGTGCATACTACTGTTTAAACAGCACAGTATTATGACGGGTCTCTACAGGTTTTTATTTGTACGTATTCCTCCTGCAATCACGTAACCGATACAGGGGATTGACTGTTTCGGGGTTATAAAAAAAAAAAAAAAAGATATTTGTCAGTGTGCCCAAGGCCTTCCCGGAAGTCCGACTTTGCAGTTGAGGCGCAGGTTGTATCTTTTGTTTTGGTCTGTTGGGTGTTTGTTTTTCTTCGGTCAAGGTCACCCACTGGAAGGGCCATCTCCCCCTTTACCACATGTACGCACTTAGTGTGTCAATGATCAGCATGGTCACTTCCTCTCTTGAACTTAAACCCTTTTTTTCAAACTAGACTGGAGTTCAGTTTAGGAACATCTGCCTCCTTACTATTGAAGTTAACCACCCATACACACTTTTTTTTTTTTCCCCCCCAACCCAGTGACTGTAATGGAGGCTGCCATTGGCCTTTCTTGTGGAAAAAAGGTCCTGTGTAGGTCAGCAGAATGAGCACTGTGTGTGTGTGTGTGTGTGTGTGTAAGAGAAGAAAAACAAAACAAAAAGACACACACGCATAGGGATCTCGTGCAATGCTGCTCTGCTTTCTTTAGTGCCTCTGTCTGACTATGTCAGTTTTGGTATCTTTAACTTGTTTAAAATGCACTGAGGAAAAAAGCTCATATAGCACTGTTATCATGTCCTATGCCAGGGATTTATATATGAGAAGGGCTTATATAGCCTACCAGTCATACTTTGTCAAGTTTACCCAGCAGGCATTTCTCCCTTATTATGCCATATGGTTTGTTTTCCCCTCTTCACAAATTAGACTTTGAACCGTTCAGCACTACTGACTTGGGAGCACACAGATGCGTAAACAATCCCTTATTGCGCACAAGTGGAACAACAGCAGAAATGGTAACTTGAGTTAGCTTTGACTGGACCATGTGATGTTTGATACCATGGCCATGTCTCCCTTTTAGTGGCACATGATTTAGTGGTTGTCGAATGTAGGCTAGTTCCACAAGAAGTACCGTTTTGTATCGCTTTCTCTCGACTTGTGAGAGCCTTTATTTAAACGGGTAGAACCCCAAAGGCGACCCTAAAATGGGTCCTTCCGTTGTGAGTCGGTCTCTATATGACGTGACTGGGCTACATGCTTGTGAGGGTGTCGCCGCTGGCAGGGGCTCTCATGGTAACCTCACTTGACACCGGGCATTAACAAAGACAGTCAGACACTTTGTCTGGCTACAGCAATCATGACATATATATATACCCAAGCATGCGACAGGCGAGGTGGGGAGAGAGATGTATGAACTCCTTTATAGTCACGAATATCTAAAGGCACCCAATGTCATGTAGGCCTACACATTTCTGCTTATACATGTATAGTCGTCATCTCTGCTCTCTTGAAGATGTAGTCTGTGCTGGAGGATTTTTAAGCTCTAACTTTAGTGCCTTTTCAGATTTAGCCATCTGTTGATCTGTTTTTGGGGGACTTTTATTAGGCTACCTCCGCCAAGGAGGTTATGTTTTCGGTCGGGTTGGTTTGTCTGTTTGTTTGACTGTTTGTCAGCAGGATAACTTGTACTGCACGGATTTGGATGAAATTTTCGGACAATGTGTATATTGGGACAAGCAAGAACTGTTTCGATTTTGGTGGCGATCTGTGATCCAGAACATGATCTGGAATTTATATTGTGTCTGTGACCACATTGCCTTGGCGGAGGTCTGCGCTCTCTGAGTGCTTTTCTAGTTTTCACTATTTTCACATGAGACATGGACTTGGTTGTGAGGCTGTCTTATATGTGAAATTCCGACCCTTGGTACAGGAGTTTCATCATGTCCTTAAAGGAATAGTCCACCTCTTTATGAAAATTGGTTATTCACTCCCTTACCTGGAGTTACATTTGTGGGTAAGAGCATTTTGGTCTCAGTGCATGCGTTGTCCTAGTCTGGCAACCCCAATTTTACCTCTAGCTTAGCATAGACACGAAACTAAAGTTGCCAAAGAATTGCTATTTGGCTACTTTGCATTCCAGCGCCTATGCTAAGCTAAAGCTAATGGGGAAATGGGGAAAATTGGTAGGCCTAATGCCATACTCGGAAAACAAGCAATGAGACCAAAATGCTTTTGCCCACATATGTAACTCAGAGTAAGGAGGTGAATAACCAATTTTCATAAAGAGGTGAACTATTCCTTTAAATCACTGCTTTCTGATATAGTGTACTAATTGGGCCTACCTGAACACATGAATGGCATGGTCAGTCATTATCATAGTATAGAACTGTATAGATGTTTTGATAACATGTATAAGGATCCAATGTGGGTCATGTGTATTTGCATCTTAAATCGAAGCTCACGCTGTGATTTGAAATATATATTAATCACTACAAGTATGTTTGAGTGTATTCTTTATGCACGTGTGTGTGTGTGTGTGTGTGTGTGTGTGTGTGTGTGTGTGTGTGTGTGTGTGTGTGAGTGAAGAGTGTGTGTGTGTGTGTGTGTGTTTGAAGGCTGCCACTAACTCCTGGATTGTGTTTTGATTGCTGACTGAGCTCCCTCCGCTGTGTGCTTTGTGTCTTTGCATGCGTGTGTGGAACCCCCTTGGCCTCGGCAGGCATTGGTAAACTCTCCACTGCGGATGGTAAAGCCTTTGCAGATCCCGAGGTGTTGCGGCGCCTGACGTCATCCGTGAGCTGCGCACTGGACGAGGCGGCGGCCGCCCTCACGCGTATGCGGGCCGAGAACACGCTCAACGCCGGTCAACCAGACAAGTATGGATCCCCAGCACTCTGGCTTACACCCATCAGTCTCACACCAGCACCCCACCCTGGGTCCACACACACACACACACACACCAGCACCCACCCTGGGTCCCCACACACGCACACCAGCACCCACCCTGGGTCCACACACATACACACACTAGGAAGTCAGCTCAAGCACATGGTCTTGGGCGCAGTAGGAGTATTTGGGATCATTTTTGGTTGGGTACCCCCTGGAGAATCCTCGTGTTTTCATTTTAGCTTATGGGGCTTAAAGAATATAGGGCTCAATTGTAGTTTTATCAAGAATTTTTATCCAAGGTCATGTCAAACAAAGATTTCATTATTTATACACTTTTAAAGCGGGGAAATCCCACTGATTTAGTGTAGTTGCAGGAATTTGTTTGTAAAATATATTTATGTAATGTCTTTTAATTTATAGAATATTTTATTTGAAAGATCATGAAACATCAGTTTTAGTTTGTAACATTTAACAGTTTTCTAGGCTCATTGCAGTTACAGTATGTGACCAGTGTGTGTACATGTCCCATCACTGTGGCAGTAATGGTAGCAGTCTGGTTGTTTTCAGCCGGAGCTTAGCCGAGGCCTGTTCCGATGGCGACGTCAACGCAGTGCGCAAGCTCCTGGACGAGGGTCGAAGCGTCAATGAGCACACGGAGGAGGGCGAGAGCCTACTGTGTCTCGCCTGCTCTGCTGGCTACTATGAACTTGCACAGGTGAGTGCGCCTCCTTTGTCTGTTTCAGGGATAGCATGGTTTCAGGGCTAGCATTTCCCTACTAATGTTTTTTTTTTTTTTTTTTTTTTTTTTTCTTTTGCACCCAAAATTGCACAATGTAAAATGCGATTAAAGGAATTACAGTATCCGGAGTGACTCAACCTGTAGCCATGTTGTTTCATATTGCGAAGTGCTATAGCTAAGTAGTAGTTAACGGTAACAGAAACGGCCATATAAAATGAAAACAAATAATTTTAAAATGCCCGCACCCTCCAATTGGCAAACTTGAGCTTGAACTTTGATAGACCGATCGTATTATCATGCTGCAATCTGTCAAGGGCTGTTCCAATCTTTTTTAATTTAAACATCTCTAGCAACATCTAATCAAGATCCCAGACCCTCGTTCCAAGAGAAACATTGACCGAGGGGCTGGTTTCGACCAGGCTAGATCAAGTGCTAGATTAAGTGTAATTCCTGTTGTGTCCACAGGTGCTCTTGGCCATGCATGCCAACGTAGAAGACCGGGGCATTAAAGGTGACATAACCCCACTGATGGCAGCAGCCAGCGGCGGCTATGTGGACATAGTCAAACTACTACTGGTGCACGGGGCTGACGTCAACGCACAGTCATCTACAGGTACAAGCCCCCCCCCACCCCTCAAAGGAAATATTATTTTTTAATTAATGTAAAAAAAAAAGTAATGCATGTAAATGCATGTTTACCTCACGGTTGTTTCTCATCAGTCACACAAAATTTCAGGATCAGTTGTTGAAATTCATTTTTGACATGCTAAGTGTGTTTGGCATGAGCAAAACAATGATCCAGAACTAGGGAATGGTAATAAAATGAATTTGTATGAATTGGAATGAATGAATGTTCTTCCACTTACTTCATATTTCCCAAGCTCAATTGTATAAAATGGCAGTGAAGTGTTGTTTATTATGGCAGGTCTGCTCATACTGTATAATTACTGGGTATAAAAACTCCCAATGTGAACCTAGCTTTGTTAACACCCATTGGCACAAATGAGTGATGAGGTCATTTTTAGTTTCCTGGTGACCTGTTAAAATGTACTAGCAATACAGCAATGGAAAATAATTTACATTATAACACTAAATAATCTGTTGTCCAAATCGGTTAATGATGTGATGTTTGCAAATTGCTCCATGTCGTACTCCTTAGCCACGTAGCAGAAACTCCACTGAGATGCTTTATGTGGGGCTGAAGAAAATATCTGTCTTGACATCTCATGTTAACATCTGTTAACCCTTTATAGGTTTGCACAGCCGTTTGGTAGAGCAACTTTTAACTCATCATATTTTGATAAAAACCAAACCATTATTTTCCAAATATAGAAGCTTTTCCCTGTGTAATATTGAAAACGGTCCATAGAGCACACATATTAATTTTCATGCAAAAATGCAAGTTTTGAGTATTTAATAATTTTGTAAAAATAAGCTCTACCAAACGGTTGAGATGTCCTTAAAGGGTCATAATTCAAAATCAAAAGAAATGAATGGGCTGTTATGTCAAGTATCAAAAAATTTTAGAACACAAGCTAATTCAGTGTTCATGTGATGTTGGCTTCCTGTTCCCTGTTTGTTACCAATGAAGCCTTAGTACAGTAGAAGTGTCTGTCAGGTCTAAACATTCTCCCTGGCTCTTCTCCAGGCAACACGGCCCTGACGTACGCCAGCGCAGGCGGCTTCGTGGACGTGGTGAAGGTGCTACTCAAGGAGGGTGCTAACATTGAGGACCACAACGAGAACGGGCACACGCCGCTAATGGAAGCTGCTAGCGCAGGCCACGTGGAGGTGGCCCGCGTGCTGCTGGAGTACGGCGCCGGCATCAACACTCACTCCAACGAGTTCAAGGAGAGCGCCCTCACCCTGGCCTGCTATAAAGGTGCCAGACGTGTATTCAGATCTGCCCATTGGTCAACTCATTGATCCGTTTTCATAAGGAGCGAAAACATAAGAATTTTACTTCTCCTTTAGGCTACCAGTGTAATGAAATGCAATAAAGACTTCTGTGAATCTTGAATCGCACAACACACAGGCACCATGTAACAAACTAGCGTCTGCATTAATGTCATTGGTAAGGTATTGGTAAGGAATCAATTGCCATCATGGAATTGATATATCTGCTGTTTGTTTGCTGTTCCTCGCCAGGCCATCTTGACATGGTGCGTTTCCTGCTGGAGGCTGGGGCGGACCAGGAGCACAAGACAGACGAGATGCACACAGCGCTTATGGAGGCCTGCATGGTGAGCTTCTGCAGCAGAGGACCGGGCAGGGCCACTGCACAGGAGCACAGGACCGACTGCTCTTGTTTACATACGGCCTTCCTTCCTCATGAGCAGTGCCCTTCACCTCCTTTATTAGAGATAGATAGACAGATAGAGATGCATAGAGAGAGATGGAGAGAGAGAGAGAGATGGAGAGATATAGCGTGAGAGATCGAGGGAGAGAGAGAGAGAGAGAGATGGAGAGATTGAGAGGGAGAAATAGAGATGATTGTGTCCAGTAGCATTTGCACATCAAACATAGACATAGGCAGGCACAGGCAGATGTATGAAATCCACACATACAGTACGTACTGTACATACACACTGCAATAAAGATACCAGACATAGAAAGACAGACATACAGTATGAAATCCACACATGCTTATTGTACATTGTGTGTGATTGGTGCTATGTCGGACTTTCTCACTTCTAAATCTGTCTCCTTTTAATGCTACTTCCAATTGAAATGGTTTTCTTTGTCCCACTATCTTCTGTAAAATCTTAGTGTTGAAGATTATGTATTGTGTGTGTATAGACAATATAGACTCAGGATCTGTTGAAGGTGTTTTTCACCTGCTGCTTAAGACTCCATCCATGTCAGCAGAAAAAGGGGGAGTAGCAATTTTTGCACAGGTCTGGAGCTAGGGTACCCATATTTCAGGCTTAGCCCATCTTTACATGTAATGTATACAGTTTGACTAAGGATCAGGGGTGCATTTTCCAAAAGCAGAGTTGCTAACTAAGTTAGCTACTATGTTGGTTGCAATGCAATTTTCCATTGCCAACTGAGTTGCTAACTGGTTAGCTATCATGCTTATGGGACACACCCCTGATCACATGACTAATTGAGCGATAGTGTTGCATCCCAGTGTCCACCCTAAACCCTATGCCTTGAACCCACAGAGCCCCAGACTTAACTGTCATGAACTAGCCAATCACAAAGCAGACTCATTCTAGTTAACTGTACGTTCACACCAAGAGCTACTAAAGCTGTAAAATTGCCGGAAGTCATTCACTTTCTATGGGCAAGAGCGACAAAAGCTACCAGCTGCAAAGTTGAGCGATTTGAGCGACTAAAAAAAACTTTAAAAAAAAAATGGTCAACTGGAATGACAACAGGCACGTCATGAGCGATTTGGGCGAACACTTAGCAGCTGCAGTGCAGGCCGAGATTGCAAAACGGCAGCTAACTGTAACAGAATGGGGCATTTCAAAACGAAAGCAAATCGATTAGGTTTCTTTTTTGACATGCCTCATTCAGTTAGTGTTAGCTGCCGTTTCGCAAACTCTGTCTATGATGCACGGAATTAAATAATTGAAGTGGCTTTCAGTAGTGCCTAGCAGTATAATACAGCAAGGCTACGTGTTGATTCACTCAGGATAATACCTTTAAGTCTTTGAAGGTTCAGGGCTTAGGGCTTAGTGGGGAATTGAGATTCAGCCTGTGTCTGAATCTGGCGCCAGTGCTGAGGTGCTTGTGTCGAGATGCTTATGGTGTGGCCCCTGTGCTGTCCCTATGCTGTCCCAGGACGGGCATGTGGAGGTGGCGCGGCTGCTGTTGGACAGCGGAGCGCAGGTCAACATGCCCGCCGACTCCTTCGAGTCTCCGCTGACGCTGGCCGCATGCGGGGGCCACGTGGAGCTGGCGGCCCTGCTCATCGAACGCGGGGCCAACCTGGAGGAGGTCAACGACGAGGGCTACACCCCTCTCATGGAGGCCGCCCGGGAGGGACACGAGGAGATGGTGGCACTGCTCCTGGCACAAGGTGAGCTGCTCCTGCTGCTTAATATACTGTATGTTGCACTGTCTCTATGGTTATCACTTATGGGAAACTACTGACTGCACATAGAGGGTTTCTCAAAGTCGAGAATGCTTCCTAAGTAGCAAACTGGCCTTGGAAGTCGTACACTTGAAAAACGAGGCTCCATCAGTGCATCCTTGAAAAATCTATGAACAAAGGCCTCTGTCCTCACTAGAATTTAGAAGGATGCTTGACCTTGGAACAGTACTTGGTGACAGACAATGACGTGGAATGCTCGAAAAAGCAGCCTTCCAAACATGCTTCCTCGACTTTGAGAAACACTCATGGACTTGGGCTTCACTTGCAGTTGGGTTGAGTCTGTGAGTGGAGGAGGATCTGTCTAAGGTTTCTCCCTAAATGACTACCAAAAGGGAGTATTGTGTTGTATTGTATTGTAATTGGCTTTATTATGTATTTGTATGTAATTTCCTCAGTTTTTAATTGCATTGTAATTGGCGCTGTACAGATATAATTGAATTGAATTGAATTAGGCACTTAAGGACTGAGCTTATTACCAATGTAGGCAACTATCCCAGTCCTCTGTGGGTGATAAAATTATAGAAAGACTCTATTAGCGCTTTCACACCGACAGAGAACCGTGCCGGTGCTGGTTCCCGCATTTCATCTTGAACCGGCTGCTGTGTTCACACCAAATATCAGAGCGTTCAGCGATTTGTGGCGAAGCAACGCCCTTTGTGGCTAATGCGTCATGGGCTCGCATAAATTGGTATGAACACAGGCGGTTCTCGGGCCGGCACTTTGGTAACTGGTGCGAGAACCGGCTCCAGCACCGGGCTTGCCGGTCTGAAAACAGCTTATGAGGGTCTTCCATCATCAGGTGTGCCACCACCTCTGGCTTCACTAAACATAATTTGCTAAACCACCTTCCTGGAATATCCCCCAGGTAGTGGATCAGAAAGATTGAAATCACAGGGGATTAGTTGTTGGCGTGTGAGCTTGGTGCTATTACAGTATACAACAAATATGGAGTCTCATTCTGTCCCCTATCAGAAGCCACTATGAGATGAAATGCTGTTTTTGTCGTCTCAAAAAGGAGCAGGAAATCTAGTGGCCACTTCAACTGAGCACTGCTACAGCTACATTTGGTTGTCGTAGCATATGTTCATGAAGGTGGTGTTGTAAATGATATGGGAGCACGCACTGACTCCTGAGGTGCGCTAGATTGAACGCACCTGCAATAAGATTAATATGATATCCCATAGATGGTAGCACATGCTCTTCAGCCTTGAAAGAACTGACTTTAGCTGAAAAACGGTACAGATTACAGTAATTTACTGTAATTTACAGTCCTTAGAGGGATGGAGTGATGAAACATAACAAATTAAAACTATATTCGGTAGCTAAACTAGCTCAAAAAAAGAATGTGTATGGACGATGTGGATTTTGAGGTTTCCATTTTTGGTATGACATGTTAGACATGTGAATGCCTCCGTCACACGTTAAGTGTTTGCATTTTCATAAAGAAATAAAGAATACACATTATATAGTAGCTGTATACACACACAAGATATAGATGTCAAAATGCAATTGCGAATGGATCTTGTTTGCCTTTTGGCGCTGTCCTATCGGGGATGGTTTGCATGCTAATACTTGTGTGTTGTGTGTTTGTTGTTGTGGCAGGTGCTAACATTAACGCTCAGACAGAAGAGACCCAGGAGACTGCTTTGACCCTGGCTTGCTGCGGCGGCTTCCTGGAGGTGGCGGACTTCCTCATCAAGGCGGGGGCAGACATTGAGCTGGGGTGCTCCACCCCACTGATGGAGGCTGCGCAGGAGGGACACCTGGAGCTGGTCAAGTACCTGCTCGCTGCAGGTGAGTGGAGAACGAACAGATTAATGATGAGATCTTGAACTCTCGGCACCACTGCTGCAGCACTGTGGCTAGTCATGTGACCCTCTGTTATGCATCACGCTCAAGTGTAGTGAGGGTTTGCCTTTGTATTCTGCCTAGTTCAAATAATGATATATATGTAATATAATATATAAATTGATAATAAATTCAATGGATTAAGTAGTCTGAGATTTTTAGGTTGTCTGATTTTCTCCAGTGGTAAAATGGACAGTGCTCCTCATACGGCCTGTAAAGCGCCGCAAAGAAATTGCATTGTTTTTGTCGAGCGACAAACAAAATTGAATTGAATTGAGTTACATTTCCATAGTGTGAATTGTGGCCTCCTGTTAAAAGTATGTTGGTGTGTGTGTGTGTGTGTGTGTGTGTGTGTGTGCGCACGCCCGTAGGTGCCAGTGTTCACGCCACCACAGCCACGGGAGACACAGCGCTGACGTACGCCTGTGAGAACGGCCACACAGATGTGGCTGACGTGCTGCTGCAGGCTGGAGCGGACCTGGTGAGCATTCTAAATCTTTTGAACACACTCTACATCATTTGCACACACACTCTACATCTTCAGGACACACTCCACGTCTTCTCACTCCTCCACTTCTACACACACTTCCCAGCTTTTCCAGTATATCTAAAGACATATTGGTGTGTGTGTGTGTGTGTGTGTGTGTGTGTGTGTGTGTTAGGAACACGAGTCGGAGGGCGGGAGAACTCCTTTGATGAAGGCAGCGAGGGCAGGTCATCTCTGCACTGTGCAATTCCTCATCAGCAAGGGTAGGTTCACCTTTCAGCCCCATCCACCCCCCCCCCCACCCCCCACCATATATGAAACAGCTCCAGTTGGCCTCCACTGCCAGCCCAGTGTGTGTTTGTTTTTTATCCTGCCTCCATGCAATAATGCTGATGTGCTCATATCCCACCAGCCAAGTGAATGTGAACGTGTCCTTCCTCCCTCTCTTTCTCTCTCTCTCTCTCTCTCTCTCTCTCTCTCTCTCTCTCTCTCTCTCTCTCTCTCTCTCTCTCTCTCTCTCTCTCTCTCTCTCTCTCTCTCTCTCTCTCTCTCTCTCTCTCTCTCTCTCTCTCTCTCTCTCTCTCTCTCTCTCTCTGCTCCCCAGGGGCCAATGTGAACAGGTCCACAGCCAACAATGATCACACGGTGGTGTCTCTGGCCTGTGCTGGTGGCCATCTTGCAGTGGTGGAGCTGCTGCTGGCTCATGGGGCTGACCCCACCCACAGACTGAAAGTGAGTCCCCCTGCTGGACAAAACATGCATCTGCACGCACCTCATAAACAAACTCCAGCTACGCTTTGCTCTACTCTGCTCTCCACTGGTTTACAGGCAGACTGCTGCTCAAATTAAAAATAAATTGTAATTTGAAGTGTAAATGATCAGTACCAGCTGCAGCTACATATATGGGTTTGTAACAGTGTGATTAATGATTTGAGGAAAATGTCAATTGTAGCTTTTTGTTTTAGTTAAATTATTTTTGGCAAAATGTTTTTCTGACTAAATCTGATAAGATTAAAGGGGAAGGGGCTGGAGGGCTAAGGCGTTCAAATAGTGAAAAAATGGGGTAGGAGATTTGAAGATGCTCTTTGGAAAAAAAGGTCTGAAAACTTGTGCCCTGATGAAGGCCGAGATTGTAGGCTAGCTAAAACATATTGGCAAGTTCAATCATGAACTAGCCTGTTCATTAAATCAATTAATCATTGTAAGTGTATGTAAGAAGAGTGCCTTGGCATCTTGTTTTTTTTTTTTTTGTTTTTTTGCCTAAATGTGATGTGAATTGTAACTCCTCATGTGGCTGTTCTCTCTCTCCCTAGGACGGCTCCAGCATGCTGATCGAAGCTGCCAAAGGGGGCCACACTAACGTGGTGTCCTACCTGCTCGACTATCCAAACAACATCCTGTCTGTCCCAGCCCCCGACCTGTCCCAGCTCACGCCCCCCTCTCAAGACCCTTCTCAGGTGAGCAGACTTGGTGCAAGCCAGCGGAGCAGTGATGCTTGGGAACACTAGAAAACAAATGCCATAGTCCTTACCAAGCTCCCTGCATTTATGTTTGCATAAAGAGCAAAACTTCAAAGAACAAAAAAGAGCAACAATTCAAAGAACAAAAATCTTAACCTTCGGAGTTGCTAGGGAATTAGTGTAATGAATATCCATAAGGCATTAGTAAGACAGTTGAAAAGCTTGCTGTAGCTAGGCGGTTGGGTGTTCTGACTTTTCCCCCCTCTTTCCCCCTGCAGGTTCCTCGTGTCCCATTCCAAGCACTGGCCATGGTGGTGCCCCCACAAGAACCAGACCGCGTCCCCTCCAACATCGCTAGCCCCCCACCAGCCACAAGCAAAGGTGAGCTGTGCCCCTGTTCACTGTGGGATTAGAGCCAGGTATAGGGTTGTGTCCTCAGGCTTTAGTGACGTTGTAGACTTCTGGTATACTTAAAAGAATTATGCAGAGTGAGTAGCTCTTCTATGCTGTCCATTAGAATATGAGAATGAACACATGATGTGCAATGCAGACCAAATACCGATACGGCAGTCAACGCTAACTGATAAAGGTATAAAAGTTTTGTTTTCATATACTCACATCTGTTAGCTTTAGCTGCTGTTTTGCATATTTGGTCCGTTCTGATACCTACCGATAGCACTTGATAGCCTCAAAAAACAGGGATATGGACTGATTGCTCTGGATTTTTCCTTTTAAATGACAATGACCCGTACATGGCATTGGCATAAACCTTATGGTCTTGTCCAATGAAATTGTGGACAGACTGCTCTAGAATGAGAAGCTGGAAACCTGGTCCTTAATAGTCTGAGTCTTTCCCACACCTCCACTGATATCCCATAATATCCCAGACAAGGAAAAAAGTTTCCTCCATGAAGCGGTGATGTACTGTAGTTGCCATAGTAACCCGTCTCTCTTCTCTTCTCCTCAGCCTCCTCCAAGCAGAGACAGGCGGCCCTCCAGCCCAGCCCCGTCCCCCCCAGCGCTTCCCCGGCCCCCCTGCCGGCCTCGGACGCCCTGCCCCCGGCCTTCCACCCCTACCAGCCTCTGGACTGCATTGTGGAGGAGACGGAGGGCAAGCTGAACGAGCTGGGCCAGCGCATCAGCGCCATCGAGCGTGCCCAGCTGCAGTCGCTGGAGCTGATCCAGGGCGAGCCGCTCACCAAAGACAAGATCGAGGAGCTGAAGAAGAGCCGCGAGGAGCAGGTGCAGAAGAAGAAGAAGATCCTCAAGGAGCTGCAGAAGGTGGAGCGCCAGCTGCAGCTCAAGACGCAGCAGCAGTTCACCAAAGAGTACATGGAGGCCAAGGGCCTCAAGGCCGAGGTGGGCTGCCAGGGACAGTGTCCCGGTCCCGGCCACGGCGGCGCCCCCCACCACCCGGGACACCTGCTCCCCTCCCCCCCACCTCCTCCGCCACCCCTGCCGCACCACCACAGTCTCCAGCAGCCCAGAGACCCCCCCACGCCCCCGCAGCTCAGCGCTGCCACCCTCTCCGGCGAGGAGCTGGAGGGAGCCCAGCCCGGGGAGGACGAGGAGGAGCAGCAGTCGCCAGGCGAGGAGGAGGACGATGAGGAGGAAGATGACGAGGAGGAGGAAGAGGAAGAGGAGGAGGACGAAGAGGAAGAAGAAGAAGAAGAGGATGAAGGGGTGGAGTCGGTGTACGCTCAGCTCCCTCCCTCACAGCAGGTCATCTACCACCATCACCACCCCCAGCCTGACGGCACCAGCTGCATCCAGCAGCCTCTACCTCCACCCCCGGTCCCCTCCCTCCACCCTCAACAGCAACAACTACAACAACAACAGCAGCAGCAGCCGCCTCCACCTCCACCCCCTCCCCCGGCCCTGCAGCCAGCCTTCCCTTCTCTGCCCCCCCAGGCGTGCGAGTACCCTGCGGGCACCAGCCCCGAGCTGCAGCGCGCCCTCGCTGCCCACACGGAGCAGCAGCAGATGGTGGTGGGCTCAGGGCTCCTGACGCAGGCCCCGCCCGACGGCCTCATGGTGGCCACGCCCGCACAGACGCTCACCGACACACTGGATGACATCATGGCGGGTACGGCCCAAGCTGGTGCTGACTATCTGCATAGAGTGAATAAAATCCGTAGTGGCTAGACTATGATGCTCTACACACAGCTGATGGGACTAATGAATATGCAGTGGATTTAAAACTGGACCCAAACTGGGGGATCTAATGTAGTTGTTGCAGTACAGTTTCACAGTAATAAAGATTAGAAATAAGTTAGAAATAACAATGAAAATTAAAAAAATATATATTTCCCAAGAGTGCGCTCAGGTGCATGTTAGCTTGATAGCTTGAGAAATTTAGCTATTTACCTGATGGCAAGAAAAAGAGCAAAACCAATGTCTAAACCTTGGTCAATAATTGGAGATTCATAGTTCATAGTTCATTCATAGTGTATATCTGTATGCATCTATGTTGATTTGTGTGTGTGCGTGTGTGTGTGTGTATTTCAGCCGTGAGCAGCCGAGTGCCTATGCTGAACACTACCACCTCACCCACCCCCATGTCCCAGCCGCCCACGCAGACCGCGGCCAACGGCCTCTCTCCCCCCTCCGCACTGCCCCTCTACCCCTCAGTGGACATCGACGCACACGTGAGACGCCATCCGCTCCACACACACACACACACACACACACACACACACACACACACACACACACACACACACACACACACACACACGGCTTCATTTCACTCACTAGTGTTTGGAAGGGTTGGAGAAAAGACAATTTTCTAACTAAATCTATGTGTCTCTGTGTGTGTGTTCAGACGGAGAGTAACCATGACACTGCGCTAACGCTGGCCTGTGCCGGGGGCCATGAGGAGCTGGTGTCTGTGCTGATCGCTCGCGGGGCCAACATTGAGCACCGGGACAAGAAGGGTGAGGGGCCACATACAGTACATCTGAACTCTAAAACCCCCACCTCAATATTTACACACAGAATGGACAGTTCAGTTCAGTTTATTCGCCAGACACTTGTCCAAATCCACATAATATTAATAGTACAAACAAAAAAGAGAAACACATCAACACAGACCAGGACAAAAACAACACCACAACAAAAGAAATAACAGAACAAGTAAAATAATTAAAATCCACTCCACAGCAAACGCACATCTCACCCAGGCTGGGCACTATGGCCACAAAGACACATATCAACCAGACTGAGACACTCTGGTCCTACCGACTACATTTTGCTGTTCAGATTTCTATGTTGTTATTGGTGCATTAACAAAATGTGAACACATATTACATATAATGGTACTCAACAATGTGGTAGCAATAAGGATATATTGGAATCACCTAAGTACAAGATCTTTTTCTAATCTATATCATCTTTATGCTGGTGAGAGATGATTGAGAACCCTTTCACAGATAATCTGAAATTAATTTAGAGTACCCCCTAGAACCCATCCAAGTATCCCCAGGGATACTCGTAACCCAGTTTGACAACCACTGTTATAGACGAATAGAGAGGAGCATTTTGTGTAGGCTGCCGTCTTGTGACGACACCATTGTTGGACTGACGACAAACTTTTTTTGACAATGCATAGTCAATGACCGCTAACAGCAAAGACCATGGAATACTGTAACATTATACAAGTAGTAGTGAATCTCGTAAATCATGGTATTTTATGGTGTGTTATCACGTTATCCCCATGGACAGATTGGTGATCTAGGCAGCTCAATACTTCCGGTAGTTTGGTCGGATTCGTGTATAGTCTATTGTAATGGCTTGTCGTCACAACAATGTGGTAGCAATAAGGATATATTGGAATCACTTGAGTACATCATCAATCATCTTAGATGAGAACACTTTCACAGATATTCTGAGATTAATTTCATGCAGAACCCCCTAGAACCCATCCAGGTACCCCCAGGGGTACTCGTAACCCAGTTTGACGACCACTGTTTCTGGTGGTGGTCAGTGAGGTCCCCCTTCCACTGAAAGCGCTTTGAGTACCTAAGGGTAGAAAAGCGCTATAGAAATATTACTAATTATTAATTATAGTGTATTGTAATGGCTTGTTGTCTGTAGAAAAGCGCTGTAGAAATGTATCTAATTATTATTAATTATAGTGTATTGTAATGGTTGCTTGTTGTGTGGTCTCCGCAGGGTTCACGCCCCTGATCCTGGCGGCGACAGCAGGGCATGTGGGCGTGGTGGAGGTGCTGCTGGTCAAGGGGGCGGATATCGAGGCCCAGTCTGAGAGAACCAAAGACACGCCCCTCTCACTGGCCTGCTCTGGGGGACGGCAGGAGGTACAACACACACTCAACACATGTACATGCACACACACACACACACACACACACACACACACACACACAGGAGGTTCAGCCCACACCACCACACACACACACACCTCATATACACACACACACACAGGAGGTACAGCACACACTCAACACATACACACGCGCGCACACACACCTCATACACACAAAGGAGGTACAGCCCACACTCACCTCACCGGTATATACACACACACACACACACACACACACACACACACACACACACAGGAGGTACAGCACACACTCAACACATACACACGCGCGCACACACACCTCATACACACAAAGGAGGTACAGCCCACACTCAACTCACCGGTATATACACACACACACACACACACACACACACACATACACACACACACACACACACACACGCGCGCACACACACACACACACACACACACTCAACACATACACACGCGCACACACACACACACCTCATACACATACACAGGAGGTACAGCACACACTCAACTCAAATATACATACACACAGCAGGCAGGCAGGAGACGGCATTCACTGGACTAACCACATGTACTTCCAGTAGGTAATCGCATGTCCATGTTGTCCAGTAGTGCTGCGCTGGTGTTGGATGTAAAGTTCAAACGCTTGTGTCTGTCTTGCTGTCTCTGCAGGTGGTGGAGCTGCTGCTGCTGCGGGGAGCCAATAAGGAGCACCGCAACGTGTCGGACTACACCCCTCTCAGCCTGGCCGCCTCGGGCGGCTACGTCAACATCATCAAGATCCTCCTCAACGCCGGCGCAGAAATCAACTCCAGGTCAGACAGGCAACTGGAAGAGATTTTCTGTTCGGTCTTCTGATGTATTTGAAGTGAAGGTTTGGTGTAATTCAAGCGTAGCCCTGTTGTAAGAGTCTGCTGACATCACTAGATGACGATAGGCCGAACGCAAATGCGACCAAGCACTTTACATTGAGTCAATAATATCAATTTTCATCTAGATATGATTTTAGAAAGGGTGCGGGTAAGTGCACTTAAGTGGACTTGTAGACTCATTCATATTCTCTCTCTCCCTCTCTCTCTCTGCAGGACTGGTAGTAAGCTTGGCATCTCTCCTCTGATGCTGGCGGCCATGAACGGCCACGTGCCCGCGGTCAAGCTCCTTCTGGACATGGGCTCGGACATCAACGCTCAGATCGAGACCAACCGCAACACGGCGCTCACGCTGGCCTGCTTCCAGGGCCGGGCTGAGGTGGTCAGCCTCCTGCTGGACCGCAGGGCCAACGTGGAGCACCGCGCAAAGGTCGGTAGACCCACCACATGCAATTCTGATTCTCGACACTTGACCTGAATCCTGAAGTCTGATAAGATAACAACATTTTCCTTGACCATTTGGATTGGAAAAAGACTCAGTGTGTTCTGTGATGTTATTTCTCAAACTAACATTATGGGTTAGTCTGGCCATTCGCCTTCATATGTAATTATGCACGATTTTCAGCTCCCTCCAGTACTCTGTCTGGGACTGTGGCCATGGGCCTCGTTTGCATCAGATGCATCCTGTCCGATCCAATCAGTGAACTTTAAGAATGCAGAAGGAGAATACAATTGGCTATCAGTCAAGGGATGATCCGATCTTTCTCCAATCAATTTAAACATCTCCAGCAAGCAATCGTTTCTAAATAGCTGAGATCCCAGACCCTAGTATAGAAATGTAGCGGGGCGTTATGACCAGGCAATTTTGGGACCAGAAATTTGTCAACTGGGCAGTACCCTGATTGGATGGTTCTGGGTACACAAAACTAATCGAATGGGTTCGTTCTCACTGATAAAAATAATTGGATCTAAAACTATCTCCAATACCCCTTTGCTAAAATTGCATGTTGTGCTCACATTGAATTCGTAATCTGACAAATTCAAGGTGTTTGGTGGGGGTACCTAGACCAGAGTGCCTCGGGGGCGCAACAGTAATTTGGGGTTACTCTAGAAAAGTAAAAGAAAAGCAAATCAGCTAATAGAGAAGTCTGCTGGCTTTGTTTAATTAAGAGAATCAGTAGTTGAGGCTCCTCTATTATGAGATTTACCACTACTTCCAGCTTAACTTACCCAGGTTTTTCACTTAACCGCCTTCTTGAAATACCCCACAGGCTCATTTTGTGATATTGGTTACTCTAGAAAGTATCTTTTCCCCCTCATTGAGTGATGTTTTGTGTTTTGTCTCCTCCAGACGGGCTTGACTCCTCTGATGGAGGCTGCCTCTGGGGGCTATGCGGAGGTGGGGCGGGTGCTGCTGGACAAGGGGGCCGATGTCAATGCCCCTCCCGTGCCCTCTTCACGCGACACGGCTCTCACTATCGCTGCAGACAAGGGTCACTACAAGTTCTGTGAGCTGCTCATCAACAGGTAACACACACACACACACACACACACACACACACACACACACACACACACACACACACACACACAGTTCTTCCCAAAAGATTTTATTGTTTTAATTTTTTTTTCCCCCTACTACAAACATTCTCTTTGGAAGACCCCCATAACAAAGCAGTCCTAGCTGCTGAAATAATGTACTAATAGTCTTTTTATCTAATCTTTCTGATAATGGTACATACATTGAAAGACATATGTCCTTTTTCTGTATGATAATGTAGCAATATCTGTTTAATAATGTAGTAATGTCTTTCTTTGTTGTGTCTGTGCAGAGGGGCCCACATTGATGTGCGCAATAAGAAGGGTAACACCCCTCTGTGGCTGGCTGCCAACGGCGGCCATTTTGACGTGGTACAGCTGCTGGTGCAGGCCGGTGCAGACGTGGACGCTGCAGACAACCGCAAGATCACGCCTCTCATGGCTGCTTTCCGCAAGGTAACCGCCACACCAACCCAACATCCATGTCTGTCTGTTAATGTCTTATAAGTTCACTTTAGACAGGACTGTGTGTCACACAAATGGTGTGCCTTCCATAAACCAAATAAAAAGCAGTAGCCCCGTTTACATGGACAATTTTAATCTGATTATTTAACCCAACATTCCATTTGAGTTGGCGTTTATGAATGCATCTCCTTGGATACTGTTCTATATCTTTCTAATCAGATTAAAAGTGTCCATGTAAACCCGCCTAATATGATGCCATTTAATTTAAGGTGTGTTTAGTACCGTAGGTTGATTTGCTTTCATGTCGATGCTATAACGAAGTTGTTCAGCTACGAATGCTTTATTAGATCAGCCATGATGTAAACCTGCCTTCTTGTCTCCCATGGGTGCGTGCAGGGCCATGTGAAGGTGGTGCAGTACCTGGTGAAGGAGGTCAACCAGTTCCCTTCAGATATCGAGTGCATGAGATACATCGCCACCATCGCTGACAAGGTGACACAGGCCTAGAGGAAATACCTATTCCTGCTCATAGTTTTGATTTAATGTCTTATAATAAGTTGTTGTTGTCCATAAATAGACCAATGAGTCAATCCTGTGCTGCTTGTGTTGTGCTTGCAGGAGTTGCTGAAGAAGTGCCACCAGTGCATGGAGACCATAGTCAAAGCCAAAGACCAGCAGGCTGCCGAGGCCAATAAGAACGCCAGCATCCTGCTCAAGGAGCTCGACCTGGAGAAGGTAGGCCACTGGAAAGGAGTGGAGTTACTGTATGTTCACACCAAGAGATACTAAAGCTGTAAAATCACCGGAAGTCATTCACTTTCTATGGGCAAGAGCGACAAAAGCTACAGAAGCTACCAGCTGTAAAAGTTGAGCGATTTGAGCGACAAAAAAAAAACGGTCAACTTTATGCAAATAAGCTATGACACGTTTCAGCTGTAAAATCTAAACGCTGTGCTGTTAATGGAATGACAACAGGCACGTCATGAGCGATTTGGGCAAACACAGACAATTTAGCAGCTGCTTTTTTGAGCTACAAAAGCGATTTTGTAGCTTTAGTAGCTGTTGGTGTGAACGTACAGTTATGATGGTGCTCTTAATTTTTACTGCTGAGTTACTAGAGTTTTGGGGATTGAATATATTGTTCATTCTTATACAATTTTATTGGCGCTTTAATCTAACCATATACCGTTAATCGGACAATATTGGGGTTCTGGACAACTTTGCTGACCTTTTATTTGCTCTCAGCTGCTTTTCTTTCAATTTTCTGCTGCTTTTCTTTCAATATGGCTTTGGTGTTTTCCCCCTCTAGTCTAGAGAAGAGAGCAAGAAACAAGCCCTGGCCGCCAAGCGTGAGAAGCGCAAGGAGAAGCGCAAGAAGAAGAAGGAGGAGCAGAAGAGGAAGCAGGAGGAGGAGGAGGAGGCGCAGACCAAGGAGACGGAGATCCAGGAGCAGGAGAAGGACTCTTCTGAAGGTACGTGGAAATCAAGAGTGTTTCTCAAAGTTGAGGAAACATGCTTGGAAGCCAGGCTGCTTTTTCGAGCTTTCCACGTCATTGTCTGTCGGCAAGTACTGTTCCAATGTCAAGCATCCTTCTAAATTCTAGCGAGGACAGAGGCCTTTGTTCATAGATTTTTCAAGGATGCCCTGATGGAACCTTGTTTTTGAAGTGTACGACTTCCAAGGCGAGTGTGCTACCTAGGAAGCATTCTCGACTTTGAGAAATGCTCCAAGTTTCGGGGGCGCCTCGTGGCTCTGCTGGCTAGAACGTCATATCACCTATCCGGAGACCCGGGTTTGAGTCCGACCTGAGGTCATATCCTCATCCATACCCATCTCCCCATCCCACTCATTTCCTTGTCACTTTCTCCTACTGTCCTATCAAATCAAAGGCGAAAAGCCCTAGCAATATCTTCTTTAAAAAAAAAAAAGAAAAAGGAAATCCTGTGTGTCTTTGTTTTTTTTCCACCGCTTTTGTGTGTTTGTGTAACATGGTGTCAATCTCCACCACAGAACCAGAGGTGCCCATCGACCCGCCAAGTGCCACCACCACCACCACCATCGGCATCCCGGCCACGTCTCCCACCTTCACCTCGGCCTTTGGCAAGAAGCGCGTCGGCGGCACCACCACAGTGGCCAGCAGCAGCCGCAAGGGCCGGAAGAACAAGGGCAAGGAGGCCGACGGCGATTCCAGACTCCACCTCCAGGAGGCGCCCCAGGGCCAGGGGGCCAAACAGCCCATGGGGGCCAACGGCGACTCGGACCACCTGGACAACACGGACTGCACCAGCGAGAGCAGCGGCAGCAGCAGTAGCGGAAGTGGAGGAGGAGGAGGAGGAGTAGGAAGCGAGAAGATCCATAGTCACAACCACCGCCACCCCCCTGACACGCATCCCGCCCTCACCACGTCCTCATCCTCCTCCTCGGGGGTCGGCCCTTCGTCCTCCTTGGTTCCCTCGCACATGGGCTCTGGCGCCGACAAGCGGCAGGGCCCACAGCACAGCGGCAGAGAGGACAAGCTTATCGGCTCCAAGACTCAGCAGAGGTAAGAGAGACTAACTCCCTCAGGTTTGCTGTATCGTTAGAATTAGGACAAAAGGGTTGATAGAACAAATATTATTTATTCATAAACGTATTATTATTTTTCTAAATTATGGACGACTAAAACAAATAAATATATGCAAATATCCACCATCGAAGTCCACAACCAAAAAAAAGGGGAATAATTTATTCTACATTGGTGGGTCTGCATGTGAGACGCGTTGAGTACAGTGGGAGAACATGGCTGCAGTGCTTTTTGAAGCACTACTTGTCCATCGTTGAAGATACCCTTTGATTTTATTTATTATGCTGCATAATTGCTGAATGGAATAATTTAGTAATTTGATTAATTATTCAGACCTAGACCAGTCTGGAAGTTCCATGCTCTGTGTACAGTAGTAAGTGTTGTGTGTTTCCTGTCCCCTGGACCCTCAGGGCTCACGAGCAGGCGGCTGACTTAGGCTCCAGCTCCATGAACCCGTACAAGAGCATCACGCTGCCAGTCACCTCCCCCAACAGCAAGCTGAGCATGACCAGCCCAAAGAGGGGCCAGAAGAGGGAAGACGGATGGAAGGAAGTTGTCAGAAGGTCTGTATCTCCCCCATCCTTCTACTCTCTACTAGATACTACATCAATATAGCCTGACATAGCCCGCCCATAATACGAATGTTCATACGCATCACGGTCTGGGCACGGTCCTCTGGGCGTGTTAGTGAAAAAGAAGGAGGGAGGCCGCACACAAGAGCTTGATAATATGAAAAATTGTATTAAACAAAACAAATGCCGAAAAGAAAACAGAACAAAAGCCAATAAGCGAAGCTGCTTAGACGAAGTGTCCAATCGTTTCAAACCAGTAGTGAATGCCCTCCCCCCCGCAGTATAATCGCGTCAGGTTAAAGAACCTCCAGACCATGAATACAGATGAACAGCAGTGTTATAGTCGGGCTATGTCAGGCTAAGATCAATATACCAGATACTATTGTATATTTTGGTTATCATGGTGTGTAAGTGAAGAAAATGCATCACAAAGTTATTATATGTGCATATTTATACACTTTATTTGTGTTCGGAATGTGGTTCTCATTATCTAGATTCTAGTCATTTGTTTACTTCTATAATATGGCAATAATGAACCAATAACTGGAATGGAGTGTAATAGTTATTATAATTGTGATCATCTTTGAGTTGATTGTTGATTGATGATGTGTGAAATCAAGACTTGGCATTAAGTGTATTTTTCTCTCCAGTCGACCGATGAGGTTTCTATCCTGTAGGTCCAAGAGGCTCTCCGTTCCCGCCTCAGTGGTGTCACGCATCATGGGCCGCGGAGGCTGCAACATCACCGCCATCCAGGACGTCACGGGCGCTCACATCGACGTGGACAAGCAGAAGGACAAGAACGGAGAGAGGATGATCACCATCAGGTACGTTTTCGCTGCACAAATACAACCCCGGGCCTCTGGTTCCTAACCATGGGTCCGTTTCCCAAAAGCACAAACTAACTGTACGTTCACACCAAGAGCTACTAAAGCTGTAAAATCGCTGGAAGCCATTCACTTTCTATGGGCAAGAGTGACAAAAGCGACCAAAGCTACCAGCTGTAAAAGTTGTGCGATTTGAGCGACAAAAAAAAAGCTAAAAAACTGTTAACTTTATGCAAGTTAGCTATGGCACCTGTATGACAGCTGTAAAATCTAAACACTGTGATGTTAATGGAATCACAACATTCACGTCATGAGCGATAGAGAGATTTGGGCGAACATACATTTTTAGCAGCTGCTTTTTTGAGCTACAAAATCGATTTTGTAGCTTTAGTAGCCCTTGGTGTGAACGTACAGTAAGCATGGTTGCAATGCAAGTTCCCATTGCCAAACAGCGGAGTTGCTAACTGGAGTGGTTAGCAACTATGCTTTTGGGAAACGAACGCCATAGTTGCTAACTGTCTCTATCAGTTGTTGTTGTTGTTTTGGAGTAGTACTTAATGAATCCTGTGAAAAAGTGTAATATTTGGAATGTGGAAGCTGCATTTGGAAGCTTTTATTTAAAGGGGCACAGAGCAGTTTTTGCTGTAAGTGACCTAGATACATAAAAGGCATACAAACATTTCAGTCTTTATGGCATTACTAAAACATGCTGCTGGTGTCCGATGGCAAAAAAACAACAACAAAAAAACAATGCCATGCTGTAAGTAGGTTTCCCTACCCCCCACCCAGAACTACACAGTGCAACAGTGCATATCCTGGGTGGCCGGTGGGAATAAGACTTGCATTTATCCACCCTTCATATGACTACATGTCATCCAAATTAATTTGGAGGGTATCAAAACAAATTCTCTGATTAAAAAAAAGGATACCTCAAACAGTGTCCAATAGTTGCCTAGTCTCCCTTTAAAGAATTCAAAATGAATGCAGAGTGTGTTAGTAAACAGTTTGTCTTCCTTCGTGTTATTTTCCCAGAGGGGGCACGGAGTCCACGCGTCACGCCATTCAGCTCATCAACGCTCTCATCCAGGACCCAGCCAAGGAGCTGGAAGACCTCATCCCCAAGAACCACATCCGGCCCCCGGGCTCCAAGGCCGGCTCTGCTGCCTACTCCAGCTCCAGTGCCGGCAGCTCCTCCGCATCCATGGCCGGCGCCAAGGGCCCAGGCTCCGCCGCCGCTGCTGCTGCTGCCGCTTCCGGCGCCTTCCAGCCCTCGTCCGCGGTCTCACAGGCCAAAGTGGGCAAAGGCCTGGCGTCATCTTCGGTCGCCTCCTCGTCTGGCATGAGGCAGCCGTTCCCCGTGTCGCTCCCGTTGGCCTACGCTCACCCTCAGCTGGCACTCCTGGCTGCCCAGACCATGCAACAGATCCGCCACCCGCGGCTCCCCATGGCGCAGTTCGGTGGCACCTTCTCGCCTGCGGCCGCCAGCACCTGGGGGCCCTTCCCCGTCAGACCCGTGAGTCCCGGCAGCAACAACAGCTCTCCGAAGCACGGCACAGGGGCGGGCACCAACCCTTCGTCTGCTACACGCCAAGCCACCTCGTCATCGTCCCTTGCCGAGCAGGCGTCCACCAACACTACTTCCGCAAGCCCCGGCTCCTGTGTGGCCGCTTCCCCGGCGTCTGCGACCCCCGTGGCCGCGTCTCCCGGCAACAGCAACAACCACGCCGCCCCCGCACATCCCCAGCCCACGCCCTCCTCCGTCAGGAAGCAGCTCTTCGCCTCCGCTGCCCATCCTAAAACGCCCGCGGCTCCCATCACCACCACCACCTCGGCTGCGGCCGCCACCATCACCATGACGACTGGCGCCCAAGCCCACGGCCCCAACGCCACCTCGCTGCTCCACCATCAGCACGCCGCGGCTCCTGCCGCCAACACGGCCCCCGCCAACACGCCCCTGCCACCCATCGCTCCCCCCGCCGCCAAGATGCCACCCAAAGCTGCAGAAGCTGCCAGTGTGTGTGTGGCCTCTGTTGGCAAAGAGAAACCCGCCGCCCCGGAGCATCAAGCGTCATCTGCAGCCCCGGAGCCCACAGCAGCGTCAGTTGGAGCAGGAGCGGGAACGACAGACTACCCTGCGCCACAGGCTCCTCCCCCCAAAGTCGAACTACAGCAGCAGCCGTCGGTCCTACCCTTCAGCTCTACCGCGGAGACCCCTCTCCCAACACCCCTCTTGGCACAGTCGGCCGCCCCTCTCCAGACGCCCCCCTCCTCCTCCTCTTCCTCTTCCACCTCCTCCGGTTCGCCCTCCTCCAGCCACCCCCCACAGGTCAGCACGGCAGCATCCCAGTACTGCGCCCCACCGCCCCCCCGCATGTCCCAGCAGCGCATGCAGATGGGTCCCTCTCACTACGGCCCCACGCTGGAGCAGCAGCAGCAGTCGCTGCTCATGTCCCTGAGTGCCCAGCAGGAGGCGTCCAAACCTCAGCATGCACAGCAGCAGCAGCAGCAGCCGACTCTGCCCCCACAGGCACCCATGACTGCCCCCAATATGGCACCTCCGCCCCCACCCCCCCAGATGCAGATGTCCTCTGCTTCATCCTCGTCCTCTTCCTCGTCCTCCTCCGCCGCCGGGCTCGGCATGATGAACGGCTCTCAGCAGGTGCACATGCACGGCGCCAAGCAGCCTCAGATGCCGCCCAACTTCGGCCCCACGGCCGCCCTCTTCAACCATTTCAGCAGCATCTTCGACAGCAACCAGGTGGGCACCAGCAGCCAGGTGTGGGGCGCCTGTCACCTTCCCACGCGCTCCCCGCCCGAGCAGCACTATTCGGCACCGCCGCCGCCCGCCTACATGGGCATGGGCATGGGTCAAGTGGACGGCGTGATGCAGCCTCCGCCACCCCTGCCCCCTCCGGACAGCTCCAAGGCTCCCGGCTACCGCGCCTCCCAGAGGATGGTCCCCAGCTCTATCGGTAAGACTGGACTTTTACATTAAACTGCAACTATTTTCGCTAAACTAACTAACTTTATTTAGCATGGTAAGACTCATGGTAGCATTACCAGTGCCACCATGTTGAAATAGTTAGTATGTAAGCCTGTGCCACTGGCCTGCAGTCAAATCTCTTGATGCTGTAGGGGGAGCTCTTGTAGAGAAAAATTTGAGTTCAAACCTAGCATGAGTTAAGAAAACTTTGTTAGTTGCAGTGCAATTTCCATCTACCAACCAACTTATGCTTTTGGGAAAGGAATCTCTGCATAGGGCCTTCTGTAGATAAAAATGCGAGCACAGATATGGTGCAAAGTGAGATTACGACAAAGAAATGTTTGATCCTGCATAGTGCCTCTTTAATGTGTGTAAAACCTACAGAAATTACCTGGAAACGGCATTAGCATGCAAAGAAGCAGCCGTCCATAGATATCCACTGAAGTTAGCCTTCAAGTCAACTAGCATTGGGTCAGCTTTCCTAGATCACATGTGCGGCCAGTGGCCCCAGTTTTAAACCAAAGTTGCAGTCAAGATGTCTGGAAACTGAAAGTATTCCATGAGAACTACAAACAGTAGTTTCAAACAAAGGATTATCTAATGTCACTGTTAAAGCTGCTTGTTGAAGGCTCCTTTTGTAGTCTCGTCAAAGTAGATGTACTGAGGAATTGTTCAGACGGACTGTATTAAACAGACTGTACATTTTGACTAATGCCTGGAACGACCAAGGGAGCGAATGGGGAAGGGAGTTATTGTGGAATTAAACATAAGCCTCTCGCCAAATACACAACCTGTTCTTAACAGTATTGCTAGCCAGCTCAGAGGCCTCCCTTCTTACAGAAACAGTCATTCTGATTAACCCACTTTTGTGTCTGTAACATCCTATTCAAATCCATACGTAAGCATAAATGGTGATACTGACCCTTTGCTTTGTGTGTCTGTGTGGACGTTTTCTGCATGGTTGTGTGTGTGTGGTTGTGTGTGTGTGTGTGTGTGTGTGTGTGTGTGGTTGTGTGTGTGTGTGTGGTTGTGTGTGTGTGTGTGTGTGTTTTTTGTGTGTACAACAGCTCTCCATCCTCTGGATCCCGCAGCCAGCTCCATCTCCTCCTCTGCGGCATTGACCAGCTTGGCCAACTCCACCTCCATGTCGGGCAGTGCTGTGTACCTCCACGGGCCGAGCGCTGCCACCGCTCCCTCCTTCAACCGACAGCATTTCTCCCCCCACCTCTGGGGCTCCTCTGGCTCCTGTAAGTCCAACTGACCTGGAATGCCTGGCCTTGGAGACAGAACCCCCCCGCCTTCCTTAGAATGCTTCCAAGCTTCTAGGAATTTCTATGTTGAGGCCACATGTTTTTGAGTCTTGGAGGCAGGGGGGTGTGGTTGTTTTTGTACTGTTGGTGTACAATATCCTGTGGAAAAAAAGAAAAAAAGTCCCAATAGCTTAGGTATATCCACCGCGTTGCTTTGTATTGTGCTAAATAAATAACCCAGAAAAGACTGGCACAAACATTGGCTTGATATATTTACATTTTTTTCCTCATGATTGATATTTAATGGGATGTGACGATGTAAATCGACCCATAGACCTGTTGTTTGAGTACACCAGGTGAAGGAGCAGGAAATGTACCAGTAGACCAACGGTGAACTGCCAAAGTAACCTTGACTGACTTGTTTTTGCTATATCAAATATTCTGAAGTCATATCAAACATTCTCAATTCTTTTCCCAACTAACAATATTCAGTGACAATAGGGCTTCAACAATAGGGCTATGGGTTGAGTAGAATATCTCTTTAATGATGAAGTAGTTTCATCATGTCAAGTTTTGTCCCTGAGGTGATCTGATCATTTGCCGCTACAATGTTTTCCTCAGGTGAGTCTGCTGTCCCCACGGTGTCCACTGGGGCTTCCTCCCCCCTCACCGCCTCCACCGCTGCTCCACCGCACCAGGCCAAGCCGGCTTCCTCCAGCCACCTGGACCGGAAGGTTCCGCCACCCATCGGCACCGAGCGGTTAGCCCGTATCCGGCAGACGGGCACGGTCAACCCGCCGCTCCTCACCACCAGCTACACGGCGCCTGTGGGCCAGGGTGGCATCTGGTCCTTCAGCGTGGGCAATCCCTCTGGTAAGTAGGGAGACCAGAGATGGACAAACTAACTGTATGTTCACACCAAGAGCTACTAAAGCTGTAAAATCGCCGGATGTCATTCACTTTCTATGGGCAAGAGCGACAAAAGCTACGAAAGCTACCAGCTGTAAAAGTTGAGCGATTTGAGCAGCTAAAAAAAGCTAAAAAAAACTGTCAACTTTCTGCAAATTAGCTATGACGCGTTTCAGCTTTAAAATCTAAACGCTGTTCTGTTAATGGAATGACAACAGGGACGTCATGAGCGAAAAGCGATTTGGGTGAACAGAGACAATTTTAGCAGCTGCTTTTTTGAGCTACTAAAGCGATTTTGTAGCTTTAGTAGCTGTTGGTGTGAATGTACAGGCTCTCCACTTTTGTTTCATGCAGCCCTTCATGAAGTAACATAACATTTATTCTTTCATTAATCTAATATTATACAGTCTATCAATCGCACATCATAGCTTCGGAACTGGTGTGACATGTTTGTGAATAGAACCATTAAAATGTGTAGCATTAAGACAGCCTGTGGGTTTTCTGATTTAAAATGCTCTTTTAAGTTAAATTGGTAAAAAAATAAAAACTGACAGAGTGTAGCCCAGGGGTGGACAAACTTTTCTGTCACCCTTGTAAGACTCAGGCCCTGTCCACACGGCAACGAAATCCGGTATTTTTGTATCGTTTGGGCCTTCTATCCACATGGCAACGGCGTTCTGGGTGGGCTGATCCGATATTTTTTCACAACGCCTGCCAGAGTGGAACGGAATCGTTGCGACGCTACAACGTTATCGTTTTGGTGTCTTGTGGACGCGTATTAGCCCCGTTGTCACCAACACGTGACCAAAATAACCTTACATGTGACCACCAACACTACCATGTTTGACAGCCTTTGCTGCAGGCGTTGTTATTAGTTGCACTATATTGCTACAAAATCTCTTAATCCTTGTTTAACTATCAAACTATCAGTTTGTAAGGTCTGAAATGCCTAGGCTGACACAGTAGGCTAGGCTATAAAATCGCTAGCATAGTAATTTAGCCTTATGGTATCCCTGTCTATGTCCCTGTGTAACCTGCTAGCTATCTGAACCCTACAGTCATTAATCTGATCCATCCATCCCAACTATTTTAGTACGTAACTTCTATGTTCATAAACAGACATCACAAACCTTCAAGTTGAACGTTTATTAGTCTTAAGCAGCATTTTAAAAGCATAGATCCTTCCGACGAACTTTCAGGAGCTGTTGATTTCTTCATTGAAACGGACTATTTACTGAAACTGTTATCGCCGCCTGCTGGCCAGGAATATGTATTACATCATTCCACTGAATGACAACGGAGCCATCTGGATGAGATTTGTTAGCGCTCCGTTGCGTGTGTGGACGCGATTTTTTTTCTCAGCCCGCTAAAAAAAATCTCGTTGCGTTGCCGTGTGGACTAGGCCTCAGAATGGATAGACAGATTGGATAGACACACAAGCACTACCAGCTAGTGATTGTGTGTGCGTGTGTGGCCCTAATGTGTGTCCCGTTTGTGTTTGTGGCCTTAGCGGAGCCTGTGTCTGGCTGGTCGCAGCCCTTGATGAGCAGTCACATGATGCATCAACAAGCGCAGGAGCAGGTCGCCTTCTCTCAGCACCAACCCATGGAGCAGGACGACACGGGGATCGTGGCCCCCTCCAACACCTTCCACCAGCAGCTGCCCAACAATCTCATGGACTTCCCCAAAGTGAGTGGGCAGTGCACAGCATGTCTCGCCACCTGTCACTGGTCTACAAAATATCCAGTGTGCTGAGTACAGCAGTCTGAAGTAGTCTTATCAGAGATACTGTATTATGTTTCCCAACCGTCTCTGGTCTTATCTCACTAAACAGGCTTCATTTTGACCCAAACTTAAGATACTGACTTAGTCTTTATTAGAAGCATTTCGTTAAAAATGCCCCTTAATTGAGATGTTTGGTTCTAAGCTGTGGTGGATGTCACTTTTATACTCTAACATGAAACATTGAGCCATCACACTTCTGTTCTTCATTTATGATTTTTCTTCCTCAATAAATAATAAATAATAAACAATAAATACTTTCTTTCTTTCTCCAGGGAATGCCCATGTCTATGTACGGTGGGACCATGATGCCCCCTCATGGCCCCATGGTAGAGGGACCTGGAGGGCCCATTTACAACGGCCTGCACACATCCGACCCCGCCTGGAACCCCATCATTAAGATGGTCCCCAATTCCGCAGAGAATACAGATCCTCAGCAGGTAGATACCCTATTTTACACTAGTTTCTGTTGTTGTTTTCAGATAACCTGAAACTGCTGTATGTTGGCTCATTCAGTAATGCAATAGGGCTGCCCAGAGCCATAGATGGGCTGCCTAGTGTTGTGTTTGAAATTAAGAGGGTAGACCGGGGTAGTGTTTGGTATCATCTTGTGGAATTTCTTTGATACTTACCATCGTCTTTCTGTTTTTTTCCCCCCAGGTCTGGCCAGGTACCTGGGCCCCCCATATTGGGAATGTGCATTTGAACCACGTCAACTAGACCACGATACTGGCAACAACCTTAAAGGCATATGTCCAAAATTAACAGAAAAATACTCACTTTAAAGCGAACAAGAGGAAATAAAAATCACAAGACAAAAACTTAGTAATGCGGGCAAGTACAGAGTTAAGAATTGTTAAAAGAAAAGAAAAGCATACTCTGTGTTTTTTGTTTTTGTTTTGTTTTATTTTTGACGTGCCTAACTCAAAAAAATAAAATGAAAAGGAATCCAGTGTGGGATGTTACTGGTTTACCACTTGTCTCTGAACAAAAGCAACAGGATACCTTCTCTTGCGTAGTTTAGCCGTTCTGACCTAAACCCACGAAAGCCGTTACTTGACTGTATGGGTCCTGAAAAGTGCAGTCTTTAACTAGATGATTACCTAAAGAGATCAAGAAATCAGACCTTTTAGAGTGGTAAATACATGTACAATTGTTTACATACTAAAAAAAAGGGTTAAAAAGACAGCAAATTTCATGTCGTATAGTGGCTCTACTTTATGTAGCCTGTATTAATGTGAAATATTTACCTTAATATTCAATAAAAAGATGAAACTGTTCATTGGTTTGTCCAATTAATTCATAGATTTTAGTTTGATGAATCTGTTTTACAACAATGTAAAATAGTACATCTATCTAACAGTAGGTCTAAACTACATCTAACAATAAATCTTAACTAGTAGTACATACTTTAAAATGAGTAACTAAATTTAGGTTCACGTCATTAACCTGCCCTCTGCTCGGACATTACTAATCTCCAGGCATAAAAATATGGCTAACTTCACACAGTATAGAATTGCACGTAGACTAACTCAAACTGGTGCTGAAATACTGTTGAAGGATTCTTATCAAAGGAGACAATTCTAAATAGGCTGCCATTCTGCAATAACCCATCCATCAAATGTTGGGTAATGTGTGTGTCTGCAAGAGCGCTGTCAAACTGGTTACACCAATGACTGTATGGGGTTACAAAGGATGTCGTGAAGGCGTACAGTGTGACTCAGAAAGTCCTGTACAAAGAACATCAAAGAAACTCAAAGAACATCAACTTTGGAAGAAATTCATTCTCGACTAAAAAACTGTTTTTAACAGTTGATACGGTGAGTTTTCCCATTATATAAACGACGCCTAATGGCAAGAGCCATTGAATAATTGTCCATAACATAAGTACGGTTGCCTTTCCCTTCGTGTTTACGTTCTGCTAGAGTTACGTGTTTTCTCTGAAGGTTGTGTACAGCGCTTGTTATGTATTGTTATTAGTATCCCAAAACAAATGGCAGTCGGTGCCCATAGGTCTAGGCGCAATTCACGCTGATTTGTGACTGACAGGCACATACTTTAGCCCACGTGGCCAATGGGGACTCGGGGAGTCAAGCTGGTTGCAACAGCACAGCTAGTGAATCACATGACTCGAGTCACGTAGCGACTCCTGTAGATATTAAATACAGACGCACATGGCCTGAGAGTTTCAGTCCGACGATAGAAGTGCTGAGGAGAAGACAAAAGCCTGAAGACCTGCCCTCAAAACGTTACCGAGGAAGACCTGCAGCGGCGCTCGCAACAAGTTTCTGTTACTTTGTTACTTTGTTGCTTCAGTGCGACTTTGTAGCTCCACTGCACGTGTTGTTTTCAGTGTAAAGACTATTTAGCAAATCGGACCACTGAAACTGTAGGGCTACAAATCTTTATTCAATTGCTTCAAAGGGAAAACATCAACGATGTCGACCACGCAAAGCAAGAGCTGCCCCATTCCTACCCGGGTCATGCAACTGAAAGATTGGTCCCAGTTGCCTGACTGCTACAGCCAGACGCCCGGAGGGACTCTCTTCTCCACCACTCCTGGAGGTAAGCTTAGTGATTCCCAGAGAAGCTTTATGGAGAATGTTAGCCATGGTGTTATCAAAGAGTGTTGAGGTTCATCTTATTTAGTAGCCAAGCTTATAATTTAACTTCCCCTTGTCAAATCGATGTCTTTTTGGACATGCCTCGTCTTGTGCTTACCGACGTGAGATTTTCGACACCCGTTGTGAGTTGTGCGTTTAGCTTGTTTTGATTTGCGTCAGCACACCAATCTTGGATCAAAGTACAAAACAACTTTCCATGTTCAGTTTTTTAGAGTTGATATATGTTGAAACTAATTGTTATAGTCACGCAAATGTTCAGCCTATATGACAAAAAAAAATTAATCTGGAAGAGACGAAAGTTAACAAACGTGTTCTTTGTTTTTGTTGCCATGTAGGCCTAGGCTACTGTAAAACATGATGCAATTCTTGGACGTGACACAGCGGCCCCAGGGCTGCACGAGTTGCACGAGTTGCATGCAGTGTTCTTAGCAAACCTCCCTGGTGGACAGTTGTGGCATTGCACTTTATTTACAGTGGCTAGGAACAGTGCCATTTCTGACAGTACACAATTGTACATAATATGTATCTCTCTGCCCGAGGCGACAAGGTGTTCTTTAAAGAATATGGCCACAGATAAGATGTTCAATCATGCTTGCGTCATATCGTCTGTCTCGCAGTATACAAGCACTAGGGGTTATAGGAGTGCAGTGCATCATACCACAGTCTGTTGATAGAAAACAAAACCTGATCTGCCAACAAGGTGCATGGAGACCTTATCAGTTAGTCGAAGGCTCCCTCCTTCTCCACCCCCACCCCCACCCTTAGGCAGTTGGTTTGTGGTTAGGGTAGGAAAGGGTGTCTTGGGGCCGCCCCTAGTGGACCCAGCTGCTGTTGCTCTGCATTTTAGGAATGACGGGGAACATTCTGTCCCAGCCAACAGGAGTCGTGCTCGGAGAGGACGCCCCACACCTCCCTTCTAAGAACTGCAAGGCTCAGAACAGGGGGGGTAGGGGGTTTGCAGTTTGTTTAAATCCTGGGAGTCGACATGTGTCTTGGATTCACATTTGACATATTGAATATTGCGAGGCACCAAATTTCATGTACATGTGTCGGATCATAGTTGCATTGGAAGTTGTAAACATAACATATAAACAGAGTAAATGTTGCTGGTATAGTTTGTGCACAGGGAAGCCAATACACCAACTAGAAAGCAATAAAGAAAAAGGAAAAACATCAGGTACAGTACAGTAGGTGTGGTTATAGTCAGCCCATTTCTGACCAGCTGCACCTCAATGCTCTGGCCTGTGTTCCTCATCCAGAATTCAGCCTATGTGCCCCTCCCTCCCTCCCGCCTCTCCCCACCCCTTTGTTCAGGACACACTGCACAAAATAGGCTGCGTTGCATAACATGTTTTTCTGCTCGTCGCTCTTCGGAACTTATGTGCACTGTATGGCTCACATTGCTATTCAAAGTTCAAGCCACTCCCTTCTTTAGATCGAACTTCACAGTGAACCCTTTCCTCGTGTCACCCAATCCCAGTCGCTCGCAAACTTTTGCCGTCGTTCCCCACGTTGGAAAGGGGGGTTTGGGGGGCTTGCAACTGCAAAAAAAAATGTTTACATTATCCATCATTTTGGCCCTACTGGAATACTGTAAACTAAATCTGAAAACAACTTTTCATAAGGAAAGTAGACTGCTGAATGCCATTTCAAGACCGGATAACTTAGGCACCACTAATCATAGAGAGGAAAACTACTTAGCAATGAAATTGGTAGGTTCTCTTGTTTGTTTTGATTTGCGGTACACCATATTTGAGTGAAGGGACCTCGAGATATTTCACAGAGATTATGGGTAGGAGATGGACAAAGAATGACAGAAAAATGAGTGAATTCGGGAGGCACAGTGTGGCTGTTGGACTCATGGGTCACTGTAACATGTTGTGCCCCACCTGTCATGTTTCCACGCCCCATAGTTTGAGAAAACATTGGCCGATCCACTTCTGAAAGTGGAGCTTTGTACAGTGGAGTATGGAATGTACCGCACAACATTGAAGTATGTTTGATATCCCTTTCTGTACACACAGAATGCGAAAAAGAACAATGGCTTCAGAACTAAATTCAGATTATTGACACAAGTACAAGTTTCCCAAGCTGAATAAACCATTAGCCAATAAGACTATTTTTGTAACTGTGAAAACATTCAAGTGACAATATTTTCTTTATCATACTGTGATGTGATTTTCTACTAAATGTCTGTTGGTGAACATTGCAACATGGTTCAACTGTTCTCTGCAGCTGGACATGTATTTTGATTATGTAACAACTGACTTCCCTAAATCATTCTTTCTTGTCATTGCATGTGATGAACACCGAGATGTACAAGATGGTTGACGTGGCTATTAATGCATCGTTATCCTCACGTTGCTATTCCGGTTGCTTCCGCAGGTACACGCATCATATACGACAGGAAGTTCTTGCTCGACTGCAGAAACTCTCCGATTGCTCGCACCCCGCCATGCTGCCTGCCACAGATTCCAGGGGTGACCATGCCCGCCCTGCACCCCCTCTCCAAACTCCAGGAGCTCAAGGAAGAGTTGGAGGAAGAGAAGGACCTGGCAGGTACAGTAGATTCAGAAACCAGACCTACAGTAACAGCAACAATCTGGTTTTATTATCAGATAGCAAGTCAAGTCAAGTCACATTTATTTACAAAGCACATTTCATACAACATAGTTGTATATCCAAATGTTGTATATCCAAAGTGCATAGCTTTTGAAACATTCATAATTTCTAATGAAATTTTCTCTCTGTTTTTTCCCCCATCTATGTTCTCCACGAGAAGATGACAGCCAGTTTGAGATGGACATGTAAACTCCATTTCTGGCCTCCTATGGTGGGCGTATTTTTGGTGTGATGCCTTTTGGGATCCCTTTGGATCAGCAGGCATTTTTTCTTCTTTTTTTAAACTCTTTTTGTTGAAACCAAAAAAAAAGGGTTTGAAGACCCTGTGTGTGCGAGCACCTCTTTTTTGCCGTTGATTATTGCGCAAGAGGAATATAATGACTACAGGCATGTTAAAATGCTGCAATGCAGGGTTGAGGAAGGCGGTGGTCATGTTTTTGTAATGTACATATGGTACTTTGTATATTTTCTTTTTTTCAAAATGAACAATGTAAAAGCAAAACAGTGAAATGGAAGGGGGCTGTTTTTTGAGGGACATAGTGGGCGGGACAGGGGTTTGTAAACCAACAGCATAGCTGTTGATTTTTATGCAAAGTTGTCTGCAAGAACTCAAGTGATGCATCACGCATGGTGAATGTCCAGAGGGGAGGAAGAAAGTCTCTCCACTCATGTTTGTGTTTGTGGAGAGTTGTCCCATGCAAATATAAAAGACACTCAAAAGCTTTGAATAAAAAAAAATGACAATGTATTGCATTGTAGAACGTTTTTTTTTTCTGTTTTGGTTCCATGGTTTGCAAGAAAACACTGATTCTCATCATACAACAGCATGACTAGTGTCATATGACTGGACATTTACTGAGTTGTGGCAAAGTGCATGAAAACAAATAGTACTGACTGGGCTGAGTGCATGAAAACAAATTCAGCACTTATTCTTGCTTGGGTTTAGATCAGGCGTGGGCAATTATTTTGGCTGAAGGGCCACATTGGGTTTTGGATTTGGACTAACGGGTCGGGTGTTAACAGTTAACCGCTTGATGCTCAAACCAGTAGCCCCACTTTCTTCAGAGGACATGTTAACATGAAGGTTTAAAAGGGTGGCATTTGTATTTCATGAATACAACAAATGAGAAAAATCAGGCTCATAATAAGTCACCTTGCCTAAATAATAAATAATTTAGTTTTGGGAAGGCTCCACGGGCCGGATTAAATAGCTCAAGGGGCCGCATGTGGCTTAGTTTGCCCAAGTTTAGATCATATTCCTCCTGGTTAAAACACAAAAACTAAAAAAGCGCTCATAGAGTGCAGACCTCTGCCAAGGCAATGTGGTCACAGACACAATATAAATTCCAGATCATGTTCTGGATCACTGATCGCCACCAAAATCGAATCAGTTCTTGCTTGTCCCAATATACACATTGTCCGAAAATTTCATCCAAATCCTTGCAGTGCTTTTCGAGTGATCCTGCTGACAGACAGACAAACAAACAGAAAGACAAACCAACGCGACTGAAAACATAACCTCCTTGGCGGAGGTAATAATAATTACATATTGTACATAGTGTGCTATGACACACTAAATGGGTGACCTATATAAATCTCTTAATGGCCTAGTTTACTGTGCGGTGCAGCCATATGTTTGTTTCTCATAAACATACGTACAGCAATGCACCATCACCTCCTAATCTTATCTATACCATAAGAGAGATTAGTGTGCTGTGGCATGTTATGTAAACAGTATCTCCACATAGTTCAGATAGTCAGCTATTGCAGTGGTCCAGAACAACACCAAACGTACTTACAGGTCACATAAAGAAGTAAGCAAGACTAGTACACTCAGTGTGTTGAATCCCAGAATTGAACACATCTGTTTTCAGATGTTTTGTTAAACTTGTATATAGATACTTACAATGTTGAATACCACATGTAGGTTGCTGCTCTCTCTCTCTCTCTCTCTCTCTCTCTCTCTCTCTCTCTCTCTCTCTCTCCTCTCTAGGCTTGTGTGACAATCTATGCATGTGCAGTGATGTAAGCCTTGAAATATGCATTTCATGTAATACATGATGGGTGGAACTAGAATTGCATCCAATGCGCTGTCCTCTCTCAGATGTCAAAAAATTAGTCAAAGGTTTGTAGTTGCTGGTCTTATCTTTTCAATGTGATAGTTGGAGGCAATCTTAGTATTTACTCCTGGTTTATTGTTCATATTGTACATTGTTCAATGTATGTGGTCAAGAATCAGGAAAGGAGGCCGCACTATGCATATACACCTTTTATTCACACAGACGCGTTTCGGCATTCCGCCTTCCTCAGTGTGTTCATATGTCATATGTATGTGGTAACATACAGTAGTACATGCTTGAGTGCAAACCAGGCAGCTGTTCAAGAGCAGAGTCACTTATCGTCTCCTCTGACAGTGATGGCAGTGATAGTGTGGTGCAAAGTGGGTCAGCTGGACCACTGTCTCAGCTGTCTTTCGGTCACTACGAATAGCAAAAGGAAATCTGGAGATGGCTTCCATAAACAAAACATCCCATTAGACGTCCCACAGAATGTGTCCATAGCTCATTAGGATGGTGCATTGGGTTATATCAGAGATTATGACATGGTCCTTGTGTAAATAAAAAAGTAATACCTATTACATTGTAGAATTCTTTTTAAAGTTAAAGCAACATATTTCAAACTGCTACTATTATAATGCCTGTGTGACCTGATTTCATAGGATTGCCTTAGTCTTGGGGACCTCAAAAAAGCAACAATTGACTTATATTCCTTGCATGTTCATGACTCAGTCCAGTTTTCTGTATAACTTTTGTACAGAATGCAGTCTCAAATGACTGCATTAAAGACTTAAATGCTGGCTCAAAAATACATTTGGAGTATGAAATAGTTGTCTGTTCAAAATTGTCAGGCAAGTGTGGCCCAGTGCTTCAGTGCTTAATGGCTCTCTCCATTAAATTAGATTTAGGCAGGCTGAGCAATCGTGTCCAATATGTAACTGCCCAAGAGGAAGGAATTGTACACCAATTGAAGGATTCCAGGCACTTTTCACAAAGTAAAATGTTATGAAAGTGGTGCCCAAAGCTGGTGAGTACAAGTAGCAAGTATAGTTTTATTTATGCAAATAAATAAATATAAATCTGTACTTTGTCAGTAATTTCGTTATTGAGTTGCTGAGCTGAAATTCACCTGTTGTGGGTACATTTTGCAATAGCAGTGGCCTAGGCTACTGAAGTTAAAATTCTGACCTTTACTGCAGACAAAATATTTCCTAACTGTCCTCTGCCTGCCATGGGCTATTTTGGTGCCCTAGAGTGTGTCAGTGGACAGACACGTGTTGGCATGGTCACTGAATAAACACTGGTTCACATGACCGAGACGAGTTCAGTCGTGTCTTTTGACCGGACCATGCAGCTGTGCAGTGGGGTAGATGGACGTGTACAGTACTTTGCATTAAATATTTGGAGGTGGGTGGGGGTGTTCAGTGCCACTGTAAAACTCTGGCCATGTTCCCTGTGGTTTGTTTAAAAATAACTTGTCTCCTTTGTGAACTCTGTGTCACAGAGAAGGGGAATTTCCACTGAGGGAAGCTAACTTGTAGCTTTGTGTTTAGGTCATCAAACGGAGACAGACCGGAATAAGATCTAAAATAAGTATTAATGGTTGAAACTGAATTTGCGGAAGTAAAATTTTGCTTTCAGAAGCAGTTCAATTGATCTCATAAACTCAATCACAAAAGGACACAGACAACATATCAAACGTTGTTTAGTATAAAAATATGACCTCATTTTCAATTTCATGGTGCAATATGACTAAAATAAGTTGGGATAGTGGGCACAAAATCGTAACGCTTCTGTAGAAAAACATGAAAGTAAATGTAAGAGATAGTCAAGTGAATTGGCACCTCTCAATGTAAAGATGAGGTGGTCATCAATCAATAACAACCTGGCAAATACAACAGTGGAAGGATCATGTTCCTAAATGTGAAATTGCAAGACATCTAATGCATAGCATATTCAAATCTTCTGTGGAGAGAACACACAGCTGTCTTGAGAGGTGAGAAATGTTGATAGAATAGGGGTAGTGGAGATGGTTGTGACCAGGCTAAGGCAGTGCTGATAAACAATAGGGTCATGATTTCTGGGCCCCAGTTAACAGTGCACTGAAAACAAACATGTTATTAAGATCATTCTACAGGCTCAAGAGAAGGCACAGTGTGTTGCTTCATCCTCAAGTGTATTTTAAACCTTCCATTCAAACAAGAGTTTTCCCCCCAGAAACGTTTAAGGAAAAAAGATCTAATGATTGTAATCAATGACTTTGCCTATAAGTAATATCAGTAATGTCTTCATTACAACAATAAACATGAACATATAATAACTGCTCATGATATTATGCATCACCAACAAATGTGTTGAAAATAAAATAGATGTAATTAAATAAAATGTACTGCTGAATATTTATTAACATATAGATTGTATACGGCCTATATGAGCAACTCATTATGTGGATAATCACATAAGGACAGAGGCACTTTAGACTGTTTGTAGCCTATTCCCTGTGTACCCAGCCCCTCAAGATATCCTACTTAGGCTACTGAGTTTAGACTGACATCTACTGGTAAAGTGCAGTAGTCCACTCATGTCAGCCTGCAAGGTCTGTGTTTTGTGTGTCCTCTCAGCCTATATTCCTCCAGGTTATCTTCAAGGTTTTGTTTCTGTATAATTTAACGGAAATAAAGGCATGCATTCAACTTTCTCTGTTGTTCAGATGTTAAGGAGAGTAATCCCATTAAAAAAAAAAAAAAAAAAAAAAAATTAGAGGCATATCACCTAGCATATCAGGAGGTGTTAGCCAACAGCACATGCCGTTGGGATGAGGCAAAAATGCAACAGTTTACAACAGTTTGTAAATCATTGCCAGGGAACTTTGTTGATCATTACCAGCAATATTTTCCATAGATTCACAGGCCTACCCTGTATAAACAGAGGTATGTAATAGGTAACTGGTAATTGCGTCATTTTTCCATTTCTTACAATGTGCAACTTTTCCAAACAAAGGCAGATTTCTTTCATTAAATATCAATTAAATTGTTTAGTAGGCCTAGGCTATCATCGATGTGCTGACGCTGTTTTAAAATGTAATGAAATTGATTCCGTCCTCAATCCGCTTGGGGTCAGGATTGTTTCTACAGTATGACTCACGAACTCTGGTCATCATGTAGATTGCCACTAGGTTGCCACCGCCAGTCAGCCTACGTCTGCGATGACATCACTCCGCCGCAACATCAGTTGCGATCTAGGCTCCGTTTCGACCAGCCACCTAAAGCGATAACAGTAAAATCAGGTTGATTTCTTATTCCGTTTGTGGCGAAGTATTTCAATTGGAAGTTTATTTTCCCTTTGAGGTAAGTGATATCCATTAATGACTAGCCTTTTCTAAATTCATATTATTTCCTGCCATCGGGGTCTGTCTGTGTCTTCATAAATGCGCACCTTATTTCCTGTCACAGTTCCATCCTGGGAAAGATATCATTTGGCAGTGTTTGACCAGTGACACTATGATGTTAGGGTTTGCGGTATTTATCTGGAGGCATGGTGGTTTATTGGCGTTGTTACCTATTACCAGTTAAAATCATGTGATCATGATTGGGGTCTTTTATTATTATTATTTTACTGTCACTAGTATCAGGATCATAAAGTGCGCAGGCGAACCTGCGCCTACAGGCCTAAGCTATACAGCGTTTTTTGTTTAGCCTATTGCTTTGTTGTTAGGCTGGTTCTTTATTTATTTTATGTTAAAAAGTGATTTTCTATAAGTTAAATATCTAAACACAGATTTTTTTTTCTTTTTTGTTATAAAAAAACGAGCCTTCCAGCGAAGAATATTTTGATTGTTAATTTCAACCTTATCGCCTTTGCTGCAGCCATCTTTAATTAAAAAAGGACGTTTTATAGGATTATATCAGATTAGGTTATAGGAAGGAAACTATGCTTAGGCTACTTCGAGTTTGTCCTCTCTTCAAACAAATAACCAAGATGTTCATCCTTCTCCTATAGTTGTTATACTCCAGAAGATGTAACATACACCAGCTTGTGGTGTCAGGTGTGAGGTGTGGTATGAATACTCAGATAGCGTTGAGCTGGGAGTGGTCTGTTAGTGTTAAACTAGGTAGGCCTAGTCTATTGTTGATGTGTTTGGTGTCCTTCCACTAGCTAATGGGATCCCTGGGGCTTGCTGCTGGATGAGTCCATTTGTTGTGGAAACAACCCATGCTATGGGTCATTGAGGAAACCATACACAACACGTTTGAGCATTCTTAAACTTAGGCCTAATGTTTTGCAAGGCCATTTGAAGGTAATATATAGCTTTCATGAAAAGAGTTGATTTATTGGCTTGATTTGATAATTTGTCATTAAAAACCAAGAAGAGATTGGCGCCAACTATGGAACTGAACTTTTTATGTGTCGTTATTGCCTGTTCCAGATCAATGCTTGTGTGTCCCTGCCAGTTTGCAAAACCACTCCTTAGGCACACATGTGGTACATTAGATAACCAGTGCTTGTCTTCTCTTTCCTGTATCATGAATATTAGATTTGTGTGTGTGTGTGTTTGTGTGCCCGTGGCACACAGTTTATATCTTTATGTTTTGTTTGTTTTATTAGGTTTAACTACAATGCTTGCCAAAATGTTTGTTTAGTGAATTCACTTGGACTAAATAATTCATACAATTGTCAGTTCCATGTCAATGCAATGCAAGTGGTGCTATTGTCCACTTACCAACCTAGTTGTAATATAGGCCCTATAGTTTAAGACTAGGTACAGTATGGCTTCATTTGGTTTTAATATAGGCTTGGGTGTTATAACTCCATGTAGAGAGACCCAGAAGAGTCTGACGAAAGCAGATTGCAGGGATAACATTGCTAAATGGCTTTCAAACCTCATTGCTGATAATGTCCATTCAGCTGGTCATATTTACTATATTAGTTGGCATTTACACAGTCGGAAATAAAGGTGGGGCTTTGAAATGAAGACCATTAAAAATGTTATCTGGTGTTATCTTATCTTGTGTTCTTTGGCCAATGTGTTGAACAGTTAAACAGCAAAAACAAGTCAAAGGCAACATGAAAAACAGTCTGAATTGTGATCTTTACACAGTAAATACTTTATTCATCTTCAATGGAAGATTTGAGTCACGCTTCATGAGTCATGAGTTAAGTCACTTAGTGAGTGAAGCAACACTTGGTAGGCATATTATGCTTCGTTTCCTGGACCTGAAATTAATAATTAGGGGCATCATATTTACTTATTTGTAGCGCTGTGATATGAAAACAAAAAGACAGCCCTTACAAAAATGTTTAAAAATCCTGTGAATATGCGGCAATGTTGCTGCAGTTTTGCCACAAAATGTATTGCATGTGAATATATGACCTTACAGCAAACTTTTGGCAAACAATCCGTTAAAGTTGTGGGGGATTTGAGATAAATTTGCAGTTTGCCGGAAGTTTTCCTGCAAGTTTGCTCTAAGGTCATATCATATGCAAATTGGTTTGCGGTAAAATCGCAGCGCAATTGTTTTTATTTTCGTAAGATTTTGATGCATTTTGATTTCTACTGTACTGTACTGGCTTCTATAGACTCACACAGTGGAAGTTCTTCCGAGATCCTCGTGTTTCCTCTCAACTGATTTGCATTCCCATTCAAATACCTCTGACTTTTGTGTATTCACAAATGTGTTTTCCATCCACAGCCAACACAGGTAATCGGAAATGAATTTTGAACAACCACCCCCATATCCCGGGCCAGGCCCCACAGCCCCCGGCTACCCAGCACAAGGTTACCCAGCACAAGGCTACCCAGCACAAGGCTACCCTCCACAGGGTTACCCTGTCAACATGGAACAACCCAACCCAGGCTTTCCTCCTCAAAACCCAGCATATCCAAACTACCCTGCTGGACCGGGCGGGCCTTACCCAGGACCTGGTCCGTACCCACAGCAACCTTATGGACCTTATGGAGGAGGTCCAGGAGGTCCAATGTACGGGGAGGGGCCTAAGAACACAGGTAAATATGCTCCCCCTGACTAGTCAATACAAAATTGGTGACCTTTTAGATTAGGGTACACAGTAGGCTAATCATCATCTAGCATCTTATTATCATGCAAATTAGTTAGTCAGCCATTTGTTACCTCCGCCAAGGAGGTTATGTTTTGCTTGGCGTGTGTGAGTCTGTCTGTGTGTGAGTGTGTGTGTGTGTCTGTGTACAAGATAACTCGAAAACTACTGCACGGATTTGGATGAAATTCGGACAGCGTTTGTATTGGGACAAGTAAGAACTGATTCGATTTTGGTGGCGATCGGTGATCCAGAACACCATCTGTGACCACATTGTCTTGGCGGAGGTCTGCGCTCTCTGAGCGCTTTTCTAGTTATATTTGTTATATACTTATTAACACTTTATTCTGCATGGCTTTATTCTACCCATACATTCAGCGTTTCTCAAAGTCGAGAATGCTTCCTAGGTAGCACACTAGCCTTGGAAGCCGTACACTTCAAAAACGAGGATCCATCAGTGCATCCTTGAAAAATCTATGAACAAAGGCCTCTGTCCTCGCTAGAATTTCGAAGCATGCTTGACTTTGGAACAGTACTTGGCGACTGACAATGACGTGGAATGCTCGGAAAAGCAGCCTTACAAGCATGCTTCCTCGACTTTGAGAAACACTCATTATTAACAAAGAAGTTCTGCAATATTAACCCCAGTACTGTTCATCCATAGTATGCCAGGTAGTTGCTGTATTATGATTTATAATCTTTTGCTCTGTATGGGGATATGAGGAAGTAGTACAAAAGTAATAGTTATTCTCCTTCAGTAATGAAAAAAATGGCCTATTCCTAGGAGCAAAACCCCAAAAATATAAGTGACTAATATTTTTCACATAAAGTCCTAATTACATATTTTTTTATTGAGAATAACTGTTCCCAAGAATAACTGTTTCTATTGTTCTATTGTACTACCATCTTATTAAACCCTTACAAAGCAAACATAATGAGGTCATAATTCTTATATAACTACAGTCAGGGGTGTTGTAGTGGGGGGGAAAGGGGGGCTGAGTTACCAGGGCCCCAAGAGGGATGAGGGCCCTTGAAGAGTCTGGAATTGTATACCAGGTGTTGAGGGGGGCCCATGGCCACTGCTTTTGCACAGGTCCCAGAATTTGGAGCTACATCCCTGACTACAGTAGCTTATTGACTATGAATAAGCAGTAAGTAGTGGTTTATATGGGAGAAGTTCTAGTTAATGGTCTACTATGGGTAGAATATGCGCATGTAGAGTAATATTCTAATGTAATATTCTAATGTAGCATAAGGTACAAATAAGTTACTTATTAGTGACTACCAAATGGCAAGCATGTTATTAAATGGCATTGTGTATAGGCTACATGTATGTACAGTATGTGTGTATGTATACATGTATGTATGTGTACCCTAATTTAAAACGTTACCATACAACAATATTATAGAGTATATATTATATCATTATTACTACAGCTATTTGTATTATTTTCTGATGATTTGTCTACATATACAGTATTTCTGATTCCTCCTCTCTTGTCTTTGTCGCAGTGTATGTGGTGGAGGACAGGAGACGTGATGACACAGCAGACTCATGTCTGACTGCATGCTGGACGGCCCTGTGCTGCTGCTGTCTGTGGGACATGCTAACATAGAGGCTAGCTCCCTCCAGAGAGACTTTAGACTGCACTATACCCTCCTGCACTGCACTGCACTCCCAAACCTGTGGCTCTCCACCCACCCACCTTCCATTCAGGTGGCCTTCTCTCTGCCCTCCTCTCCCTGCCGTAGATTACTACTATCCCCCCCCTGGACGTCTGTTGACCAACTACATGCTCTCCAAATACAGTACACACCACTTGGGGGGCTGAGTTTGTTAGTAGGCTTAATGCAACCCACTAAGCGAATCTCGTCCAGATTCAGAGATTGTTGTGAGCACTTTTGAAGGCAGCATTCCCCAAATACCTAATGTCTCTCTGTGTGTGAAACATGTATATTTTGAAATCTCAGGCTATCATGTTGAAAGACATGAAATTACTGTAAACCTTAAATTTACCATGAGAGCTACATGGACAGTGTCCTGACTTGACTCGTGCTTCAGGAGCGAGTGACGACACTGTTTAGATTCCATTGCCATCATCTCAGCATGTCCATCCCTTTCATTTTGCTCTACCTCTGTCCTATTTTCATCTTCACCTCTGACTTTGGTAGCATCCCACGGCACCTCACATTTTCACAGTCCCCTGGCCTACAGTAAGTCTTCAGAGCGAGCACTGCATCCAGCCCTGAGCTCACAGTGGAGAACTGTGAGCCCGCAGAGAGACAGACAGACAGACAGGCAGACAGACAGACAGAACTACTGAGGCCAAAGGAAGTGTGTGGAACAGCACCACCACTTAGTTCATTCCCTATCTGTCATGACAACCTTTCAGACGGCCATTATCTCAGTACATACTCAGTCGGTTCAAGCACACATTAGCGTAATAAATTGTTATGTAACCATGAGAGACTGCTTTCTCTCAAGTCAACCAAATCAAATAAGTAGGCTCAGAGCCAAGCCATAGAGTAGGCCTATCCAAGGTGGTGCTGTTGGATCCACCTCCACCAGGAGAGAGAATAATTCATGTTTGGCAGTTGGGCATGAAATAACTACATTATTCTGTACAGACCATTGTTTCATTGTGATGCTGATGCTCTTCACCAAAGTCCATGAATAATAGAAATCTGCATGAATACCTATAGATACAATATTTGGACGACATAAGACAAGCGGTGGCAGATTTGGCAGAGCTACACTGCAGAGCTGAGAGAGAGAATTTGGTAAATACATAATTCAGGGTTTGCAGATGTTGCCTACATTTTTTTTTTTTTACTTTTATTTTGCTTGGAATCCTTAGGAGAAGCTGAATACTGTTAAATGATTAATATTTAATGTATATTTTAAATAATTTGCATTTTGATAACTAGAAATATATGTTTAAATTGTCTTGTTCTTCTCAGATTATTACTTTATTGTTGATTTCAATGTTGATATGTTTTTAAATCGCATAAGATTGAAAACACGTTAAATATTGCCTTGGCTTAGGAGAAAATAAATTATTCAAAATAACATTTGGCGCTTGAGTTCATTTACTTTTACAGAACAGATGGTGGGCTGAAATTGATGAAGATGTGCTCAAATGGTGCGTCTAGCGCATAACATATGTCACATCCAAACAGTAGCGATTGGTAGAAGCAGAGAGTATCAACCCACCAGGAAGTAAACATATGTCAATGGATAGGTTCCACTTGCTAACACAAAAGTCACTTATCTATACAAAGTACTGTCTATTTGGGTTTCCATTGCAAATAGGTAGGCCTACCAAATCTGGGTGGAGAGAGGGGAAGGTACTGGTTACAACTCCCAGTAGAAATAGGAACTAACCAAGTAGAGTAAACGGTCCAGTGGGCAAGGGCTGTGAAAGCGTTTGGTGCATCAGGCTTGTTTGGCAAGTGTCTCTGTCATATTGCACAGTCAACCAGAGGGGACGGTTTTCAAGAGTGTTCACCATAGGGCTTACCTCATCTGACGTGAGTGAGGTAACCATAGGGCGGTTAACAGTGAAAAATTGGTCAGGCCTAAGGTTGCCAAAGCCACAATGACTACCCACTACAGTAGGCAAATAGTGCAAAGGACTGTGTCATGGCTGTCCAACACTGCAAAAGATGATAAAATAAAAGCAAAAACCGAAGAGTAAATATGCGACACACTAAGGTGGACAGCAGCGAAAGTTTAGGCTGTATATCCTACTATGTCCTAAACACATATTATGCTACCACTGTCATACCAAGCTATTTTTTTTTTTGAAAAGTGGAATATTTCATACGAGGGCAACAGTACCAAAATAGTTTAACATTATTTATTAAACTAGCAAAAACGAAATGAATGTATCTATTCAACATTAGCTATGGTGGAATATTGGTTACATTTTGTTGGTAATGAACATACTGGCTGAAAGATTCGCATGAGTGATATAGCATAACGGACGTGACGCATGGCCGAAGGAGTTCATATGCAAAACCCTAGTCCAAAGTCCATATTCAAAATATACAAATTGTTTTAATAATAACTTACACTTAATATCTCTCTGTGAATGCACTCATGGGAGTAACTTTAGATACAGACCGCATGCGCACAGTTTACGAAAACTAACGTTGGTGAGGGGTATACTGTATCAACGCTTAAATCGCCCTTGTCTTGCACCCATTTAAATTGCCTATTCCATTTACCCCCACAATCCATGTGAACAGTAACGTTACAACCTGGTGTGTCAGTCTGCTGCAGCAATACAATCCCTTTCTATGGCGGTGGTCTCAGCACAGCGCACACGCCTTCTTCACTTTCAAATTCAATATTATAAAAGGAAAAAGATATTTGTAAAAACGACATTTTAGATGTAAAAACGGCTGGGCGCAAACGCTGGTAAGGGGAGGATATATTGTTTTTTTTGTGTGTGAATCCAGGTGCGTAAATGCTATTTTCGAAATTCAGGTGGTGCGTAATCACCAACGGCGGCCTTGAAAACAATTAGCCTATCTCTGTTCTTGTTCTTTATTGTCATTCACTTGGAAATAAAAAAAAAATCGGCGTTTCCCCCCTAAAACTTTCAAGCCCGAAAGTGCGCATGGATTCTGTCTCTTGCCATTCCCATCAGGGACTCTTAATTCGCCTCCATACGGAAGTGGAAGTAGGTTATGACGCTAGTGTTTGGATGCTGAGGGTTTTGAAGGGAGGTCTGGGGAATGTACTGTAGCTTTCGAGACTGGTGCGATGGCGTTAGATTGTAGCTGAAGTTCACTTTTGGAGTTGATCGTCTGAATAGGCTACATGGATTTCACGGTAAGGAGGCTGCCCTTACATTTTTCTTGACACAACAGATAAAGAATAAGTCAGCATTACATGAAGAGCAACCGAGCATAACGTTTGGCGACAGAGCAAGCCAGTCTCACTAACGTTAAATGGGTTTTCTTTAGGTTTTGACCCAGCAAATTGACAGCTATCCACCTATCCATTTATTATAAATTGAGAGGAACATGGTTGATTTCCTGCTCAGCGTTAATGCAGACTTAAGTTAACGTTACTATGCGTTATGGAAAGGCAAGTCATTTTAGGATCTACGTAACGTTACCACTGCTGCGACGTTCTAGCTCTTTACTAGATTGAATAGCCATAGGCCACTTTTCTCAGAAAAAAAATTGAGACCTGTCACGCCATCTGATTATGTCTAGAAGTATTCATAGTTTCAGGGCAGACCTTTGAGCTTTCATAGAACGCAGCTGTAGGTAACGTCAAGTATGTTTCACACAGTGGTTCATCAGACGCATTATGAAATCATCTGAAATTGTGAAATGGGATGCTGTGCAGTGTCAGTCTATTGTTGCTTTTCATTTATCTACATCCATTTTCATTCAGTAGTTAGGCCACTGTGTAGGCTAGCAGTCAGTGTATCATTACAGTGTGTTCAAGATGTCATAATTTGGTGGGCATTCACATGATTTCACATGGTTTGATGCATTTGGGCAGAGTGGGCTTGGGTGCTCACACTGTGGACCTCAGAGACCCGGGTTCATTTCCCAAACCTTCGCCCATCACTTCCCTTCTTTCAAATTCAAATAATCTTAAAAATTATATTGTTGGCATAACATTGAGGCAGTTAGGTTAACCATAAAAAAGGTAACCATAAAAAAGATTATGGTTATGTTTGCCAGTTGGTTTAGAGAGTGAGACCAGGACTGAGGTTGGATCAGGTTTCAGCAGTTAATTTGGTAACGGGACAGATTGTATGAGAAGGCCTTCTCCCTTCACAGAAAAAAACATTGGTTTTTAAAGCTCCAATAGGCTATTGTGCTGATGGTTTCACATCCACTATTTGTTTTGCAGATGTATGGAAATATTTATTCTGACAGATTCGCACCCATAACCTGTCTCGGCAGATATATGTGCTTTTACAAAGGTCACCCAGAGTTTTTTTGCTTAAGAGTGTATATTTGCATTTTACAAATGATTGTATGGCACACTAATCTTACATCTCCCTCCTTTGACCTCATTTACAGTATGAGGTCAACACCATAGATTTTTGGTATTGACAAACGTCTTTTGGTTATAGCATTTAAGAGTTTGATCAACAATTGTGTTGACCTCATAAATGAGGTCAAAGGAGGGAGATGTAAGATTCATATATTTTTAAGATTAATAATTAATTTTAAGATTCATAATAAATGATTAGCTACACTGAAAAGGACCCAAAGTATATTGTAGGCTAACATCATAAAAAGTTGGATCACCGGGAGCAGGGAGCCGGGAGCAGAATTTTGATACGTTCTTGCAGGCTGGAGAAAACTACTTGATAGTTGTAGCTTCAAGGGGCATCTAGCGAGGTGTTAGTAGCTAAATCGCTGTTTTAAACCATGGAAAGGCTCAAAATAGCCCCACACTTTGTTTATTGTATAATGATAGTTCCAACATTTGTCATTGAAAAGTCATTGAAAACTTAGTAATTGTACAGACACCTACTTATCCCCGAGCTGGATGCCCCCGGAAGCTACAACTAGCAAGTGGTTTTCTCTGGCCTGCACAAACGTCTCAAAATTCGGCTCCCCGCCAAACGTTCTAACTTTTAATGATGTTGCAATATACTTTGGGTCCTTATCACACCAAATTTCTCCTTTAAGCAACAATGCTGAGACAGATAGTCTGTGTAAAACTGTCAGAGAAACTTTTTCATACATCTGCAAAAACAGACAGCGGGTGAGAAACTGTCAGCAACGGACTGTCATAAAAACCAATGACTTTTCTGTAATCGACATAATGCATTCTCCAGCGCCCTGTAGCCAGAGCGTTGTACTTTTGTTTCATTGCCAATCAAACCACTATCTTTTTATTCAGCCTTGGTCTTCGTCTCACTCCCGAAACCAGGGGTGTCAAACACAAGGCCCGGGGGCCGGCTGCGGCTTTACGTCATTTCATGCGGCCCGCCTAAAAAGCTTGAAAAGAATTGTAGGTGTATGTTGCCTGTTTAAAAACTGTTCTTGCGATGCACTTTCTGCAACACAATCTGGCAACTCCCTATGACGTGCATCTTACCAACCTGCTTACCAACAGGAAAGGGATGCATAATTAAGTGGTGACGCATGAGGATTGTGTTATGAATGGTCAGCAACATGAGGAAATGTGCATTTTTTTTCCCACCTATGCTTGTGGTAGCGCATGTAAATTTGGCAGGTCAGCCCTCTGAGGAAAATCCTATAGCTCATGTGGCCCTCGACAAAAATGAGTTTGACACCCCTGCCCTAAACTAACTCGCAAATCAAACCATAATCTTTTTTTTCTAACAGTAGTGTTCCTAAAGATATAATATATGTTTGAGGAGATGCATAGAAACAATTCCCTCCATCCTGTGTCTGCTCTACTATCTAAAAAATTGAGGCAGGTAAAAGGTTTAAAGTTTCTTTGAAGAGGAACAAATGACATCAAGAAGGCTTTGAAATCTTCAGAGTGGGCAGGGCTTACAGTATGTCTGTGGGGTAAGATTTCCACCCCCGCCCCTGTTCAGGAAGGAAATAGTCTTTAATATTGTTTTATCCTTGAACAGGCGTCCTCATGAGGAGAATAGAGGAAAGCAGCAAGAAGTCGGCAGAAGCAGAAGAAATCTTATCGTTATGTTCTTGTTAAGAGCTCTGCGCTTTTGTTGTCAAAGGTAAGCATTTAGTAAGATTTCATATTAAACACACAGCCAAGTCAAAATCAAGCCAAGTAGAGGCAATTCTGCCCAGAGAGTCAGCTACTGCTACATACAGTATAAGGATGATGATCTACATTGGAGTTGTGAACACTAAGTCATGGTAAATTTGTTTGGAGGGTGTCAGTTGATTAACCAAAACATTCTTGTCAATCAGCACATTGGCTTGTGTGCAAACTCACTGCACACCTTACAAATGGGTCAGTAATGTGACGCTCATTTATTTATTTTTTGGCACTTAGTTTAGATACAATTAAAATGTGAAAATAATTAGAGAAATTACTGTCAAACATTGTCTTCTAACCTCAGTGTTAAAAATTTGGTTTTATCCATTTGTACGTATTAAAAGGACAATTACTGTCAAAAAGTGTTCATATGGAGTAACCAAATATTGACCAAAACATTACATTTGCTTGCTTTAATATTAAATAAAAGTAATGAAACATCATTGTAGTAAATATTTTAATTGATATGGGGAATTATGTCAGCCAAGTTAACCACTGCAATGTTGAGTGGTCTAACAACATTTCTTGAGTATTTGATCTGGAGACTAACTAAGACTAACTGAATGTCAGGGTTGGTAACTCACTAAAACAAAATTGCAGTTAAATGGTTGTAGACCAGTATCTCCTCATTAGGCTGCATGTCAAATTATATGACCTTTGCAAAATATTGATAAATCATATAATCACCAAGTATAGTAACAATAGTAGGCTACTGGTAGTCCAGATAATGGCTGCAAATGGTAACTCCATTTGACGTCGTTCTATTTCAGGGGCAGTTTTTTGATCAAATTTAAGATGAAAAAAAAAGAGTAAATTCTGATGGTAATAGGTTCTTTGTATTTTCTTGTCCTTCCTGCTGTTGAATTATTGTAGGCAGTTGGTGTAACCAATCCATGTCAACTTGTATGACCATTATTCTGAGTAAAAATATATTTTTACAAAAAATATGGATAATAACTTAGTAGTACTATGTTGTAGTAATTTAAACGGAAAACCTTTCTAGTCAATTGGTCAAAGCATAGGAAGAAAAAATGTTTGACAATCTAATGAGGTGTCTGTTTTATCTTGATGAAAAAATAATAGATATGTCTTTTCAAAAAATATGAAACAAACAGAAATAAAAAAATATACATTTTAACTAACATTAGGCATGTTTTTCTTTTTGAAATGCTCATGTTGCCAACCTGTTAGATAATTTTGAATAAAAACGCAGATTAAGTGAAACAGAGGGACGCAGAGATCCAATTTAAAAGTATTTTGTATTGAATCTTTGCTAAGAGGGAGAAGAATATACAGACAGTTTTGCAACCAACTCCACGGGTGGAGCGGAAACAGCTTATAGCCTAATAGGCTTCGGTTTCAAAACCACACAGACATTTATACAAGGGAGATGCTAACTTGTCAAAGCGAAAAACAGCCAGACCCTAGGTGAGGTTGTGGTATTTATCAGATAACCACATAGCCTTCTTCAGTTCAGATCATATCTGCATGTCTATTTCTCGAAACCCAATGTTCTGTTAGCCCGATTGCCATCGACTTTCAAAACTCTGCAAGACTTTGGTCTGGCCAAGAGCTTGTACAACAAACATTTCCCAAAGCGCATGGTTGACCCGCCTCCCTCAAATGCCTCGGTTTGCTACTGGTTGGTGTCAGAAAATGCTGTCCCGAACCTTAAACCAATCACACCACTCTTTCAGTAACAGGACAGAGTAACGTCACTGCCTTGAACACGCCTCTACTCAGGGCCGTTGGAGCTGCTGAAAGTTAATTTGTTCCTGACATAGTGCGTGGAGTTCCCGATCTTTCGGGAGCTCAGAAACGCTGTGTAGATTAGTCGCTGGCCAGACCAGTGATAAGCAACGCCGAAGGTGTTACGTCACTGGGAGGGCGTGCCAGGCTAATGTTTTCCGTGGTTTATCAATGTTTACCAAAATCAATTTTTTATTGCTGAATAGCTGCTACAAAACATTGTAATACTTCTGCAAAGCTGGTCACATGAGTTGATTAAACATCAACTTGTAAAATCCTCTAACACAACCTTTATTTGTCACTGACCCAAATATAAACAGATGGCTCTGGGCTATAATGTTTGAATGAATTGGTTGAAATACAATAGGGAACCTTGAATGATGGTTCATATTATGCAAATTACAGTGCATGATGTTTCCTATAAGTATGTAGACTTACCTGATCATAAAATGCCAGATGTCACAGATATGTGTTAATGTCCCAAAATATTTGCATCTTGTTGAATATATTTTGTAGTTCACTGTACTGTACTGTATGTACTGTAGTTTATGTTCTTACTTTAATATTTTCTTGTGATGTGTACTCCAGGAGATTTGCTGTGCCGCTCTTGGTTGTAGCGTTGGCGTCTCCCTGGCTTCTGAAAGGGGTATTTTTCAACACCAGTCCAAAGCCTTATGAGTGGCAAGTGGATCCCAAACATCGAGAGGTAATCTGCATTTATGGCTTCACAAATGTACAGTATAGAGTAGACTTGTAGTCAAGACAGCTTAAAACTAAAACCAAAACTAAACCTAACCCTAACCATGACAAATACCGGGTGACAATTAATGACAGAAGTCATGACAGGTGTATAAAGTTTATTACAGATTCATGACAACGTAATGTCATAGTTAATGACAGTGTCATGTTAGTCTTATGACGGTACCTTCAAATAGAGTGGAACCCTTTTTGGATTTTTTAAAAATGACCTTGTTTTTAGAGTGCACAAACTTCCTACTGAGCTCATGGTAAAAAATAAGGCCTACTCCATAGCAATATCAGGCAACAAAAAACTGCCAACCCACCGCAACCCAAAAAAACATGTTGTGGTGGTTTGGCACACGGGTGGGTTGCGCTGTTTGTCCCATATATATTTTGTCCTATATACATTTTGCGATCAGGAAAGACATATCACTCGCAGGAGATTTAACATCACTCACATCTGTCCATGAACTGCTTAATACGGGAGGTTTCCATGAGACCTGGGACGTCTGTGTCTCAGTATCCTAAATTTATTAAAAATGAAAGACGAAAGAATCCCATAAATACATTGGCGATCACATTAACTAGCATGATATCACCCAAGACCGGTCTCGAGACATCCAACTCTAGTATAGAGTAAATTTTTAGTACAGTGTAAATAATTTCATTTTCATTACTCATAATAAACAGGGCTATCCCTAAGAAATATGCCTAGTAAAAGAGCCTGTAGATGATAAAAAAAACAAAAAACTAAACAACGTATATGTCAGCGATATGTTGGCAAGATAAGGGTGACAAGGCAAGGCAAGGCAGTTTATTTATATAGTGCATTTCATACACAGTGACAACTAACAAGTTATTTTATTAATATTTGATATATTTTGTTGTGTTCCAGTTGGTGCACACCTATGTGCAGAGTGTCCTGAAAAGAGAGTGTAGACCTGCTTTTGCACGAAAAGGAATCGAGGCTCGGATTCCTACAACCACCCCTGTGACGGAACCTTTTCTGTGGAGGGAAACTCATTTAAGTGACCCGGTCTTCCAGTACCCGCCTCCCTTCGGTTTTTTAGACCTCCAGAACAAGCTCTCGGATGTCCTGAGGCTTTTGCCGCCTTCCCCTACACTGGAACAGCATGGGAAAGATTGCCAGCGATGTGTGGTGGTTGGCAATGGAGGGATCCTGCGTGGGCTTGAACTTGGAGAGCTAATTGACCAGTTTGATATGGTTATTAGGTAGGTACCTGAAACAGAGTACTCTCTTGCCATATTCGAGTAGAATAGGTACAAAAAATCTGGTAAAAGCTTACTGGACAAGGTATTAGGTCGTCATATGTGAAATACGTTCAATTTATTTTAGAAGTGTATTCTTGTATGATGAAAGCATTGTCTGTGGTACTTTGTATTCAAATTTGAATTAAAATGTAATTTGTGTTTCGCACAGAGTTAAGTAGGTGGGTTAAGTGTATGATAGGTGGGTTAAGTGTATGATTGCTTACCGCTTAAGGGCAATACATAACTGTTGTCAATTATTTATTTTTACAACATTACATAATTATTTTTTTTTTTGATGTAATGGTGAGGCTATTATGCTATGCTTAAGGCCCAAGAACTAGCATCTACTTAATTAATCCATTTAGTTATACAGGCAACTCTGAGTGAACATAAGTGTTAAAACCTGCAGTCTGTTTTATGATGCATCCTTAAAGGAGAGTACCGGAGTGAATTCAAGCATAGCCCTGTTGAAAGAGCTTGCTAAATGCGCTAGTTAGCGAATGGAACAAAATAATTTGGTACAGCACAGACCGAACGCGAACGCAGAAGCGAACAGGCACTTTACATTGAATCAATGGGACCTGACTGTTGGAAACCGAAAGTAAGATCTGAGGTTACATTGACTCAATGTAAAGTGTTTCGCGTTCGCGTTAGGTCAGTGCTGTTCGAAAACCTTTAATTTCATGCGAAATATATTGCTGTTAGAAGGCTCGTGCAGCAGGGCTATGCTTAAACTTACTCCGGTATATTGCTTTAAGTGAACTTTAATCAGCAAGTGTGTATTTTGTCCAGATTGAACAGCGGCCCAGTGCACAACTACACAAAAGATGTGGGGAAACGCTCCAGCATTCGGATGAGCTACCCAGAGGGCAGTCCGAAGGTGTGGGAGGACTCTGACCCAGAGCTGAAATATGTGGCTGTGATTTATAAGTCCGTCGACTTCAACTGGCTCAATGCAATGATCACTAAACAGAAAGTGGTGAGTATTATACCCGTAATTTCACGACTATTGGCCGCGGCTTATACATTGATTTTGCAAAATTTCTTCCGCTATGAGGTTAAAACAGGGGGGCAGTTAATATGGTGTTGATATGGTTTTTCTTTTTTTTACTTGCATAAAAGTAAAACACTGTCCTGCGCAGAGGTGAAAGTAAGCCGGTACGCACCTATACTACGTACCGGTATAAGATTGACAGGCGGTACGCCGTAGTGGTAAGACATAGAGGTTACCGCCCCTTTGCTCCTTGATGTCAAAAGTGCCTTTCTGACAGGGCCTGCCTGTCTTTGGCATTTGTGACAGTAACAATTGTTGTTCAGACTTGGAAATTCGCTAAAATACAGTATCTCACCAATTATTTGTGCCATTTGCAAATACATTTTCTGGCATCTGGCACTCCGAAGTTTTTTCTTTGTTGTTTGTTTTTGCGCACGCGAGCGCCGAAAAATACAATAGCGGGTGAAGCGGTTTTGCTTCATTGTCTTTTGGAAGCTATGATATGGACATACCTGCATCTACAATGGAGGTATTCGGTATCAAATTAAAGTAGACAACCAGAGGCATGCATTGGTACCACTTGTAATGTACTTGCTTGAGAATAAGGTGGTTCAATTTCAGTGTAAAGATCATTTGGCTAGAGAAATATCTTTATTTGATATTATAAACTTGGCTTAGTTAGCTGCTGGACTTCCATCTAATAACCAAAAGCTCAAAAAATAAAACTGAACAAAAAACACTACACATTATGATATAGACCTGTAATTTGAATAGAAGAGTTTTCTATCTCTCATTTGCAGAAAGTGAACACCCCAAATCCGTTTGCCAGTTCAGACCTTCAGTGCTGAAGTCTCACACACAAAGAAGGGGAGGAGTTTGAGTTTCAGATCAGATGCATCATTTTATTATATATATATAGGCTATATATATATAGATTATTGTATAAAAGGGATAACCAAGTAGCCTAGATGTTACACTCAAACACAGGCTCAAAGCCATGACTACAATTGAGTAAATGTTAAAAAAAAGAAAGAAAAAACATTTTTGTGCCTGGTAGCCAGGCCAGTCACATGCTCCAGGGTGTCCGCGGGTTTGTAAAAAGTTGTAAAAGGTAGTAAATGAAATCAGGTCAAATTAAGGCCAGTAAAAAGTAGTAAAAAGTAAGAAGTGTCATCTGACGAGGTAGTAAATTTTTGAGCCCCCATCCAAATGACGCTATGAATTTTTCAATGTTTAACTTACATCCATCCTAACTCCTTAAATTACTAAACTTCTGTGGACTTCGCCTACTGTATTATTTTGCGTTGCGAGTGGAACCTGAGTGATAAACTGCAGATGATGTCACGCCTGGCTCAATGGTGTTTTTTGCCCCCAACGGCACCTTCCAGGCAGCACAGCCTAAAAGGCATTATCTTAACCCTATTCCTAACCCTAACCCCCTCAACCCTCATCCTAACCCTTAACTGTGTGGAGTAGTGCCTTGAAGGCAGCGCTGCCTGGAAGGCACCGTTGAGGGCAAAAAATACCAAAGACCTCACGGCTGCCTACCTCACGCGCGCTCAATCAATCTGGGTAGGCTACCTGCCAGATCTCTTCGCAAGTTCGCTATTAGTTAATTTAAAATAAAGGAACAGTCACAAAGGCTATGAAGATTAGACGACTTGAGGTAAAAGGCTATGAGTGAAACTGTCGCCCCTTTTTTGTTGTCTTGTCACGTCATTAAGGACTTAAAACACCCATGAGGATAAATGTAGCACGAGAGACAGTGGGTGAAGCAGGTCATTGCGGATGAGAATATCCATCGAGACTATCTATCCTTTCGCTAAACCCCTACAGCCTAATTATTGTCAAACCGTTCTGCCGAAGCGCAAGAGGGGAGTCACAAAACATTTTAAATTTTGATGTTGAATTTGTCTGTCATCTGTTAAAAAGTTCCCATTTAGAATTACTTCCACTCTGTCTTTTGAGGCATAGCCTTCATGTATTCATATCCGCTAACTAGTCTTTGCCTCGTAATGCCATACATTTCGGCTACATTATCCGTCAAAGCCCCGTAGGGATCAAAACGATTTCAAATGAACCGTCATTTTTGCTAGCTATAGCTTGACTTTGCAAATCACCAGTGCTATGAATGAGGCTAGATTTAAGAAAATATAGCCAAATAGCACGTCAGTAATTTTTTCAAACATACAGTGATTTTGAGTATTTCAAAGGAATGTGGGAAGATCACTGAAGCTATTGTCAGCATGCGCCTGCCTGTGCGCTGAATTGCGCATAGGACTTAATTGAATGGGGAAAGGCCAGACGGCTCTCACCCAATCCTGTTCTCTTATGATGAGCCCCGTGTAACCTTATAGGCCTATGTCCACATGAGTGATAAATATAAAGGTAAATAATAAACATATTCAGAACAGTAATGATCCTGAAAGTTAAAGTGTTGAGCCTAAAGGTGTCCTGACACAAGTAAGCGGTATCATAAGCAAGAATTTACAGTAATTTAGGGGTGCTGTGAATGCAAAAAATGTTGATGGGGTGCCTTGAGCTCAAAAAGTTTGAGAACCACTGGACTAAAGCAAAAATAGATATTTCAGATTTTAGTTGCATTTTTGTCATGTGTCAAGTGTCCCCGAACATGTACAGTAGGTTGCATAAGGAAAGAGAGAGGGGTGGGGAGGATCCGATCCAGGCTCCTGTAATTTAGGGTATCTACTTCTACTGTATGTACTGTAACCAGAAAGAATCATTGTGGGTTTTCAAACTTTGGCAGTGGCATAGCCTAATAT
>JAODXP020000030.1:28870359-28901608 GCA_027497455.2 Sardinella longiceps | reverse complement strand
TACTTTCACCCCTGGTCCTGCGGCTTATACACAATGTGGCTTATATGCTGAAAATGACTGTACTGGCGTCAAGAATACACTATGACATGTATTTAAGGGAGATCGTATTGTTAAAAATTACAGCACCAGTACAATTGCACACGCATCTAATTCATAGATAATACTAAGTAAGTATTTAGCGCATGTTCTACCATTGGAGCCGCTCAAAGTGCTTCACAGAGAGAACAGGAAGTTGCTCAATAAGTCCACAGGCAATGATGTTTTTAACCATAAAAGCATGACATGATGTCCATGGATAGGTGTGGATAGGAGCAGTTAGCAGTAAGGACGAGTGCAGACAATTTTTCAGACAAACTGAAAGCTCTCTAGCTCACAAGTTTTTAGCTAACACAGAGTCTTGGCTTCTGTAGCCTATGCTTTATCAGCTGTTGTTTAAATCAGTAGCACATTGGTGACCGCAGAAGACTTGGGGACAGGTCACCCATAGGAAAATTTCCCAAGGTGCAGAGGTGATGCAGGCAAATAGGACATTTGCAGCCCAGGCGTCTGTTTGCTGAAAACATAGCAACTTTTCCCCATTGCCAACTGGGAGTTGCTAACTGGTTGTTCTTACATTTGTTTTTGTTTTGTTTTTATTATTTGTTTATTTGAGGTCATGCCGGCATCTGTCTGTGTGTCTGTGTACAAAATAACTTTTTTCGGACAACGTGTGTATTGGGACCGATTGGGACAAGCAATAACTAATTTCAATTTTTGTGGTGATCGGTGATCCAGAACACCGTCTGGAATTGATATTGTGTCTTTGACCACATTGCCTGGGCAGAGGTCGGTGCTCTCCAAGAGCTTTTCTAGCGTTGTAAGTGCTTTTGGGAAACTGACCCCATATTGAGAAGGGCATAGCAGGTATGGCGAGTCAAAACTTCAAATGGTTGTTGACATTACAGCCCATCTGAACCTTACGCAACAGCAACAGGAAAGAGCTATAGATGGACACCCAAATAGCAGAAGAGGAACTTTGGGACGTTTTTTAGTCAGTGTTTTATCGGAAACTTGCTCCCTCTTCCCCATGTTTTTTTTTTTTTTTTTTGTAAATGTGTAAAGTTAAATTTTAACAGTAAATAAGAGAGAAGTATCAGACTTTATAAGTTCCCTCAATCACTAATCTTGTGGATGGTTTGCTCCCAATATAGTCACTGTGGGACTGGCTGTTCTTCTGGCAGAAGGTGCCTGATGAAATCCCTATCAAGCTGTCGCAGTTCTACATTCTGAATCCAGAGATTATCAGGGAAACGGCCTTAGATCTCCTGCAGTACCCAAAGCCAAAGTTCCGGCTATGGGGTTGGGACCAGGTTGGTAGCATGCTTCATTCGCTGTGTCCTCAGAAAGCAAAAAAAAATTATATATATAGTGCTGGCAAAATTAACTGATTAATCACGTGATTAATCCAAAAACTTTAACTCGGATTCAAAAAATTAACTCAGATTAATCCTGATGGATATGGTTCCACTTTCATGGCATGTATTATGTTCAATTTCAGATAGAAAATGGCTCGGCTATCAAGTCAAACTATACAAAGATTATGGCCTAGCTCCTGACTGTCCAACAACATGTTTGGGGAATCCTTGGGGGTAGGGGACAGGTGTGAATTGTCCCATTTGAAACGAACAAAGCCAACTATTTAGTATCAGGGCCTTTACAGGGTTAAATAAGGATCCAACATACCCTAGCATCCAAATTCTTACTGGAAGAAATGAGTTGCGATTAAAAGTGATTAAAAGCGTTTGACAGCACTAATATATATATATATATATACCTGTGGATGTAATGTTTGACCAAGTCTACCTCATTTTACTATCCTGAGAATAGAGACTCATGTCATACGTATCCCTTTCAGGGTTTTAAAAATCACTTCTTTAATCAGTTTTACGAAATTGTTCTTCAGAGCCACCTGCTAAGATCTTTTTAAATCCGCAAGAAGCATTTGAAATTATTCCGATCAATCTTAATCCGTGGTCATTTCTTGTCCTCGCAGAACGTGCCAACGTTGGGTGTGTCCGCTCTCAACCTGGCGTCCTACTTGTGTGATGAGGTGAACCTCGCTGGCTTTGGTTACGACCTCAGCCAGAGAAATGCACCGCTGCACTACTATGACACTCTGCCCATGTCAGCCATGCTCACACAGGAAATGCACAATGTGGACCAGGAGAGGGCGCTCCTCCAGAGCCTAGTGGCAGAGGGCACCTTCTCAGATCTCACAGGGGGCGTCCACTGCACTTTCTGCCCCAGTTGATGTCGTACACCAGGCCACACCTGTCTGGGGAGGTTCCAGGAACAGGTTCACTGGGTTGGGTAATGCTGTTGAAAATGAAAAATGCTGTTACATTATAGGGCTGCTATCTGACTCTGGGAGGCATGACTGCATGTTGAAGCAGTGGTTAGATTATGTTCATTCTCATTTTAATTTAGTTTAGAGAAGTGAGAGGTTTACTCTCAGGGCTGCTACCTAATTGTCTTAATGGGTGTTGGTTGTTTTAATTTCTTTTTAGATTTTAACCTCATTTTTTTTATTACATATACAGCGGTCAGAATTGATCTCATAGTTTTTACACTGGTGTTCTGGGCCCATAATCACAACACATTTTATCTTACTAACTGTACTCCTGAATGTAGTTTCTAAAAGTTTCTTCTCATAGTTTTTTTCATTTTACTGATCATGACAAGCCAATGATTACATAAAGCTTTGTTGCGATGGTTGACATTAGTTCTCAAGCACAAGTGTGTGCTTAGCTCTTTGATTGTTCGGTTGCTAAGTTACAGGTCTGTGTTGGTCACTGTGAGCTGCTTGAGTACAGATGTGAAGTGTTTGGGAATAACTGCGTTACTAACAGAGTTTTTTTTAATATATAGTAACGAGTAATCTAAATAATTACCACTTCCATCGTTGCAATGCTGTTGCTGTTACCGTCAGTGACATGCTTCACATTACAATAGCCATACGGTATGTGCCATCGCCCGACACAAGCCTGACAACCTATATGTCTTGCACATTCTTTTCTTCTACATTCCTTGCCAAGTTTTTGTCACACTTCTAGCCTAATTGCATGCTGTTTATGGTGAGATATATAGGCTTCACAAAAAGTTTTTTTTTCTTGATATTAAGGGTAATGTATGGCATTGGAGCATAAATTCTGTTTTAATATAAAATAGAAATGCACTCAGAGAGTGCAGACCTTCGTCTAGGCAATATGGTATCTCACACCCCCTAGAGTTCTGGCGTTTCCTAATGGACGTGATGATGTCAGTAGTGAGGAATCTTTAAAAAAAAAAAAACTGAGTCCACATCCTGATCTGGATTAGCACCAAAAAGTTCTTCTTCCTTGGGCAAAGACATTCCATGTGAATGCAACAGTAACCTTTGCCGTAAGTTGCTAACAGACAGACATACAATCGAATTCCGGACCTCCTTGGCAGAGGTAATAATATTTATTATTGAACAGTTGAATTGAAATAAGAGTTGACGGGGCAAATTCGTGACAAAGCCTATTTTAAAAAAGAAATGTACTGCAGTAGTTTCCTTCGTAACTAATTAATTTTACAATGTGGAGTTACTTTTTTTGAGATGTAACTAGTAACTGTTTCTGATTACTTTTGAAAAATATGCAGATATGCTACAAGGAAACTACAAATGCGATACACTTGAAAATATGCAGTATGCGAAAGAGTTTTTAAAGTGCTTTTATGACATAAAAGCACTTTAAATAAAGAGCAGGCCATACAGGTAGTGAAAAGTTTTAACTGTAAATTGTTTTAATGGAGCCCTTACAAGTTGTATAGTTATGTATGACCGCTCATGGATGACTCCTGTAATCAAGCTAGCATGATAGTAGCCGGAAAATTGTGGGTTCAAATCCTGGCTCCCACCATTATGCCCTTGAAAAAGGTGCTTAACTATTTAGTTGCTCTTGGGGAGCCTGGCCCTGATATCATTACCAACAGACAAATGTAAGTTGCTTTGGATAAAACTGTCCACTAAATGCATAAATGTATGGCTCTGCGTGCACATTTCAAAACATAGTGACATGCTAACTTCTGTTTTCTGATCTTGTGTTACGTTGTTACCTCCACCAAAGGAGGTTATGTTTTCGGTTGCGTTGGTTTGTCTGTCTGTTTGTTTGTCTGTCTGTCAGCAGGAAAACTCGAAAAGTACTGCACGGATTTGGATGAAATTTTCAGACAATATGTATATTGGGACAAGCAAGAACCGATTCGATTTTGGTGGCGATCGGTGATCCAGAACATGATCTGGAATTTATATTGTGTCTGTGACCACATTGCCTTGGCGGAGGTCTGCGCTCTCTGAGCGCTTTTCTAGTTTTGTTGTGATTGTGGGCCCAGATTGAAATAAGGCACATGAACACATCTCTTTTGACTCATAGAATTTACATTTGTTACATGTATTGTATGTGATGAGTTAGAAAAATGGAATCAACAGTGGAATGTTGACTGTGGTTACAGACAAGTAGATAATCAAATCAAAATGGTTGACTTTTGTATTTACATTGTACATTATACAGAAGTGGTTCAGAGACTTTTTACATTAATCGGTTTAACATTTATTGAAACATGACATTTCTCGAGGGATCCCTGATTAGTAAGACATGATGGCCTAACAAGATTGACATTGGCAATAATAATGTTATTTGAAAACAATATATACTCTGAAGGGATTTTCAAAAATTGTAATAAAATAGAAAGCATATTGAGTGCTTTCAAGACCACTTAAATATAGCTGCAATACAATAAGGTTGAAAAATACCGCAATAACAAAATGAAAGCATGGCAAAGGCGTACAAATTTGATAGAAACAATGGCTGTATGTATACAGCCAATTGGTAGACTAGTGCTATGAGTGTCATGCGAACATGGACACACTCAACGCAAAACTTTGAAAGGCTTCCCTCCCTAGCCTTGAGCCGACGCAGAAACAAAGATCAAGCTTAAGGCCAACATGGCTTTACTAGTTGTTTTCAGTTGATTTTGCCTATGTACAGTACATTAGGACTAGATCACATGCACTTTACTGCAAGAGCTATGTCTTAGTAGTGTCTTAGTATGTCCTGTTTGTCCTGACTGGGATTGAAAAGTATGAAGACTAATAATGTGAACTTCACTCAGGCCCAGATATACTAACTAACACATCCCTGTTTTACACCATTCAAACTACACTTTGAGTGGAACTGTCATTGTTTTTTTTATTATTATTATGTGTGTGTGCGTGTGTGTGTGTGTGTGTGTGTGTGTGTGTGTGCGTGTGTGTGTTTGTGTTTGCGTGTGTGTGTGTGTGTGTGTGTGTGTGTGAGAGAGAGAGAGAGAGAGAGAGAGATGGAAAAGGTGTAATTGGCTTTGACATGTGTTTTATCTGTACTGACAATACTGTATGATGGCACTAGGACTTAATTGTTGTAACTTTTTTGTTTGTGTGGTTTTGGGACTATTGTTGCCATCACATTCCTTCATTCCAGCAGAGCCTATGTGATTGCCTCTCACAAGACTAAGGCTTCTTTATCATGTTGTACATTCTTACCAGCCAAAAGTGGTGCAAAAGTGTAATATAAGCTTGAAAATAAGACTTAAAAAAAAAAAAAAAAAAAGATCTGACTTGTCTGTGACTTTTTGACCTTTGGCTATGTTTCCACATTCCCATTGGCTTCTCACATAACTGTAGTGATAAATGTATGTGTACATAATGTGTTTCATACAAAGATTGCCACTGGTATCGGTACTGGAAGATACAGAATAATACTGTATAGTTGTACAGTAGTACTTTTGACCTGTGTCTATAGCAATACAGTAGGCTATATTTTTTACATCATATTGCCGCAATGGAGTTCACAATGCTTAATTGTATTCCTGATATCCAAATAAATACATTTCTGGAAATACATGTTGAACTTCTGTCTTGATATTTATGGATAGAAATAAATGAAAGTCTGTGTCTCAAGGCCTCTGAATACCCAGGCCAAAAAGAGTAACGTGTGCACTGTTGTAGGCATTTGGTTACTTTGATTAGATTGTTTTCAATACAAACCCATAGACCATCACTGTGCAGATTATGATTCAGTTCTATTTTTGTCTGCGCGGGTCAATAAAATCACTTGTTTATTGAATGCTTGTCAGTGCTTGGCACTGGTGTGTGTGTGTGTGTGTGTGTGTGTGTGTGTGTGTGTTTGAATGTGTTGGCGCCAGTCTTCCCTATGTTTGCAACAAAGATAACTTTATTATGAATGCACTCTAACAGAATTAGTTCAACATAATAACAATAACCACTGTTGGAGACCTCTCTGTCTCCTCTCTTGAAACAATTCTTTTTCACTGATGTTATTTTTAAAGAAATTCTTTTCATCCTTTTCTGACATCTGACTTGCTGTAGGGTGTAAAGCTTTGAGTTTTCAGCTGTTTTTTTCTGTGCACATCAGACAGATGGAGAATTTTTTTTGAATTGTAATGGTGAGAATCGTCAATTTTATTTGTTCTCTTACAAATTTTAAGTAATTTAAAATCACAATAACTGAAAATGCCATTTTATAATCACCAGCAGCAAGCTGACATTTATGGAATGGAATCCATAAGTTCCTCTTTGTAGTGTAATAACATTGTTTTGCCAATAGGTGGAGTGCTCACTGCATTCATATTTACGTGTCCAATCCAACGCTCTCCTTTTTCTTTTAGCCATGCACACAAGCTCTATGTGCACAGAGAACTCACAACTACACTATGTTTCAACTCCTTGTTGTTTATAGTTTTGACATGGATGAAATATTTTGATACATTTTAAACCTTCATAAAGGGCTGCTTTAATATTTCCACACTTTGATAAAAAAAAACAAACAAAAAAAACAAACAAACAGGAATATAAGAAAATGTAACATATTTCAAAGATCTTGCCTTTCAGTGGAAGGCAGAGAAGGGGAAGAGTTCCAGTGTCTTTTGTTAACTGTGTTCACCGCCGCAGTGTTCACGGGTGATTTCAGATCGGACTGATTCCTGGCTGTCTGCGTTTGCTTTCCATTCACGCTGCCTTTTAGTGCAGACAGACAGAGGTTGTATATACAGGATACTTGTATTTCCTCCCCGGCTCCAGCCCCAATTTGAAGGACTGTAAAGGGCTGAATGCCGTCCAACTTGTGAGGGCAGCATGCCAGCAGAGCAGAACGAGCTGATCTTACTAAGAGAGAGAGAGAGAGAGAGAGAGAGAGAGAGAGAGAGAGAGAGAGAGAGCTCAAAAAACCAGCTCGCTACCTTTCACTCCGTTTCCTCAACACAGCTCCTTCTCTTCTCTCCATTCATATCACTCACTCACATGCACATTACATTTGGGATTTGGAACATCCCAGAGACCGTTTGAGAGCGATGAAAACACGACCTGACAGTAGATTCCCTAGATTCTAGGAAATTCCATTTTTTTAGTAATAATGAGAGGGAACTTGTGAAGCACTCTGTAACTTGTGAAGCACACTATAATAGGCGATTCTGTTTTTTTTTTTTTGTTTTTGTTGTTTAGGCTTTGAGTTAGAGTTCTGACTGTGAGTTGTGAAGTCATAGGGTCGGTCCAGGGGACAGACATGCGCTCATGGTCACTGAGCAGCTGTTTGGGCCTGTGGAGCTCAGCTCACTGCGCTCGAGTCAATGCACATGGGACGTGTGGGGCTGCCGTGTGTCATTCACAAGATACTGCTGTCTGGGTGTGTGTATGGAGTACTGAGACAGACTGGAGAAATCTACTGGACACGATTATAAATTCTATTCATCTTCATTCCAGCAACTGAAAACATTTTTTCTTTCTTTCTATATTTGTACAACTGATTTAGGAGGGTGTAGGCTACTGTCATGAAACTGATTTCACTAATATCGTAATGTTGAAAGGACCCATTGACTGGAGTGCTTTTTAAATCTTCCAACTAAAATAATAATAAAAAAGAAAATCCCCTATTATGTCTAGGATAAAAAAAAAAATTGTCTTTAGAGTTTTTAATAAGTATTGCACTATGTGAGAAAACTGTAGTCAGGAGTTGACCTTTCTTCCTGCACCTTAAATGAGTAATTTGTCACTTTATCTCTCTGAGACCTCGGCTCTCTCTAGTCCAAATGATAATAGGGTCTAAGAGATGTACAGTACAGGATGATATTTTTGGGCTTGTGCTGATTTCATTTCAATGATGATTTCAATCGCCCTGCTTTAGCTTAAATAAATCCCATTCCTTTTGTAATATACACATACTTGTTTATTCAACATTGTTAAATGTTTAACATTAGTCCAAACAATTGAACATTTTATTTCCACAACGTATAATGTAACCTCTTCAGTCCTCTATACCTTCATCAGTGATTGTGCAGATTTTAATTGATTGTCAGAGTTTCAGATTACAGGAAGACTCCAATCCAATCTGAGCAACATGAATTAAAAAAAAAAAAAAACTGCTAAAATATCTATTACGATATAATCAGTTATAAGGCTGTTTTAAATGTTCTATTGTAGACCATCGATGATAGTTCTGAGTTTTTGTCCATGGTTTGAGTGTGAGGGATAACTTTGTCCCCGATGACCACCCAGTATTAGTATGTCAGTTCTGCGATTTAAGATAGCCTTTTGGCAGCTTGAAGCATCAAATGCCTTCAATTGAGCAACCCCAGCACTTGGTAATGGGTAACCCAGGATGGACAAATCATACTATTGTCCTTCTTAAGATCATTAACATCAAAATAACAGCTTCTTCTAACTTGACAAAGTGCTTGCTACATTCATCTCCATGGTGGCAGAGAAGATCACCGTAGGATTGAGTTATGAAGACAGAAATTGTAGCCGAGTAAAAGTCTTTCCTCTGAGTCCAACGGTTCAATCCTCCTTGCTCCTTCAGATGCCATAGAAGACCAGCTCTTCATCTCATTCCTGACAATTCAAAAACAAAGCATAATGTGAGGTGAGATAAAAGCTTTTAACATTTAAAATGCTTAAAATAAATGACATAATGGTTTAAATGTGAAACATACACAAGCTCAGAGGTGGGAAATGAGAACTTAAGATGATCTGAGAATGAGAAATGACTATTTTCTTAGAGAGAATAGTTTGGGAAGGCTGAAGGGGAGGATCCTCATTGGACAGCTTGAATTCTTTGGCCCTTTCAAAAGGGCTGGACGTCAGCCAGAGTTAAAAAGATGGAATGTTTTGTTTGTTTAGATTTGCGAGTGATTTTGTGTGTAAACAAATGTCGTTTCACATAGTGACTTATCAGGTATGAATCTGCAGATTGTATTCTTATGTTTATACTAGTTGTGACCTTTACAAACTTTTACAAATGTAACTTTAAGTAAATGCTTACTAGTTTTTTTAAAACGTTTTTTTTTGTGGGGGGGAGTGAAAAATGTGTGAATGGTTGCTTAATTCAGACGAAAAAACTCCACTTAAAGCTACCCCAGAAATGTAGCACTGAAAGTCTTCTAATCAAGCTTCACTGAGAAAACAGTGTTTTTTTCCACAAACTTTCCCCTCAGACTCACTGGCTCGCTCTGACAAAGGGATTTCTTTCTTACACAGAGCCCCCGTTCCTCCCTCCTCTCTCCCTTCCCTCTCTCTCCCTCTCCCTCTCTCTCTCTCTCCCTCTCTCCCTCTCCCTCTCTCGCTCACTCCCCCCGGCCCCTGTAACAGCTGCTCCTCAGTGCTTGTATCCTGCGAGAGTGATGATCAGTGTTTTTCATTTCAAAGTGTTTTTTTGGAACAGATGGCGGAGGGGAGAAGCAGGGGAATGTGCCAGCACTGGGCTGGGGAATGTGCCAATTCCTGCAGTGAGTGAGTTCTCTGGGATCCTGCTCGCGTGCCTTCACCCTGCCCTCTGCCCTGAGTGGCGCCAGCGCGACTTCCCAACTAGCGTTACGAACATCTGGTGTCTGGGGCCGCCAGGAAAAAAAAAAAAAGAAAGCAGCAGCTCAGCTAGTTTCCTTCTGAATACGCTTATGCTAGGGAAACACATTAGCACACACACACACACACACACACACACACACATACATACACACAGACAGACACACTGACTGCAGGAGGGAGAGACAGGACTTACATTCAGCATGTTTTAAATGAATACTCCTTTACCAAAGCGTACCAAAGGATTTTTGAATCTCTTAATCATTTAAACCTACTGAAAATTGTTTGTTGTTTTTAAAAAATACTAAATGTGACATGCAGCTAACATTACAGGGAGGCTACACTGAATGTGTTAAGTCACAGCACACATTCTAAAAATATACACCAGTCTTTTCAATGGGTTTTTGACACAAGAGGACTTAATGCTTCCGTAATGCTTTCAGTGGAACCCTAGGGTTATGGAATCCTATGACAGTATGTGCTGCTATGGAAGTCTTTAAAAATATTTATCAGAACTACAACATTGTTATTAATCATTTCTTTTGAGAGACTTTTGCACTAAAACATTAATCAGAACTACAACATTGCTTTTAATCGTATTCCTTTTGAGGTACTTTCTAAAAACAAATAGGCTATTTGATACCTCCAGTGATTTGAAGAGAGATTTGATATTGGAAGATGGTGCCTAAAGAAAGATCCATGGAAAATCATGAAGAATGAGTGCAATTGTTCCCGGGATCTCTATCATGTGTTTTGAAAGACCTGTTGATTTATGAGCACTGACCACCCGTCCCCACCAGTCCCCTAAGCATGCATGTGGCTCCAGGAGAGCACAGAAGGAAGTTCAGCCTTGGTTTACATGACTCCCCGTGTCATAAAAGTGCACACAAAGGCATCAATCAGCCCTCTTTATTCACCCCGGGCACTTTGCTTCTCAGTTTAGGGAGGAAAAAAGCTGGCTGAACACCCAGTTCCTTTTCAAACACAACTTGATGATGATTTAATTTAATGGGGTCCCTTACTAAGCAAAAGGAATGCACTCCCTAATTGGAGTGAGTATATTTCATCCCGGCTTTGTTATGGTGTCCGCAAATAACAAAAGGACAAAACAAAACGAAAAAAAATAAGTAAACAGTGCAAGTATCTGGTCAAGTCTGACAGGAGTCAGGAACCATCAAAATGATCCCCACCATAAGGACTGTACTGCGTATCCCAGATGGGAATGCTAATCCCAGATGGGAATGCTATACCCCGGTGAATCTCATGTGCCAATACCACTTTTCAAACTAGCTGTCATTCCACTTTTCTTTTGTGCCACACATGCTTTCTTGAGAAGCCAAAATATAAGTTTATAAATATCTTGCCAGACCGTGTGGAAGAATCTGTTATTCTCTAAACGTAAAGAACACCGGGTCTGTTTAAGAGTTTAAAAGTTACATTGTGCAAGTCTTAATCTTAAATTAATTATTCATTTATTTGTTTGTTTGTTCATTATTTTGTATGCCATTAATAGTAAAGAATATATAAAATGATATTTGAGTGAATCTGTCAACGATCCGTTTCCTTTGAATCAGTTTACAGTATATGAGCTAAGGGACTTTTAATCAACTCAACATCTTTATGAATTCATTATGAAATCCCTTGATTTTCACATCTCCCTTATTTTTCCCATACCTTCAATATTATGCCAACTAAAGCCCTTTCTCCACGTCTGTGATGTATTTCTGAGGGGAAGTGCTTTAGGGACGACTAGCAATTGTGTGCACCATGTGTGTTAGCTCTCTGTTGTTAAGAGTGTCACTTTCACGCTGATCCACCACCCCAGGCCAAACCCCACCTTCCCCTCCCCAATTACCTTCCTCTTCTTGGAGCGCCCCTCGGCCTGCAGCGTGCGGGTGCACTGCTCCACACACTCCCTGAAGCTCATGTTGCTGTGGTCCGGGGTGTAGTCCAGGTCTGCAAGTTGAGCCAGGGACAGGATGTAGTTGCAGGCTATTCTTAATATAGCCAGCTTGGAGAGCTTCTGCCCATAGGAGTAGCATGGCACCTGTATAGGCGACCAGACAGACAGAGGGTTACGCTCGAGGCCTTAATATATAAAAGGGATGCTACCTATCCTCTGGTTTATGCAAGATTAATACAAGCTGACAAGAGAACTGAAGTCATTTCACAAACCATACATTAATGTATGAAAATAACAACCTTGACGTTCTTGCAGGGGCTATTGGATCTGTTTTTAAAATTGTACACCAAAAGCACAATTAATCCTGTGTAGCCTATAGCCTAGAAATGAGGTGTTGTTTATGTTTGTAGCATATATATAGTATAGTGTAATGAAAGTATATTTCTCCAACATTTAACTTTGTTTACATGCACTCAAAGTGTTTGTTTTTTGTGTTTTTCCAAATATATTTTTTCAGTGCACTGACAATACACTGGTGGTGCAATAAAATATATGTTTGATTGAGTGCTTAAGGATACATTTTTGCATCTTGATTTGCCATTAAGTGTATTTAAGGAATATGGCAAAGCATGTTGAGTGAGTTACTTAAAACTTTCTGTTAATGCATAAAAATGTTCCAAAATAGAACACTCTGTAGGCTACATACAAAAGAACCTCAAAAGTTTCTGCACATTCATACTGCACTTTTCTGCACATCTATCCTCCTGGGTGGCTTCATAAAAAAATGCATGACATTAGAATGATATAGACTGGTGCCCCACTGTTTAAGGTCATTGTTTGACCACAGACTGTGGACTGAAGCTGAAAGAGGCCTTCTACAGTACCTCCACCACAGCTGAAACTCTGTCACTGCGGGGCTTTTGTCTTACAGTAGCCTCTTTCTTCCTTCCCTGTGCATGACACCATGGAGCAGATGTTAGCTAGCTGCGCTGCACAGTCTGCACAGCATTTAGCTTTAGTGCACTCTGAAGGGGCATCAGAGTTTTCAGCAACTGCTGGCTCTCCATGCATGCATATCAATAACAGAGCAGTTAGCAAGGCCAACTGTATGCTATTATGGTTATCAGCCACCAACAGGGACAGCCAGGCTGTAGACATTAATAATGAGTGGAAAGGTGGTGGAAATGGGTGCAAAGGTGTCAAAAAGACACAGAGAGATTTGTGAGGAAAAGTGTAGAACTTGGAGGCAAACTCAGATGAAGAAAGAATGTGTGAGGAATGTGTGTTGTGGAACATTATTCTCAATAATGTGTTTTAAGGAATTAAATGATTTAATATTAGGCTATATTGTGCCATCTTCAGTTTGGCCTGTTCAGGCCTAATTGGCTGATGTCAAAGGTCATGACTCAAGTACTTCCTCTTTACCAAAATTGCAACTTTGCCCTGAGGATTGCACTTGTCACCTCTGGTTTAATTGTAATAATACTACTGATTATATTAATATATGTAGTTATTATTTAATAATAAATATATAATCCACTTTAACATACAGTACATCTCTGAACTCTGCAAAACAGCTTATGATAATATTTTTACACCGTGCAATAGCCTACAAACTGTGTAAATTAACTCAACAGTGTCGGGTCACTTGGGCGGAAAATACCTGTTTTCTAAGCGCCTCAAAGGCTGCGCTTATGGTATGCACCCGGGTCCTCTCTCTGGCATTTGCCAGCAATCTCCGTGTCTGCTGAATGGCTTTGATCTCAGTGACGACGCCAGACGCCTCTCCCAGCCGTTTCCTCGGCGATTCCGACGGCTCGTTGTTATTCATGTAAGACGCCTGTGAGGCTGTGGATAGCGGTCGCTCGGCGCGCTGGCACAACACAACTCGCGACTGCAAGCTCTGTTCACGAGGAAAAACATGCTGGTTGTCAAACCCAGTAACTTGAGAGAATGACGCCTGAATTGTGTCCTTATTAGAAGCCATTTCAGAAAGTGATTGGGGTTGCGCTGCACCGATCATACCGTTGATTGCAGGCAATGTATTTATCCGCATATCAAGAGCAGTGTCCGAAATCCCTAAATGACCAATATTCTCTCCACTGGCGACAGAAGCAATGGCTTGAAGCCTTTTCTGACTATTAAAAGAAAAACTATTATCCATTTGATCCCCACTGGAGTCTTCGTCCAATTTAGAGTCATTCTCAGAACTTCTAACCTCAGTAACACGTTTCACTGGTTCCCGTGATTTGCGCTTAAACTTTTTATTCATAGACACATCCTTTAGTGTCTTCCAGTTGCCATCATTCAGAAGATGTGGATTCTTCATTTCAAACTGATTGCAGTAATTCCACTCTTGGAGCGACACTAACCTTCGCTGTTATGACCAGGCTATTCCACAAAGAAACGCTTCTGTCTTGCACTCACTCAGCCAGACACTGTCTGATGGTGTTAAAGCCCATGTTAGATGTTGAAATCCTGACCAGACAGCTTAAGCAGATGCGTGTTGCTCTCTTGGACTCCCAGTGGCTTCTGGAGCCATGCAGCATTGCCAGCAATTTTAGTAAATGCGCCCGGACTCGGAGGTTCATATGTATTTGTTTAGCCTCAGTTTACATAGAAGCCCCTGTTGGCGAGATAAGTCTGCAAGCCGCCAGCACTAGGAGACCGCCCAAAATAAAACGACCCCGGGCGGTGCTCAAATAATAACACCGCCTATGATACCGCTACACTGAAGCAAGATTTGACATCCGAAACTCCACCTGGAGAACTTGTCAGATTCTTAATTGCGACTATGCCATATTCGCCTACGCGCAAACGGCTTAACTTCTGTTTCCTAAGTTCTATGTCTGCTACTTTTTTATCAACAGCTGTGCGAGACAAATGGCATATCATAATTAGAGCAACATATTGGCTACGTCATTTTTCATATGTGAACCATGTATCGTAGCCTAAGCCTTTCAGCCATAGCCTAAGTTTGGATTTTGCATGTGAATCAAGGCACATACAGGGGTTTCTGGATTTAGTGTTTGTGTCTGAAGATTTTATTTATTTGTCGTATGAAACTAATTTACAGAATTAAAAGAAAAATGGCAAAAACATTTAAGTTTCTTAAATATACTATTGTTTTGCATTATTCTGGTCCCGTAATTATACAAACGCAGTCTATTTTGTGAAAAGCAATACAGAATTGTGTTTGATTGCTACTATGCCATCTTGTGGCGCTCAGCAGAATCTTCATAATGATGTAGTAGCAGATCTTTGTAGTGAACAACAACAGCTCTTTGTAAATAAATGGTTAGGGTAAAAAAAAGTCTCAGTAAAACAGTACTTTCGAGCTAGATATAAATAACATGACCATACACAGATTCATTCAAATTAACTACCATATACTTTAAATTAAATGCATTAGCCTATTCATCTAACAAATTGGTAGCCTGAAATCATCTACCAACACCTCAAATACCGCAATTCCCCAACGCGAAAGAATCTGCAGGAACAGAAGGACATGCGAAAAAGGCCTCCAGTTGTTACTGGGCAATGTGCCACTGCTGCAGCGACCTGCTGCTTCCTCCAGATATTAAATTCCTCTGGCATGTACTTTGCCCTGGCTGACGCCAGCCCTCCCCAAGACCCCAAAGGTAAATATTTCTAACAGACAGGATTGCAGGGGCTCTCTGATGAGGTAATTCATTGGCCTGTCAGAGAGTTCTGAACGGACAAATGTTTTATCCAGTAGAACAATGTGACCGAGGTGTAAAGGGAAAATATTTTTGAAAATAGGCCTACAGAATGACAGATATGGCAACATGGATTATCCACATCAAAGTTTGGCAATAAACTATAAGCATACTATACATTTAACATTGTTGGGAAAAGAGATGGGACAGCAGGAATAATCCCAGGCTTATAGAACATAGAAACATGTTTCTTTCTTATACTGTACAACATTCATACACACATACTGATATACTTACTCCTCTTCATCCCTTTTGGCACATAAGGTTTCGATGAGCTGTCTCCTTCACATGTGGTCTTCAGCTGCTTGATGTGCCTCTCCACATATCTCCTGCTCCACAGTTCTGCACCAGGTGTTTTTAGGTTAGACAGGGTTTCATTACATTCATACAAAATAGTGGATACAGTACATACATGCATTCATACATACATGTACACAGATACAAAAATGACATGGCTGCATTATGTATAGACAGGGGCGGTCCTACCCTCTTTGGTGCCCTGGGCGAACACCTCATCTGGCTTCACCCGCGATTGTATTTTTCGGCGCTCGCATGCGCAAAAAAAAAAAAAAAAAAAAACTTCGGGTCCGCGATGCCGCCCCCCGACAATGCCGCCCTGGGCGACCGCCCATATCGCCTATGCCAGAAACCGCTCCTGTGCATAGACTAAATTTGTTCTAAAATTATGCAAGATGATCAAAGCCAATTCAGTGCATTTCCCAGCATGTGGTGTTGTGATGATCATAAGCAGGGGCATAGCACCGAAGTCTGGGGCCTGTGTACAAGCAGTGGCCATGGGCCCCTTTCACCCCCTAGAATTCACTTCCAGACTCCTGCAGGGCCCTCCCTCAACTTGGGGCCCTGGTAACACAGTGCCCCTCCCCCCCCCCACTACGACGCCTCTGATCATGAGCCTACATTGACTTTAACTCATTTTAAACGTCATTTTCAAGTCAATTTCATTTTCGATATCACTACTGAACTTTTAATAACGTTTGAAGTATATCCAGTACTTTATATAACCAGAAAAGCGCTCAGAGAGCGCAGACCTCCGCCAAGCCAATGTGGTCATAGAAGGTGTTCTGGATCACCCATTGCCACCAAGAATCAGTTCTTGCTTGTCCCAATACACACGTTGTCTGAAAATTTAATCCAAATCCGTGTGGTACTTTTCGAGTTATCTTGTACACAGACAGACACACAGACACACACACGGCAAGCAAAACATAACCTCCTTGGCGGAGGTAAATATAATACTACATATCATTAATAGTAATTGCAGAGCCAAATTGGCTCTCTCATACAAGTGATGGACATGGGCTATATCTATAGTTAACTGGGCAGTGCATCTAGGTTCTGGTGTGGGCTTTTAGAAAATAATAGTTTGGGCTTTTTGGGATGTTTTTTTGGTATTGAATACGCATGTGTTTTGTTTCATATCATGCCAGATCTAGAGGTTATATGCTTTTAAGAACTACAGGTCTAGAGGGATTTATTGGAGGCTCAACACAAGTAAACACAGTTAATGCACATCACATCACATCCACATTTGCCATTTAATTCCACTGACCAAAAGTTGTATTATGAAAAATAATAATTGGACGATAGTCTCCTTTGACTTTTTTAAACATGACTTTTTTAAACATCTGAACATCTGCACTTTACAGTGATCACCAGATTCAGCCACCACTTATTATTATCATTACCTCCGCCAAGGAGGTTATGTTTTCGGTCGCGATGGTTTGTTTGTCTGTCTGTCTGTTTGTTTGTCTGTTTGTCAGCAGGATAACTCGAAAAGTACTGCAAGGATTTGGATGAAATTTTCGGACAATGTGTATATTGGGACAAGCAAGAGCTGATTCGATTTTGGTGGCGATCGGTGATCCAGAACATGATCTGGAATTTATATTGTGTCTGTGACCACATTGCCTTGGCGGAGATCTGCGCTCTCTGAGTGCTTTTCTAGTTTTACTTTATGTATCAGGCTCCTTCTTATTACAGGCCAATAGTCTTTATCAGCTAGTATTTGATAGTGTATTGTACAAGCTGAATCAAGGTATGCTGGGAGGTGTGACACATCTCTTGATAAATCAGATCAGATAATGTTATAGCAGTAGCCAAAGCCACACACTATAACATAAAATGTATAGTCTGGCAACGATGATTAGAGCCTTGGGGTGGAATCTTTCAGACTGCCTCTGGATAGCGGTATGACTACAGCCATAGAAAGTAACTTGTTTGGCTCTGGCTACAACCAATCAGAGAAAAGTTAAGCCTGCCCAACGACTCCCTGTCCACAAAGAGCGTTGTGATTGGCTAAACATCACAGATGTCTGAATCCAACCTTGAGCGTTGTGATTGGATAAACACCACTGATGTCTGATTACAACCAATGTCTCATGGCTAGACTTACCCGCTGAGCAAATTAATTTGCCACCACTAGGGCACGACTAAAGTTCCCTGCAAATATAGCAGGTGACTGAATGTGTATTTTCCAGAGACATACAGATCTACAGTCGCGATCTGTTCATTTGATTTACCATTGCCTATCAATTAATAGGCCCTACAGAGTCAGAGCCAAAGGTTTGTGGTAATAGCCCATCTTAAGTGGTAGAAAGATGTGATACTTGCTGTTTGAGTTGGCTACACAGGGCAGCACACATAACTGCCTCTGCAATCAATTAATGTATTGGCTACACTCACTAGGCCTACAGCCCAGTAGCCTATGCAGCATGGCATGCAAGTAGCAGAAAAGGCCTCCTAACCACATGACCAGTATCCTAGCCTACCTTATTAATTAATGGACTACAGGTGCTCATTGAGCCCTATATTACTCCAGTGCTATTTTTCATGTAGGCTATTGCATACATACTGTGCTTTCTACAGTAGTCTCTATAAGTATTGGGCCTGTGTAGACTAGAAGGCATTTTTGGAAACAGAAAGCGACATCTGAACGTTTGGCTACATCTAAACTAAAGCATAGATTAGCCTACTTTCAGAAAATAACGTCCAGAAATAAAGATAGGGGATATTAAAATAGCATAGGCCCTGTGCATACTATTATGGCCCACACAACACAATTATAGGCTATTTGATCAAGAATGACAAGACAAGAACAATGTTTTGAAATACCTATGTCACGTAGGCTCCCTGATAGGCTACACAACTAGGGTACCAAAGTAGCCTAGTAGTATTTTGGTCACACGCGCACTTTTATGTGCGTGTTTTTTATGCGAGGCTGTGAGAGGACTTTTATTTTGAAAACTTCCGCATTAACTGGCAGGAAGTCTGTGTTGGCAACAGCTGAGAGTGAAGATGGACTCTCCCGAAGTGACATTTACTTTAGCCTATGTTGTGTTTGCATTTTGTTTTGTATTTACGCCAAATGAGTTCAGATCAGCAGGCTTTACCGTTCAGAATTTGTTCTCTGCCTGGCTTGGCAGCGAAGACATAGCTTTCGTCCAGTATCACATCAGGAGAACGACCTTAACCCTCCTGGTCCACTGTTCATTGCCTCTTGGTAAGTTTCATTGTCCTACTGTAGACAGTAGACACTGTATGATAAAATGTATAAGTCCTATGCCAATTATAGAACTAAATGTGACAATGTAAGCACATCCGTTAAAATAATGTTTCTAGAAAAAAAGAAATAGCCTACCATGTAACGTCATCTCTTTCCACTCTGTCAGGTTACTACTTGGGTATGTGCATAGCTGCCCCAGATAAAAATCTGATCTACGTGCATCTGGCAAATGAGGGATGGCAGCTATACTTCACTCTGTCAGTTGCTGTCTGGCTCCTGAGTTGCTTCGTTGCTCTTTATTGGTCGGGGCGTAAATGGGGAAATCACCCCATTGCAAAGAACTTGAGCTACCATGCCTTATCTCAGTCCAGCTGGAGAGCTGTCAGCTCGTCCATCAACATTGAGTTTCGCCGCATTGACAAGTTCGCCACGGGTGCGCCAGGTGCCAGAGTGATTGTCACAGACACCTGGATCATGAAGGTTACCACATACTATGTGCATGTGGCTCTACAGCAAGACACCCACCTGACGGTGACTGACTCTAAGCAGCATGATCTTTCCCCGGACTCTGGCACACCTGTGCAGATCCTCACCCTCAGTGTGGCCAGTATCAATCCCAATGTCAAGCCCTTTGACATCAGGTGAGTAGGCCGACATTAAAGGACAAATACAGTCAATTTCAACAAGAGCTCTATTGCTCAAGCTTCTCGAGACTATCCAGTACTGAAGACGCAAGAAATTTTGGTCCAACTCATATAGGTTTCCTTGAACAGAGAAGTAGTCCTGACAGCTAACCAGACACCTGATGTCACAGTGCTGTAGTGTATACTGTATGTCTAAAAATTACTTAAAAAGTGGTTAAACAGTGTGTATATTCAAGAAGCCCAATATCTTACATTTTTATGTCTCGCTTGCTTAAACACACTGTTTTAACCATTTTTTTAGTCATTTGTAGTCACAGACACTAGTGCTGTGTTGAAAGCTGACTGCTGATGTTGCATGGCTTTTGGGGTGACATTTGGAGCATGTTAAGATGTTGTTAAAAACAGTTGAAAGTTCTGGTTAGCTGTGAGTGCTTATTCTATACAGTACCTATAAGATCTCGTGTAAACCTATATGAGTTGGACGAAAACTTTTTGCATCTTCAGTACTGGCAAGTCTCGAATAGCTTGAGCAATAGAGCTCTTGTTGAAATTGACTGGAGTTGTTCTTTAACTTTGTCTGCTAGTCTACATGATAATGACAACGATGCTTTCCTCTTGCCTTTAGAAGTGGGCACATTTTGTACCAGCATGATGTACATAATGTACAAGCCTAGTGCTCATTCTTATGTAAATTTGCTCACTTTAAATGCTCACTCAGGTCATTATTATGATAGTCTGTCTCTTGCTCATTTCATTTCTAATGTTATTGTATTATGATAATGTTTACCCAAAATGCTGAATATTTTGTCCCTGACTTGGATGTTGGCAGGTTAAATTCCACAGAGTACACAGAACTGCGTGACAAGCTGCAGGCTCCTGTGAGGAATGCAGCCAACGTGGTGATCCACCTGACCATGAGTGAGCTCTTCCTGGAGACCTTCAGGTCCTATGTGGAAGTAAACCAAGTCTATGAACGCATCAGTGGTCAGGTCAGAACAACACTTAAGTACACTCAAATGAGTACATGCAAATGGGATGGCAGAAAAAGTATGTGTTTGTTAGTGTAACGGATGCCAACTAGCCTGGGGTAGCTGGAGCCAGCGCTGTATGTAGTAAATCCTCACACCCCTAGCCAGAACACTCAAGAATGCTTCTAACTGCTGAATTGGAAGCCTGAGCTTTTCAGCTCAGTGGTTAGAGCAGGCCTGATAGTATTCAGGCGTGGTGCCTGATTTCAGGACTGTGGAAAAAATATGCTAGCCTTGAGATATAAAGAGGAGGGATTAAACTAAAATTTAAACGTTTTCTTCTCCTCGTAGAAGTGATGAGGATGGATAAATGAGTGAAATATGGATCCTTACACCGCTATTACTGCCTACTAGGTCAAGATATGGAATTTGCTCAAATAAGTAGTGTTCTAAAAGTGCATCCCCACCCGTGCCAACCTCCTTGAGATGGAAGAAAAGTTCAGGCTCAGGACTTTTTTCCAATATTAGCCCAGTTAGAGCGTTTGGCTCCCACTCTGTGGGGTTGTTTCAGTTGACGAGGTGGCCAGTTCAAGACCTGTAAGCGGTCGAGCCCTACCTTGGCTACAATCATTTCTGAATCATTAGCAACCTTTGTTTATTCAGGGAGAATAGACTGAGCATTAAGCTCTTTTACGGCAATGCCCTGAGTCAACATTTATATGGTAAAAGGGTAAACAAATATCAAGCAAGAAAAGACTAGAAAACAAAGACATAGGAAAAGCATAAAAGAATGAATGAGCATCAGAACAACTTTGAGTACACTCAAATGAGATGGCAGAAAAGTGTGTGTGTGCTAACACACATGGCCATTGAATTACTCATTTCGGAATGAATGAGCAGATAATGGATCCTATACAGTATGTTCTGACAAACAGTGAAAAGTCTTGTGGTGAAACAGTGAAAAGCTTTTTGGTTTGTTGTATGTTGTAGTTGTATAAGATGCAACCTCCCTTTACATAGACAAATTTCTCCCTAGGGAGACAAAATGAACTTTGATTTTGACTAATTGTTTAGACAAACAACAAACAAACAACAACAACAAACAAGTGAAAAGTTTGTTTTTGTGTGTTCCCCAGGAGCTGGAGCCTTGCATTGGCTGCATGCAGGAGATGGCCAACATCAAGCTGCTGCGCCTGTGCCACGGGGAGGGCGGGGAGGGGGAGTGCCAGCAGTGCTACTGCCGGCCCATGTGGTGCCTCACCTGCATGGGGAAGTGGTTTGCCAGCCGGCAGGACCAGCAGAGGCCTGAGACGTGGCTGGGGAGCAGGGTCCCGTGTCCCACCTGCAGGGCAAAGTTTTGCATCCTGGACGTCTGCATAGCCCGCTGATTCTGGCCCCAAACACAGAGGTGTGAAAACACATTGAGAAATGATATTGAGAGTCCTTTGAAAATGTAGCTTTTTCATCTTGTTGTTGAATGTTTGGGGCGATGGTAGCATAGTGGGTAAGGACCTCGACTCTAGTTGGCTAGTAGTCTGCAAGTTGTGGGTTCAGATCCTGGCTGCCACCGTTGTGCCTTTGAGCAAGGCACTTAACCCTACGTTGCTCTAGGGGATACTTGCCCTGATAATTGACAAATGTGAGTCGCTTTGGATAAAAGTGTCTACTAAATGCATAAATGTAAATGTAAATGTTTGAAGGAGTGCTCTTGCTTACTCTTATCTTACTCTATCCTATGTGATCCTTAGTGACCATTGGGAATCTCTGGATGGAATGGACAGTTGAACACACAATTTAAAGACACTTTGAAGAATGAATCTTGAATACGTAGTGACTGTTTGGTGACTGGTGACTGCTTCAGTTGGGAAAAGGCAACCACATGTTGGATATCTTTTGACATCTTGATTTTTGTTTTATTTTTCCGTTTATCAGACCAGTAAGATAATGTACCTGTTATGTGCCTTCTGTCTGTTTTTTTTTTAAAACAATCGTTCAAAGAAAGAAGAAAGAACTTCTGGCAAATAGAAAGAACTTCTGGCAAATACCCATAGCCTAATGTTACTTTCTCCAAGGCTTGAATAAGAAATGTCAAATGCAGATTTATAAATGTGTGTTACTGTGTCAACTTCAGCCCAAGACAGAGTGGGCACCGTTGGTTCAGTCACCGCCGTTGTGATTTTTGAAAAAGCTGAAGTGAGTTTTTAAAAAACAAGTTATTTTGTCATCAAAGGGCTTCTATTTGTCAGTTTTCTCATTGTCTTTGCACTAAATTGGTTATCCTTTTAGTGTCATTTTCCAATGCATAGGGTTCCATCAAGTCTATTGGACAGGATGTACATTAGAAAACGATACCGGTACTAAGTTGCACCCAGTGTAGTAAGAAGTGATGATAAGAGTTACTCCACAATCCACTCAAGTTAGAGCAGTATCAGGCATTTAAGACACACTGTCATATTCCAATCAAAGACCTGAGTTTAACTGGCTATTCCAGAGCCAGAAATGCCCATTTGGGTGCAACCTAGAGCTGACGGTGTTGATAATCTGACGAAGGCAAAGCACAGTCGTGGGATATCAGTAGCAGGTACACCATGTTGTGGGCAGCGTCTTGACTGGGGGATTGAGCTGTTTTCATGAGCAAATGGGCGTGGAGACAGCAGTGGGTGTCAGACAGTAGCAGACTGCTGCATTGCAGAGTGATGACAGGAGTAGCAGTGACTCTTGAAGAATGTTTGTTCACTGGATGTGCCAAAGCATACTATCCTTTTGTGTCTGAGACAAACTTTGTTAAAACTTTGTTGTATGTTTTAGATGTTAGACCTTTAAGAACCTTATCTTTGTTTATAGTAACATGCCACCAAATGGGGCAATGTCAGCTCTTTTATTATTTAAATTATACACCTAACAGACAGGCTGTAAATGATGTATCCTGATATTATACAATTTGGTAAGGTTGTAATCCTTCAGAGGACCATAGTCTTCATTTGCAATTGATACAAATGGTTTACTAGCTGATGGTGTCACCACAATACAGTTTTTAAGATTGTTAAAAAAAAGTCTATAAAAATGTATGTGTGCCACTGAATCAATCTCTCTATATAATAACAAACTGTACTGTAGCAAAGTGATAATACCGGTACATGAAAGACTTTGACAAATACCAAGACAAATCCTCAAAAACAACTCAGGGAATACGTCCTTTTCCACCAGATTGGATTGGCTCAGACCCTGAATCATCTCTTTGTGACAAATAAATGTCTTCAAATATACAGTACAATAGTGGTCTGATATTCTGTATCTTTTTTTAATAGAGGACTCATCGTGTTGCTTCTATTATGCTTTTCGTGTAAAATTTCTGCTTGGAATAATTTGCATATTTTGCTAATTTTTGTTAAAGCAGCATTGCTGAGATATGCCATTTCAATTATGCGAATGGATTGCTTTAGAAATTCCAGCTAAATGCTAGTATCCATACCACTCTAAGAAATTCCTCTCCTCTCAAGAAAACAGTATTTTTTGCTGTAAAATTGTGATGTTCTTTTGACTACAATGCTTTTGCATTAATTAGGGAAAATGTTTGTGGTCAAGTGAATTTAATTGTTTACCTACAATTTCAGAACTTTACAAAAATATGGCCATGGGGAAAGGCATAACCCTGTCCTTCCCAAAGCCAAAGGAAGATGAAAGACACCCCCTCTAACCACATCAGCGGAGAATCAACTAACACACACAGACAGAGGTCACTCATAGCCTCTCCGCTAGCTTCTTGTAAGTGGAAATGTTCTGTTTGCTATGGGAAGGTGTGGGTTTCAGAGGAAGATGAGTGGAGTGATGGGAGAATTTTATTGAAGAAAAACTATCAATTATCATTGTTATTAGTAGCAGTATAATTCTATTGAATTCTCCCTTTATTTCTTAATACATTCATTTAACCCCAATGGGTTCATTCAGCCTTTAATTTGAAACACCAGATCACACACGTACCATAAGATACAGCCCAACCAGTTTATTTTAAAGGACAGTTCAGTTCAGTTTCAGTTTCAATATCAAGTCTACTGTACAAAGCGGAGTAATACAAAGAAAGCAACACAAAGACATGAAGATGGGAATACTGTTAAAACACAGCGCAAGAGCGGAACACTAAACATGGCAACAGTACTGGTAAAGAAAGGGGTGAGGAGGTGGGGGGGTATTCCTGGCATCTTCACTTGTACTGTTAGTGTTGTGTGTGAGTGTGTTGATTCTGGCGACCAGCAGCCCACACACAAAGAGCCTGTGCAACCACCACCAGGAAACAAAGGCTTAGTTGTTTTTGTAAGATCCTGACATGTTTGTGATTTGATTCCAAAGAGCAATGAGTATGAAACCAGGCTCAGGTTTGGACTACATACAGTAGATTCAGGTTTATGAGGTACATGTGGAGGTATATTAGAGGAGGCAAATGGGGCCTTTCCTATGGTGTGACCTGTTCCTATTAGTTCAAAATGACGCTTTTGCACACCTCTGTAGTTGGATAGGTGGGTAGGATATTATCCCAGTGGGGTTGTCATTCAAGTATAAAGAAATCCCACACACTGTCCATTCCACCAACAAAATTTAATACAACGTTTCGGTCATCCGACCTTCTTCAGGTAGGAAGAAGGTCGGATGACCGAAATGTTGTATTAAATTTTGTACTTTATACTTGAGTGACCTGTTCCTATGAAATGTAGCAGGAATGCCTCCCTACAGGATTTACAGTAGTTGGACTTCAAGTTCATGTTTAAAGGAGGAAGATGACCACCAGAGGGCCTGTCCTGCCATAGGACTGGTCTGGAGGGAGACCAACGAGGGACACTATTATGCCTGTGTAAGCACCTGACAGTTGGCTTGTTTTCATTCAACACCTCCACTCAAAGAGGGGGAAAAAAACGTCCCTCAATATTTTAATATCTTTTTGATAACATCGTAGGGAGGAAAAGTTTAAAATAACATTTGAGCTAGTTTTGCTGTCTCTCTATGATCACAAATAAGGATTTCAACACTTTTATGGTAATGTTAATACCAGACATGACACACATCTGTCAAATGTGCTCTGATTTTTGCAGACGATGAGGCTAATACACTCAGGTCTCTTTATCTAAAGAAACAGCCCTGCTTTAATGGCATGGACAGGACAGGTGGTGTTAATCTGGGATGCAAGAAAATGTACATTTGAATCCAGTGTATCCAGCACTTGATCTGTGTCACAAAACATTATATGGCAGGAAAAGAACAGCTTACAAGTAGAGAAAATGCTCCGCGAATTGTCTCATGGCTTCACAACAGCACACAGAATGTGCTTAAATTAACACATCACTTAAATATCTATTTAAATAACGTTTAAAGGTAAATAAACCCATCCCAAACATAGGCCTGTTCACACTATATTTACAGAGATACAAAGCCTTCAGCTCCATTAACACACACCAAAGTCATGGTTCAAAAGGAGAGGTTAGATGAATAAAAACATGGAGTATGACCCAAACGAAAATTCAGTAAGGTACGCACAAAAAAAAAAAAAAAAATACCACTATGATCCATTAAACCATCATTAAAAAACAATATTTACAAAAAGGCTTAAGAATGGTATGTTTGTGATTCTACTGCGAAGGCTTGCGATTTTCAAGTACAACCATAATGCCCACTGAAAACAGACACCGCATGTCACTACCTCTTGGTAGGTAGACCACTTCAACATGTCAGCCGACAACAAACAAACAGAGACCCAACTAATAAAAGCAAACATCTGTTATCACAGACTCATGAAACATGGGAGACAACTGAATATCAGTCAAGTACAGCAGTCCCAGAGACCCGGCCGGGACGTTTGGCAGGCATGGAGGCCTTTATACACACTAGTATACACTTACTCTTCATTTGATTGTTTTTGTTTTTCAAAAGTAAACATGAGAAAAAAACAAACAAACACACAATTATATATCATCAGACATGCCACATTAGCTATGAAATAGTCAGAACAGTTTTTTTTTTCTGATGTAAACACAGAATATATCAATGATCTGCCCTGTCCTCAGGTAGCATGTGGTCTTTTCATGTTTTTCTTTTTTTTACTCTTCATGTTATCTTTATGGCTCTAGTGTCCAGTTAGGACACTCAGTGTACAAATACTGGGTACAGTGAACTCACACACACACACACACACACACACACACACACACACACACACACACACACACTTACTTGCGTACACACAGTCTCACTTGTTCTCTCTCTCTAATACACACACACACACACACACACACACACACACAGGCATGTACCTGCCTGTAAGCACACGTACGCACAGATCTAGGATGACGGTACAGCATGTAATGGTCCCTGTCTTATATTAACAGGCAAGTTCATGGCCAAGCCACCAGTGCCCTGGACAATAATTTAGTCACAACTACAAGATTACAGTATTGTTCAAAAGACCCTTAAAAAGAACAGAAAAATAATACATTGTCAATAAAAAGTTTTAAAAGCTGCATTTCCCTGTAACTATATATTTTTTTCAATTATGAAGTACTCTCCAGTACAAATGATGTGAACACACACACACATCCACACACACCCACCCACCCACACCCACACCCACACACACACACACACACACAATGGTGCCATACAGTACATGTGAAAAACTCCAGCAGTGAGCTCAAGCTTGTACGATTCATGTTTCACTGTTGACCTTTGACTTGTTGATGATGATGATGAATCCTGTTCATCGATTTGACATTTTTGAAGTATTTTTGTTCTTCATTCATTACACAAATAAACACACCTAAGAGCCAGCTTAGTTCCTTCACAGTTTCTTCTAGTGCAATAGATACCCTCTCCACATACATCAGCCATTTAGGGGAGCTGCCACGTCTGGCTGAGGTCCGGCTCAGGTCTGGCTCAGGTCTTCCCCAGTATGGAGGACCTGCGAGGACAGAGAGACACTTACTGAGTGAGGATTGGAAGCAACTTTTCTTATCATCCCATTTACCCTAACTTGTCATTTTATTTATTTATTTATTTTATTTTACTTTGTCATGCTCTTGCTGTAAAGCACTTTGGTTGTAAATGTGCTATACAAATAAATGTTACTTACTTACTCTATCATCACAATCATAATCATATCATAACAATATCATATCATAGCAAAATATAGTATATTATAGCATAGATAACATAGGATAAGATAAGATAAAACTTTATTGTGTGTTTGCACAGAAATTTGTCTTGCATGACGCTTCTCCACAATCCATATAAATACACAAGAGAGAGAGAGAGAAAAAAAAACACAAACATGGCCTATAGGCTATAGTCTGGTCATAGCATATCACATCATACAATGCCATATCATTGGATATGGATATACAGTACTATATCATCACAATCATGATCATATCATAATAACATACCATAACCATATCATACCATAGCATAATATAGTATATTATAGCATAGCATATCACATCATACAATGCCATATCATATCCTATCGTATCCTATCCACATACCTGAGAGTTTTCCAGCGCTCCTTCTCTACTTGATTCTCTGGGCTCTCGCTCTCATAGGAGGCCAGATAGAGACCTACAGTACAGTAGGACACATGGACATGCAAGTGGATTAGTAGAGAAAGGATCTACACCGGATAGAATCACATTGCAAAGTGTGTATTGTGTAAGGTTAGGTCAACGCAGCACACATGACAATAGCCATAAAATAGTTCTAGACAAAAAATAGATTTCAAAAAAGATTTAGAAGATTGGTGTCTTCACTTCAGTTTGCACAGTCAGTGTAGTCTAAATGTTCGCATGTGCTACAAATCAACAGTATATGAATCAGATTACCTTTACAAATCAGCAGTATATGAATCAGATTACCTTTACAAATCAACAGTATTTGGATCAGACTACCATTACTCCACAACAGACATTAAGCACAATAGAAGTGGTCTGATGACCTCACAGGAACGTACCATCTTCGTTGAAGATAGGTGCAGTGTGGAGGTAATGTAGGATGCTGCGCTCTTCCTCAAAGGGACACTCCATCTCCTTCCAGGCCATGAATTCACCCACCTGCCGGGCCAGCTCCACAAATTTCTGCAGCAGACATAACCTCAGGTTCAATAGATCTTTCAGATGAAATGAAGTCTGCAACACCAGTTTTGCGCCAAGATTTTGTACATGAAAACGTTACGTCTAATGAAGGGCAGTTAGTGACCCGAAACGTCATGTTTTTGAGTAAAAATCTGGGAGCAATACTCTTAACTTTCGTCCTGCAAGATGGATGTGCAGGCTTTTTGTTAATTTTCAACATGGATCTTTCCAAAATGAGGATTAGACGAGTGAAACGAGCATAATTAAAAAGCTCGGGCTGGGCTGCCTCACCTCAAAGTTCACATGCCCATTGGGCAGACGATTGGCACAGCTCTCATTCAGGAAGTAGATGTCCTTGATGAGGAGGCTGAAGAAAGGAATGACGATCTGACAGAGAAGAGTTTGTAGGAAAAGACACATTAAGACATAAAATATCTCTGAGGGTTTAGAACAGGGGTTCTCAGAGTTATGGTGAGTGAGGGCCAATTTAGGGACCCAACGCTGAACCGAGGGCCGCCAAAGGGGCAGAGGGAGAAAAATAAATAAATATTCTTTTAAAATCCTATTTGTAATCATTTTAATGACCATGTTGCATCTCTAAAATTTATATTTATTGCAATAAACAAATTCCTATAGATGTCGATAGAAACACCACTAAATGTGAATTCATTCTTTCCCAGCAAAACAGTTTTACCAGTTTTAGATATTATCAGATATTATCAGATATTATTGCGGGACGCCAAAATGTTTCCGCGGGCCACTATTGGCCCCTGGGCCGCACTTTGAGAACCTATTATTTTTAAAACATCACTGACAAATCAATACTTTTCATCTTCACCACCAACACATCAATATTGCTTTCTCCCAGAAGCTAATGCTAATCATGCAGGCCCAAAGGTAGGCTACCTTCTCCCTGTTGCTGTGCGCTGTGTGGGACCTGTGTGCAGCTCCTCTCAGCGCTGTCCTGTAGTTGTAAAAGTTTCCAGTAGGATCCATTTGATGCTGTTTGCAGAGTCAGAAATACACATCAAACACACTGGATAAGCACAACACATCAGATATTATTAGTGTTTCAGAGCTGACATTCACTACTTTACTATACCGGTATGTGCCACTTACGACTGATGACCAGTGTTGGGCAGTAGCTTGCTACAAGTAGTGAAGCTACTAGTTTAATTACATTTCTGAGTAGCTTGGCTGTAGTGTAGCTATTTTCTGAGTCTGATAGCTTTTCAGTAGTGTAGCTACTTTTTTGGCCATGTAGTGTGGTAGCTTTCCCATAAGCTACATTTTTAGGGCATCAGTTCACAACAGCTAATCTTTCATCTAGGCCATGCACAGAGGATCAGCTCTTTACTGTACTCTGATGCATTTATTGCCTGACAGGTGCCATAATTCAAAAAAGTGTCCATAATGAAAATCAATTGTCTCATATCATGTGTCAATTTGAGATAGTTTAATTTAAAGAATGTTTTACCCATATAATTAATTAGTTACTATAGTATGTCTGTTTGAGAGGCCTGATAGCTTGATCACTAATACAATTGGTTGGATCACAGAATTTACTTATAGGCACAATAAGACACAAAAGAGCTTAGAGCGCTCAGGAGACTGTGCAAACAATGTTACTCAGGTGCTCATCTGTACAGGGTGTAAGTCCAAAAAAGGAGGAAAGAGCAGAGGCACTCTGAGATTTGAGAAAAATATAAAAAAAAGCCTTCAATACCTATAACATAGCAATTCTGTTTAAAAACACATGGGCCTATGAGTTGCGGCCATATTGGCCTTCATCAGGGCATGCCTTCATCAGGACTTATTTATAGGCCTTTTTTGTGTATTAAAAAGTAGCTTCACAATAGTTAAGCTACTTCTGACATTTTTTCATAGCTTAGCTTGCTACATTTTGTCTTCGGGTAGCTTTGGTATAGTGAAGCTTCATATGATGTGGAGTAACTGGTAGCTTAGCTTGCTACATTTACTGAGTAGCTTGCCCAACACTGCTGATGACAACCTTGAAGTAATGTGACTTAGACTATATTAGGTCTCAAATACGGTAACTAGTTTTTTGTCAAGGGAGTGGGACATGCAACGCTGCTGTAAAGTTGCTAGTAGCCTAAATGTTCTTATTGGGTTTATCATTTCAGCTGTCTCCCTCACCTTAATCCAATCATATGACTCTTAACAAGGCAGTGCCGGTGATACAGAAATCTGGGTGTCATTTTGAGAGTTAAATTAATTTACCTCAAGTATGAAGAACTTTGCAGTCTTGGCTTTGGCCCACGTCTTCTTCAGACGAGACACTGGACTCATGTTCATGCCAGCTGAACAAGACACAAGACAAATATAATACAATGACACATCTATAGCTTAGTCTATATGTCTTAAGATATGGGATATAGGCAATGTGTACTTCCACTGGTCCAGGCTGAGGTCTCACACTTACATAT
>JAODXP020000030.1:28827859-28860359 GCA_027497455.2 Sardinella longiceps | reverse complement strand
TTTTTAATGTGTATTTCTAGAAAAGAGTAGCCTGGCGAATGCCAAACTAAAATCACAAGTGATATTTAGTCTGGGGACCTACCTATTGCATTTCTCGTAGCGGAAGCATCATTTACGATTGTCCAGAGCCGTTTATTGGGCGCTACGAATGTCTATCAGAGCATCTGTACATACCGCGGAGCCAATACCAGAGCCACCACGTGACGTAAAATGCCTTTTTGTTCTGCGATTGGATACCGAAAGTAAGCTAGAAAAACGGCCATGGTCACCATGCTGCTTTGCAGAGTGGAATGAAATAAGCGCGCAAAGGAGCATGGGAACTCCCAGGCTAAGAAAAGAGAGGGGAAAACTCAAATCTGGCCTAGGGCAGCGAAAAGGCTAGAACCGGCCCTGCCCCAAGGTTGGCTCTTCTGTACCTGCTTACGGTACATACTTAAGGCCCTGCCCCAAGGTTGGCTCTTCTGTACCTGCTTACGGTACATACTTAAGGCCCTGCCCCAAGGTTGGCTCTTCTGTACCTGCTTACGGTACATACTTAACATGTACTGTACTGTGCAGGAGATTGACAGGAGCACCACAGCAGCTCATTTCCTGCAAAATATCAAATAACGTGGTCAGTCTTGCTCAATAATACCCTGGTGAATACACTCATATGGATGTTTGGGAAGTCTATAAAATCTATACAGGAAATTGGCACATGCTTAAAGTGACGTGACTAGCCATAAGCAGCCTATGAGGCCATCGATTGAAACCCCACACGTTTCCGGCATTTGTTTGGGTATTTTATAATCCACTTGGTTGAGTAACTTGTGGAGGAGTGGAAGATGCTCCTGTTCATCTGTTTAAAGGAGAAGGCCAGTGTAAATCACTCCATAGCCCTGTTTTACACAAGTGAATGGGGCATAACAACTTACTTTCAGTTTCATTTCATTATGCCCCATTCTGTCAGCATTAGTAATTGGTTTGTTATTCACTCTATGTGGCATCAAATTTTCTCGTTCTTATTCTTAAAGGTACAATGTGTAACGTTTTTATTGTTCAATATCAAAATCTGCTTTACCTGTTGACAAGCTTGTCCTTTCTCATAAATATTAACCACCACTATAAATTCTGTGTGTCCGTATTGGCTTGAATTTTCGCATTTTAATGCACATTAACTGGGGTAGACTCTCCATGTAAATCCTCCATCTTGGAATACGGAAGCTGAAAACGGCCATATTGTTTGCGTCTTCGCTATAGACCGACAATAGACCGACATCCGCATACAGGCTACCGTAGTTGTAATACGTAATTACCTCCGCCAAGGAGGTTATGTTTTCGCCGGCGTGTGTGTGTGTCTGTGTGTCTGTCTGTGTACAACATAACTTGAAAAGTTCTGCACCGATTTGGATGACATTTTCAGATGACGTGTGTATTGGGACGAGTAAGAACTGATTCGATTTTGGTGGCGATTGGTGACCCAGAACACCATCTGTGACCACATTGTCTTGGCGGAGGTCTGCGCTCTCTGAGCGCTTTTCTAGTTTGAAATGTGTTGCGCTTAATGTTTCTCGAAGGCTACACATTGGGGTTTTAAAGACAGCATTCAGGTACCTGGAACAACAGGACTATTGAGTGATTCACACTGGATTTGTCCTTTAAAGAGCTCAGTGCTGATAGGTGACTCTGGGCTGTTGCTGCTGTTGTTACTGCAGAGAGAAGGGAGCATTAAATCATGTTAGGAGGCCTCCTGCTCGTCTGCTGAGTGGCTGACCCCTGAGCCTGACATGGACACACACGGCTCTCAAGAGAGGTGAGAGGTCGCAGTAGGACTCTTTCAGCGAGACATGTCTCCCGTTTCCAGCCCTCTAAACCTCCATTTGTGACTAACTGAACATCCCCCCCCTTGCTCTCTCTCTCTCTCACGCTCAATGGTGCTTTCCTTCCAGGAAACACAGCCTAAAAGGCACTACCTTTACCCTATTCCTAACCCTAACCCCCTCAACCCTAAACTGAGTGGAGTAGTGCCTTGAAGGCAGCGCTGCCTGGAAGGCACCGTTGAGGGCAAAAAATACCAAAGACCCTCTCTCTCACACTCACACTCACACACACACACACACACACACACAAATGCTTTCTTACCTCGGCTAAGGACGTTATGTCTTTATTGGTCTGTCTGTCTATGTCTGTTTGTTTGCGTGCAAAATAACTCAAAACGTTCTGAACGGATTTCGATGACAATGTGGGTTTTCGGACAAGGAACACCGGATTAAATTTTGGTAGTGATCCAGAATCTACAATATGCATTGCATCAGTGACAACTATTGCCTTGGTGGAAGTCTGCAGCACTCTCCAGTGTTTTTCCAGTTTATCTAGTGGTAGTCGAGCATGAGGACAACAGAGCAGAGCGTAGACTAGAGGATGGGGGATGGGTGTGGCAGGCAGTGTTGACAAAGTGTGTGTGATGTGAGAGCCCTGTGAGCCTCCTAGGGCAGATGTCTTGAACGTGGCAGAGCCAGAGCCAGAGCCAAGGCAAACAACAGCTCATGCATTGCTTCATTTCCTTCAGTTGCACAGCTTCCTCCATACAGTATGTGTGTGTTGTCATGAGGGCAGTGTCACTGCTCAGCTCAAGAGACAGAGAGAGGAGAGAGACAGGCCTTGGTCAAGGGCGGGTCTTTTGTTTCTTGGAAGGAACAATAACACCACAGTAAGGGCACTCGGAGTAGAAAATCACGTTTGTGCGCAAAAAGGACACAATATTTGCACGGTGGAATACATGAATAACTCCACAGTTTTTACGCTTACACCTGCTTATGTCTATCTACGCCAAGAGCTGCTACACCCACACAAGTCATTATCAAAATAATACTTTATAACAAAGCTGTAAAGAGGTCAAGGAGTAATATATGCACTGCTTGCATCTGAACATCATGAACATATTCAGCTACATTTTTTCATTTTTTTTCATTGCCCTCTCATACTTAAAAAAACAAGACAGAAAAAAAAAAAAAACGTATCGCAATTCATTTTCATCAACGATGTAAAATCTCACAGTCGTATAGAAATTTCGCCGGTTGACAGTGTATCGTTACATCCCTGTCAGACACAGTAGAATTACTACAGTACATGATATTATGCTAATCCATCTGCTTAGGCATTTGATATGAGGCGTGGTTGGGTATGCAGCAGGATGTGTAAGAGACAAAAGAGCTCCTTGTCCTTGCTAGACCTCCCAGTATGTAGGCAGAAATAATGTAAGTGCATGTGGGGACAACAGAAGGATACATCAACACAAAAGCACAAGAGCAACACAGCAGAGATGCTGGGGGGGTCGATATCCTTCGGGGAGGTGTGTGTGTGTGTGTGTGTGTGTGTGTGTGTGTGTGTGTGTGTGTGTGTGTATGTGTCTGTGTGTGTGTGTCTGTGTGTGTGTGTGTGTGTGTGTGTGTGTGTGTGTGTGTGTATGTGTGTCTGTGTGTGCGTGTGTGTGTGTGTGTGTGTGTGTGTGTGTGTGTGTGTGTGTGGTGTGTGGGGGAGACCTAGTTCATGCTTCATCAGATCCTACTTCTGACAGTGCACGCCTGCCTGGCACTGCAATGGACATGCATTATATTCTGTGGATGGGTGGTGAACAATGAAACAATGAAAATGAGATTAAATGATTCAGTTATTAAAATAAAATACAAATTATTTAATTATTAACTTAATCTTCATGTAGCAGCAAGACAGTACTTCCTTTCCCCTGCTGCTGTGAATAGCCACTTCTCTTTTCCTGTACTTTAGAATGCTCTGCTCTGACAAGACACAGCACGTGTTCTAGAGCTGGCTACACACCATGGCACAGTGATGCCCAAAAGATTACACAACTATTCTTCTGCTTGTTAATAAAGCAAATGCCCTTTTCTACATGAGCTGTCCAACTCTAATCATCTCATTGCATGCCTTTGATTAGGTTGTCAACCGAATACACAACTGCCTTTTTTGCATGGAAAATTATACAAAAAATTCCATGTACAATAGTACAGTACATCAAAAATACGTTATGTGAAATTCTCTTCACACAACATGATAGAAATATCTTAACAATTCATTTCACAGCTGGTTAAAATATGTGGACTTTTGAAAATGAATGGTTGTAATCTGCTTGTACTGCAGAATAGAGACAACAGCAGTTCCATTTGAAGCCTGTTTGGACTGTTTCCTCTCCACGCTGTCTAATCCTGTTGGAGGAGGTGTGTCCACTGACCATCTTTTCTGCTCTAATTGAAGTACACAAAGGCAGCAGAATTAGGCAAGCTGTGTCCAGCCTTCTGAAGACATATAAGCTCAGCTCTGAGGTCGCTCACACTCCATTAGCATGTTAGCCTCCTGTCGCTGAGCTAGGCACGATTCTGCTCTGCCTCAGTATTGTGGTATATAGGCACTGCTAACAGTCCATGTCCATAGCTAATGCATGCCTCAGGGGACAGGGAAGATGTATTAGCTCCAGTAGCAGTGCTAGTAGCCCAAGTCTGCGATAAGCCTTTGTCTGACGAGCCATAAATCAGTGAATGACCTTTGGGTGTATAGTAGCGTGCTGCGTTTATGTTAGTGTGTGTGTGTGTGTGTGTGTGTGTGTGTGTTTGTTAGTTTGTGTGTGTGTGTGTGTGTGTGTGTGTGTGTGTGTGTGTGTGTGTGTGTGTGCTTGCCCACAGTAAGGCAGTCAGACATTATAGGAAATAGCCCCCCGCTGTTTACGTGTGTGCTGTTCACCCCAAATAACCCCTTCAGATCTCCACTGCCTTTCACTTCCTGTTCCTCCTTGTCGTCTGCTTTCTTTCCCTTTCCTAAGCCCTAATTGCCACTGACTTGCAGGTGACAGCTCTGCTACTTCCTCCCTCAGACACACACACAGGCAGGCCGTTTGGAGGGAAGCCATACCATTGTGGGCTGGCGTTTTGGAGCATGGAAACAGCTGTCTTCCTCAAAGCTGTTAGCCCACTGCATCGGACAAGAGATGACAGACAGGTCAAACCAGCGGGTTTCCTCACTCACTACACAACACAACCTGCCATGGGCATTCAGAGGATTTCATGATTGAAGGGAGATTCAAAGATGGAACTGAATATGAATAGGTTTTGTTTTCTTATTACTTACAAACACCACTGCTTGTGAGACTTTTAGCGGTTTTGAACATGCACTGTACTACACATGTTAAACGTGACATTCTCATTTAATGGCCTCATAAATTGCCATGTGAATCAGCATAGCCCCTACTGAGCTCAGAGATGACTTGTCCTAATCATAAAAAGCCATACAGTAGCTTATCACAATAGACCAGCACCTGCAAACATAATATTGCATGTGACAGCACACATCTATGCATACCGGTAAGTAACATCAGTGGGAAAAAATGGATCAAAGATCAGTGATCAGTAAGTGTTTCCTTGGTTGAAATCTTTTGCAATGCAGACAACTCAGGTCTTTTTTGCCCTCAGTGGTGCCTTCCAGGCAGCGGTGCCTTCAAGGCACTGCTCTCCCTAATTTATGGTTAGGGTGAGGTGAGAGTTAAAAGGGGTTAAGGTTAGGATTAGGGTTAAGGTAGTGACTTTAAGGCTGTGCTGCCTGGAAGATGACATTGTGGGCAAAAATCACCATTAAGCTGTCAAAATGGCCACTGCATGCTAGAACACAAACAGGCAGAGACATAAGTCTGTGCGGCCTGTACTGCCCACAGTATGTTTGTACTGTATGTTGGAGAGCAAGGATGAGAATCACAATAAACTGACTGAAAACAAGATTCAAGACTAGACAAGCAACATCACACTAATCTCTAGACCGCTTCTTCACACTCATCACACAGCTGAGCTGCATTACACACACACACACACACACACACACACACACACACACACACACACACACACACACACACACAGACACACCATGATCCACATCAGTGAAAAAGTCACTTACAAATGAACAAACTACAGGTGGGATACAGCCAGGCTCTTTTCACATTTACACATTTACAACATTGTGTTCAAAAATACTTGGGGCGCCAGATACTCTTTGATTACTAGTGGCTCACATCATCAGACAGCCCCGGCAGAAACCTGGCAACATTCTCAGATGGCATCATTTCATTGATCGGCTCAACAGGAAGCCAATAAAGCCACACCAAGATGCAGACCAAATCTAATATAGCTGCTCTGCCATTGCATTATCCAGTGCCATGCAACACCATATTACTGTACTGGATAGTGGCATAGATAGACAATGCAGGGAGGAAAACTGTGTGTGTAGTCTTCCATGCAATCTGTGGACTGAAGGCATTCAAGTTGCTTCTTGTCAAATAGCTGCAGTGTTTAATACTAAACACACACACACACACACACACACACACACACACACACACACACACACACACACACACACCCAAAGACAATTATGCATACTATATTTACATAAACTGCTGTAGCTATATTCAGGCGAGTGTGGGGGTTGCTGATACAGTATTTGTACCAATGGAGTAGCCTAAGTATGACTGTATCAAGTAGTCCTTAAGAGAGATCTGTGTGAATGCATCAACTGCAGTTCCATCTCCTCGGACAGGTATCACACACTGATGATGGCTTAGGCCGAAACGCGTTTGCATTGGACATGGTGGTATGTCAAATAAATAATGAGATATAGCTCGTGAGTGCGGATTTTTCTTTAAGATTATCTCCTCGGACAGTTATTATTTAGATCCGCATATTTACAGAAACAAACTGCACTTCCACTATAAGCTATGAATTTAGGCCAATATTCTTCCAGGTGCTTAAGTCAACTCCATGCGTTTCAGCCTGCAGCCCTGCACTAAGCACTTTTTGGACTTAAGCACCTGTGAGAATGCCATCCTTACTGGTTTCAAAAAGAACGTGAGAAGGGTTTGGCTGGGAACAGATGAAATCAGCTAGTGCCTTTTTTCTGTAATTGATTCACAGTTAATGTACATGCATCATAATTTTCACTATAAGCCAAGAATTCAAGTCAATGTCAAGTAATCATTACACTACAGTAACTAATAGCCTATGTTGGTTGGGGTTGGTCTCAACTAGGAATTGACTAACCCACTCATATTCGACAAAACACATTTTCTGAAGTCCATCTTTCCATCAATAATGAATAATTAATCACTTCTTGTTTTGCATATATGTGTATATGTGCTGTACCGATAAGTGTTGAAGAATCGGAAAGATTCTGTAGTAAATGTGGGAGAAGTTTCACAGTTTTTTTGCTCTAGTTTTGGCGAGGAGTCTGCTGCACTGCCTCCAGTCAGGTCCCTGAGCACCAGTGCTGTAGCCCTGCAGTGACCAAGGCAGACAAGGAGCCAAGAGCAGAGAGAGAGAGAGAGATGCCAACTGCACCCAGAGAGACGCCAGGCTGCCAGAGAACCATCTGCACATACATTCTTCTAACGTGGACAGACTCACACACAATGTTTATACATGGAGTCAATAGGCTTTGTGTGTGTGTTTGTGTGTGTGTGTGTGTGTGAGTGAGTGTATGTGTGTGTGTGTGTGTGTGTGTGAGTGTGCGTATGTGTGTGTGTGTGTGTGTGTGTGTGTGTGTGTGTGTGTGTCTTTGTCTACCTGTGCAAGCCTTTTTATCTTTGATAAAGGCTTTAATGCTACAGTACATTTGTTGATGGTTGATGTACTGTATAGTTGATTGATGTGCTTACCTGTTTGTCATGTAAAGTTAAGTTAAACAATTTCTTTGTGAGATTTGGAACCTGACGCAGAGTGTAATGTTTTCACGCGTGGAACAGATGGCCAGGGGCCGTCAGCACAGGAGAGGAATGTCACTTCCTCATGCTCAAAGCCCTGCCACCTGACCCCCAAGGTCACAGCCTCTGGCCTTTCCGATGGAGGCATTTCAAAGGCCATGGGAGGCAGGAAACAAAACACAATAACATCTTAGCAGAGTGCATTGACTGGCGGAAAGGATTTCTTTCTACCTATTTAGCCTAAACAAACACTGCAAGATTTGCGTCAAGTTCCTGAGGCTTTTGAAGATCTTATAACCAAGCAGCTAGTTTATATGATATATCCTGAGACAACACATATCATATCAAGTAGTGTACAGGTACTAATGTAAGAATCTGGCATTGTGTTTAATTCCGTAGTATTCTATGAAAAAAGACTGGCAGACTTTCTATTACTAAGCAAGTGTTGGAAGGTTTTAAATTAAGGCTAGTGACTGTCATAGGGTGACAAGCAAAGCAGACAAGCAGATTAAATATCTCAATGACGAACAGTATACCGTATGCTAAATCATGCATGTTACTCCTTAGGAAAAAAAACCTTGGCTCAATTTAATATTAATGTAGATAAATGCCTCTAGATTTTTGCAAACATAACAATTACAAACCTAGAAATACCAGCAAGAACAAGTGATTAGTGCTACAAACAACATAAATAGTATTTCATAACCATTATTTCAAATGTAGCTATAGCACATGTAGTGTACTGTGCTGTATGTGCTGTGTGTGCATTCTCCACTGCACAAGACAAGAGGCCTACTGATGCTATGACTATAGAACTGGTTGGGCTAACAGGTACTGAACAATTGTTACACAGAGGATCACAATACTGTGCCAAAATTATTAGGTCACTAATTCATGAATATTAATCCTTAATTGACTGTGGTGTTACGGTGAACCACAATTATGCCATGCCTCCAGAAGGGAGGGCAGATTACTCTACTACAGCCCAAACCCATGTACAACCCACACACACACACACACACACACACACACACACACACACACACACACACTATCAGGTTACAGCGTAGGCACACACATACCATTGCCCAAGGCACGACAAAGAGCTTAACGCAGACGTGAGGATGAATTCTGCGCGCGCACACACACACACACACACACACACACACACACACACACACACACACACACACACACACACACACACACACACACACACACACACACACACACACACACAAACACACACACACACACACTGCCTCAGCAATGTGCTTGTATGGCCTCTGGAAAGATTTCAAGCCTAAATCCTGACACCTACTCCACGCTCCGGTCAGCTTTATCAGGCCATTTGGGAATGAGTTTCAAATAGCTTTCACAGGATTGGGCACAAAAGCATCTCTGCCGAGACCGAGAGACAGGCAGACCCCGCCAGGCAGGCAGGCAGGGCCCAGGCAGTGGCGGTTAAATGAGACAACGCTAATCTTAGGCCCCGCACTGAACACTTTCCTGATTGTTACACGGCAGAGGCGTGGTCAGGCACAAGCCTAATTGTGTTATTATAGAATAGAATAATAGAAAGGAAAAAGACTGAGGAGCAATTTATAATGACAGGTACGAACTAGCAGAGCTTTGAGGGAGGAGGGGGTGGGGGGAGGAGGGGAGGTGAAGCCGAGCTTGGATGTTTTTGCTCTGGAAAAGGATGGCCCCAGGCATTGGCAGACATGAACCAGAGAAGCCAAATACTGTAACTATCGTATCTTCTCCTATTACCATCTGAGAGATTTCCATCCAGATATGGAAATGGAGTTGACTTAATTCCACTGAGGTGGGTGGGCGGCAGTGAGGGGCTAGGGCTAGGGCTGGGGGGTGGGGCTGTGGGTGGGGGTGGAGTTACACCAAAGAAACAACAACAAGAACTATGACATCATCACTCACAGCGTCTAGCCACTTATGACCAATGATAAAAAAAATACAGCCTATGCAAGATGGATCAGAGTAATCAACACTGACACAATATCTGACCCGGCCCCACACTAACAGCTGCCAGCCGAGACACTGGGGCTCCCCCTCTCCCTCCTACTGTGACCATCTCCAGTCTAATAGGACACATACTGGAGTGCTTTCCTTGTGGTCAAGGAGGGTTGATCAATTATTTATGTCCTGGTGAGCCTGCCATATTTAAGCCTTTACCAATACAAAACTATAATACTCTAGTAATGCTCTTGTTACAAAAGAAAAAGGCCTACTGTAGATTCATACAATAAGGAAAAAAACAAAACATTCCAGCCGATCAAGCATGGCAATTAGTCAACTGATGAATAAGAAGACAGGCGATTGAATGCTCTAAAACATGTTGATGTAATAGTGGTTACTCACACATACACACAAACCCACAGGCATGTCTACTGATGTCAAACAATCTGGCAGGACAGCCTCCTCCCGCCACACCAAACAGAGAGAGTTAAGCAAACAAAACTGCCTGACACCACAAAGGCCACTTCATTCAGTCAGGAGAAACAAGCATGGGAATCTCACACAGCTCACTTCTTCAGTTTCACTTGAGCAATCCAGCAACATTATTACCATGATTCCAAGACAAAGACAAAAAAGATACTATTTCTAAAATGACAACACATCAGAGCTTTGTTTGCAATAATGTTTCCTAGCATACACCTGTCCAACTGACCGAACATCAGGCATTACATTAGCATTTTTCTATAATGCATTAGCATTTTTCTATAATAGAAAACAGAACATGTAATAGAAAACAGTGTATCTAATAGAAAACAGTAATAGCATCTATAACTCTTTTTAAATCAAACTGATCCAAACGAAAACAAACATTTGAGTCCAAGTACACACTTAAACCTTAAACACAGTGAAATGTTTGTAGCAGATTCAGTAGCAGAATGTTTGTAGCAGATTCATTATAGTGTTTTTAGTAGATTCAGGTTATAGTGAAACAGAATTATTAAACTCAGTTAAAGATTAACAGGATGACTAACTCTAGGCTGTTAAGGAAGCACTTATTCTCAGCTAGTATTCCATTGAAACAAGCTTCATGTGTGCATGCGTCTGTGTGTGCGTACGTACGTGTAAACTGTATGTGTGTGTTTAAGAGAGTTTGTGTTTGGTTGTAGGTCTAAAGAACATCCTAAAGATCATCATGGCCAAAGAGGGCGATAAGAGCAGGAATTGTTTTGAATCGCACGGTTTCAATAATCACAAAGGGAAACGTTTCCACCCCAAGATTTCCACCAAACCAAAACAATTGCCATATCCCAACCTTATTCATCTGTAGGCAACTTCTCATTCTCTTTCTCTATTGACAGCTGAGCAGAAACTGTAAACAGCTTTCACTACCAGATGATGATGTACTGTATGTTCCAGAGGTGTTCATATTACCTTATAGATGTGCCTTGGCTGTCTTCTCTTCGGGTTTGTAGTTATCTGTTATGAAACATTGAGTTTGAGACCTTTACTAAGTGTTCTTTGTCTTGCTGTGTGAAACCTGTGTGCCAGTTTTCAATCAGGAAAAGCATGTGGAGGCACAGCTTAGGCAGCTGACTTCTGAAACCAACACACTTGTCTTGAAGGCTACGGGGAGTCAACCCGCCTCCAAAGACTGCATCTCCTTTCCCCGGCAGATCCTATCACGTTACATTTTTCAGCCATGCAGCTGTTAAATTCTGACAAAACCTAAACAAATCTGTTGTACAAATTACTAACCACTTTCCCGGCACAATCGCACTGATGACTCCCACCAAAGGCAATCTTCATGTCATATCGTAGTGATATTACGCATGAATCGCACCAACACACATTCGCTGTCGCTGCATGCCCAATAAGAGGATGCGCTGGAAAGTGGACTTTTACAATCCGGTAAACTTTTGCCATAGCAACCCGGTGATAATTGCAATTTGTTGAATGATTGCTGTATGAAATGTATAGGCGTTTGCGGTGCATATCAATGAAGGGTATGGGAGTAGTCTGATCACGAAGGAAACCAAGCCATGTAAAGTACATGGATACGCACAAACCGACTAAATTGCACATACTGCATCCAATAGACGGGTCATACACAATATAGTATTCATCCTTATTGGTGTATGTATTAGCCTACACATCCTACTACTACATATTATGTCGTACGGCCAACAGCATTCTCTGAAAATTCTGCATACTGACACGCTTTTCAGCATGTCATCAAGATACAGATGAGTAGCTCTTGACTTACCAATTCTACACACGCAGCGTCCCCATCCTCTCTCGCGTGGGAAGAGCAGAGGAATAATACAGCAACCGTGGACTTGACAATTAAAAAAAAAATAAGAATAATAAAAGGTTAAAATCTTAACGAGTGTCTGTTCCCGTGGGCTAGAAGCATACCCAAACGAGCTGCTTTCGAGGATGGTGTAGTCCTCAAGCCTGTTACACAGGCTACTGTTGCGGCTCCAATAACATGAATAACCAAAAATGTGATATCTCTGGATCAACGCCGAAGTTTCCGCGATGGAACAGGTAGCAGAAGCAAATATTATTCCAGTAGATGCATTCGAAGTCTTATGGTTTAGATCCTCAAGCTGTAGTAGCCAAATCTTTGTTGGTGTAGCCTACGATTGGAGAAACGCTGTACCCTACGCAGTCAAGGTGTGGTAGCTCAAACCGCCGGTCTCGGTTGTGATCGTTGATTCAGTGGCTTTTGAGTGGAAGCACCAATTCGCAGGCTACACGCTCAAGCAAGCTTACCAGAGAGTGGAGAGGAAATCGCGCGAGCAGGCGCGCGCTTGAGATGTTGCCGGTGTCGAAATCACGCGCACGTTTAATACCCAGTCTATATCTTATAGCAAAGCAGAAGTCGAGAATGATAGCCAAGAATAATATCCTCAGAATGTTGTTTCTATCCACAATTTAAGTATGGCTGGACCATTGGCCTATTAACTGATGTTTGGATCATTTATAGGCCTACACGTGCAGATCAGAAGACACAATAGACTGGCATTCTAGTAGGCTTCACTGGTTGCATGCGTTAAAGATGTTACCAGTAATAGCATACTCTCCAATCTGCATGTTCAACCCCGTGAAATCTAAGGCCTATTCGAATGCATGACCCTGTTTTTTCATTCAAGAAGAAGAAAGGTCATTTTGTAAAATAGCTTTGGTGCTCACTGATCATGTTCAATTGTTAAGCCTAAAAAAATCAGGCGACTAATGAAAGTTGAATGGAAAGACAAGTTCTATTGAAAATGACAGGGTTTATTTCTAGCATCACAAGTGGTTAATTTGTGCTTGTATTAGCCTAGCATGAATTAATAGAACATTTCAAGTCATCAGTCGTCTGTCTTATTAATCTATAATTATAGGTATTGGAATGCAAAAGTAATTGCATTGCAATTCAGACAAGTCACATCTATTATGTAGGCCTATCACATAATAGGTTTTGATTTCATTGTCTTTTTTTTTTGCCATCCATATTTTGTAGTAAGACATATTGGGTGACTGAAAAATTGTACAATTACTTGTGGGGACGTCAATTTACTCTGAGAACAGGCCGCGACCAAGAACAGTCCAATGGACTGTTCATCAGTTATGTTTTACTCGCAGCATTGAATATAAGACCGGCAGAGAGAATGTTATCACTGATTGCTTGTCAGATCTGCCTCTTCCCAATGGAATGGATCAACAAGAGAACCTGAGATAGAAATGTTTTCGTGGTGTCAACCAGCTTAGCTGTAGTCCCATTCATAATGTTTACATAATGTTTACATTTGTGTTGGTATGGACCTGAACACACTTCCAACTAGCCTGCCTCCCTTGGGTGACCCCCAGTCCAGCTCTTTGTTGTCACCCCTAGTGTTGTTGGCCTATAAATAAATAATTCATCAATAAATTCATCAATAAATAATTGTCTGTTTAATCCTTTGTCTGTCTCTGCTTTCTGTTGCCAGATTTCTTTTCATTCTTTCTTTTTTTTCATGTATTTAACCTCTTTTGTGATTTGATGGTTTGATGTTTTTTTTGTGATTTGATGGTTTGAGCCTCAGGGTGGTGTAGTCACCGTGGTTACCGCTACCATAGTTGGCTTCTTCACCTTCAGCTTGACCGCCTAATTACATTAACAAGGGTTTGAATATTTCCTTTCTGACAGAGATATCAAGCCTTGCCCATCTCTGTATAGAACATGTAAGCCATCAAAAATAAGCTAAATGTGGTGTTCTTCTGCATGTGCAAACTGATGACAAATCTGCTCCCCATCGAAAGTTGGAACTATTTATGATTATTACAAACCCGTATCTCACTCCGGGCATGTAACAACAAATATACTAACTTTTTAAAAGTAAAATAACAAACTTTTTAAAAACAATAAACTTCCGGGGAAGAGACAGGTAATTGGCAAGGGGGCGGAGCCCCAATACGGATGGAGAGAGGTGCCAAAAGACACCCAAATACGACACTCGTAACAATGATGCTCAAACAAGAAGGTGGTGCGCACATCCAAAATTTAGGTGCAGGACAAAAAGGTCAAAGTATAAAAATGAAATTGAATGTCCGCACACTAGCTCCCGTTTAGCTTCTTTTTATTTTAAGTGAACGTTTTCGAGCTATCCACTCTTCATCAGACTGATGGTTCATATCACACCGAATTACTCCTTTAAATCAGGAAGACTGAGATGGCATCTAGGTGCTTTTTAAAATGACACCGTAGCAAATCTAATGCGGATATCTAATACTGTTTATCCACATTAATCCACCAGTTTCACTGTAACGATCTGAAACAAACACATTTGCAAGAAACCGAAATTTACAATGTAACCAGGAAATGCATTTGTAAATGACTGATTGAATTATTAATTGAAATGATCTTGTTGTGTCAGAAAGTATCGTCATTAAGTTTGTCCCAAACACAAGAACTCTATTGTCTTTTTTTTCAGTACATAAGTCAAGCTGTGTGCATTAGTGCATTAGTCAAACTGTCAGTACATTAAATATAAAGAAACAGTGACACAGATACGAATTCCCACAGGAAAAAGAGAATGCCACACCACCACACTATTTGACATCTGTGCAACCCAGGAGGCCACCGACCTGCACTATTTGTGCGTGTGTGTGTGTGTGTGTGTGTGTCTGCACTATTTGTGTTGGGCTTTCTCATTCTGAAAGGCCTCGTCCTCAAAGGCGCCCCAAAGTCTACTCTTAGTTGCCAGGGTAGAACAGCTCAACACCCCTCATCTCTCTCTCTCTCCCCTCCCTGTCTGTCTCTCTCTCTTTCTCTCTCTCTGTCTCTCTCTCTCTCTCTCTCTGTCTGCCTCTCTCTCTCTTTCTCTACCCTCCTCTCTCTCTCTCTCTCTCTCTCCCCTCCTTCTCTCTCTCTGTCTGTCTCTCTCTCTCTCTCTCTCTCTCTCTCTCTCTCTCTCTCTCTCTCTCTCTCTCTCTCTCTCTCTCTCTCTCTCTCTCTCTCTCTCTCTCCCTCTTTCTCCAGTCCCTGCAAACATGCAAAAGTGGGGACAGATTGTGAGAAAAAAGGTGTCCTATTTGTGGTGATGGCAGTGCCGAGTGTGTGAGCCACACACCAGTAGATCTCAGTTTGGCGGCTTGCAGTGCAAAACCCTAAAGAGTCACACTGCATACTGCCTCTCTTTTTGCAGATGCTGCCTTTGGCTGTCTGCCTCAACTACAGAGAGTCTGGATGTGCAATGTTTGTGTGTGTGTGAATCTGTTGCTCTTGGTCTCTCTCTCCCTGTGTTTGTGTGTGTGTGTGTGTGTGTGTGTGTGTGTGTGTGTGTGTGTGTGTGTGTGTGTGTGTGTGTGTGTGGGAGAGAGAGAGAGAGAGAGAAAGAGAGAGAGACTGGAGTATCTCAGAAAAGCTGACATTTGATGTACATTTTTATTTTTAGTCGCAGTGCATAAGCCCTTAGCACAGAAGTTCAGAATGTACTTTTCTTGGATACGTATTATTGTGTGCTGAGAAACTTTTTGTTCAGACTTCCTTTCACTCCGTACCTTATTCAGTCCTTTCTCTCTGCATTTGACTTTTAACCCTCCTGCCTTTCTCCATAAGCCAGAACACAGGCCCACAGTCACACAGTTGGTTCTCACAGAAAAGATTCAGCTCCACAGAAAAGATTCAGCTTGGCTTTGCACATGAATAGACTATCTGTGTTTGGGCCCAGTTATGTCAGTAACTATAACAATATTTCTATTCACACTGACTTCTGTCTTCTGTCTGTCTTCTGTCTGTCTTCATGCAAAATAATAATTGTCTTAAATTCCATGGTTTCTGAGTAGCCAGGAACCTTTCATTGTCACTGAAAGGTAATCCCCACTGATATTGTTGCACACCATAGTCGTTATAGTTGTGGTGTGAATGTTGTCATTCATACTAAATTATAAGATATAATATGAATGACATAATATCTAGTTATAGTTCCAGTTGTGAACGGCTCTTTAGGGGTTCAGATGTACATTGCTGAATTACTGTGATTACTGGAATATAGACTCAATATTCCATTAAGAAACACAAGGAACTCTCTTCACTTGTCTGCCACTGCTTGACTGTCTGTCTGTCTGGCCCTCATTTCAGAATTTGGAGAAAATCGATGGTAGGACTGAGAGAAAACATTGTATTGTATTGTATTGTATTGTGTATTGTATTGTAATGTATTGACAACACCATAAATACAGTTGTATTTTCTTAGCTGAAATAGCACAGCCTATCCTGCAGGCCTAAGATGAATTCTGTAGTGGATCATTCCCGATCGATTGACCAAAGCCAAGAGAGATTTGTAATGCATGCAAATATCATGATTGTCTGAAATAATAATGGTGAACTCAATAGAGTAATTTGATTCCAGCTTATAGATACACATGCAATCAATTTACCTTTCACCCATTTAAATGAATACTGATACAATAAAGACATCATTGTAGACTGAATGCATGATGGGAGTCTTGTGAAGGAGCTGTGGTTGTCATCATCAGATGTGTTGCTGGAGCGCAGTCAAGGGCTCATTACGGCGGGCAGCGGCAGTGCCCAGTGAGTGTCAGTCTGTCAGTAATTAATCTGAGCAGGATACACTACAGCTCCTCTGACATACAGTATCATCACTGCAGCTCGCCTCACGCCAGGAGTCACTCAGTGGGGCAGGGATTAGGCTCTCCATGCCACACTACTTACTCTCTCTCTCTCTTTTGGTTTCTCTGTCACTCTCTCTCTCTCTCTCTTTCTCTCTCTTTTGCTTTCTCTGTCACTCTCTCTCTCTTGCTTTCTCTGTCTCTCTCTCTCTCTCTCTCTCTCTCTCCCTCTCTCTCGCTCTCTCTTTTGCTTTCTCTGTCTCTCTCTCTCTCGCTCTCTCTTGCTTTCTCTGTCACTCTCTCTCTCTCTCTTGCTTTCTCTGTCTTTTTGTCTCTCTCTTGCTTTCTGTCATTCTCTCTCTCTCTTGCTTTCTCTGTCTTTCTCTCTTTCTCACTTTGTCTCTCTATCGCTCTCTCTACCCCTCTACTTTGTAGTACGCTCTACGGGCAACTGACATGAACAAAGCCGAAAAGTTCCTCGATCTTCAATCGTGAAATTTTCAAATATTTACAGCATGCCTCAGAAGCTGTAGGTTTATAAAGGCATGCACACACACACACACACACACACACACACACACACACACACACACACACACACACACACATGGACACAGTACATGGGCCTGACATGAGGTAGTATTGAAGTGTCACAATGACTTGCTAATAAGTGGACATTTGGATGTGATGGATACAAGCTCTGGCTCCAAGAAAAGTAAATAAATCATCCTCTCATCTGCAGCCATGTCACTTGAGCCATCACCCACACCCCCTCCCCCTCCCCCCCAGTGTTCAGCCTCTGGTCTGATTCATTGCAAGGACTCACACGTCATGTGAAATATTTATCTAGCTGGGCAGATGAGCACTCTTACAGTAGCCGAGGTCGGTTCGACCACTCATAGGTCTCAAACCCGTCACCCCGTCAACTAAATAAAACCACGACAAGGGAGTCCAACACTGTAACCACTGAGCTGAAAAGCCCAGGCCTCCAACTCAGTGGTTAGAAGCGTTGTTAAGGTTAGGATTGTGAGGATTTACCATGTACTGCTGCTGGAGAGCCAGTTGGCTCCTTTTACATTACCTCAGTGAAGAACTCATAGATGGCCACAAATGAGGCATCGCAACCAAAACATTTCTTAGCCTATACCCAATCTCATTGGTTTTAGGGTACTGAAACGCTCAATGGTATTTTTTCCCCTTAATGGCCCATTTCAGGTAGCAGGGGCGGTCCTACCCTCTTTGGTGCCCTGGGCGAACACCTTATCTGGCGCCCCCCCCCCCAAATGATAACTAATATTACTATAATTATTATTAATAATAATAATAATAATAATAATAATAATAATAGTAATAATAATAACTAGAGAATGTAATTTCAGAGAAATTACGAGTGCATTGAAAATACAGTTGCTGTTTTTAGTTGATTTTGTTGCAAATCATTTCAGTAAATATAATTGCAACACATTTAGATGACTGGAGGCATAATTGGATAAGTGACAGTTGAAATGGTTGAATAGTTAATTAGTTGAGAAGTTTGAACCACATGACAGTTAAGTTGACTAGCATAAATTATCATATATGTTAATTAGCATTCTAACTGCTGACTAGCATGTTAAATATGCTACCATGATGATCACCAGATTTATCTTAGTTGAATAGCATCAAAAATAAAAAATGCTAATTAGCATGCTGACCATGCTAGCTAGAATGCTAATAATGCTAGCATGATGATCAGAGGACTTAGCTGAGTTGAATAGCATCAAAAAACAAAAATGCTAATTAGCATGCTAACCATGCTAGCTAGCATGCTAATAATGTTAGCATGATGATCAGAAGACTTAGCTGAGTTGAATGGCATTAAAAAACAAAAATGCTAATTAGCATGCTAGCTAAGCTAACATGCTAATAATGGTAGCATGGTGATCACACTTAGCTGAGTTGAATAGCATCAAAAACCAAAAATGCTAATTAACGTGCTAATTATGCTAACTAGCATGCTAACTAGCCACCCCCCACTAAGGACTTTTATTTTGAAATAGTTGTGCCCAGAGGAAACAGTTGACAGGAGTCATAGTTGATGACAGTTCACAGTTGGAATGGTTGAACAGTTGAATAGTAAAATCATTTTCCATCAAATTAGTATGATGAGGACTTTTAATTTGAAACAGTTGCGGACAGGAACCGGCTGGGAGGACGCATAGTTGATGACATCCGGAAGTTGAACTGAATCTGTAGTCTTAAGTGAGAGGATTTTAGTCTGTGGAAGTGGTTGCTAAGCTGTTGTTAGGTACCTAAGATGATTGATAGGCTGTTGCTAGGGTAGGTGAAGTGGTTGCTAGGGTGGTTGCTAGGTAAATCAAGTCAGTTGCCATGGTGGTTGCTAAGCTGCAAGTGTGGAAGTGGTTGCTATGTGGTTGCTAGGCAGTTGCTAGGATATTTGAAGTGGTTGCTATGCAGTTGCTAGGTTGCTAATGTTAAGTCTATGGGAAATTTAAAAATATTTAAATCCTCATAGTTTCAAAAGTATAAAAGTTACAAAGTAGAAAAGACATTGCAAACATTTCCCGAATATGACCTATGCAACGAAGTTTGAATGAAGTTTCTAAGTTGAGTCGTTAGATCTGAATTACATAGTTGAAGAAGAAGAAGAAGTGGAAGAATAATAAGAAATTTTCAATGCACTCTAATAATGACGCAGCACACCTCATCGTATTATCATGGCCTAGAACAAGAGGATAAAAATAACAAAACAAAGTTAAATAGCCATTGCTGCTAATTTCCATTTTTTCTATTTTTTTTGCAAAACTCTTATGGTACTTATGGTAGCTATTAGTTACTCTACTATATACATGTCTAGCTTCTACAGCAAAGGAGAAGATCTGAACCCCAAACCCCTCCCCTTTCTTGTGTGTGAGACTTCAGCACTGAAGTCTGAAAGCAGGCAAACCTTAAGGGATTTGGGGTGTTCATTTTCTGCAAATGGGTGATAGAGAACTCTTCTGTTCAAATTATAGGTCTATATCATAATGTGTAGTGATTGTTTTGGTTTAGTTTTATTTTTTGAGCTCTTGGTTATTAGATGGAACTCCAGCAGCCAAGTTTATAACACCAGATAGATATTTAAAAATGGGGGGCGATCTTTACACTGAAATTGAACACCCTCATTCTCAAGCAAGTACATCACAAGTGGCACCAATGCATGCGTCTGGATGTCTACTTTAATTTGATACCAAATACTATTTTAGGCGGAAAAAATACCAGTACCAAAGCTTCCAAAAGACAATGAAGCAAAACCTGATCACCCGCGATTGTAATTTTCGGCTCTCGCGTGCGCAATAATAATAATAAAAAAAATTCGGAGTGCCCGTGATGCCGCCCTCCCGACGATGGCGCCCTGGGCGACCGCCCATATTGCACATGCCAGAAACCGCTCCTGTCAGGTAGCCTAGAACTCTAGACGTACTCTTTGAATTTGCCCAGTGAGTACGTCTAGCTATGAGCCATAGGTTGTACTCAGACATCAGTGGTGTCTATCCAATCGCAGTGCTCTAGGTTGAGACATCGTATTCAGACATTGTGGTGTTTAGCAAGCAGTCATTGGGCAGGCTTAGCATCGTTTGAATCGGCTTGTTAGTTGCGCTGATTTGTTGAAGCCGTCATACCCGAGGATCTATCAGTTGTGGTCAGACTATACATTTATGTTATAGTCTGGCTTGTCAGGCTACCTTTAAGGAATCACTGCCTGCAATGCCTGCAAGGTTTTAAGGTGGTGCTGCCTGCAAAGCACTACCTCATACCTAACCCTATACCTAACCGTAACCCCCAGGGGCACTGCTAGAAATCTTGGGCCCTATGACAAAAAATAATTTGTCAGTGCCAGGCCCTTAGAATCATCCTAACCCCCTCCTCCCTAGAGGCGCCCTCTTAACCCTTACTCTAACGCTAGAATTGGGGATACAGGAGGCAGTTGAAAGGGCAAGCAACTAAGGAGGAGCAAAAGGATAAAAAGAGAGAGGAAAAATATGAGAACAGGAAGCTGATGAAGCAGGTAACAGAGAGTTAACCCAACACTGAGGCCACACCATTCACAAACAGCATGACACAATGCACACTGTTTACAATTTCCTGTTAAAGCTGAAATAGGTTACTGGTAGCAATCAATTGGGCAAGAACGGGTTCCTGCACAAACAACTTTCTTGCCAGTAAGTGGTCATAAAGCACGTTTTGCAATATCTGTCAAATATCTGTACCTTAATTTGTACTCTGTCACATTGAAGATTGAGTTGCTTACACTATATATGCATGTGCGTAAAATGCTGATTACAGAGTTGAGTGTTGAACATTAGATTACGATACCTTTGCTGCAATAGACTTATATTGTAAATAGTGATAGTGAAAGGAAATCCAATAACAGATGCTCACCTTTGTAAATTGTGTCTGTCAGCCTGAATCAAGAATTTCCTATCAAAGACCTGCGTTACCCCGATCTCTCTGATGTAGGCTATCTATAATATTGCCTGACCTGCATCAAAAGATAAATCGTTGGTTCTCTGTCAATAGCAGAAAAATGTGCTCTAATGCAACTCTCAGTTGGTAATATTGGATAGTCTCTGCACTATACTAAAGACTTCTTTCTGTGTGCTTAAAATATAGGCCAACACACAACAAAATGCTTCATGACAGACATGGCATCAAATTGTAAAACAGAGATTAATGATTTCAGCAATGTTTCTAATTTTGTACTTTTTTTAATGAAACTAATACAAATTAATTAAAAGATAAAATTAGATGCAAGTCCTTTATGTCAATAAGAGGACTTGAGAAACATAGGAAGTTGACTAAAGACAGAAATTGCTCATTTTGGGGGGTTGATTAGTAAATAAATATAGACACTAGTCAATTCAATTAACTAATTTTAAATAGGCACATTATTCCCTATAGCCTGAATGGGAACTTATTTACAAAAACGGGTCTGATGTTGGCCTGCTGCCATGGACTAATTCTGTCACCATAAATTAGAGGATTTAACAGGGTTTGCATACTCTTACAAGCACGCACGGACTCACGCACGCACACTTGTCATGTAAAACTGAAATACACAAACAAACTCACTGTCTGCATACACTTTCTTTTAATGAAATGAAGTAGGCTCACTATCAAACTCTCCTAACAATCCACTTTCACAATAATACTTTTATTACATTCCCTCATTCTTTCTAAAACTAGGTTACTGCATTGATTTGTAACTAATTATTAACTAAATAAATGAATCTGGTGCCTCAGATTTTGTCTCTCTCTCTAGGAAAGGTTACTGGCAAAGCAGTTGTGCAGACATCCACCAAAATAAAAGTTGTTGCTACAACTCACAAATGCTTTCAATCGCCCTTTCTTTGGCCTCTCTGGTATTTTGCATTGTTGGAGTGGTAACATAACTGACTGCCTGACGCTTTGAAAAGACTTAAGACTGACCTTTTCAAATGCTTTGCATGCACAGGTAATTCCTTCAGGATTTGCATCTGTAGTTAGTATTTTTAACCACATAAAAAAAGAAAATCAAGAACAGGCGTGGAGGTGAAGACCAAATGAAAGGGAGTTGAGGAATAGAAGAGATTCAGCACTTCTCACTGCAACCATGTTAACACCTTGCTTGTGGCAAGATGGCAGATGGCAATCTTCAGTCGCACCTATGAAATGTGCTTTTCAATCTTGGTTTGCTAAATATAGATTCCGCTTCCCCACAGTATTTCTTGAAAACATATCCTACATGAGAGCTGTCAGTCAAATGAACCTAATAATTCTAAGATGTGGACTTGATATGGTAGCTGAAATCTCAATGGCTCTTCAAATGTCAGATGTACGATTGAATAATATCCAAGCTTATGAAAGCCACAGATACCACTGACAACATATTGCTCTAAAGAGTTACTAAAAATCTAAAATCAAGAATCTGTGACATCAAGAATCTGTAACAAGGTGAAGAACATTGAGTATGTCTTTGCTAATAAAACTATAATAACCTATACAAACTATTTATAGAAACAGGCCTGTAAGTCTGTTGGAAGGTCAATATTTTGAAAACATTGAAAAGTTGTGAAACAAGTTTGATCTCTAAATCCTGAGTTAAACCGTAAATATAAACATTATTCAGTTGATGAGGGGTAGGACCGTAGTCCATCAAAGCTGAGTCGTGGTATATCCCTTCACACCTAAATAGATTTGCACTTTTTTTTTTTTTTTTTTTTATTTCTGCTGAGTCATCACAGAATCCATCAACAGTGAATATACAGTTTTCCTGACTCAGCCATTTTCCTTCAAATACTAATTTTCAAATGGTCACATGCAGTATGTATAGTGATGAGTGCATATCCCACCCACACTGCCTGACACTATCTCTCTCTGTCTCTCTCTCTCTCTCTGTCTCTCTCTCTCTCTCACACACACACACACACACACACACACACACACACACACACACACACACACACACACACACACACACACACACACACACACACACACACACACACACACATCCCATGGGGACTGTGAGTATCAAAGAGAATAGCTCGTAATCAGGCACGCCTTTTGTTTTACTTCTGCCAAGATTCCTCTGATGTGCCCCCATAGAGGACGGAAGCCTCTATTGATTTCTTGGGCTGTTCTGTGGAGGTGGAGGATTTTCCGTTTAGCGTGAAAAGCGAGACATTTAAGAGCTTACCTTAATGAAAGCAGGAGCAAGTAGAGTGTGTGCTGACATTGTCTAAACAATGATTGTCAAATCCTGTGGAAATCAAAGCCAAGTGCATGTTCACACCCACACAAATGCATGGATTTATGCCTGCACGTGTTCACAGCAACAGACAGTGACTGAGTCACAAGAGTTGACGATATTTCACTGAATTCTATCATGCTAAAGTCACTCATGCCATTTTCTTTTTTTCTTTTTTTTTTACTTTTTAAAGGCTTCTAAAGCTGGCCGCACACCGGTTCCGACAGCATTGCGGAGCACTTTCGAATCCGACAATTTTGCCTAGCACCTAGCACAGTAGCCGGTGAAATTAACATTGGATGTCAATGGACGGCTCCGACAAAATAGACTTCAATCGTAATTCACAACCGACGGCGGAAGACTTCGGCGCTGGTGTGCGGGGTTGCATTGAAAACAGTGGAATAGAATGTTGGAAGCATAGTGCTCCGCACTGTGTCGGAAGCGGTGTGCGGAGCCCTTAATTTATTCGCATGCTACTTGTGATACAAAAATCTATATCTAAAAACCTATAAGCTATCTGACACTGTCAAATCATGCCCACAATGCTTTCTATTGCCAAATGTAGTGTGTGTGTGTGTGTGTGTGTGTGTGTGTGTGTGTGTGTGTGTGTGTGTGTGTGTGTGTGTGTATGGAGACAGATAAAGACAGAGAGAGAGAGAGAGAGAGAGAGAGAGAGAGAGAGAGAGAGAGAGAGAGAGAGAGAGATGTGTGTGTGTGTGTGTGTGTTTGCCCCTTCTATACACATCATCAGCACGTTGTCACAAGCCCTGTCAAACTTCATCACTGCTCTGACATCCCAGTTTTCTGGATGACTTGTCCAGCAGCGCCAGTGGACATGGCAAAGTCATGTCAAACATGTGGAGCTGGACACACACACACACACACACACACACACACACACACACACAGAGAGAGAGAGAGAGAGAGAGAGAGAGAGAGAGAGAGAGAGAGAGAGAGAGAGAGAGAGAGAGAGACACACACACACACACACACACACACACACACACTCCAGCTTCTCCTCGCCAGGCTTTGCTTTCTCTGTGCATGTAAAAATGAGTCCAGATTTCTCTTGTTTTGAAACTTCTAAACAATCACTTCACATGAGTGATATTTTGTACTGCTGATGTTAGGGCATTTACAGCTGTACTGTAGATAGTTACTGTATTTGTACTGTATTTATTTTCTGTATTAATTGTATTTATTTTCATCATCAATCGCCTGTGCCACGTAACAGCTTTTGGAAGATGAGTTGAATTTCAACTTGCAGTGAAAAAACAAAACAAAACAAAACAAAGACTCGGTGCATTGCAAGCACATTTCAGGGGATGAGTCACCTATGCAATCACTTCCACCTGATGACCGTTTGCTCATCTGGAGAGAGTGTCTGACTCCGCCTGTGATGTCATCAAGAGCCGGGAGCCTTTCCATTTCTGCTGTATGGAATCATGCGGGGAGTCTAGCGAAGCAAAGCAAAGCAAAGCGAAGTGAAGCAAAGCTCATCCGTACAGTGCAGGTGTTCCCATGCAGCCCAGGGGGAGAAGGGGGCGTCATTGCTCCTAATGTAGAACTCAGGTAATGAGGCCAGGAGCAGATGTGAAGCCATGTCTCACGTATTAGTCACAGGAGCCTAGACACAATCAGACACCTCATAACCCGCCTGTCTGAAAGCACAAGCTGTCATATCTCATGCTCACCTGCTTCGGCTCCTAGGCTGCTATTTCTGCCACAACACCTTTTTTTTTCTTTTTTTTTTAACCCCCCTCTTGCGTCTGCCTTGGTTCTATGCCAACAGATACAAGCACACCACTTGTACAGTGAGATTTACGACTCTATGGAGCATCAGTTAATTAGGTAGAATATACTTCAGCTTGCTGTAGCAAATCAGATGACACACTCCTGAGTCTCCTGTCCACCTACCTCCGCATGAGACACAGAATGGCCGGTCTCTTGGAATAGAACAGTCTAATGGAACACCAGTTACTCATGACACATACATTGCTAATATAGAACAATAATATGATCATGTAATATCTTTGAACTAGTCATGGAATGAAAACAAAAGAAAGAAACTTTCCTGCTATAGGAACAAAACAGAAACCAGAAGCTTTATAATTTTGTTTACTTTGTTAATGTTTATTAAAGATATATAAGAGTATATAGTATATATATATAAAAAAAACAAAGTACTCACTTTACTGTGACAAACATAGTTGGAAACCGCAAACACTAATGTTAGGGCTACTGCTTAATAGTTACTACTTAATAGTTTTGCCATTTATACCATTTTGGCATCTCAACATTGAGTTTAGATGAGAAGGTAATCCGAATTACAGCACTCTTTAAAAATTAAAACATTTCTGTATCCCATTAATCCCAATAGCTGACATGGAACATTTAACCTTTGTAACCGCTTCAGCAATGTGCATTAAAATCAAATTTTAAAATTGGTGCAAAGTCCTATAACTATGAAAAGAGGCAAAAGTAGATGGAAACGAGGGTGCAATGTTTACACTCATCGAAACCATTTTGTGATTGATTATAAGGAGCGCTCCCAGTGATGATAATGTGACTGAAGACTGAGTGTGCGCTACACTCACATGGCCTGGCACAGTAAAGAACATACTTGAGTATATATATCCTTCAGTCAGAGAGACAGGCATGAGATGCGACTGAGCGAGCGACCACACACCCACACAGACGATGCACAGAATGCACATATGACTGGATATACCAAGACACGTGTATCCCTCTGCAAGCACACATGCACACAGAGCCACAGCAAACACACTAATACTACAGTACCACATGGCCATGACGCAAGTCCCGTGCACATCTATGCACATTTATGCGTTGGCAGAAACCAAACACACACACACACACACACACACACACACACACACACACACACACACACACACACACACACACGCACGCTCAAACACACACACACACACACACACACACACACACACACACACACACACACACTCACTCACTCACACACACACACACACACACACACTCACTCACACACACACACACACACCCCTACACTGGTGTACGCTTTTTGTATGCAGCACATTTGTGGTCATTAAGCCCATCATCTGTTGTACACGTCTAAAGAGAGGCATGGCCTCATTAATTGTCCTGTGGGGCATATAGAGCCGTCATGTCCTCTCTGACACATCCATTACTCGGCCTGCAAGATGAATTTGGGATAACAGCCTCTTATGTAATCTTTAGCTCATGACTAGCATGGCCACTCCTGTGCCCACTCTCAGCATCAGTAATGACAAGGACATTCTCAGTGCACTCGCCTCTATACGCACTGTAAGACAAGGAGCCTCTATGGAAACAGCAAGGACAGAGATACAGTATGGCGTGTTTAGTAGTGTCTTCTTTTATCTTTCGTACTTCACTGTCTGCAGTGGTTAAAGTGGGATTTGGCAGGTGGGGGAACTCCAGTCATCAAGGCTGAGTCAAGTCACAAGTCCGTTGAATTAAGGTGCAAGTCAGACTTGAGTCTGAGTCCTGGACTCAAGAACTACAAGCCTGGTACTGTACACAGCCATACAATTAGGCTGCTCACTTGACAAGCAGAGATGTATAGTAACGAAGTAGAACTACTTATAGCCTACTTTAGTACTAAAATGCAGTATCTGTACTCTACTGAAGTATTGTTTTTTCCTCCTACTTCCACTTTTACTTCACTACATAATTTTGATGAATTTAATACTTTTACTCCAATACATTTTTCATGTGGTGAATTGTTACTCTTTACTTTTATAAAAACAAAGATAACAAAGATAGCTCTGTCACCAGGTTTTCATTATCATTATTGGGCGATTCAAGCGATCAAGCAGTATGAAAAGAGACCTCATGCTTCCCTTCAGCATTTCGGGAACGCTTAGCGTGAGTCACTCTACTGCTCCATTTCGATGGAAGACGATTCAGAAACACCAAGTTCCTCCAAAGCGAGGGTGTTGAAAGTGACAACCCCTGGCCCTACTTGTTTTCCTTCGTTTGCCAAAAAGACAATTCGTATGAAATTAAGTGCCTACTCAGCTTCCCTTCAATCAAATAGATTGCGCCCTAAACTCTAAATGTTGAACTTTTGACGGCTTTCTTTAATATACACAGTAGGCCTACTTCTACTTTCAGTACTTGAGTAGTAATTTTTTAAATACTTCTACTTGCAATACTTAAGTACAAAAACATTTTGAATCCTTTAGTACTTACACTTAAGTATGATCTTTAAAGGACACTTCAACTTCTACTTTTACTTCCACGCCACTCCTTTATTCCAGTACTTTATACAACTCTGTTGACAAGGTATGGCTGACTGCAAGGCCCAGTGTGTTAGAGACACATACTGTATCCATTGGGTTTTAAGTGGCATCTACTTACTCTTTTTACCAATTTTATTATTTTGTTATTATTTTTACCGTACACAATATATAATTTGTAGGCTTTCCTATAAGAATCACTATCTTTTTACTGTACGTTCACACCAAAAGCTACTAAAGCTGTAAAATCACCGGAAGTCATTCACTTTCTATGGGCAAGAGCGACAAAAGCTACCAGCTGTAAAACTTGAGCGATTTGAGCGACTAAAGAAAGCTAAGAAAAAACTGTCAACTTTATGCAAATTAGCTATGACGCGTTTCAGCTGTAAAATCTAAATGCTGTGCTGTTAATGGAATGACAACAACATACAGTTGGGTATTTTGTTTGGGAACGTACAGTTAGGGTATTTTGTTTGGGAACGTATAGTTAGGTATTTTGTTTGGGAACGTACAGTTGGGTATTTTGTTTGGGAACGTACAGTTAGGGTATTTAGTTTTCCCTGTGCTTGTGTGCATCAGGTAGGCCTAGCCTAGCAGGGTAATGGAGTAAGGAGCAGAAGCAGACGCAGAGGAGGGGCCCAGGGGAAGCATTTCTACTTGCACAGCCATAATGAGTCCATGTTTCTGCTAATTAGACAGACATGAGCTTAACATCAGTATGGCCAATTAACCCCAGAGATGTACAGCAGCAGACTTTTCTCCATGGAGGTGAGGAAGGATGCCGGGGGTAACTGTATCCAGCGTGGGGATTTTACATATTAAGAAGCCGCGTACACACACACACACACACACACACACACACACACACACACACACACACACACACACACACACACACACACACACACAAAATGCACAGAAGCAAGGAGATTGCTTTCTTGATAAGATTTACAGGCTCATTATCATGCATCAGCAATCCCCCCCTGGCCACAGCCACAGAAGCTACTATACTATACGGCTCCTCTAGCGAAGCTAATGCTTGATAAACTCCTAGAGTGGGAGCCGCTAATATAATATATTTTTCACTGCTGTTCACTTTTCATATTCTTGTCTCAACAATTTATTAACCAATGTAATTGCTCACAAATAGGGCTATAACAAATACAGTTTAATCCTTTTTTTATTGAGAATGTTAAACACACACAATACACTTTGAAACAAATAATCTACAGTATCAGAATGAACATTTAATCATCTACATGTCATGACATCATTTACCAGTGATATCTCTAGCAATCATTTCACTCTCCCAATTGTGTTTATCAAGAAATTCAAGACAAAAGTAAATGTTTTGTTTAGAAAATTTAAGGAGCGGAAAGTACAACTATCTTTGTTAATATGTAGTAAATGGAGTTGATGTCAAAGTAAATACTAATGTAAAATCCAAAACGCATTGGTTGTTGAAGTTGAAGTGTCTGAAGTTGAAGCATCTTGAGAAATTTTAAGTTTTCATGGGTATCGTGTTTTAGGAATCATATTTGACTTCATTTTAGACCAAAGCTTCAAACCACTGCATTACTGGTAAATAAAATGGCAACACCACTTTCATTCATTTCTGACGACAGCAACAACAAACACACACACACACACACACACACACACACACACACACACACACACACACACACACTTGCAAGGCTTTTAACTGTAGTACCTCCAGTGATCCTGGCCAGACCCCGTTTTTATCAGGTTTTGTCCAGTTTCCTAGCAACAGGTTTGAATGAGCAGGGAGAAATGGTTGCATACATTGTTTGCAAAGATAAAATGGAAATATTGCAATAGTAGATATAGATTTATTGAGAGGTTTTTTTTTTTTTTTTTTGCAAATATAGCCAGATTGTGAGATTGAGGGCAAAAAATACCAAAGTAAAATAGTAAATAGGCCTATTTGTTATCTTTTGCTATCTCCAGCTCAGTAGAGTGACGTCTGAGTGACATAGATTGATGGGGAAATCCCTTCCTGTGAACGGTAAAGATGGTGAAAAAGATGGCTCAGAGAAAATGGTAAAGATGGCTGAGAGGGTTAGTGAGAAAAGAAGGGGTGACTGAGAAAGGAGGACTCCACATGGGAAACGATGAGACTGGCCAAGGAAAACCACCACAGGCTCTTATGTTCAAGTCTGAGGCAGAGACAGAAATCTCCAGATATGTCAGTACATGTTTAAGCGGCTCACTGGGATCATGGGTGCTCAACACAATAGTAATGATAATATATCAGATCTTGCATGGGGTGCACAGATGCTCAATGTCTTTTTTTTTTTTTTTGCCCTGAACGGCACCTTCCAAGCAGCACTGCATGTAAGGCGCTACTATAACCCTAACTCTATAACCCTAACCCCCTCAATCCTCACCCTAACCCTAGATTTAGGGGGGTAGTGCCTTGAAGGCAGCGCTGCCTGGAAGGCACCGTTGAGGGCAAAAAAGACCAAAGACCAACACAGACACTCAATGGTGTTTTTTGCCCCCAACGGCACCTTCCAGGCAGCATAGCCTAAAAGGCACGACCCTTACCCTCATCCTAACCCTAACCCCCTCAACCCTCATCCTAACCCTAAACTGAGTGGAATAGTGCCTTGAGGGCAGCGCTGCCTGGAAGGCATCGTTGAGGGCTAAAAAAGAGCAGAGACCAACACAAACACTCAGTGAAGTGGACAATGGGGGACGATGGGGGCCGCATCCCACAGTGCTCTTGCTGGAGCTCAATGGTGTTTTTTGCCCCCAACGTCACCTTCCAGGCAGCACAGCCTAATAGGAACTACCCTACCCTATTCCTAACCCTAACCCCCTCAACCCTCATCCTAACCCTAGACTGAGTGGAGTAGTGCCTTGAAGGCAGCACTGCCTGGAAGGCACCGATGAGGGCAAAACATACCAAAGACCCTTGCACTGGAGTAAGCTCATTTGTTGGAGAGGGAGGGGATGCCGCTGGGCTGTGCCCCTAGTAAGAGTATTTATAGAGAAGAACCACCACATCCAAAGTGACCTTTCAAAAGGACAGGGCTGGACTATAGCCTATACACTCAGTTTTCTTTTTGGGTCAAAATTCAGCCAAAATACAAAACTCTAGTGGATCTGTCATGAGGGGTATAAAAAGTGTATTAGTGGTGAAATACTATAAATCTTATACCGTCTTATATAATATTATTATATTATAATATTACGGCTTATTTCCTAAGAACATGGACAAGAAATTCCATGAGCGCAGTCAAAGGCAAAACAAGGAGAAATAATTAATTGAGAACACACTTATTATGAAATATATCACATACATACATACATACATACATACATACATACTTACATACATATATGCATAATATGCCCCTCTCTCTCCTAAATCCTCTATGAATCAGTAAAATACGTAACTGGTGCCAAACCTCTGACACATAGTAGAGTATATGAACCAAACCCCCTTTAGTCTATGGGCTAGGGGGGTCCCCATGCACCCCCCAGGACTAAACTTCATGGGTATCTCCTTGTAGCCCTGGATCTGAAGTTTAAGAAAAATCATGTTAACAAGAAATAAACTCATCATCGTGAAGCCTTTGAATAGTCTTATCATAAAATAAATGTTACAGTCTTTAAATCTTCTGTATGCCAGGTTCAAAAATTACCCATAATGCCCATAAATGGAGAAATCCAATATGGCCGCTGCTACCAAGTCAAAATCGAATTAATCACTTAAGGTGAAAACCTGAATGCAATGTCCTTTTACAGGTTTTCACATATGTGGAAGTCAATGGCATCCACAGATTTAAAATCAAGACTAAATAAAATGCTTGAAATGAATGAACATGGTTAAAATTGTTGTCTCAGGTAATGAACAATTAATTAACAATAGAAGATCATAAAACAGGTTGACTGCATTCTGGAGAATTAACTTAAAACATGTTTAGCAAGAAGGTTGAATACAATACTTTAACTATGTATTCACTTATTTGTCTATATCTTAGCTATTTATTTTGTAAATGAAGGAAATGCTTGAAACTCATAGGCTTTAGGCCTATATGTAAAACTGATGTGTGTAAATAGATTGACCTACTACTGGAATTTCATCGTAGTATATTGTTTTGAAGTCCCGTATGCTATGACGAAATGTTTGCCCATCCCAATCTCACCCTTGTACACACAAATCCCAACACATAACCCAGAGATCCCACCCCCAAAAAACAGTAATTGTGTCACTCCTCACACAGGATGCTTAGCATTAATAGGTAAACTATAACATTACTACTTGTTTGAGATATTGTAATAGCCTGTATAAGTCTGTAATACACAAATACAGTATATAGAATATCTATCATATAAAATTACAACACTTCAGTTAATTGAGCTACTATAAATACCTTAACATTCGCTTGACCCTTCTATATGAAAACTTGCTTTAAATAGTAATTAATAAATTACTGTATGTGTAAACCACTCCGAGATTTCTATTATGGGTAATCCTATATTAACACCAACACTGTGACTTTGACATGACATTCCAAATGTTTTCCTGAATTTTGTACAAATATTCTTCCATATATTATTACAAGCAAGGGGAAGTTTTAGCCTTCTATCTTTGGTTCTTGA